>CM074514.1:50614540-51834560 GCA_037379345.1 Perna viridis | reverse complement strand
AAAAGTACAACAATACTGAGTACGTAGCAATTCTTAAAAATTAAAATAAAAAATTACGACATTGACAGACCATGACGGGTGCAAAATGATGAAATAAAATTACACGGATATTTGGTCAAAGTGAGCGTCAAATGATATTTGTGATAAGTCAGAAAGCATTTTGAGCATGTTTTTTTTTATTAAATAGAAAATTATAAGGGACATTTTTTGTGTAGGCAAATCAAGCAGCCATGGAAGCAGTAGTAGCTCAAGTAGTCACCATAGCAGCAGTGAAGGTGGTTATGGTGGAAGTAGCTCAAATAGTCACCACAGCAGCAGTGAGGGTGGTTATGGTGGAGGTAGCTCAAGTAGTCATCATAGCAGTAGTCAGGGTGGTTATGGTGGAGGTAGCTCAAGTAGTCATCATAGCAGTAGTCAGAGTGGTTATGGTGGAAGCAGCTCAAGTAGCCATCATAGCAGCAGTAAGGATGGTTACGGTGGAAGCAGCTCTAGTGGTCATCATAGCAGCAGTGAGGTTGGTTATGCTGGAAGCAGCGGAAGTAGTCATCACAGTAGCAGCGAGGGTGGTTATGGTGGATTCAGTTCAAGTGGTCATCACAGCAGCAGTGAGGATGGTTATGGTGGAGGTAGCTCAAGTAGTCATCATAGCAGCAGTGAGGGTGGTTATGGTGGAAGCAGCGAGAGTAGTCATCGCAGTAGCAGTGAGAGCGGTTATGGTGGAAGCAGCAGTAGTAGTCATCATCACAGCAGCAGTGAGGATGGTTATGGTGAAAGCAGCAGTAGTAGTCATGACAGCAGCAGCAGTGAGGATGGTTATGGTGGAAGCAGCCTAAGTGGTCACCACAGCAGCAGTAGCAGTGGTAAAAGCGATGGAGGATACAAAGACTATTTGCATAGTCCGTATTCGTAATGTCATATTGACATGTTTAGCAGTTGCAAATAAAAATAAATTATGAAAAAGGGTCTTGTATTGTTTGCACATGAGATGTAAAAGCAATTTTAGCAGAAAACTGGCCTCAAGTCATGCATCATGAAAAGCCTTAATCGTTCACGTGACAACGTCAGTAGCTTTTAGATCGCTTTTCAGAATCAGAATTGTTCATATAAATAGAAACAGTAAATAATAAACTATAGAAATAAAAGCCAATTTGATTGCCTTTAGTTTAAGAGAAAATTACTTCTTTTAGAAAACCAAAACATTTCCATACAAACTTATCCACTTCAAACTAATGAAACCATTTCCCACCAAAATACTCTCGATTGATTATCCAATTGGTAATGATACACAAATTTTCAAAATTTTTCAACGAACTTGTATTTCTCCTTAACTGAAGAAGAAAACATGTAGTTTATCAGGGAGCTAGTGGGATTTGTTTTCAATTCTTTCAGGATAATGTCTGGAAATACCAGACCTTTTCCCAGGTCAAATATCATTTCCAAATCAGTGGCACCATCAAAGATACATTTCGAGGCTTCCTTAACAGTCCCATTAAAGCTGTTTGACCTTCGTTTGAAGTACTATATCTTCTGATCACCCTTTTTCTTCTCTTCTTTTGCACAATGCAAGCTACTATGTATCTATCATATTTGGACCTAGTTATGTCGCCGTCGATATCGTCCATGCGGATGAGGATTATGACAGGACATAGCTTCTCACATATTGAGGCATAATTTACGTTGGTTGGTTGGTTGGTAGTGGTAGCAGTCGCACACCAATCTTAGTAGAAATTAGAAGTGACATGGTTCCATTCTCCAGATCTCTCTCCAAATCAGTTTTCCAATTTGTTCATGTCCTTGGCTTCCATTTTTTTTTACCTTAGCCTTCCTCGACTCTCCTTCCAGGATTTCCCTATCGTCAAGTTGCAAAGTTCCTCGCTTTGCTTTTCTACAGTGTTACTTTCTGCCCAGCTGTATCTGTATGTGCTTCGTAGTCCCTGTTATTACTTCTGACATCGTGCATATATTATCTTTATGCCCAAAACTACTCCCTGCTAGTTAAATTATGATTCTTACACGCCACTTCCACCAAGCGCAGACTTCAATTACAGCTTACATTGTATCTTCTCATCCTTAATACTTCTTAGAGTCAGGGCTAATCTTGTTTTAGCTACCTTAAATCCTTCTACAAAGAGAGGAATTGAAAGTTACAGTTCTGCAGATACTGTATAGCTCAGCTCTTTATTTGTGAAAGAGAAAGGAACACCTAGACATCAACTTAGGAATTGTTTTTTTAACACCATTCCTATCTGTCTGCACTGACATGCTTTGAATTTCATTCTTGCCCAACTAAACATATCATAAAGGGCTTCAAGCATCCAGTGTGCCTGTACATGTCGCTGCTATCTCTGTTTGGTGGCAGTCTGGTGACTGAAGATGTTTTTGGACCCTTGGTCTCTCTTTCAGCTACTTTAATGAATTAATTCATTCCCAGTACAAATAAGATCAATGATTTGCAGTAACCTGTCACAATGCCTCTTTGCAGCTACTGCCATTCTGTTGTTACTGATCCAACGGTTCAACCTGAGATCTATGTTCCAGAAGAATGTTTGTTTAATTCCATGGATGTCCTCTGGAAATAGTAATGCTAGAGGGCTTGCATACCCAATGCCTGTGGGAAGATGTTATACGCATTTGTAATACCTAACCAAACTGTTGTTTAATGACCATGGTTCTGTAATGAGCTGTACGATTAATGAGATTACACTAGCATTTCTTAAGCATCCTGAACATCAACTCATCGGCTGACATATATGCTGTGAGTTTCCTTGCCAATATCACAAAAATATATCCTCTTAAAAACTTCACTGAAAAATTGTTCTTTTAAAATTGGTTCACTGTCTTGAGGTTGTTATCTTAGGAGGTATAACTCATTATGCTGTTTTACTTTGATATTTTCTTTCCTCAATACCACCTTAAGTACCTTCCTTAGTCTCCTTAGTCACTTTGGACATTTCTTAATACTCAGGGTTTCGTGTAGTATAACTTATTATGCTTTTAAGAGTTTTGATGCTTATATCATCTTATATTGTGGTATTATATTTTAATCATTGTATGCATAACTATTGGTCATGCCTTTTTTAAATACATGTATTTGTTGAGTTTCTACAGTGTTTAAGCTGGTTTTAATGTGTAAAGGTTGTATTTTTGTTTTATTTTTTTATATTCATGTCTTTTTAGCATGATGTCAAGCGCTTTAGAGTATTTTTAGATAAGGCGCTATAAATGTGCTTTATTATTTTATTATTTATTATTAAAAACTTTATGTAGTATTCCACTTAGGCCAGGAGATGCTTCCTTACAATTGGCATTTTTGTATTAACACCTAAAATATTTCATTCCCGGTAACCTGGTTGGTGTTTTTGATTGTTCCACCTCCATGTTTCTCTGATTTTCTCTGTATGGCTGTTTTTTTAGGTGTTTTATCATACAAAATATGTTTGTTGATATAAAGATTACTAGTAAGCAACTTTGAAAGCATCATCTTTGGAGTAAACTAAAAATATTTATGGCAAAGTCAGTAAGTTTCCTGCCAGAAACTTTATGACCAAATGTCTTATTTATTCTTCTTTTTTTATCTTGTTAAATGACTTTCATATACATTTATTTATTGAACTTTTAGTAAATTTGGACGTTAAGATAGATTGTTTGTTTGTTTGTTTGTTGGGGTTTAACGTCCGAGCAGCAATATTTCAGCTATATTCAGACAATGAACATGAAATGGATGATAAAATGAACATGAAATGAAAAAAAAGGATGGGACACAAGGACAATAGGGTCGACAAACTTTGATTGCCACTGAAAAAAGGGGGGATGGGTAAGGTCGGGCAATTTAGCCTCCTGTGGCGGAGCGCAAAGGTTCCTACTCCTATCGAATACCACAGCAGGGTTCTTTAACGTGCGAGGAACGTGGCATCTTTCCCAACACGGTGCACCACTATGGTTTGCGGTCAGGTTTTCCGTATTATAGCCTGACAACCCCAGCATGTAACACGCCAGGGGTATCCCATTCCACCACCTGGGGCACACATCCCAGTTGCTCTGTGGGCAGAGCGCCTAGCCCCCGGCTAGGTTTCTGAGCACTATTTAGTCGCCTTTTACGACAAGCTTAGCGCTGCAGCAGGCCTATTCTTTTAACACCCGGACCTGCACGGGGCCAGGCAATACTCAAAATTCACTATTTCATGCTGTTTGTTGTGTGTTTTCTTGGCAGGTGTTTCTAGAAAAGCAGAGGAAGCTTACCCTACCGATGCACCTCGTCCATGCTCCCAGTTTTTTAGTGGAGTCCGAGTTGCTCATTTGCTTTTGTTACTTTGTTTATATGATTTTAGTTAATTTATGTTCTTTGTTGTGTATGTCTGTTTTCCATGTCTGGTCTTTGTACCTGGATTACATTCTTTTGATTACCGCTATAAACTTGGTTCCCTTGATTACTCTTTGATTACCGCAATAAGCTTGGTTCCCTTGATTACTCTTCCATGTCTATCATTGGATTATATTCTTTTGATTTCCAGATGAATCTTGGTTGCCTTGATTACTCTTTCTCCAATATCACAACCCCAAAACCACAACAAATTAGATGTTCATTGATGGATATTATATTTGAATCTATCACCTTATTTTTAACATTCTCTTTCTTAGAAGATCACTTTACTTCAGTAATTGAAAATTTTTAAATTCATGGTGAAGTTCCATCAAGGCTTGGAACAAAAGCTTGCAAATTTTTCGCAATAGATGCATATATTTTAGAGGAAAAAACAACTTTTCATAGCTGAAATTACTCACCAATTAAATTAAAACTACATAAACAAAGAAGTTCTTGTGAAATTAGTGGAACTCTTTGGTTAATTGTTGTTTATTAAACAAAATCACTCACCTCAAGAATTCTTTTATAAAGATGAATGCATATCTGAGCCAGCAGTCTTTTTCACAAAAAATCTTAAGAATAAAACAAGTTATAAGTGATGAACATCAAAGTACATCAAAACATTGTGACGTCATAACTTATATTGTACTACTAGTACTAATTTTACACTTATGATTTTTTGTGAAATTGACTGCAGGACTGTAGGGTAATCAAGGGAACCAAGGTTATAGTGGTAATCAAAAGAATGTAATCCAGGGACAAAAACCAGACATGGAAAACAGGCATACACAACAAAGAACATAAAGTAAAAACTAAAATCATACAAAGTAACAAAAGCAAATGAGCAACTCGGACTCCACTTAAAACTGGGAGCATGGACCAGGTGCACCGGTAGGGTAAGCATCCTCTGCTTTTCTAGAAAAACACCCTCCGAGCGAGTTGCTAATAAAAAGTCAAGTCCAGGGTAGACAAAAGAGGAAGGAAAAACTAAGACATGTTGAACAAATCAGTTTTCATGGCAAAGAAGTCTATTTGTTAGTATTCTAGCACAATACAAAAAGTCTGCATAGTTTCGGAAAGCTCTGGCATAACGTATGCAGGTGCTGAAGGGATGTTGCCACAGATGAAAGGAAAATTGACAATTCTGAATGAAAAGTCATCACGTTTGTCATAAAGTCTGGTAAATAGTGTTCATTTACCATCGATTTCTAAGTGTAGGTCAAGATATGAGGCTGACATCACATTGTCTGTAGTATCCTTTATCTCAAGTTCTTTGGGATAGATGTGCTGTATCAAATCGCCAAAATCAGAATTGCTTAAAGATAATATGTCATCTGTTTATCACTTTTAAACTGTGGGATTTGGAGCAGCTTTGTCTTTCAAAGTTATGTTTGGAAGTACATTGTAGTCTGTACATGAGCAGGCCTAGTCTTGAGGGTCACTTCTTCAATTTAAAAGTTGCTTTAAATTAAAAATTGTAATTTTTACAAAAGAACCCACAAAACAGCTAAACTATTGGTACTATCTTCAAGAGAAATAACTCCTATACAGAGACTGTTTTAGTTCTATACCTAGTAAAATCACAACAAGACAGTCTTTTCTTTATAGGTTCGACCACCATCCTCACTCACTTCCTATATCTTCAAAACTACAATAAACAAATCAAAATCATTAACAGTAAGAAAGAGTTACCACCATCATTCTCACAACCTATATCTTCAAACCTACAAAAAAATGCAATCAAAATCATTACTGGTAGGAACGAGCTATTGACATCATTCTCACTCCCTCTATCTTCAAACCTACAATAATGCAATCAAAATAATTAAAGGTATGAAAGAGTTATCATCATCATTCTCCTTGCCTCTATCTTCAAACCTACAATAAATCAATGGTAAGATAGAGTAATCAATACCATCTTCGCTGCCTCTTTCTTCAAACCTACATGTACAAAAAAAGAATCAAAATCGTAAATGGTAAGAAAGAATAATCATGGGAATATTCATGACGTTTCTGATTGGTCAATATATACTTTATGAGGATGCTGTGACGGCACTACACTGTTCAGGAGGACGGAATTTCTGAATTGGTCCATTGAAGGAATGTATTCCAAGGATAAAGACAAGACAGGACACACACAACAAAAAAAACATGAAATAATGCTACTTAGAAAAAAAAGGATACATGATTACTGCATGATCCACCTGTACCCTTTAATCTCATTGTTATACTAAAAATGATACATCCGTTCCCTTTAAGCTTATTGTTATATTAAATTTGAATACCATGTATGTCCACGTATGATAAACTAATGATAATTAAGGTACAATGTAGTAGACCTGGTGTAAGGGAGGTAATCCAAACAGAAAGAATTTCAGTCACTAGAACGTTTGGATGACTCCTAATATCAAAGCTTCAAAGTGATACATTTACTGAAGTTAAAAGGAAACAGTTCCAAGCAAGGGATTTACTTGAACAAAGATGTCAGCTGTAATATCGTATCCGGAATTTATACTGAACAGTACCCATAATTGATTCTGTAATTATGTATGTGACGTAACGGAAACAAGCATGTTAGTATAAATCTGTGCACGGCAACATTGGTATGATTAAAATCAAAGCCCATCGGCCCATAGAACCCACGAAAACATAACATTTTGGCGATAATGGAGGTAAATATCCCTGCTTTTCCACCGTTTGATGCGGAAACAGACAAAAACAACGCTGGGCCGCAATGGGACCGTTGGATCGGGAGGCTCGAAAATTTGTTTGTAGCATTGAAACATGTTAACCCGATAGTAGCTGAAGGTGACAATCCAGACCCTGCTAAGATAAAAGAGATCGACGATAGAAAAGGGGCTCTGTTATTACACTATGTTGGGGAGAGGACATATGACATTTATGAAGCTCAGAAATGTACGTCAGAAAACACATACACCGACATGAAGAAAGTTCTCACAGACTATTTCCGTCTACGTAAGAATACACAGATATAAATTTATAACTTTAGGTCATATAAACAGAAAGAGGGACAGAGTCTCGATGAATTTGTAACAGAATTGCGCAAGCTTGCCAAAAACTGTGAATTTACTGACATTGATAGTGAGATCCTTTCTCAGATTATACAAAACTGCAAGTCAAATCAGCTCCGACGACGGGCACTCAGAGAATCAGACAAGACACTTAATGACATTATACAGTTGGGTCGTGCCATGGAACTTTCAGACTCCCAAGCACAAGCTATGGAAAGACCAGAGACAGTAAACCGTGTCAAAAACTTTCCCGAGGCCGAAGCCGAGGTCGATAAACAATCCGAGAAACAGTGATCAGAGACACAAAGTGAAGTCAAACAGAGATCAGAATAATCACAGAAAAGACCGTTGTTTCAATTGTGGTGGCCAGTATCCCCACAGAGATAAGCCGTGTCCCGCAAAGAATAAAGTGTGTCATAATTGTAAGAAAACTGGGCATTTTAAGAAAATGTGTCGTGGTAAGAAAACCGAACCTGTAAAAACGGTTAATGAGTATAGTAATAGTGATTCTGATAGTTACTGTTATGGTGTTAGACTGGAAAACAATGTGAACGCGATAAAAGGTCCGTTTGTTAATGTAAAATTAAATGACAAATCAGTTAAATTACTTGTCGACAGTGGTTCGTCCGTGAACATATTAGACGAGGCCGATTACGCAAAAATCGGAAAACCTGCCCTTCAGGAAAGAAACGTGAGAGGTAAACTGGTACTGTATGGCGGAGTCAGAAGTATTTAAGTTATCGGAACGTGTGACGTGAAACTCGAAACCGGGGAATCGTATGACGCGACAAACTTTTATGTAGTCAAGGGACGTAGCGGATCCCTACTTGGATATCCGACAGCTAGTCGCATGAACATTATTAAGGTAATCAGTAAAATCGACGACATACCTCCGAAGGGCGCGAAGGTTGAAGAGAACTTTCAGCATATTTTTCACGGAATAGGCAAGTTGAAGGGGGTACAGGTAAAGCTGCATATTGACGAGACAGTGAAACCGGTCGCGCAGAAGCCGCGAAGAACGCCATTTCACCTACGTGGTAAGGTCGAGAAGGAAATCCGACATTTAATCGAGACCGAGATAATCGAGAAGGTCGAAGGGGAGCCGACTCCCTGGATATCACCGATACTCACGCCCCCGAAGAAGAACGGCGAAGAAATCCGTCTATGCGTAGACGTGCGCGAGGCTAACAAAGCAGTCCGGCGCGAAAGACATACGATGCCGACGAACGAGGAATTGATACTAGACTTGAACGGCGCGAAGGTGTTCAGTAAGCTCGATTTACGCAGTGGTTATCACCAGCTTGAGCTCGACCGCGACTCGCGATACATTACCACATTTAGTACCCACCTTGGTATTTATCGGTACAAGAGGCTTAATTTCGGGATTTCGTCAGCCAGTGAAACTTTCCACGAGACGACTAGACAGGTTATATAGGGCATTAACGGCGCGCGGAACATATCGGATGATATAGTAATTTTCGGCGAAGATCGTGAGAAGTTACAGAAAGTTTTACAGAGACTATCAGATACTGGACTGACTTTAAACTCTCAGAAATGTGTGTTTCGTACAAACAAGATATCATTTTTCGATGTTGTATTTTCCGAAAACGGGATATCACCAGATCCCGCGAAGGTGAAGGCCGTTCGTGAGTTTTCTCGTCCGGAAAACGTTAAAGACCTCAGAAGTTTTCTCGGTATGATGAATTATAGTTCGCGATTCATTAAAGAGTATGCCGATATTTGTCAGCCGTTTCGCGAGCTTACACACCAAGATACGGTTTGGGACTGGAGTAAAAAGTGCGAAGACGCTTTTACGAAGCTTAAGGACAGACTGTGTGGAGATACCGTTATCTCATATTGTGATCCGAAGAAATCCGTAACTGTTCGAGTAGATGGTAGCCCAATCGGGTTAGGGGCAATTTTATTGCAAGACGATGACCCTGTTACGCAAGCCGAGCTCTTACGCCAGTAGAGTCTAGATACAGCCAAACGGAACGCCAGGCGTTGGCAGTCACATGGGCGTGTTAACATTTTGATTTATATTTGCGAGGGTTAGCTCATTTTACCATAATCACCGATCATAAACCGTTGTTAACAATATGGCAGAAACCGCAACCTCCACTCCGGATCGAGAGATGGGGCCTCCGCCTACAACCTTACAAGTTCACATTGAAATACTTACCTGGTAAAGACAATATCGCAGATTACATGTCACGACATCCTGTCGAGAATGAATCTCAGAAAGACAATATTAGTGAACAATATGTTAATTTTATTACGAACGAGGCGTTGCCGAAAGCCATTGATTTAGACGAAGTGAAGGCCGCGACAATGAATTGTCCGACTTTACAACAGGCTATTCATTTCACAAGAACGGGTGAATGGTACAAACTTAAAACTCTTGACTCTGACAACATTGATATCGAAGAATTAACAGCTTTAAGAGCAGTGCGCGATGAGCTAACAGTGTATTGTGAGAACATTTTATTGCGTGATCACCGAATAGTGTTACCGAAATCCCTCCGCGATCGTGCGATTAGTGTTGCTCATGAGGGGCATCAGGGTATGGCAAAGACGAAGTCATTTTTACGGTCGAAAGTATGGTTCCCCGGAATAGATTCACGGGTCGAAGATTCAGTGAAAAGTTGCGCGTCATGTCAAATTCTAATGACTGAATGGCGGAATATGGAACTGTTGCATATGTCAGAACTTCCCGGAAGTCCGTGGGAAAATCTAAGTATTGACTTTTGTGGTCCTTTACCTAGTGGTGACTATCTTTTTGTGATTATAGACGAGTATTCTCGTTATCCCGTAGTGGAAATTGTCAAGTCAGTATCGGCAAAAACCGTAATCCCTGTTTTTGACAAAGTGATTAGTACCTTTGGTGTGCCGAAAATTGTAAAAAGTGACAACAGAAGTCCGTTTCAATCTTATGAATTTAAGAAGAATGCAGAAAACATGGGGTTTGTGCATCGAAGGATTACACCGAGGTGGCCTAGAGCCAACACACAGGCCGAAAGTTTTAATAAACCTTTGATGAAAGCTATCCGATCGGCTCATGTCAACCAACTTAACTGGAAGCAAGAAATGTTTAAATTCTTAAGAAAATATCGATCGACGCCACACACTTCGACAGGACAAACACTGTTTAAAATGTTGTTCATGAGAAATCCGAAAACAAAGTTGCCGATGGTACCCGAGAAACCGATAAATAGAGACATAGATGAACAAGTACGTGTGAAAGATAGTGACTCAAAATTCCCAATGAAACTTGCTGCCGATACAAAGAACCGAGCTAATGAGAGGAACATAAATGTAGGTGATACAGTTCTGAAAGAGAGAGATATGCGTGGAAAAAAACTAGAACCGAAATTTGACCATGAACCGAAAGTTGTGACAAAAACAAAAGGATCGATGATTACCGTCAGTGGCGGTACAATCCGCAATGTGTCATGTTTCAAGAAGATAAATCCGAAAGTGGACTTGAGACTCAGAGAACGATCGAAAATCTCAGATGAAGAAATCACGATTCCGTGTGAAAATCCGAAAGAACAACCAACCCGTCAAGATATCAAAGAAGATACAAAAGTTGAAGTAACTTACAATCAGATAACATCGAAACCGAGAGAAAGTCCGATTCGTAGAAGTACGAGACAAACGAGACGTCCTGAGAAGCTAAAAGACTATGTACCGTAATTTCATTTAAGTAGGATTCGCATGACCTTGCTGTGTTATCGGGCACAATAATCCCCTGCAGGTCATGAGACCATGGAGGTCTTCATTTTCTTTATTATTTCCATTTCATTTGATTTTAGAAACATTTTCTTTAATACACTGTAAGTCGTGTTTAATGCCAACGAAATGACAGTTTAATTTACATATAGAAACTTTAATTAAAAAACTGTAATTTTCAAACACTTTCACATAACTGTCAAATATTCAAAAGGGGGAGAGATGTAACATCGTATCCGGAATTTATACTGAACAGTACCCATAATTGATTCTGTAATTATGTATGTGACGTAACGGAAACAAGCATGTTAGAATAAATCTGTGCACAGCAACTTTGGTATGATTAAAATCAAAGCCCATCGGCCCATAGAACCCACGAAAACATAACATCAGCCACCAACAACTTTGCATTGATTAAATGTTTCAAATGTGCACAATGAGGAATATACATTTCATTAGGTGGAAAGATGTTTGAAATAACACCATCTATTGAATACATTGAAAATGTATTCATGGTATAAGAAGCAGTCAAATATCAGCATAAGCCACACTGTAATAAGATAAATGGCCATTGAAAATTTTGAGGCAATATATATATATATATTTACAATGTAATTGAACAGGTTTTGTCCTTAAATGTCAAATGTGGTTAACCATTCTGCTAGTACAGCTGGTGTAAAGAAAAATTTTGGATGATAGTGATGAGAGATTTAGGAGGTAGACCTAGGCTAACGGACACAACTGTTCAAAATCATTGGAGCCTTTCTATTCAGCACTTTACATCAATCTTATGTAAGCATCTAATTAACTTGGATTCATTTTATTCTGCTTCAAACAAAAGCTTGGGAGGCCTTGGTGAAATTGAATATAATACAAACATATCACTGATTTCATGAGTTATGTCCCTTACCCTAGGTCTACCTCCTTAATTAATACTACTGAATAAGACGCAAAACAGTTACAGAAATTACATGTTAAACTTTGCCTGTACTATTTGTCCCTAGTGTGAAATATATACATGTATAGTACACATATACTAATGTATGTACATGCCTAACCTGAATTAGAATTATGCCTTGCCTGAAATATCTATACCTTACCTGAAACAGAAGTACAAAATGTATACCTTACTTAAAATATATTTGCATTACCTGAATTACAAATGTAAAATTATGCTTTGACTTAAATATGACAATGCATAGCTAATTGAAGATTATGCATGATTGTCTGAGGCTAAGTAAAACTGCATGTAATAAAGACTAACAATAATTCTGAGTGTTTCTGCTAGGATTTCAAAAGGGCAGGGTGCATGTTTAAAAAATGGCACTTGGGTGCACTGTTGAATTTTTAAAAAGAGCTTGTTAAGTGAAATACATGTACAAAAGTTTACAGTTAATGAGTTATACATGTATACAAATTTCACCACTTTGACCTGTGGAAACCTCTCTCTACCTCTGTTTAAATAAGAGGCAACACAGCAGCTGTACTCATTTAATTTAAAATGGTATATTTTCTTAACTTGAGTGTTAGAGAAATGGGCCATTTATTTTTATATTGTCCGGTGAAGCAGTCGGAGTGAGAAAATGATTTGTAGTAGTGAATTTCATGGAAGATGCATGTGGTTGACAAAGAGCCTAACAATTCACCAAAACATTAATCACTACTCAGAGAAAATGTCCTGTTCCACCTAAGCATCTCATTACAATGAGGTAAAATTTTTCAGGAAATGAAACAAATATTCAAGATTGCTGCTACCAAATTTCCAAAATTATTGAAAAATTAATGAATAATAAATGTATTTATCATATCTACTGTTTTGCAAAGCAAAGCAAACTATACTGTACTGTTGAAAGTATGGAAAATGTAAAAAAATGAAAATTGGAAGGAAGGTAACTGACATTTTTAATAAATGATCATGTGCAATTTTTGTAGTTTGTGTACACACATTGCTCTACAATGTTTGACAACATTTGTCAGATCAGTTGGGCAGTAGAAATTTATCATGAAAAAATGACTGGCTGTTTATAAAATGATGCAAACAGAGTCCATTTTCAACCTGACCAGCTGACTGCCCCTGGGTGATAACAAACCTGTCATAAAACTTTTCCTTATCTAATTAGACAGTAGTTATAACATTTTTTTATTCAGATTTATGGCTTTTATACTTCACTCAGTGACATTTGTTTCTCTAACACTCAAGTCGGACCTGAGTGAAACTTGGTATTACACCAACATATTGAGTGTTTAACACCCAGATTCCACGTAACCAACACCAACTGTTTGTATATTGTAATAGTCGTAAAATTCAATGAGGCATAACGGAGAATTCATTGTAAGATATGATGTATATTCAGTTTCTGTTTCTCAGGTAATTCGAAGAACTCCAGTTAAGACCAAAATTTAGTCATGTCATTAAAAATTCGGCATCATCTAATTTTTTTTTTTTTATATTGTACATGTTTATCATTTGTTGATGTGTCATTTTTTATTTACAGCTACGTCCAATGAATGGGAGATATCATATAAAAATATTACTTTGTATTTTTACCAAGTAATAATGCAATCTTTTAATATTTTAATTTTGAACTATGAAATTGATAATTACTATTAATTATAAATAAAACACTTTGAAAGCATTGATTGTTGTAATTTGATTTGAGTGACGGACTTGTACATTTTGTAAAAACAGTCTGGAGTCAGACACTTTTAGTTTCTGATAGTTTTAATTATTGAATGGCTTTTCCAGAAAGGAAGGAAACTAATTACAGGTCCCAAGACATCTATATAATGTGTACATAAGAATTGTAAAGTAGAAGCCCTTAATCAGTACGTCAGTAATAATTAAAAGTTACAATTTGTTGTCCAAACAAGGATGAGATGGCAACCTCGATCAGTTGATCGTTTTTGATCGCTAAAAATGCTTCAAGTTAACTCTGAGACATTTCTTATTGAAAGTACGTTTCAAATACAACCTACATGTACATATATCTTTATTTTAATGATATTAAGTTTTGTTAAATGATTTCAAACTTTCATTGATGCCGACTGATGTTTACTCCCGTATAAAAATAATCCCATGACGAACCTGGCACATATATAGTTGTTTACTTTAAGAAATTTAAATGAACACATTGTTTACAATGTCTCCAATGTGTGTCTGGTCATCAAATAGACTGCAATTAATTATAACCCAATACAGGACAGTTATGAAGTATGTACATGTATCAAAGATAAATGTCTTTTTCGATTTTCATGTTATATTTGTCAATCGTTAATACCATGTGCTAATCTTCTCAACCACTGTTTTATAATTTGTGCTGACTACTTGGATTACAGATGGACAAATCAACTATTGACTCGTGTTACTAGTATAGCTTTCGGCGATTGCATAATTTAAGAATTTTCACAAGTCCCCTGGACTCCCCTGTTGTGATTTTCAGGGGTCCCAAATGAATTGTGGTGGTCAGTAACCTTGGAGCTCAGGTACTAACATCCATAACACCAAGTGGGTATAACACATTTCACTGTGAATAATTTCTGACTGACATGGTGTTTCACTGTTCAACACAGATTTAAAACTCTGACTCCATCCTTCGAGAAACAAGTCGCTGAAATAATTTCCAATTTACAATAGTCAATCAGCTAAATATGACTAATAACCTTTGGTCAATCAGCCTTGATCAACAGGAATAATGTATTGTTTTCATTACAAAACATAAAAGTACACTTGTAAACAAAGCTAAGGCCCTTTGACTATTTAAAAGCCTTTAAGGGCAGGGAGCCATGAAACTTTTACAGCAAATGGCATAACTAGGAATATAGGTGGGGGACCGCAATGTGGAAACGACCTAGCAAGAACAGAGTCTAATTAAGGATAAGCATAACTTTAGTTAAGCCAACTTATTGGCTAGGCTAGATTAATATTTTAAGGCAACAGTGACCATACCAGTAAAGAACAGTCATACGTGTTAAATATGAATCAAATATAACATATGTATCTGAATTCGTTGGGTTTTTTTTACGATTACCTTATTTCATATTATCTCACACCTCCAAAACACCGGATTAACAAGAATCCTAGATACCAAGAATCGGAGATCTTTTTGATAGGGGAAGGAAACTCGTCATCTCAGATATCTTCCATAGAGCTAAGTTATGTTGGGCAGTCCCGACAAACATTAATCAAGATAAATTACGCACATTGTTTGTGATCAGTTCGAAGTAAGGATTACATGTGTGCTTGCAATATTTTTTTCTTTTGTGTAATTCATTGTATGCCAATCGTGGTGATCATTATTTTATGTACAATGAATATCATGTGATTCTGACCCCGGTCACTCAATTAATATATATTTTTTTTCAAAATAGAAGTGTGGACACAGAGTGATATTAAGCGAGGGGCAGGTGTGGGCACAGACTGGTATTGCCCGAAGAGCAAATTTGATTGAACATAATACGTTTTGTCTTGAATGTGTTTACATTGTCTAGAAAACTCCTTCATTTATTGATATCAATAATTATACCCCACGCAACGAAGTTGCGACGAGTATAATGTTTTTGACCCGTTCGTCAGTCCATCTTCAGTTTTCCGGACTTTTTTTCTAAATGCTTGCAGATATTGACATGATTTTTGGTACATATATATATATATATAAGTTCACCATGATAAGTTACAGGTCAAGTTTACGTATTGTTCCGCGCTCTGGTGACTTTTATCGAAATTACGGGCCTTAAACTTAGCAAAATTCGCAGAAATAACAGTTTCCGGACTTTTTTCTAAACGCTTGCAGATATAAATTCACCATAAGTTACCGGACAAGGCTGTAGTTGGTTCTGCTCCTATGATTTTTACCAGAATTACAGGCCTTGAACAGAAGTAACTATAAGACAAGTCATTTACATATAACAATGATTCTTTCTTGAAGGTGTACTTGCATGGATGTGTTGAACTTGATATGTCATGTTAAGGATTGACCATTTCGCTTTATGTACGTAAGCCTGGTAATATTCTGGACTCTCAGTTTTTTTTTTTGTTTTTTTTTTAGATTAACAGAAACCAACAGTGTGGTATCTGTCAATTACATAGATGGCCCAAATTTGAAACGGTAGGGGTCATAAACTCAAAGTTAAATAGGAGCATTGCTTTAGTAGTTAGTAAAATCATGTCAAAATTTCATAACAATTGATCAACCATAACTAGGTTACAGACCACCAATTCAACCAATGAGCATTTGGAACGTACGCAAAAATAGTCCTACGCAGAAATTACCCCTGTTCCTCATAGTGCTGTGAAAAAAGTTCTCATCTTATTTAAAAAATTCAAACAGTTTCTGAAAGGAAAAACATTTCTGTACATTTTATAGGTGCATTTTGCTTCTTGTGATGTGAAGCCTAATCTCCATAATGATTTTTAAATATACCCCTATCTTGTGAAAACACTGGGATTTCCCATGCTATTTATAGACCCTTCACTTCCGGTGACCAGTACTGCACTGCAAGTCTGCTAACCCCACATGCCATTCTGAGGATTGTGAGCTGACATATGTAGAATCATGCTGATATATAGTCATCTGCAGGTTAAAGTTAAGGTAAAGTCCAGAGAAGCCATTGAATATTGTGAAATTAGCATAGAAGCCTATGGGAAGTGGAATTAGTGGTTTTTAGCCTTAAGCTGAAGCCATGGCAAAATGAAAAGTTTCTTGAAATAGCTTTAAACTACTTGAAGATCTTGTTAACTTTGCCATGAGAGGAATACACTACAAAAATCCTTCAAAATATGCATTTTTTTAAGTTATAGGTCCAAATTATGGAAAATTGGTCTTTTTGGCTGATTTTTATGTCCTATCTTGTAAAAAGTGTAGAAAATTTAGTAAAAATATCAAATATTAAACTTTGAGGGCTATATTTACCTAAATATGGTAGTAATAAGCACTTGAAATCAAGTTTTGTGTAGATTTGAGCAAAAATTAGGTTAGAAATGAGGAAAAACTCACTTTCATTACTGCGGTTAAGGCCATATAAGCATTCCCCTATGGCAACATGGAAAATCCATTATTGAGCACTTTTTTTGCTTTAGGTGCCCTTTACTGGTCATGTTCTAATGTGAAAACACTGTATTTACAAATTTAAAGCCAACTATATCACCTTTTGTGAAAATTTAAAGATTTAGGATTTTTGACATGTGATCAAGAAAAAGGGGGAGGCATGTCAGAAATAATTTTTTAAAAATAGACCAATTTCTCAGAAAATGATTACTTTTAAAACTATTTCTTCATTAATATTGTTAAAAAACAAGTTGTGATTGATATTTTTTATTTGAAAAGTCAGAAAAAGTTCTTTGCAAATATTTAATGCATTTCAGTATGGTAGAATATTTTCACTTTTTTGCTCGCACAACTTGGTTACCCTATATTTAAAAATTAAATATTTAAAAAAGTGCTTGTCACATTTCACTGAAACTTTGCAAATGCATTCAGTATGTGTGTAGGAAGATACCTGTATAGTTATTTATTTTTTCTAAGACAAAAAGTGACTCTTTAGGTTACAGACCACCAATTCAACCAATGAGCATTTGGAACGTACGCAAAAATAGTCCTACGCAGAAATTACCCCTGTTCCTCATAGTGCTGTGAAAAAAGTTCTCATCTTATTTAAAAAATTTAAACAGTTTCTGAAAGGAAAAACATTTCTGTACATTTTATAGGTGCATTTTGCTTCTTGTGATGTGAAGCCTAATCTCCATAATGATTTTTAAATATACCCCTATCTTGTGAAAACACTGGGATTTCCCATGCTATTTATAGACCCTTCACTTCCGGTGACCAATACTGCACTGCAAGTCTGCTAACCCCACATGCCATTCTGAGGATTGTGAGCTGACATATGTAGAATCATGCTGATATATAGTCATCTGCAGGTTAAAGTTAAGGTAAAGTCCAGAGAAGCCATTGAATATTGTGAAATTAGCATAGAAGCCTATGGGAAGTGGAATTAGTGGTTTTTAGCCTAACTATACTCGGCGTCACATAAATAACAAACTGTTAAAATTTGAATAAAAATATTTTCTACGACTTTATTGACACCAACCGTCGTTTAAATTGTCTTAAATGACTTGCTCATTCGTTTAGCCAAACAGCTTCTCCCTAAACAAGTCGCTTATTAGCTTAAATCATGCGTAACAAATCCTTACGGGAAAATCCCATACTAATATCCGCCATGTTGGTTTTTTCTGGACGATTTGTTTACAAACGAAGTTCGTAAGTTCCCGCCGAACTCCGGTGACAATCGTCTGCTTGATCAACTTCTCGGTATTGTACGTTGTTCGCGTAAAATAAATCCGAGATATCCGAAATAACGCCGAAATGCATTCTGGGTTCTTCGGCTTTTGGACAAACCATTTAAACGTAAACAACATGTCCTAGCAACCCGATCACTGTAAACATGGCCGACTCTTTACAATGTAAATATTGGCACCGAGAATTAAAATCTGACCGGAATTTAACGATTCAATGTTTAGGGAGAAGCCGTTTGGCTAAACGAATGAGCAAGTCATTTAAGACAATTTAAACGACGGTAGGTGTCAATAAAGTCGCAGAAAATATTTTTATTCAAATTTTAACAGTATGTTATTTATGTGACGCCAAGTATAGTCATCGCACGAAAACCGAGTAAATATATTGACGACACCGACGCTGCCGACGATGACGCCACTGTTAGCACCATACCAATATAGAATCGAATTTTTTTTACATATATAAGGTCTTCGTTTTTACATTAGATCTAGTTAAACAGTTCTCTATCAAAAGAGTATAAAACTGCAAGACTGTAAAGTTTTCACACTAACAGTCATGTACTCAACAGAAAACATTCAAATTTCTTATGAATCAAAATTACAATACCGGTATATGAAGGGCTTTAGGGTTAAATCCACCGATACTGGCTCACAGTTAACGCTTCAAAATCAATATTTCAACTAAATCTTGTATCAAACAATTTTATCAACTTCTAAATAGCCTGAAAAATGTTTCCTATACTATAGTACTTGTTACAGAACCAACGTAACGTGTAAGTACATTCAGTACTTCACAACACTGCCATTAACTTTAGAATCACTATTTCATTTAGTCCTGTAAATCTTCTTCACAATTTAACAAAACTTAGTTATTTTTACGTATGTAGTATTAATGTCTTGTTACTTAATAAAATCCCCACCCTTTGAACAAAGTTTAAGTATGAATGTGACTAAAATTATATTTTTATGTACATGTACAAACTTTATCGGCATGAAGTCATAAACAAACAATGGTTTAATTAAAAATCATATTAAGAGTTGTCAGTACAATAAGTCTGACATATACATATACATGTATAGCAAAACTAAAAATCGTTGGAGCTCCTCGGGAATGTACTTACATGTACACTGTACTTTTACTTGTACATAATGTCTATATGTATAATGTAGAGTCCCCGAAACTTCATGTTACAGTAATGGGCAGCTAATTGAACTGCCCCAACTCAACAGATTCCTCATTGCAACAAAATCGCTTGCCAGACAACCTCTAGCACTGGTGGAGTAATAAAAAGACCATCCCATTAGGCCTAAAAATATGTTATGTTTCCGGTCACCCAACTGACCCTCCTTCAGACCCCCTACCCAAAAGTGTTTATTTGTTATTTTGAAAAAAGATAAATAATGATAGTCTGCCGAATGTCTTTCAGAAAAAAAGTAAAAATAAAGCCATAGATGTTTTTTTTTCTATCCTAGATGAAAAAAAAAAAAACAAAAGAGAAATAGTTTGTTTATATTTAGATTCGATTGTAAACACACATGACGTGAGTCTGCTCTTGGTCGTGGATAATCCCTTTTGGGATTCGGCACCTGAATTAAATATTTTTTTGTTTTGACCACCACCGTCAAAACAAAAATATCTCAAGCGGCGAATCCCAAAAGGGATTAGGTTGTGGACTATTTAAAGTCTTTTGTAGTTTTTTTGCATATTTGGTTCCTTGTATTCTAAGTTTGGTGTCACTATGACTTATTGCATTTTAAATTTTGAATAAAAATAACCTATTGCAAGCCAAAGTGGACAAAAATGAGTATTTTCTGATATCAAAAAATGATTTTGTAATATTACAAATTCATTTTCTAATACTACAACATAGATTTTTTATATCACAAAACACTTTTTTAATATTAAAAAATCATTTTTAATATTAAAAATTCAATTGAATTTCTAATATTAAAAAAACGACTTTTTAATATTAGAAACTGATTTTCTACAGTAGAAAATGGATTTGTCGTATTCAGTTACGATTTTTTAATATTAGAAAATCACTTTGTAACATTAAAAGATGTGACTGATTTTGCAATATTGCAAAGCAATTTTCTAATATTACAAATTCAATTTGTAATTTTACAAAATGTGTGATATTTTATAATATTAATAAATCGGGAATTTGTAATATTAGAAAATGAATTTTTAATATTACAATATGAATTTCTAATATTAAAAAAACGATTTTGTAATATTAAAATTTCATTTTCTAATATATTACAAAATATTGAATTTTGTCCACTTTGGCTCGTCATATAAACCCCTACCTACCGACCCGACAAAATTTTTGAATGGTGATCGGAAACATAACATTATTTTTTCGATTTTGGATTGTGCACCACTAAATTTAGCTAACATTCTGTCTTACATGCACTGGAAAGTGTTGATTTTATCCCAAAAGTACTTTGCTGGGTCAAAGATTCAGCAAATGCTGTAGGCTGTACTGTATATAGTGTACAGATTACAAATTGGATCACTAGGTCACGGGTCGACATGAAATCACGCGATAATGCATCGAATAAATGATTGTGGTCACATGATAACTAATTTCCCCAATACACCATGACCCACATACACAGGTATGACCATACCCGGGGACTGTGTAAACGCTTCCATGCTTTACACCGTGTGTGAGGGACCTAAAATGACATCCAAGGGCGTTAAGAAACCCCTCTGCCCGTCATGATTACAAAAATACCATAAATGAGTGCAAACCGGGTCTAATAGTATTGAGTGTATATGTTAGCACGAAAACGAAAATTAAACTAAGTATATGAACAGTCAGCTGATGATCGGCGTCACCCGTATCGTGGAAATGATTGGCTAACTCTGTATTACGAAAGATTTTTATGGGATTTTAGTTGTTTATTTCCACAAAGATAGTCGAATTATCCGCTCAAAGCAACAATGTCTTACCTTTATAAGCTACGAAATGAAAAGTGTAACGGATATACAGAAAGTGCTATCATTTTCAACTTTATTGTTATAGTGTTATTTAACAAGATTACGACACAAACATAAACAAAACATCAATCAAAAATAAGAATAATAGATATTAATGTGCAATTTTGTGATATTGGTTCAAGCGCCTGAATTCACTTCTGATTTATTCGTTGGCGACTTCATTTTTAAGGATAAGGTTTTCCTCTCGTCTTTGAAGCACTGCCTGTCTTCTCGCTGCATATTCACGTCCAAGTTTTCCTAAAAAAGAAAACATTGAAAAGTGTAAAGTGCAATTTTTCCTGAAATCACAACAAACTTTTAGGATTCATGAACTATTTCCTCCAATTATTTGACTTTCAGTTGAATCAATAATGCTGATATTTTAATTTCATAATAAAACCGTTATATCTAAATATTAATTAAGCGTAGCAGTTAAACTCACGTGTATTGAAATAAAAGTTTCCTTACGAATACATTTCCCCTTTTCGTGTTTTTTTTTAGATATATACAAATGTATTGGTCACGGGTTCAGTTTTGGAGGCGATTAAATACATTACTACATAATGAGAATAGGTATGGTGAATATGTCAGAGACAACAACCCCGCCGGGGTGAAAATGTATATAACCACAAGGCTACCAATAGAACGACGAGGAAACCATCACACCACGAGGCAGGCTGCAGCTGGGTCCAGAACATCATTATACACAGGTACAGCGAAAGAGTTGCCCCTATATACTCAAAGAGTAATCAAGGGAACCAAGGTTAGAGTGGTAATCAAAAGAATGTAATCCAGGGACAAAGACCAGACATGGAAAACAGACATACACAACAAAGAACATAAAGTAACTAAAATCACACTCCTCAAATAACACAATAATGAACAGTTATCACAACAAACTTTTAGGATTAATAAACTATTTCCACCAATTATTTGGTTTTCAGTCGAATTGATAATGCTGATGTTTATTTCATAATAAAACCGTTCTATTCAAATATGCATTGCGCGTAGCAGTGAATCTCACTTGTATTGGAATAAACGTTTCCTTGCGAATACAAACCCCTTTTTCATGATTTTTTTAGATATATACAAATTTATTGATCACATGTTCAATTTTGCGATGATTTAAAACACTTCTATACGACAAGAATAGGTATGGTGAAAATGTCAAAGAGACTACAACCCCATCGGAGTGAAACTGTTAGCTAAAGGCCATCTATAGGTCTTCAGTGAAGGACGAGGAAGGTGCAGCTGGCCCAAGAACATCACTACACAGATATAGCGAAAGAGATGATCCTATATACTTAAGTAACACAAAAAATGAATGAATGATGAAAACTTACCCCGGTTTGCCAAAGCTTCATCACGTCTGATATCAGCCATCATCATCTTCTCAGCGTTTGTATAGACAACTGAAATGGAAATTTAAAAGAATTTGCATTTAATGTGAACATGTACCGGCAATTTTTATCACTGTTTTCACTGATAAATTCCTATTAAATTCAACGAAATACAGCAATAAAACATTTCCATGGTAACTAATAATCATCAAATAATGTCACATTTACAGACAGTTCGTTTGTATAAAGAAATATATACACTTTCCTTCATATTTAATGATCATTTCTACTGTCATTGTAATTTGACATTCAAGATACCAACCTGAAGGATGGACTTTATTCTTTCTTTTTAATGATGGTAGCCTTCGATGTGGTCTAGCTGGAATTTCATCATGAGGCTCAACGACGTCGAAGGCTACACCTGCCGTGGCTGTAGTGGTGTTCTCCACTTTGACAATTCCTTCTATTCTCAGTTGCTCCAGAATTTCCTCTGAAGTGCTTTGTTTACTTTGATCTTCGTTTCGTTCATTATTACCTGCATTCTTTGTGTTTTTCTTTACCCTGTCTAAACACCCAAAACAGCTGACTTTAGCCAACTTTGCCCCCATACTTGCTACTGCTGTTGCAGATCGACGGAGTCGATCGGCGACGTTTCTACGGAGCAGTGCAACTCCTTTGATTGTTACGTCGCTTCAGAGGTCATGTGACAGACGTAGTTGAATACGGGATACTAGCAATAACGATTTTAACCAGAATTCTTGTGTTTTATGTAGAGATTTTTGTTCGTTGTATTTTAAAAACGGGGTAAGGATTCAGCACCATTATGCTCAAACATTTCTGGAAAACACTTCTCTTAGGTCAATCAGCGTCTCTCTTTTCGGAAATCCTGTAGTGAAGCAGTTTTCAAAACATAATTTTGCGTCTGTTCGGGGTTGTTCGATCAATCAATGGTAACTTTTTTGTACCATATATGAAATATTCGTGTATTCCATATTTTCAAAGTGATAGGACCATATATCTCGACCGGTATATTAATTGTAAATCATACATTGAAAATCACCATGCTTTTCGGTTGTCAACTAGATGTATTGACTAAATTTGAGGCAAAAAAAGACCAGTATATGAGAAAAATGATGCGCCATCCATTGCCTTATTCTTACACAGAATGGTATTTAATGATTAACCGTGCATATAACTACAACACAATTATCGTTGTAATCTTTATTTTTAATGTTTTCTTTACAAGATTATGACACCAACAAAATAAACACAAAACAAATAAACAAAATTGGTATGATATTCATTTTTCAGTTTTGTGATATTTGGTTCAAGCGCCTGAATTCACTTCTGATTTATTCGTTGGCGACTTCATTTTTAAGGATAAGGTTTTCATCTCGTCTTTGAAGCACTGCCTGTCTTCTTGCTGCATATTAACGTCCAAGTTTTCCTAAAAATGAAAACATTGAAAGGTGTAAAGTGCAATTTTCCTGAAATCACAAACGTTTAGGATTCATGATCTATTTCCTCCACTATTTGGCTTTCAGTTGAATTAATAATGGTGATATTTTATTTCATAATAAAACCGTTATATTCAAATATGAATTAAGCGTAGCAGTTAAACTCATTTGTATTGGAATAATCGTTTCCATGCAAATACAAACCCCTTTTTCATGATTTTTTTTTAGATATATACAAAACACTTCTATGCAACAAGAATAGGTATGGTAAAAATGTCAAAGAGACTACAACACCATCGGAGTGAAAGTTTTAGCTAAGGGCCACCCATGGATCTTCAGTGAACGACGAGGAAGGCTGCAGCTGGTCCAAGAACATCATTACACAGGTATAGCGAAAGAGATGATCCTATATACTTAAGTAACACAAAAATGAATGAATGATGAAAACTTACCCCGGTTTGCCAAAGCTTCATCACGTCTGATATCAGCCATCATCATCTTCTCAGCGTTTGTATAGACAACTGGAATGGAAATTTAAAAGAATTTGCATTTAATGTAAACATGTACCGGCAATTTTTATCACTGTTTTCACTGATAAATTCCTATTAAATTCAACAAAATATAGCAATAAAACATTTCCATGATAACTAATAATCATCAAATAATGTCACATTTACAGACAGTTCGTTTGTATAAAGAAATATATACACTTTCCTTCATATTTAATGATCATTTCTACTGTCATTGTAATTTGACATTCAAGATACCAACCTGAAGGATGGACTTTATTCTTTCTTTTTAATGATGGTAGCCTTCGATGTGGTCTAGCTGGAATTTCATCATGAGGCTCAACGACGTCGAAGGCTACACCTGCCGTGGCTGTAGTGGTGTTCTCCATTTTCTGAAGTGCTTTCTTTACTTTGGTCTTCATTTCTTTCATTATTGCCTGCATTCTTTTGTTTTTTCTTTACCCTGTCTAAACACCCAGAAAACACTCTTTTCCCTGGAAAAAGCCAAATTATGATCCGAATGTTCTGTTTGATGAAAAGCAACACATCCACCAAATCGGAACAACTCGGCCATTTCCGTTGCACTAAAAAATAACCTTCTTGAAAAAAAATGCCGGAATTGCAGTCATACGCGACTCAAAGTAGTTTTAACCACCAGGTGGTGCTAAAAATTTCGCTTAGGCAGTACAATACAGTCAGGTCATTTCTGAAAATTTGGTCTCATTTTGTTGAAATACAGCTGTTTTGAGGCAGTCCACACAGAAATTTCTACTGTTTTTCATAAAAAGTGCATATTTTCTAAATCCTTTGTGTGTAGAGGTTCAAGTCATTATAAGTAATGTAGTGATTATTCTTAAAAAATACAGTAGCCATGGTAACATACTGAAAAAATATTACTGAGTTTTAGTACAAATCAGGGGTGCCTTTCCAAAACTAACAGCCAAATACTGTGTTTTATAAAATATCAGACACTTAGACACTACCACAGGATGAAAGTATGCATGGAGTAGGTGGAAAAAAGGTAAAAATAATAAGACCCTTTTCGATCCATTCTCTCACAATTTTCGTCCCAAAAGTTCGTGCGAAATAAGGTATTTTGAAAATCAGCCATCTGATGCTGAGGAGAGAACCTAATACGACAGGGGACTGAATCGTTCCGGATGCCATTTTTCATTTAAATTACACCTGTTTACCATAACATATATTACATCTGTCTATGTATAAATGCTTATCTACATTTAATCAATATATCCACCAAATTTCAACTTTTAATTTTAAATTTTACAAAATTTGACCGGTGTGCGAAACAGTGCTGTATAGTACACCCTTAGTGCTGCCGATGTTTTTCTTTCGTGTAACTGGAAATTCTGAGGAGTTCCGATTGCACAGCCGCTTCCGGTAGAGGGTAAACAAATCTTTTTTTTCCAGACATGGGCATGTGAACTTTCTTATAAACTTCGGTAATTTCTGCCACTTACAAACACAGTGGACTGTTCGAGTGCATTCCATACAGATTCTGTGAGTGCAAATGTAACACGTTTTGGTGGTAACTAGTCTGGTATCATATACATTATGCAGAACCAACCAATTCCGATGTCAGGGTTTTTTCATGCCGTGGAGGACCAATCAATTCCAGCGTACTGGTTTTTCATGATCAAGAGAAACAATTAATTATACCGCGTCTCAGAGTTTTTATGCCCTTGGGAACTAATGAATTCCTACATCACAAGAATTTCTTGAGTATAAGAGAACCAACACAGTCCTACACCACGGATTTCATCCTTAAATCCTTAAATTTCATCAACTTTCCTTTCATCTGTGGCAACATCCCTTCGGCTCCTGCGTATGGAGTGTTCATATCACAACTCATACGTTATGCCAGAGCTTGCCGAAACTACGCAGACTTTTTGTATCGCGCTAGAACTCTAACAAATAGGCTTCTGGAACAGGGTTATGTTGCTACAAGATTGAAGTCATCACTACAGAAGTTTTATGGTCGTCATCATGAACTCGTGAATCGTTATGGTGTATCCATCAGCACCATGAAAACTGATTTATTCAACGGGTCATAGTTTTCCTTTCCTCGTTTGTCTACCCCGGACTTGACTTTTTATGAGCAACTCGGCGGGTGTTTCTAGAAAAGCAGAGGACGCTTACCCTACCGGTGCACCTGGTCCATGCTCCCAGTTTTTAGTGGAGTCCGAGTTGCTCATTTACTTTTGTTACTTTGTATGTATGATTTTAGTTACTTTATGTTCTTTGTTGTGTATGTCTGTTTTCCATGTCTGGTCTTTGTCCCTGGATTACATTCTTTTGATTATCGCTATAACCTTGGTTCCCTTGATTACTCTTTAAAAGGGCCAATCAAATGCCAAAGCTGAGACAAATTAATCTATCCTAATATCACAGACATTCACCAAGAAAATAACTCTAAAATAACCTCACCATTAATGCATGCATATCCCCAGTCGGTCGTATATTTCTGAACCGTTACTAACTTTATGTCATAAAGTATAGACTTACCCCAATTTCCATACAGTTAGTTACTGAGATCGAAACTACTTTCCTAGTATCCTTTATTTTCTAAGTGAATACATGCGTTAAGATTTTTCCGTTTTAATTTCATTTCATATGAATACATTCTACAAAGTTTTGGTGTATTTGATCGAAGTATATTTTATAAGTAAGTCGATTAGAAACTTTACAATATTGATGTGATCAGTCCACAAAGATATAAGATGTACACGTGTAGTATTGTTGTCTCGTTTAAAGGCTACTATAGGGGTAATAATGTAAGGTTGTGCATGTGTTATCTTTTTCAAAGAGTAATCAAGGGAACCAAGGGACAAAGACCAGACATGGAAAACAGACATACACAACAAAAAGATTGAATAAACTCGTGGTTGAGTGCACTGTTAATGTGCCGTGGCTAAAATACAACGGGTGTGGATCCAGAAATTTTGTAAAGAGGGTTCCAGATATAAATTAGTCCTGGGCAGTACTTGGGCAATATATGCTTGCAAAACAAATACGCACCGCCTGACGCTTTCTGGATCCACCGATGTACGGCTACCGCAGGTGCGAACTTGATAAAAATTGCAAATAATGTTCTAGTACCCCCTTTTTTCTGATGAACCTCGGCTGGCAACTCTCCTTTCCAAAGTTTTTGAATCCGCACCTGTAAAGTATCTTTTACTTTCAAATATTTAAGCTATTCAGTGACAACTTAAATATTATGTTTAAACAAATTAGGAAAAAGGAAGTGTCATATAAGGGGAAATCCGTGGAGCAATACACAAACTGCAGATCATAAAAAAGTACATCTTAGGCCAGAACACAAAGATAGTCATGTTTCTTGATAATTCAGTTAAGTATTTCTCTTATATGTGACGAAGAACTTGGCATGTTTTCTAATAAGGGGACTGCCTGGGTGGTAGCGTGCTCGCCGCTAGTGCGGGAGAACGTAGGTTCAATCTTCGCGACCGACCGAGTCGCATCAAACTTGCTCTTTAAAATATTGGCAGCGTCACAGTGTTTACCATACAAGGGGCATATAGATGATAAAGTGACGATTGGTTGGATCGGAGTCAATATATATATGCTTCTAGGTGGGGGTCATATGCCTACATGTGGGCTGTTGCTACCACAATAAAAACCCGACTTAAAAAGTCGGACTGGTACAAAGCAGACTGGATTTGTTCGATTATATGATAGTTTCTTATCCTGAAACAATATCCCGCGCAGAAGGTATTTATGCTATTTCATAGCTTTACACTTCTGTCAAACTCAGTGCTATAAACCTCATCCCTTTATGCAAATTAGTAAAGTACACCGAAAACAGCTTCGCGGATTTGTGATGAGTAGTGCCCATACCTTCTGAAATTTGTTCACATTCTGTGTAGCATAGTATATAAACTAGCGGAGGGATGTGTACCAAGAAGTCGTTATATGTCTGTGGAGGAGATTGATCCTGAAATAATAAAATGAATCCGTGAAAAATAGTTTATATCTGATCAGAGAGACATTCCGTAACTGATCACCGATCACGAAGTGCTATATTTTTAAAAAACTTTTTTGCGCCTTCTTCTGAAGGATATTTAAAAAAAAAAGAAACCAGATTTCGACTGAAAAGTGCAATTATACTACCCTAACATCTTGAGTTTGAGTAGGTGATGTAGAATTGACTTCTACACAGATGATGAGACATTTTTGCCCCCACTCCGCTACGCGGACTGGGACTTAAAAAAAAAACGGTGCCCGTGCGTTCATCCGTCACATTTGAGTTTGTAGGTGCAACTCCTCTGAAACCGCTCAACGGATTTTGTTCAAAATTTGTGGGATTGTTAGTCACCGTACGTAGTTAATCATATTAGGCCGCCCGTTTGATTCGACGTATTTAACAGGAGTTATCGAGACTTTTGCCCTTTAAATCGGACATTAACAACTTTGTATCGTGTACTAAGATCTTTGCATAGTAGCGGTTTTTACTGTCTTATTAGATGCAACTGTCTCTTTTATTCTATGGTAACTATAAAAAAGTGATATTTTTTTTCAATTTTTCAACAATGAAGAAGAAAATCAAAGTACTCATGTACTGAATCAATTTATATCGATTGCTTGAATTTTTACGCCTCAAATAATCGACTGTCAAATTACAAAAATGGGATAAAAGCAGGCATTAGAGAAAAGTATAGGGATTTAATTCAAATGTATCAAAACACAGGTTATTGTTGTAAATGGTCAGTATTGAACTCTTTGATCTATTTTTTTTAATTCACCATTTTTATTACGAAGGACATAGAATGAACACAAAATAAAATTCATGATATCTGGTAGCATGCAGTGCGCGAGTTTATGAAATATTCAGGTTCGATGTTGATTTAAATGGAACACCTAGATGAATTAACACAAAACTATCCAACATACTGCATAATTGAACTACAAACTACAAGTTGGCCTTTCTCAGTTTCTGAATTTTCAAGTCGGGTCTCCAATTCGAAATTGTCTGTTAAATCATTCAAACTTAAGCCACAGTCATTGAAATAAAGCATGTCCTTAGATACATAACTATCTACATTTCTCAGTTGATAAGCTATATAGCTCAAGTCATGTGTGATGTAAAAACGCTTAGTTTCTGCATGGGCACCTTGTTCCAAGACACGCACATTAACATAAACGCCAAAGTCTTAGAATAAAATTTCAACAATTATGTCTGGTGCAGAAGGCACCTACAGCTCTATCATTATGACACAATGCCAAATAGACAAATTGCCAAATTACCCAAAAAAAAAGCAATATCACCAGACCACAGACTGACACAATTCCTGAGAAATGCATTATCAATATTATTTCTTTGTCATCGTTTATAAGCAAAGTTTCATTTTTATTTTTCATCTCCGGGCTTCTGATGTCACAAGGCAGTAACTGCAATACAAATACACGATACAGTGTGTGATAGATCAGGATGGTTTCAGGATGGCTCCGGGGGTTATGCTATCCCTTTGTTAAAAGTTATGCAAAAAATGAGCGGCAAATATAGGCTGAAACAGGGAGTTTAGTCCCTGTCTGCAACCTATTTCTTTATATAAGTTTCTTCACCGGAACCACCAGCCCCCTCTTTTTTGTAAATAAATAGATCCACCAATCCCTGCATGAAATATCTGAAGACAGCTCTTCCAATTGGTACTCAGTATTCCTCGCTTTCATTGCTATGATCGATTACTTTTTATAATCTCGTAGGGTTTTCATTTCTAGCCAAACTTCGAATTGGTTATCATGCGTCTATTAGAATAAACCATTTGTAGGCAACTTGAATATATCGACATATTCAATATAATATAATGAACGATTGGTTTATTCGGGTAAATGCATAGAAACAATCAGGTACTGATAAGAGGTTCGAGGTCAACTATTTTTAATGGAATCGTTGTTAATACAAACCAAATTAAATTCGCAGTAAATGTCGTTCATTGTGTTTGTTTATTGGCGTAAATAGCATAGAATTAAATATGATGTATTAGAAATACCTATAAAGTAGACCTAACTATCTGCATTTGAACCTTAATCCGATATGCCAATGGGATTATTTTTTTGCGTTAGTGTAAAATAATTGCAGATGCAGGTTTTACAAATCTAAAGGCTCTTGCGACTGCTATATCAATTCTGATCTTCGATCTTAATTGATAAAATAGAAATGTCTATGCCCGCCACTGTATGGCCCATAAATATACTAATTCACGATCGGATACCTACATTTAAATGCGAGTTTTCGAACACTTTTTTGTTGTAATAGTATTTTCTATAAACAAATGATTATAAAATTGCCATCGCAAGGTGGATTCAAAGGGGGTGGGGGTGCCAGCCAGTATTCCTCGGAAAAAAGGGGGTAGGCATTATTTGTCTTTTTTAATTAATTTTACTCATGAAAATGACAAAATTTCCAATTAAAAGCGTGGTACCAATCCCCTGCACACACACACACTGGATCCGCCACCGCATCGGGCAGTATTTATACAACAGTTACTGTACTTTTAATTCCGTTGAATTTATAAATATGAGGCCTTTTAGTCACGTTTTTCACCATTTATATATTTATTTTTCAGTTTGCTTAAGCACTGAAGAAGGTCATTTGTTGACTGAAAATTTTGCTCATTATATATTTTGTTATAGTGTATTAACATCTTTATCGGTATCGTTGACAATCCTTTAGACTTATATATTTTTGTTTGTTTGTGCTGCATCGTCATGACTCGACGATCCGATACCCATTAAGTTTGCTGGTTGGCAGATTCCTTTAGACTCTCTATATATAGCACTTGACAAGGTAACTTAACTCAAGATTGTAATCCATTGTAATGCAGATCCTTTATCGATTATATTTGTCAAAAAATGATATGTTTTCTTTTTATTACAACTATCACGTGACATGTGCACCTTGAATTAAGTCTAGCCTCGGGGTAAAAGTGAAACAAGCTTTCACATTAATTCAACTTTCAAAATTGTGTAACATTTCGCAATGAAATTCAATTCAACAGGATATTGAACACGGATGTGTATAATAAATCTTGTTTTTTTTTTTAATAGCATGTGTATTTGACTTTCCTAAACGATGCATGCATGATTCTGCCATTAGTTATGTCTCTTGGTTTAAATTTACGCAGTGAATGTACTTGCATAGCTTGCTTATTGACTTAAATACAGACAACATACATGTACGGTGTAATTATACACGTGTAGCTTTTACAAAAAAAATATCCTTTTGATAGTGTCGCGTTTGTAAAGGTTTATTTGAACAGGAAGATGTATTTTTAACAAATATTTCGTGGTGTGTGTAATACAGGAAACGATCAGGAAATTATTATTAAAAGCAAACCATGGAGTTGGACGTACTTTTAATTGTTGGAATTTTTTATGCTCTTTTTATAGGTAAGTGGATTTTTTTTATAATATTCAAAATAACACGTATATATGTACATGTATTTGTTGTATTTTAAAACGACATAGTTATCATTGGTGGATCAAATGTGGTGCGAAGTAGTTGATTTCATGTATCGTATGGGGCAGAAATTTACCAATTTTACCCCCTTTTATTGAAAACCCCTTTTAAAAATTCCAGATTCATCTGGTAATATGCATATTGGAATATACACCTGTACTAATTTTAATCGATTGTAAAGAACCCCATACACAAGGTCGATAATTTAAATTGATCACATGTAGTAAACAAATGTATTTTCTATAATTCATAATAGTTTCTAACAGCTAGCCTAAGGATTGAATCTAATTTCACAATTACACGTGACATTGTGAATAACAGAGACATATTTTGAAATGAAAATGAACCTCTTTTTAAGTGATAGTATTTCGTTTTAGCGAAAAAAAAGTAGCACATGTGCATGTGGTGGATACTGGAAATATTTAAAGTGAGGGGTTCTGATCTAGTAATTTATAAAACATTGCGAAAATAGGCTCAGATTTTTACATTTTTGCCCACATTTTACACTGAATTAACAAATATTTTCCTACAAAAATGATTCCCAACCCAAGGAGCTCCTGAATCCTCCAGTATGGTGTGGCATGTATCAATGCTCATCTGCTCACTTCAACTTTTGTGAATTACTGTGCAGTTACTCACATTCACAACAAATGTTTTGATTAACAATTTTCTCGAATAAATTTAAGTATTTACTATTAAAAGTTAAGTGTAGATATTTGTAAGAATCAGGCAAAATGAGAAAAATCAGAAACATACATGACAAAACCCACCGATCTGACAATCTAACTTCACTCTGGGATGATATTTGTATAAGAAAAGACCACTATTTGATCTCTGCATCACTGGATATGTTCAGAAAATTTTCTTTAGAATGTAAAAGAAATGTTTTACAAAGTGGCCTGCCTTTGAATTGTCCATTTACAACGCATTTCAATGAAATTATAACTCAATTTATCAAAATAATAATTATTGAAAATCTGGTCTTTTTTACTCGATTCTGGTAGCACAAATGATTAGTGTTGGTTTTTTATACTATGTTTTACTCATTGCATAATTCTTTCAGAGACTTTTAATTGCATATAAAACTCGCACACACTCACACACACAGAAAATGAAAACGAGAGAGAGAGAGAGAGCAAAACTATAATTATGTATATTCCATGGATATTTATCACATTTTTTATAATTTCTTTCTTATAGGAGTAACTTCGGTATCCTCAGATAATTCATCTATAGCATCATCACCAACTCTTACTAGTTTTATTCATCCAGCAACGACATCGATGTTGACAAACATTTCCTCTCTTGACTCGTCAGTTTTATCGTCGATAGCAGACTCGATCACTCCTTTATCTGTGTTCGTCACCTCACCAACTTACATGCCAGAATTAAACACATCCGCAAATATTAATTCAATTTCTACTTCCATAATGCTGGATTCTATATCTAATTCAATTTCGATGACGAGTTTTATTTTTTCATCGGCGCAAAAGTCGAGCGCACCTCATCCGTCCATATCAACATCAATTTCATCAACATTTACAGTTGAAACATCTATTCACACTAGTCAGTATTCCGAGTCTGCATTCATGTCGAAATTTTCGTCAGAAGTTGTACAGACCTCGAATGTCGACTCGACGTCGTTTGAACCGACGTCGTCAGCAGTTTATCAATCCACGACGTCAGAAAACATTATAACTTCTAAACCACAAACAAAATCAAAGAAAAAGCAGAGTAGCACTGCTATTATAGTAATAGTTTTCTTTGTGGTTTTGATAACAGTTCTAGGTGTTGTCTGCTACAGAAGGTAAGCTATAAGTTTAGCACAGATCCTTGTAAGAGTCAGAAGCAGTGGCGGATCCAGAGGGGGTGCAGTGGGTTGACACCCCTTTCTATTGGAAAACTTGTCATTTTCAACATTGAAAAATTGTAAAATTGACAAAAATGGTAAATAATGTGCTAGTACTCCCCTTTTCTGAGGGAAGTGCTAGAACGTTTTCAAGGAGTCTGGATCCGCCCTTGGAAGGTCATGGCACACTGTATTATTGTTCGGATTTTTTTGTGCCAATGGGCTCGCAACACACCTCTCTTTACTCGGATAACAAGTGATGAGATAGAACAGTGAAGAGAGAAATTAAAAGCTTATACAATATCACATTTCATAGAGCTATTCTTATTCTAAACATGGTCATTTGACTGGTAAGTGATACTATCTTCAACATTGATAGTGCACACGCCTGGGGCTCACGATATTGTCAACGTTTCAGGCAATATCAATATTCCGTAGGCAGTCACTTTATCACGATAATGCCCTTAGTATAATTTCATTTGCAAGTGTTGTATTAATAGTTGCCTATGTAAAGGGCATTGTCATGATAAATTTACTGCCCAAGGATCATTGATATTGCCTGAAACTTTTTATAAATTTTGAGGGTAGTATTTCTTACAAGTGCAAATAATTTTTCAGGTGGTGCCCTGAAATCGTGTATATTTTATTGATGAATCTGAGGCGGGCATTAACGTGTTTGTAATGCCCCGGGTAATTAATATGTGGTAATCCCCTCTTGACATTTTAACGCACATTAATGAATTTCACATGACCATGTTTTAAGCAAGGTTATAATTAGGGTAGGTCGACAGAAAAAAGTTTTTATTAGCTTATTTCATTCAGTTTTCATAAGATGTTATCTTTTAGCATGGGGATAGTTGCACCGGTAGGGCAAGCGTCCTAAGATACATAGCAACATATTTTCTTGCACAACAATACCTCACCGTGTACTATAGAGTGTTCTCTAGACTTTATATGCATGGCTCTTTTTCAGACGAAAGAAGTGCGGTCGTTTGAGTCTGTCGTCCGGAGGAGTACAACGAGCATCATATCAACGATTTACTGATGACGACTTTGGAGGAGAAATGCACATGACAATCATTTAGCTGTTGTTTTAGAGGGATATCTTGAACAACGAAAAGTGAATTACTCGATTTTGGACATCCTTTAAGTTTTTCAGGAAGTAATCTGATGGTCTGGCGGACCAAACATTTCAAATTAAGCTGTATTCTTTGTAGAACAAGTTATTTTTGGAGCACAATTGATAGTAGAGATGTTCGAACCGCGCGTTTAATGCAACAGTTCAGATGTTTTTTTTATATAACTAAAGTGATGTATTTACTTTTTCCCCATTATTTCAAAGTATATAGCTTTATGTGTAGGAAGCAATGCATATAGTTGATAACGGAAAGTATTTAGCATACTCATAAGTATTTTAAAAGTACTAAGTCATGAGTATAATCGCTGGTCTCTGTTGCCATATCACACGAAACGTCGAAATGTTCTTGTTTATATCCTCGGACTTAAATGACTGCTTCTTATCGATACGAAAAACGTCGTTTGACCAAATTTTCACAATCACAAAAGCTGGTTTAAGACTTAAGTTATTGACTCTTTTGTGGTTCCGTAGAATTTTCCTCGCGGAATTGTATATTGAGGATTCTTTACGCATGCTCATCGACGATCCCACAGTTCGCACAAAATGGTCTATAGTCATGAATTTGTTTGCATTAAACATCATAGAGTGTTTATTTGTATACCAGTTATGCTAAATGTTTGGTACACATGCATCTTGTTGCATTAAAAAAAAAGATTTGAACATAGAAGGAGGCTATTCAGCGTGGACAACCCTCTCGTCTTAAATATCCATGGTTATATATTCTCGAGTCGATCGTGCAATTGAGTGCATGCGAATCACAATTGGAATGTGTAGCGATGCTGTAGAATTTTTCAATCCCCCCCCGACCCTTCTATTTCGTAGAACCATGATAAATTTCAGTCGGGACATTTTAAGCTTTAATTGACCTTTTGTACCGTCATTAGGAACAAGCAACCTTTACATTGTGAGGAGGGTACTAGAGAAAGATGCAGACCTTTCACAGCGAGATGTAAACTTTATGGAATAGAATTGATCTTCACATTATTGAATGACTATTACCCGATGAAATGTTAGTTAACTGAACAACTGAGATTCTATCATTCCCATGTATTTTAATCTTAGTTGGATAACTTTGTCAACTGTCCAGTCAATTACCTATGGATTTGTCATTGAATCCAGATAAGACTAATTCTATTCCCTGAAGTTAACCATTTTACTCGCTATAAAAGAACACAATGACATCGTTACATTATTTAATGTTATTCATCTTGATGGATCTCAACTTTATATTTATTTTATATAAAAAATGTGCTCAATAAATTATGAAAATAGTGTTTTTAAATGTAGGATTACCGCTATAACCTTGGTTCCCTTCATTACTCTTTCAATATGCTCGCTTTCGTATATTACAGAAACATGTTGTTAGGTCTATGTGCTTTTCATGGCCCTTTTTTCTTTGTCCCCGATCTCTTACGTCGAGGGGTTTTCATAAGTTTTTTTACTGTTATTATATAAAATTTGCATTTAAAAAATCAAATGTTATTATAATTATTTTTATATAACATTATCATTTCTGTCACCAGACATTTTGCGTTATATTTTTTCGGGATTTGAAACGCCTCTGCAATTCAGGCTATATCATGTTGCATTTCAGATTATGTGTGTGAAAAAATAAAACAATAGTTTAAGGATGTAGACATAAGGTAAGAAACACAACTCTTTAAAATCATGGGAACGTTTGTATTTAGACTATATCAATCTTGTGTAAGCATCAAAGTAACTTGGATTGATTTATTCTGTATCAAATGAAAGCTTGAAAGGCTTAGGTGAAATTGAATATGATACAAACATATCACTGATTTCAAGAGTTATGCCACTTAACCCAGGTCTACCTCCTTCAGAAGTTTTCAAATGGATGGTTCAGAAAATGATTTTAATTTTCCTTAAAAAGCAACCAAATTTTGCACAAAATGAAAGAGTTATCTCCTCTTTCTTAATGAATTTCAATTTATCTCTCTTATCCTTTGCAGTTAATCAAAAACCAACATTCATCTTTGAGTTGAGAAAGGATGCATAGATGAAAATGTTTCAAAAACAAAATTTGTCATGTGCTACTCTCTGCGTGATCTTTACATGGACACCTATTTCGATATGCTGTACACGTAAAATTGAAACCAAATACTGAGGAAGTTTACATGAAGCACTCAAAACCAACAACGTCAAAATAGGAAGCCAAATCCAGTACCGATAAGTTCCACCATAGTGGTAAAAGAGCTATATTAACATAGTTATAATCTTATGGCTCGGCCATATTTTCAACGAATAAGAATGGCGCATGTTTCGGATGATATTTCGTTGCCTTGATTTAATTTTGGTGATTTCGGATGTTTATACACTATTTCCAAGTTGTCTGCAGCGCTTGTAGCATGGTACATGTACTTTGCGATACATGGTTGATTTCACCCTAATGCCAATCCTGGTCATTTAAATGTGTCTGTGTTGTTATTTGACTTCTTGGTTTATTTTGAATAAGTGTCTTCATACTGTTACCGTGGATTTTATCACTTTTGTTGTCGGGGCCTTTCAGAGCTTACTTTAAGGCGTGTTTACAATTGCTGAAGACCTTTTGGTGATTTCTGTAAGTATTTACTATTTTTGTAGAGGGTTATACGATGGTGCATTTTTTGCGTTCCACCACTTCTGTTCCTTTTCCTGGATAGTATGCAATTTTCTTATGGTAAATTGGCTCTCGTTCTCCATCGAGGTCTAATAATTCATGTTGATTCAAATCTTATTTCATGTAAGTTTGTTCTGTTACATATACAATGAGCTTTTGTTGGTTATAAGTAAATAATGCTATAACGAAGATTTGAAATAGCACCACTTTCCTTGTCTCGATATAAATTTGACTCCTTTGGACTGTAAAATACATTTACATTTTACCAAAACACTGATGCTTCATTCCTTGTATTGCATACATTGACTTCCTATTTCGATAGTTTTCGTTTTAAGTACTTCTTGTATACAAGTAATTTAAGGATTAAGATCATCCTATATATAAATATATATGTACTGTAATAAATTCCAATGCTGCTGGTGAGAGGTTAAAGCACGTGTGCAGCATATCGAAATTTGTAATATATATATGATTGGTACTTTTGTATAACTTATTTTACAAAATCGTTTTCGTTGTCGACTTAAAGCTAGATTCTAACTGATCTGTCCATTGTCGTGTGTACTCGGTGGCTTGAATACAACACACTATACCAGTGGATTTAATAGATAAACTGAACAAAAAAAATATGAAGTGCCTTGTGCGTCTCTAGTTTCGGACGCAAGTTCTCAGTTTTTGCAACTTTAACTACTGATTTTCCCAGATAAATACAGGACCAATGTACTAGTCGTGCACGTGCATTACCAACCGAGGTAGTGTTGAAACAAGACCATAGTTTCCCCGTAACAAAAAATTGTCCCGTCTACCATGCATGGCAACCCACCCAAAATCAATACATATACACATGACGCTTGCTGAGGTACTCGAAAGAAGGCGCCCATCCAAAACAGAAATCGACCTCCCAAGACGACATCATTATTTCGACTACCCAATGATTTGAACGGAGGTTTCTTCTTGTCCATCGAAAATATGAAACCAAAGGAAAATGTTACTGTTTGCATCGATGGTGTTGACGTAATTATACTTTCATCCCCTACAAACAAGCAATAAAAATATATCGTCGAAAATGTGAAACCAAATCAAAAGCAAATTTTTATTGGCTAATTAAGTTCTTGTATGAACTATACCAAGTTAATTGTCAAGAGAAAGAAGCGATATGCATCCTATCTTTATCGTACGGCGGGACTGCGTTCTTTATGTAATGACCTAAAATTTATCATTGTTGGCACAATAACAGGGTTCCTTTGCAGATATGGTGTGTAAAACATGATTGCGATAATCAATTTGTCCCAGATCAGGATTAAATTCTTCCTATTGAAATTCCGACGATTTTTTTCATATGTCATAATTCGTATCTATGTCAATTTATCTTTAAGAGTAGATTACTCATTGTCCATATATCCCCATTTTGATTCCATCGTCGTCGGTGTAACGTTTGTATGCCACAGAAGATGACGTCAAGGAAGCCCATCTTATACTATGTCTCCTGAAAGAATAAAATACAAAGTAGTTGATCGCACCAACAATGTACTGGGAGAGAGTAATCAAGGGAACCAAGGTTATAGTGGTAATCAAAAGAATGTAATCCAGGGACAAAGACCAGACATGGAAAACAGACATACACAACAAAGAACATAAAGTAACTAAAATCACACATACAAAGTAACAAAAGCAAATGAGCAACTCGGACTCCATTAAAAACTGGGAGCATGGACCAGGTGCACCGGTAGGGTAAGCGTCCTCTGCTTTTCTAGAAACACCCGCCGAGTTGCTCGGGGAGGGAGGATTACTTTTGCTCCCCAGTGGCGGATCCAGAGGGTTGGGTGCAGGGGTTGGCACCCACTTTTTATTGGGAAATTTGTTATTTTCATATGTTAAATTGACAGAAAATGGTAAATAATGTCCTTTCACTCCCTTTTTCTGCAGAACCTCGCTTGGACCCCTCCTTTTCTGGATCCGCCCCCACCCCGAATGTCAAAGGAATGATAATATTTGCCCCACCCTTTTTGCTTCTTCTTGATATTATTTTAGACTCTGCATGCCTCGCAGGGATAGCATTATTTGTCAAACGGCATTGGTTCTGTTCATAATGCACCTGTAAATGACATGGTATATCCCTGATGTCTTGGCCAGCTGGAATGTGCGCTAAGCGAGAGCAAAATTCTAGTATTTAAGTATATTTTGTGAAAAATAAAGAACATATGGCTTGTCTCAATTATTATTTAAAGGAAGAGTGCTTTCCAATCTTAAATACTTACCTCTTGTATATAATGACTCCTACGGCTGCAATTGCTACTAATGCCACTATGATAAAAATTGCCAAGGCGGCTTTCCCCCCTTCGCTCAATCCAGTAGATTTCCCTTGTCCGCCTCGTTGTGGAATGGTAACCGGTGCTGTACTGGAATCACTCGTCCGTGAACGTGTTGTAATATCAGTGACAGAAGAGGACATTGAACTGACGGACGAGCTCCTTGTCGGCAGTACTAATGAGGATGATGTCATTACAGAAGAGGTCGTGGTTGACGATGTTTCTGATACTATCGATGTCGTAACGGAAACGGAAGTACTTAAGAACGAAGACGATATGGTTTCTAAAGGTATATTTAAAGTTTCCGTTCTCGCCAAAAAAGAACTTACTAAGGACAGAGAGTGAATTGATGATTCTTTTTCTACATTTGAGCTCAAGGCGCTCGATGAAAACAACGATAACGATATTGATGAAGCCTCTAGCAGCAGTGTCGATACACTAGTTGATTCACTATTAATCAATGAGAAGGAATCGTACAAAATCGACGATGATGAAGTCGGATTAATACTTTTCGTGTCATCACTATTTGGTTCTGATGTATCTTGAGATGGTGTTGACGTTGTCGCTACATTATCATTTACCGTAGAGTTGTTTGTCGTCGGAGAATCTGTCATCGATATAACTGTCGACGTTGATGTACTACCGCTGTTGACAGAAGATGGGAGTATCGTTTTTGCAGATGACACAGAAGTCGTGGGAGTGGAGTCAGTACCTGTCGGATATGCAGTTGATGGGTCTAATAAAACAAAACGTGTTGTTGATGTTGAAATGGACTGGTATGCCGTTGATGTTGGAATGGACTGGTATGCCGTTGATGTTACTGCTTGCACCGATGGTGTTGACGTAATTATACTTTTATCCCCTACAAACAAGCAATAAAATATATTGTCGAAAATGTGAAACCAAACTAAAATGTTACTGTTTGTACCAGTGGTGTTGATGTGATTATACTTTCATCCCCTACAAACAAGCAATAAAAATACATTGTCGATATATCTTTAAATTGTTTTGTCTGAAAAAAAATGAAATTTATTTGGTCAATCGACAAAGCATAATTCAGAGACGACAGGGTCAGTTCCAGTGGTTTAAAAAATATGAGAGTAGGAAATTCAAATATGCTTTTAAAAGTGCATCCAAAATGAGTCAATAGGTTCTCAATGAAAATAAATGTAAAGTATAGTAGGTCCTGGACCTAAACACACGAAGTATCAATGGTCCCGCAGGTTATACCCGAATCCTTGTACCAATGCTTCCAGATGTGATCCAGAATTTGCTTATTTTTGCCAAAATTATGTACGAAATTAACAAAAAGTTTGCTACAAAGGGGGTGGTAAAACTCCGGAACACCCTTGGATCCGCACAATGTTGACAATCGTTAAAGCGACAAACAAAAGCAGACAAAAACAAAAAACCCATAAAAGCCCTGCAACAAATAAAATTTACACGATGACGGCAGATATCACATGCGCACCATCTGACAAATTAAACTTGAACATAGACTAAGTGCACTGGTAAGGGAAACTGGAATCCCCGTCAATTTACTCCTGATATATAAAAGCATAAAATAAAAACATGTTAAAATATTTACATAATGAAACAAACTTTTAAAATATCTCTGGTGAGTATTATACATTTTCGTATACTAAAAAAAATTTGTTTCGCATAATACGCATTTTTTTAAATTGTCTACGGAAACGAGCTTAATAGCCTTTCGTACAGATCTAATAAAACTCAAATGTACTTTAAAAAAGTTCAATCATTGTTTGACATTTCAGGACAATGTATACGAGAGAATTATCAGAAGGAACGTCAAGATTGTCGAGGCTTTCCAATCCGATCTTGATAAACAGTTTATCGTTTATCTCGTTCCAATTTCTGATAAGACTTTAAGGTTCGTGGCAAACTAAAACTACGTTTTCTGGAAATAGGTTTTAAAATATGACACAAATGGATTATTACTATCATTTTAAATATTATGCCGACAAAATACACAGATGCACCGCTTGGTGATACATTGTATCGCCAACATGACAATGAGCAGCTTGATTCTCGATTGAACTGACGGTGGTGATTATGCGTTTGTTCATACTTATGAGGGTAAAAAAACACGGATATAAATGACGGCTATGACAGATTCTTTTACAAATTCAAACTTTATCGAGACAAGAGCATACAATCAAACAATCCAATCAAACTGAGACATATTAACTTTTCCATACAGTCCCTGTATATCATCATTCTACTGTCTGTCCATAAGACCTTTTGATCATGCAGTCAGTCATGTTTCGGCTTTCATGATTGTGAAAAATTATTCGAAGAGGAAACTCAAGGTTTTGAAAATGTCTTCCGAAAAAACAAGCAGAATGTTTTAACATACTACATGCATACCTTTAAAGCACAATTAGATGTCAACAAAATATAAGATAAATGGTATCATGGTATTGCCCATTCCGGCTTTAGTCACTCTGAAAAAGACATTTTCATATCATTTCTCCTGGATTCACAGATTGCAGGTTACATCAGCAATGCCGGTAAACTATTGTCCTGACTCTGTGCTATAATCACCAGAGAAAGAGGTAGGGTCGCAAGCTACTGTCAGAGTAGTTTCCACAACCACTAGAGGTTGGTGCCATAACCAAGCATTGCTTACAGGTTGATTTACAAGCTATTTTCTGACAGGGTTTCATATCCTAGTGTATGCTCTGACTTAGTATGTTAATCTAGCAGAGCTAGAGGTTGAACGATTTCTTTTCTGACAGGATGCCACACCACACCGGTCAGTGGTAGGGATTAATTGGTTGATAGCTTTTTGGACTATCATAGCACATCAGTGCTAAAGGTAAACTTTTTTCACGATTTCGGTGCCATGCTCCAGCTGTGAAAGAGGTTGCCTGGAAATCTATATTCGTCATTGTTGTCATACTAAAGTTTATTTAGTGCTAGACAGTGTCTTAACACAAGATTGCAAGCGATTGGCTGGCAATGCACTTTTTGATTGGGTGTTTTTTCGATTAGCGCTAGATATTGGATGGTTAACTTTTCTTCACTCTATGTCATAGCACAGATGGAATAGAGGTTGGTTGATGAGCTTTAGCGGATCCAGTGGTGGGTTCCAGGCGTGGGATCCCCTTGTTGGAATTGTTTTGGTAATTTGGCATAGCATTAGGGCAGAAATCAGCAAAAATTACCTGGTCCCAATTTGTTTTTCTGGAACCCCTCCATTTTCAAATCTCACTTTCCATTTCTGAGCTATCATGTGATTCACTCTCTTACTATAGCAATGCTATAAAGGTTTGTTTGGAAGATATTTTCTATTAAATTTCGGAAAAATCGGAATCCCCTCTTTTATTTCCCAAATCAGTGTGCATGCCTATCCTATATCTGTATACATACATATTTCAATATTTTTATGACACCGTTTACATTTTATATTCAAAAGTTTAACGTAAATATTTACGACTATATCATATTTGTTTCAACGCTAAGAAGGGTAATCAAATCATAAAATTTATAGTCATGTTCATTACATTAGGTCTAAATGAGGCTCCGAGAGGGTTTGATGTATTTTTGAATGTTTTGGAAAATATTCGATATTGCATTTGGAATAAAATAGGGAGTAAACTGTATATTATTGGGATGTTAGTAATTTTTTAACATCTTATGTCGGAACTGAACTTCAGGGTTTTTATATAAGTACCAATTGGTTCTCTCTTTACTACGATATGTTTCCTATTTATACATGACGGATTGATCTTAGCCCTGTAAATAAAATATTTGCAGCCTTTGTTTGGGTGCAAGTGAACGTAGTTAATTATACGCTGCATAAACAACAGTTAATGAAATACTTGTACCGTTACATCTTTTTCGCCTTTGATAATTTTGTCAAGAATTGCTCACGATCTATGGGAAAACAATCTAGCTACCGAGATAATCGTCAACTCTAGAAACATACAACCACGCACGTCGATTTTGTACCAACATATGTTGGTATATGTTACAACAGGATCTCATAGTTAAAATCGTAGGAAGTGATAAAAACGACAATTTCCATGTTAAACAAAAAAGTAAAAAAGTTGGCAAAACTTACATCTACTTTAATTTTCAAGAAGGTAATTTTGAGAATAGGATGCAGTAATTAAGGCTTCCTTTGTTCACAAACAAAAACTTATTTGTGCGAGAAAAAAACTTGGACCTATCTTATCATTACAGCATGTAGCTGACCGTAACCTGCCAGCTCAGGGATCTGAAACGCAACCTGCCAGCTCAGGGATCTGAAGCGCAACCTGCCAGCTCAGGGATCTGAACCGCAACCTGCCAGCTCAGGGATCTGAACCGCAACTTGCATTAAAAGTATCATGGGAACGCATACACGGCCTTATCTTATTACACGTGTCTCTTGAAAGAAGAATTATATGTATTAATTAAATGATTGAAAAGACTTGTACATGTAACACATGTATAAGTTTAAGTCAGTATGTAGGCTGTCAGTAATCTCGACAAATCGAAGTAAAACCAAGTCCTGAGATGATATGGTTTCGATATATATCTTTCAAAACATTTCCGAATTTCACCTCGTAAATTCGTACAGTGTAGAATGTATTTAGATAAAGTTTTTTTAAAGTTCAATATGTCTTTATTCTGCTACTGAAACTATGCTTAGTATCCCGTCAAATCTGTGTTGGTGGAGGTCAGATCCCTTAAGGTGACACTTCATTATAAAATTCATATATCAGTTGCACATGACTGTAATTAATTTTGATACGTGAATTAATTATACAAGAGTTCGTGTATTTAGCCTGGCTATTTTTTTCTCACAGAAAGGACATAAAGAATTCTCCAATTATCAAAATAATTTACCAGTCGCCATCTCCCTCTTTAAACAAAGAACTCTAAGATGTAACGTACCTTGTGTAAATGAAATGAAAATATCCACAGATAAAATAAACGTGAGCAAACAAATGCTATCAATCTTCATAATTTTCTATTCTATGTACAAATATACACCGGAAAATCACTATTCTGTTCATTTTTTTTACATCCTTAAATAAAAACTACATTTCTTGTCGAACGTTAAACGTGGCTGGTGCACACCTTTGCGAACTCCTAATTTGAGGTTTTAAGGAACGACTATCTTTTCGAAATACCTTTGACGGTTGGGAAACGACTTATATGAAAAGTCCATATCAGATAAGGTCTTTTACCTGTTCAACTTCATGTATTTACTTTGTGATGTACTTGGTGTTTTACAGGAGAATAAAAGATGTTGTTAAAAGTCGTTTCATAGACGGCAAAATCTGTGACTCTTAATTTGAGGACGACCTCCGTCATCCATATGCGGTAAAACATCATTCGTCTTATATCACAAGATTATGAAGCGTTCCGATTTTAAGGTTCATCAATAAAATGAACAAACAAACACACAACTACACATACTAAAATGATCAAATACAGGGAAATAGTTTCCCCATATACTCCAGCAACCTAAAAGTAAACTGGTAGTGAAAACGAAACAACACATACAGAGGTCAGACATTCCTGACATGGGACAGGCGCAAAAAAAAAAAAAAAAAAAAAAAAACCACAAACAAAAACACAAAAAAATGCGGCGGGGTTTAAGTACTCTGACTTGACCACAACCCCCTTAACAGTTTACTTCTAAAAAAATCACCCAGCCGTGGTAAAATTTTACATTCTTCACCCGGATACGGTTGCTTGTTTGTTTTGCACGTTTGGACGGATCCTAGAATCATCCGGCTCCACTGTCGCCAAAGATTTAAATAGTAAATTTCATTTTACTGTAGGTAGTTGCTTATTCATATTGTACATCTTTTGACAGCAAGTACTGCACGCTTTATTTCAATAAAAGTGTAAAAGTCAAATTTTGATTATTATATTCATATCCATTGCCTTGCAGTCTCTGAAAACATAAACGGAAAAGAACTCGCTTACGCCAAGTGAGAAAAGGACTCCTTTTTGTCGTAAATGGTCGAAATTGATAGTCACGAAAATGGGAGATGTGGTATGATTGTCAATGAGATAGTCATCCACCAAATACCAAGCAACGAACAATACGGTCTTCAATCATGATGGACACAACCCATACCATAAAGCAAGCTGTAGAAAGCCCCAAAATAAATGAAGTGGAACTATTAATAAAAGCCGAAAATCGATCTAATCTATATGGTAAAAACACAAAACGAATAACAAAGAATTTAAATAAAACAGCAACCACTGAATTACAGTTTCCTGGCTTGGGACAGGTACATGTGGCGGGGGTTAAACATGTTTGTGAGCGCTCACCCTTCCTATGACCTAGAAGTTAGTAAATTACTGCTACCTATACTGACAAATCTTTCCGCAAACCCTTTTAAAACATTGGGGGAATATTCATTTTAAAAAGGGGGATTCCAAGGTATTATTTTTGCCTGAATTTTGCACGAAATTAATCAAATTTTCCAACAAAATTCCGAATCTGACCCTGAAACACCTGGATACCTCCATTGCAATTATCTTAACTTTGCAAGGTATAAGATGTATTTCTATTGAAACATAAAATTTTGCAAAATGCATCTTCTGCGAAGGTTTAAAATGAACAGAACTCTACTCTTTATCGGTAACTGCTCAACTCACCGATCCTCTTCACAGATCAGGGCTCCTTTGTCAACTGGTGCCGGTCCGTGATATTGTGATGATGCTCATCGTTCACAGTGTAATTCTTCTTGTAGTAACCTTAGGGGCGTCGAACCAGTCTTTTTTCATTCATATTTCGTACCTTATATTTCGGAATCCAAGCTCGATTTCTGAATGGTTTTTAGCAAGGTTGAAAATATGTACGTACTCTTGTAAAGGTTTCAGAACCAAAAAAATATTCCTTGAATTGTCTAAGATTGACCAAAGGGTCTCATCATTTGTGGTTTTTATACCACCACTTTGAGGGAGGTTTATATGGTGATTATAGTGTCCGTCTGTTCGTTCGTGTGTCCAATTTTTTTTTACAGTTTTCTTTGTAACTACTATAGCCAAAGCCACTTGATATTTTGACAAGAGCTTTATATAGGTATACCTTATTATGGGAATTGATTTCAGACTGGTTACTTTATGAGCATCGATATATCCTTCAATGGGTTTTACTGGCAATTGGTAAATATATTTTTGATCAAGAAAGTTATTAATTTTATACCAAAGTGCGATTATGTGACTATGTGATTATCGGGATCCAATTTCCTATGAGGGTCTCACCAAAATGAAGTTGCAGAGATATTCAATCAAACATTTACCAAGTCAACTTGCAACTGTCTTTTCGGAAATGTTTCGAAAACAAGCACTTGTATTAATCACATTTTTAAGAATGTTCCGAGAGTTGTCTTGCGAAAAAAATCCTGTTTTTTTAGTAAAAGTAACCAGGCAATGTTGGCTCTAATCTACCAACCGGAAGACACTCAACCCCAATCAAGATGGACCCCAGAAGCTACCTAGCCAATATTTACGGTCTCAACACCAGGAAAACCAGGCAAAAAAGAAATCTTGAGCTTTTAATAAATTAACTGAGGCATTCTATATTTGAAACACTTAAACTAAAAGAAAAGAGAAGAATTTAACAAATGAAAAAATGATACATTAGCCTTTAAGTTTGGTATGCGATTTAAAGTAAAAATTGGTTTTTAGCTAAAGCATTTACGGAAAAGAGCGGAGATGCCCGATCAAAGATCGAATTTGATTGGATGTTATTTTAAGATTTTCACATGGCGATTCTTTTGAAGTTGAATGAATCTTGCAGAACCGGTTTTACAGTTATGGTTCTATTTATGGATCGCAAAACATTAGCAACAGTACGGCATTTTCCCTTTAAACCTAGGGTTAGGCATTCATGCTACCTGAAACAGACGAATTCAATTGCAGGTGTGGTAAAGGTCCCCAACTTCAAAACTGAGGGATCTTACCAAAAAAAGTGGGCTAATTTTGTTTCGGTTAGAAACTTTAATTTATTTTCATCTGGATTGCATTGTGCAGGTATGAACTTATCTGTTGAATTGATTTTACGCATTTGCTAACAGAAATGTACACGTTTGTATTTGTTTTAGCATATTTGGCATTAGATAATGCATGTTTGCGCTTTGAAATACAATTATATATATTTTGTACATGAAGCTTTCATAATATTTTTTTACAATGTTCAATTTGTATTTTCTTCTCACAGAAAAGATGTTCATTGCCAAATTTTTATATTCTAGTTTTGTCCTTTTTATGTCTTTAAAATGATTTTAAAAATGTACATTCACTGCAATGTGCATGCACAAAAAAAAATGTGAATACAGTATATGTTCATGTATTGTAAAGCAAAAATGAGATTTTATGCATTGAATTTTCATTCTCATTACTTTTAATCCTGTAATTGAAGTGCTAGACATTTAAATTCTTGATTAAAAGTAATATAAACTGTTTTTATTACACTGTATAAAATGTATTTAAAAATATCCTTTGGATAAATGTACATGTACATTGTAAGTCCAATAAGTTGAACTGTATAGTCTAGACTGTACAATGTATAAAAGTTTTGTTCATTTTCTTATGTGCTTTAAAGTGTTAAAGATATGCTTACTTACAATGTATGTACATTGTACATGCACACGTAATTTTGAAAGCATTACTGAAAAACAGCGTATACATGTACAATTGTTAGTCACATAAAGTACATGTACAGTAGTTGATCACTTTGCACTGCAATTTTGATTTGACAAATTTTACAAGAGTTACAAAATGTACATGTATGGCATTTTGGCACTTCAACATTTTTTGCAGCAGTGGGAGACATTTGGTTATTCGCAACAATCTTGTTTCCTGTAGTTTGCCAATTTTTGTAATTAAACTAAGGTAGAAGCCTCAGAAATGTTGTATGATTTTGGGTTTTGGATTTTGATTGGATAAAAGCAAATAACTTAAGCTGCAAAATGCGAATAAGGATGATACATAGATACTGCCGTTGATTAAAATATTTGACTGAACAATTTGCAAATGACAAAGGAAAATCATCCACCAATGAGAATGATGTTGAGTCTAATATAGCGCTTTTTAACAATTTCACCTGAATGTTGTGACAAAGATAGTTCAATCGTGCCACTGGTCAGTGTGTACATTTGACCAGGACCCCAAGACAAAAATAGATTTTACCTAGTAACCATGGAATGATTTCCAAAAAAGTTCAAAGAAATATACATGTAGTTCGATACCAAGATAAATTTATTTCCCCATGATAAACAAAAATTGTAGATAAGCAAAATTGTACAAAAATATTATAAGCTCCCGTAACCATCTATGATTATTTAGAAAGTCAGTAGATCAACAGAATCTAATGACTATCTAAATAACCATAGACAGTAACTGGGGGTTTATAACTTATAATATTAATTGTATTGTCTCTTTTCCAGTAAATCTCCACCATTTCTTTATTAGGACTTCCTTTATTTGAACCATTAATAAAACCTTAGTACATGTAATTGGAAGACTGGGGTTGTACATGTACATGTAATACATGAAATAATAACATTGTGCATAAAGTATATATTGCAAAAAATATTAGAACGAAAAATATACTTTTAAGAAATATGGTCCATAAAAAGGTAGAATTTATAAATTTGCCATTTGTGAAGACCTTGAAGTCATCATAATGCCTGTTAATTGCATCTACATGTGCATGCACATGTATTAAATAAATGTACAATGTACATGTATAAATACTACACTGCATGTATGTAAATCGAAAAATGTCTTTGAAGAAATAAATTACAGTGTATGATGAATAATCTAGTACTTGTACATAGTAGTTTAGTTAACTTTATTTTTTTTAGGTAGCAGGGGACAAAATACCCCATTTGACTACCAGGGAACATGGTGGCCTACAGCCTGTACCTCTTGATCGTACTTGTGTTGGTAGTAGGATGTGCATTGGCTCAAAATGATGGTAATTACTTAGGCTAATGGATTGTCTCCTTTTTAGAATGTGTGTCCCTAAATGTTTTTAAATGGTTTGACTGCTTATACCACACAATTAAATACTTTTTTATACGTGTATATGTAGATGTTTGTAAAATAAGTTTACCCTAATCGATTGATAAATGCTTATCATACAGTGGAATGTCCACATGAACGATATGTACATGTACATGTAAAAAATAGACTGCAAGAGGACATACAATTTTCTACATGTATGCCTTCAAAGCATCAATGACAGATCCAAGGGAGAGATTACTAGGGTTGGAATTCCCCCTTTTTTTGTTAGAAATTTTGTTAATTATGTGCAAAAATGATCAAATAACAGCCTGAAACCTCACTTTTTTGTTTTTGATGATTTCTGGATTTGCCCCTATTAATGAAATCCTTTTTACCAATTTTAGTATTTTAAATTTAAACTCTTAAATAATTCATGATTTTTTTACTTACACTTACTGCCCAAAAAAATAATGTATGTTTTCCTAAACGAAAGTGAACGAAGTAGTTTACTGAAAAAGTCTGACAATATCACTGATAACTGTGTGGAAAAAAGAATGGATATGATGAAATGCAACCAATGCACCAACTTATAACCTTAATCCAAAATAGTATATACATTGTACTTTCAGAGGTCACCAAAAGCTCTTCAACAAGTGTAAACACACCTAGTTCAAATTCTTTCTATCTTTGGTAGTTGCTATGGGAAAAACTATGCATTGTACTATAGCAGTCTTGTGTATTTAGTTACAATGTAATTTTTGAAGTGATCATAAAATGATAATATACATGATGATGAAGTTTATTTTAAGTGTTATTTGATATTTACAATGTACATTTATACATGTACATGTAGTGTGCAGGTACATGTACAATGTACCTGTGCAGTAAGATATACATGTACATGTATAGTTTGAAATTCTGTGAGATTCCTTCAATGTAGGGCTTAAATTAAATCCTTATTTGAAGTAAATTGACTTCTTGCAGTAAAAAACATTCCAGTGATTGGGATTAGAGGGGCCATTCACTTTTTATCACATTCCTGCTGAAAATGTCCTATTGAATTCCAGTGATTGGGATTAGAGGGGCCATTCACTTTTTATCAAATTCGTGCTGAAAATGTCCTATTGAATTCAGAATTTTTTATTGAAACGGTTAAAGAATGGCCCATTGAAATTCTCAAGATCATTCAAAATAACCCATGCAAACAAAGTTTGGGGCAGGATTCACTCAGTCTGTTGGTCTATCAATCTGTTTATCTGTCAACATATTTTACAAGCAACATCTCACGAACCAGTCAATAGATTTGATTCAATTTTATACATGAAGGAAGAAGAAGCATCATACAATGTATGTATGATGTAGATGTGCCTGAAGGAAGATGATTTATTTCCAAACCCTGCAACTCTGCTTGAGCTATCGGACTGATATTTATGACATTTTATAGAGAGTTTAGATACCATACATTTTTATGTATATGTGCATGAATTTTAAATTAATAATTGTCCAAGGCCTGCAATAGTAGATAATCCAACTAAGGGGTTTTGACATACATTGTAATTTGAGATACTCATAGCTCAGCTCATTCTGGAGCTGAGACAATCCAATATACATACATGTATACAGATTTAACATGTTTCATTTCTCTTGATAGAGATGGGAAGGGTAATCTCTTTGTAAGCTAGCTCACAATAATTTAACATTTTAAGTAAATAGGAGGGCTACTTAGATTGAAGAAGCTACATAATACACCATCCCTGCCCACAGTTAGAAAACTTCATATACATGTAAACTGGTCCATTTATACTGATATGATGATACATTGTAAATTTGTCTTCTCTTTTCTAGTTTGTCAGTCTCCAGCAGCTCAATCAGGAGGTACACCAACAATCAAAGTGAACATTTCGGAAGCCACTCAAGCAGGTTGGTACCAGAGTAAGGGAGTAATCAAGCAGGTTGGTACCAGAGTAAGATAGTAATCAAGCTGGTTGGTACCAGAGTAAGGGAAGTAATCAAGCAGGTTGGTACCAGAATAAGGGAGTAATCAAGCAGGTTGGTACCAGAGGTGTGGTAAGGGAGTCATCAAGGGAACCAAGGTTATACATGTAGCTGAAATCAAAAGAAAATGTCAATCAAATAGTGATATAGATCTCTGATAAGCCATGTTGATCACATTCAATTAATATTAAGGAACACAGATTGAAAACACAGATATGCAATTTTTGCCCCTAGAGACTCCTATATTTGCCAAAAAAACAGTTTAAATATGTGAAAAATGAAAAATGGTGCAAAATCACAATTTCTATTATAAATACAAAGTAGACAACATCCTGACAACTAAAAAAATGATTTGTTTTGTGATGTCAACAACAAAAAGTTATATTCAGTGTGATTTTTTACTCGGAAGTCATGTGACTTCTGAGTTTTAAAACCATCTGATGTCAACCCAAATAACTTCCGGTTGATAACCGCCTTAAAGTACTTCCACTGCGAAAGAGATCTGGCGAATGAATGTTAAAAGGTATCAAATTGATTATATCGTATCAATACATTGCATGTTTTACAGTCTACGATAGAAATTATATTTTATATAATTGATTGTCAATGAAAAATTCAAATACTTACATAGAAGTTGGAACTATATTTTTTAATGTCTTTGATATCTATATATGGATTCCATGTGATTGGCTACGTTTCAAACTAAAAATAGGTTGTCAAGATAACACATTGAGAAAGAAAATAAAAAACGAAATGAAACGAAATTAAAAAAAAAGAAAAGGAAATTTAAATTGAAATTTTGAATAATCAGTATTGTGTGGATGTGTAATTCTAGTAGTGATGAAAGCCCTGATCCCTTTGTAAATGATAAATCTTTTTTGAAAAACAGAAAGAACAAATTACCATCAGCGGATTATAAAGTTTTTAAAATACCTATAGATATATCATGACTTCTGAGGTTCAACACCATCGGCGCTTTGATTAAATTCATTTAGTGCTATAGAATTTTATATATTTTATACAATACATTAAATTAAACCATATAATTATACCCTTTTTTTTTCTTATTTTAGATATTATTGCGAACCCTGACAAATATTTAGCTGATACTCAAATTAATGGAGTTCTTAATGGCACCGATTCTGGAAGTGCTATAAGGCTTGAAATTATGACTGCAGGGTCTAGTATTGATCTGTTATCGCTCTTCAGGTTAGAGTCACGTCCACTAGCTCAGGAGGAAAATGGATTTCGTGTGAGAACTTTCATACGACTAATTAGTCCTCTGGATAGAGATGTAAGTATCTTGTAATGATGTAATAATTGAAATAATGATAGTTATAAAACCTTTTATTTTTCAAGGCGGTAACACGTAATCTTCCCTGTACACAAATAACTAACAAAAAAATATGTATAAATTGTGGCAAATATGATGGCATTTCAGAAAGTAGCCTTTTTTAATACTTCCATTTGTGGACCCAAGAACCCTGAAAAGATGAGCCAGGGCCTAAAGGGGGGAGAGCATCTGAACTGATTTTCAATTTTCACTACATAAACAACAAAATTTTCAAAGATTAATAGGGGGTGCACCTGAGGCCCCCTCTTGGATCTGCCTATGACTTCCCACAAAATATGTTAAATCTCTGTCAGTCCTTCCACATCTTTTACAATGCATGCACCACTATAACCTGTCCATTTCTAAAGGGTCTATTTTTGTATCGTTTTACTTTAGGGAGGAGGAGCACTTCGTCCAAACATCATTTGAGGGATTTTTGGTGCAATGCTTGTTAAGTTTTCCCTCCTCAGTTTCATTCTTGTGGGATGTTTTAGTACATCTGTTCATTTTGTTGTGTTTGAAAGCTATCTTAAGGAGGTAGACCTAGGGTAACATATTCAATTTCACCAAAGCCTATCAAGCTTTCTTTTGAAATAGAATGAAATCAGTCCAAGTTACTTTGATGCTTACATGTGATTGATGTAAGGTGGTGAATACAAACTTTCCAATGATTTGTAAAAGTTGTGTCCTTTACCTTAGCTTCACCTCCTTAAGTAAGATTTTTTTTTGCAATACATTTGTAAAACTATTTCCAAAAACTCTGGTTAAGTATATTTTCAAAATGATTTTTTCTGTATTTTCAGGGAATGACGCCTGGAGCCTTTGATGACACAGATCTTATTGAATTTGAGATCAAATGCACACCTTTGGTAAGTTTTGCTCTCATCAAATTTATATGAAGGAAAAAAAAAACAGTTTTGTGTAATGATACATGTATATTGATGTTAATTACCTAGATGCACATCATTTGTTATGTGACTCATCACAGAAAAATCCTTTGTAACCAGATCGCTAATGAACTATCTGTTTCTGAAATATGGACATAATCCCTCAGCAAAAAAATGTGAATGCAGAAATTTTTAAATGGGAAAACCTCTGACAGAAAATCTAAACCTTTTCTCTTGTTAGGTAGAAGGAATTGGCACACTAGTCCCCTAGATCAGCTTTTGAGGGAATGTGTGTCAGATGAGGTAAATGCAGATCTATAGTTTTTGAAAAGGGCTAGATATTTCCAGGCTGTCATTGGTAATTTTTTCCCCTAAAATTCAAAATTTCGATAAAATTGTCAAAATAAAAGGGGGAGGGTTAACTCCAGTGTTCTCCATGGATATCATGATATCACAATATCTTGATTCTTGAAAAGCACACAAGGGATGGTATCCTGATATCAACATTTGTAGTTACTAGAAGTCAAAATTTAACTTGGTCATGTGTTCATCTATGTATTACCTGTGTAAATTGTTTATTTTGGGGTCAGCTGCAGCCTAAAATAACAAGATTCACTGCATCTATGAAGATGAGCATTAAAAATATAATATATATATTTTTACTCCTTGTGCTTCATCATTTATTATCATGCTAGAATGGTTCAGGAGTAAGTACATTTATGTGTGTATTGAGCTTCATGCTTTTAGCTTTTTTTGGTGACTACTGGTGAACCTTGCTACCTCTTGTTTTTGTTTATTGTAGAAGAATTTATTGAAATGTAAATCAATTTTAAGTTAGGAAATAAAATTTATTATTGGGTTGCTAATAATTTCACCTTTCAGGTACTTGTAATTTTTTCATGTTTGAGCAATATTTCTTTCACAACAGTTTTCTCTGTAACTTCTTCTCTCAGGCTTGATATTTTGACAGCAATTTACAAAAGTGTTTCAAATTATTGTATTTGATTTTTGTATGCATTAGGCAACACTAAATTTACAATATATTTTTCTGTTTTTGATGTTTTGTTGGAGCTGATTTCCCCCTAAAATCTATTTTTGAAGAAGCAAGATTGAGAAATCATGATGCAGTAATATTTGAGATAAAACATTTTTTTGGGTGTTTATTTCTTGTTTAAAGTTTTCGTTTAAAATCTCTTAATAGCACAAGATTTTGAAGTATGAATTACGAAAATGATGTATTTTTTCAAAAGTAGATTCAATCTGTGTCCTTTCTTTTCAATTAAATCTGTTTGTTCTCTTTAACTTTTCAGGGGTTGGAAAGTCGAGAGGCTTTGGGGCATTTCTTAACAAATGAATATATTTCTTATCATGAAAAATGGCCCCACAAAATTTCTTTCCAACCACTGAACCTTGAGAAGACAAGTCTTTCAAGGAGTAATTTTAGGTCTAAATAGATGATTCTGGATTTCAAGACATTTTATATAGATAACAAATGTAGAATTTTAACAAAATAACTTACATTCTTCAATTCCTTATGTTCAGTTTTGCATTTACTAAAGTAAAACTGCATAAATTTTGATGATTTCTTCCTTTTATTTTTTGTGCTTATGATTAAATTTTTTTTTTACTTTTAACTTTTTGTGGCTGCTGCCTTTTGTGTAGATGAAGAAACACAATAATCCTATGTGTGTACTGTTGTTGAGCACTATTAACTTAGACATTTTATTTTCTGACTAAAGCTGAATCAATCTCAATTTGGAAGTTAATTTATTATCACAGATACTTCCAAAAAGTTGTGTGTCTGTCTGTCTGTCCATAATGATTTCCAAATGAAGATATTGGTGGATTTTCTTCAAACTTTATGTAGTTATTGAGTGTTATAAAATACAGATCATGATTGAATTTTAGTTTGATTTGGTCATTGACACAAAAGATATGCCAATTTAAATTTTTTATCCCCAAATTTGTTAGATAAAACAATGTGGCAGGGTATCAATGTCCCATTAATTGCCCTTTTTTCATGCTCTTGAAATTATTGAAAGTAGATTGATTTTCAGTAGATGAGTCAGTGTTCAAGGATTTTTCAGAAATTGAGGTTTCCTCTGGAAAAATCCATATAAGATCAACTTTCCCACAGTCAGTGACTGCTTTCCTAACCAAACAAATCCTTACAGCATATGAAGCTTTCAACTTGCCACGGGAAAGTGTAACTAAGTACCTAACTTTCCCTGACCCAAATTTCGCTTGTCCCGGGTAACGGGAAATAGGAATCCTAGAACACCTTGAGGGTTTTTTTTTTTTATTGCTATTTTTTAAAATTTTTAATGACAATCTTGACATTATTGAATGCATTGGGGTAACTCTTACATGTAAATTTCAAGCTGCAATTTCTCTCTAGAAAAATAAATTATTCTGTCAAATACATGTACATGTACATTTTAAATTAGATTTTAGAAAAATTTCACAAATTAGGCGTAATATAAATTCTGTTATTATATTGTGATTTTTTTTTCATTCTGTGTAGTGATTTCTACATAAGGCTGTGTTTTACTGCACTATTATGTTGATTGTGTTGTCTGTAGATGTATCTAGTTACGATGCATTTTGAGCACTGTGCTGTCTGTAATTGATATAATTTCAAAGGCAATACGAGCACTGTGCTTGTAATTAATTTCAGTTCAGAAGTGTTTTGAGCACTGTGCTTGTAATTAATTTCATTTTAAAAGCACTATAATCACCATGCTGGTAATTAATTTCAGTTCACAAGCGTTTTGAGAACTGTGCTTGTAATTAATTTCATTTTTGAAGCACTGTGAGCACTGTGATTGTAATTTATTTTGGTTTGAATGTAGTATGAGCATGGTACTATAAACTTGGTAAATAAACCTGTTAAACTTTGCTATGTCATTCAGGACTGCAGTACATCAGATTTATGATTGAAATCTATATATTGTTTAATTAAACAGTATTATTAGGAGTAAGTATTCCACTAAAGTATTTCACTAGTAGCCCTGTCATCTCTCAGGGGTTCAAATTAGCATTGGTCTGAGGTCTTGGCCTTTCATTTGGAATGTAAAGAGAGTACATGCCCCTGTGCAAATATTCTTAACTGCTGTGGTTATTCCAATTCATTTAAATTCAGAAAAAATTCACAAACAGTTAAGAATCTTTCTCAGTAATATTTTAAGTTTTGCAGTGCTGGAGCCAAGACCTTTCACCCTTTTATGTAAATTTGGACCCCTGCTGTCTGTCTGTAGGTCTGTCCATATATCTTGAAAGCTCAACTCCTCCTTATGTTTGAATTGAGACAAAAACTTAATTCTACTATTTAAAAAATTTTTTTTTCAGCAATCAACAACTTCGACATTTTACGCTATTACAGTAACAGTGAATGATGTCAATGATAACCCGCCAATCTTTATCAACCAACCTTACTCATTCAGTGTTAATGAGGTATGTATACAGTACACTGCAGTGTAAATATTAGATTTTGAAAAGCACTCGCCAAGCTGGGCGAGTGAAGTCCAATATTATACTCACGCTGAACATAATTCACTCGCCTGAAATATTTACCTTTTTTTTTTCCTTCATTATAACTGGTGCAGTATTTAATTGATCAAAATGAACACATTTTACATAAATGACCTTCAATTCAATTCAATTGTTTTCATTTGCTAGAAAAATTTTAATACAAACCAATCAGATTCCATGTCATAAATAAAGGGACCATCTCATAACACAGATTACTTGCCAACACGGGCAAGTTCAATGCAGTTGTTACTCGCCCAAAAATTAATTTACTTGCATTGGTGAGTGGGCGGGCGAGTGTCTAATTTTTTCACTGTACACTGTGGGTGGGTTCATTGTATTGTTAATTGTTAATTATATAAGTTAATGTACAGTACAGATCAGGTGGACTTGTGATAATGAGAACAGGTAGTATCCTCAGTTTGTAAACCAACCTTATTCAGTGTTAAATAGGTATGTGTACCGTAACAATAGGGTGGACACATGATGTTGAGAATAGAAAGTACACCTTGAATGGACTCACGAAAGTGTTCTTAGTGTGTAAATCAATCTTACTCATTTTATGTTTAGGAGGTGTATGTATGTATACAGTACACCTTGGGTGGATTCATTGTTATTGAAGTTAGTGTACAGTACATCTCAGGTGGACTCATGGTAATGAAAACAGGTAGAGTCCTCAATTTTTAAGCCCTGTGTGGGTCCGGGTGTTGAAAGAATAGGCCTGCAGCAGCACTAAGCTTGTCGTAAAAGGCGGCTTAATAGTGCTCAGAACCCTAGCCGGGGGCTAGGATGCTTTGCCCCCAGAGCAACTGGGATGTGTGCCCCAGGTGGTGGAATGGGGTACCCCTGGCTTCTTACATGCCGGGGTTGTCAGGCTATAATATGGAAAACCTGACCGCAAACCATAGTGGTGCACCATGTTGGGAAAGATGCCACGTTCCTCGCATTTTTAAGAACCCTACTGTGGTATTCTCCCGGAGTAGGAACCATAGGGCTCCACCACAGGAGGCTAAATTGCCCAACCCTACCCACCTCTCCCTATTTCCAGTGGCAGTCAAAATTTGTCAACCCCATTGTCCTTGTGTCCCATTCCTTTTTCATTTCATCATCATTTCATGTTCATATTTTCATCAATTTCATGTTCATCGTCTAAATATAGCTGAAATATTGCCGCTCGGACGTTAAACCCCAACAAACAAACATAACTCAATTTTTAACTAGCCTTACTTAGTCAGTATAAATGGAATTTGTATTGATGCATGATAGTGAGAATGGATAGGCAACCATCCTTATGCATCCATTGTTAATGAGGTGTGTATACAGTACACCTTGGGTGAATTTGTGTGAGTAAGAAAAGATACATTGTAAGCAACCAATCTTACCCATTCTGTATTAAGGAAGTATATTTAGAGTGTTGTTAAGCTGAGGTTTGGTATTTTGTGAATGGGTTAATAACCATAAATTAATTTTCAAGATCAACTGTCTATAAAACTTCAGAGTATGTTAAGAGTTCTTCTGTCATACAAATCAGGGTTTTTTCAAGTTCTAAATCTCTCCAGAAGTTTAAAGTTTGTTGGAGATCGACAGTCTTTTGAAGATTCTGATAAATGTGTTAATTTAGTGAAAATTTCATGTAAAGCTCGATTCCTGTGAAATTTTCTTTCTATGTGTAACATGGAATCAATAACATTCTGTATTTTTTTGCAGTTGGCTCCAGTGGGTACTACAGTTTACAGAGGTGTATCAGCACAAGATTTAGATCTGAATGAAAACAAAGACAGGAAGTTCGCCATCGTTCCTGGAAATGGTGGTCCAGTAGGTGTTACCTTAATGTCTCAAAAGTTTCTTAATCATTGTCTTGTAAAAGGATGTTTTTTCCCCTTTTCCACTTTCTTCTTTCTTTTTTTTGTTAATCTGACTTTCCATAGTTTTTTCGTATGAAATATGACATATTTTGATCATATGATTGCTTTTTGAGAAGCTTTGCAAACGGCAGACGATAAATCAATATTGTTTGATTAGTTTCATGTGTATCTTCCTTGATATTACATGTAAGTATGGAGACACTGTAAAGCATGTTACGTTGGAATTTAAATTATATAGTAATTAATAATGTATAAGTTATAGTTTTTGAATATGTATTAAAAATACATATACATACATAAACATAAAAACCAGAAAAAATAATACGAAATAAATTGAAGCAAATAACAAAAAAAAAACAGAAAAGATTATCTGCTTAATGATTATGAAAAAAAATTCTTACTTTATTTCTAATGGACTCTACATTTAATTTTTTTTCAAGCCATAGTGTTACTTATGATTGTTCACATTGTGTAAATCTCCATGGCTTAATAGATTCAAAACAATTGTGTCATTTATTATAAATTAATTCTTTAAATTATTTAGACCGTATATTCAATTAATAAAAAAATAGGAGTTCATGCAACAGTAGGTGCATTTCTTTGAAGGACGCTTACCCTACCGGTGCACCTGGTCCATGCTCCCAGTTTTAGTGTAGTCCAAGTAGCTCATTTACTTTTGTTACTTTGTTTGTATTATTTTAGTTATTTAATGTTCTTTCTTGTATTTTTCTGTTTTCCATGTCTGGTCTTTATCCCTGGATTTCATTCTTTTAATTTCCGCAAGGATGTTGGTTCCCTTGATTGCTCTTTGCAAAATGAATTATTGATGTAACTGTTCGTTTTGAATTGTTTTATTAACATATAATCCACTACTTCTTTTTGTTTTCCTTACAGCTTGATGGATCTACTAAGTTTAATATCTCAGTACCAAACTTAGGCAATGTTGTCATCAAATCTACTCTGGATTTCGAGGAGATGAAGGCTGCTGGGCAGACATTCTATACCCTCAATATATCTGCCACAGTAAGTTCTATTCAAAGATTGTAGAGTGAAAAAAAAGGGGGATGGTGAAAGGATAAAGTAAGTTCTATAGTAGACTACATGATAAAAATGGGGTATAATGACAATCTAAAAATAGACTAGAGTGGAAAAGGGGTTATTAGACATACTGGAAACTGAAACTCCACAACAGTAAATCCAGTCATAGTATCCACCATAGAGACTGTTAATATTCACAGAAAAAATTGCAACATAAGTTTCCATTTGTTTAAGGAGGAAGACCTAGGGTAAGAGACATAACTCTTGAAATCAGGGATATGTATGTATCATATTCAATTTCACCAAAGCCTTTCAAGTTTTCATTTGTAACAGAACGAAATCAGTCTAGTAACTTTGATGATTACTTGAGATTGATGTACAATGAATACAAAAGTTCCATTGATTTATAAGAGTTGTGTCCCTTACTTTAGGTCTAACTCTTTTGAACATGGAAACATCTTTTTAGAACAAATGTCACAATCTGTATTTTTGTGTAAATAAAATGCAATTAAACATTGGAAATAAGAGGAAAATCAAACTATTTTCATGTGTGAAGTCATGGAAAACGTAATATCAATATGGTATTTTTGTCATGATTTTCATATTTCTTGTTGGCCAAACATATGACAAACCTTTTGTCAAACATTTTTTCTGTGTTTTCCAAAACATCTGGAAAATATGTTAAAGTTTGCCCATGTATAATTGTGTTTATGACTGTTTAATCAAGGGTTACATGTAAACCCCAATTCATGTGTTTATATTTTTTGTAGGATCAAGCTCAAGTTGTATCTGCCAGAAGAACATCATATACAACTATAACAGTAAATGTCACCGATGGGGATGATCAGGGACCAGTCTTTGTGTTACAGAACTGTCTGTCTGTAAACAATGTCTGCTTCCATCCAACATACTCAGCTCAAATCACAAATGGAGAAATTGTAAGTTTAATTTCACCCGTTTTACTCAGTTCAAATTACAAGCGAAACATTTTAGATCTTAAACAAGGCTGAAGCAAAAACAACTTTAATTTAAAATGTACTTGTTTATATTTATACCCCACACAACAGTTTCATGAAACTTGGTATGTAGTAAGGACACAATATGTAACTGTGTATATTAGCTTGAAATTTTTGTCCCTCAAATTTTGTGGGAATAATGCCCCTTTGAATTGAGTTTCTTGAGATACATGACTGCAGCATCTTGTAAAGTTAGTATTGTTTTGTAGTCATAAAAATTCAATTTTATTTACAGAGTATACTTATTACAGTGAATAATCAACTGATATGTCAGTTAAATCATTTCCACACAAAAACTGGATTTTATCATAATATTAATATTTATGACCTATTTTTGCAGGGAGGTGTTATTGCATTACAACCAGAGAACTTCCGAGCAGAAGATCAGGATACACTCAAATCTGCCATCATCTTTTCTATTGAACACAGTGAGTAGTTACTTAAGTGTCAGTCTTTGTAACAATCAAGCATTGAGGTATGAATAATCCTCTCCTTTGACAGTGTTATTTGACCATTTGTATTACCAGATTCAAGAGATTTTTCATATCATTTTGATGAATGAGTAATTCAATGGTCATGCACTTCATGTGAACATTTCAAGGGCAGATAATAGTCAGAAACTTGAATATTAAACATTCTTATAAAAAAAAATTCCAAACATAATCATTGAAGCAGAGATCAAATGGTAGTAATTTCAAATGGAGAAAACTTCCTAAGTTCAAGTATATTGTCAGATCACTAGGTTTTTGACATGCATGATATGATTTTTTGTTAGTTTGTCTGATTCTTGCAAACACTTGTACTTTACAGTTTAGTAATTGTGACTGAACCATTTATGTAAAATCTGTGGTAGATTTTTCAGAGAAATGGCCCTTAACTTACAACAGGTGCATTAAAGGATTGAAATTAATTTGGGTCAGAGAGAATCAAAACTAACTTACCTGTAAGAGCATTATTTATTTGATTTCAGCCATTCCAGCTGGTTATGCTGACAGTTTCCAGGTTTCAGGTACTGGTAACCAAGGGAAACAGTACACAGCCTCGTTATCACAGACACAGGTCATTAACAGAGCTCAGGTCCAGGAGTTAGAAATCATCATTAAAGTAAGTGCTTAGGGGAAGGTTTGATAAGTCCAAATTTATGCCTTGTACTAATGATGCTTGATAGTGAGGACCTTTATGGACAAAAAGAAGTTATTAAGCAGGGTCCAAATTTACTTTCAATAGTGGAAGGTTCTGGTTTTTTCAAAGTGTCAAATTAATGATTTACTTGAGGGAAATGGTAACTCCTCAATGAACTATGAATGAATATAGTTAAACAATCTGAACTTGGGTAAACATGGTAATTTCAAACGTCATAGTCCACCACTTGCATCACCACTATTTTGAACCCCTTATGTTGGGGTACAATAAATAAATATTATGCTTCAGATGTTTGGAAGAATTTTTTGTGCTGGTAAAAAGGGTGTAGAAAGGTATTCTCCAAATCTGCAAACAACTGTATAATTAGTTACCCTGGACACAAGTACCTTGACAGGATATTTGAAACTTGAATAAAATTTTGACATGAATGTAAAAAAGAAAAATTAGGCAAAATCAATTCAAAACAGCTCTTATACACATGTAAGTGGCAGAATTGAAGCGCAAAAAAATCATTTTTGATATTGTATAATGTATTTTAGGCAACAGAGGATAGCCCTAATGCAAGGTACAGCAGAGCTGTAGTCAAAGTTACAGTTAACCAGGCCAATAACTTTGATCCAGTTGTAACAGCTCCATTTAATGGCTATATAGACGAGAACTCACCATTTGGGACTGTACCAACCAACAATGATGGATCCGCTATTCTGAAGGTCACAGTCACAGATGGAGATTTGGTATATTTAATTTTACATAGATATTATTTCTATTAGAAGCATGTTCATCGATAAAAGAAGTGATAAGAGCTAATTCTAATTCATTTATATTTACAGCACATACAATGATAATGCTCGAAGCATGAGTTGTTCTTCCCTTGAATAAAGATATATACCTTATGAAATGCCTTTATACTTCTATAGTTAGATTTGTGCTTTCTGTCATCTCATAGATTTTTAAATATGTGTCTGAAAAAAAGTTTATATCCTCAGTATGCAGTTAAATGTAAAATTGGGCATGACCATGAAGTATTGTATTGCATCTAAATATCACAATGCATATTTTGACCAGGCTCTGATTCCAGTTCATACATGGGGTATTGAAGTACAAGTCTTAGTAAGAATAAGGCAAAATGGGAAAAAAAGCTGAAACATAGATGTTGAAAACCCACTAATCTTACAGTATACTTTCATTCAAGAAGTCTTCTCTATTTGAAATGACAAGTATTTGATCTATTTATCATCGGAAACAATTTAAAAATTTCATTGGAATGTTAGTAAATTAAGTTTTTTACTGAGTTATCTGCCCCTGAAATGGTCATTTTCAGTGTATATCGATATAATTTAACCAAAGTGATACAGAAAATCCTGTCCTCTTTCCTTAATACTGATGGAATAAATACTTAAAATTACGCTGACAAAGTGGTAGGTAATTTCATACCATGATTCACTGAGTGCCTGATTCTTACAGAGACTGATACTTTATTTATAGGCACCAAATGAGGATGGACAGTTTACTTTAGCTTTAGAAGGAACCAGTGATTTCACCATTACTCAGGACGGTATCATCAAACTCAACACCAATAACCTGGACTATGAGAACGCTCCAAGCTATTCTTTTACGGTGAGTTTTGTGATGCTTTAAGGAGATAGACCTAGGGTAAGGGACACAACTCTTACAAATTGTTGGAACATTTGTTTTCAGTATTTACATCAATCTAAAATAAGCATCAAAGGACTGATTTCATTCTGTTTCAAATGAAAGCTTGAAAGGCCTTGGTGAATTTTAATATGAATCAAACATATAACTGATTACAAGAGTTATGTCCATTATCTTAGGTCTACCTCCTTAAGTAGTGAATGAGGAAATGTTTATAAAGCAGTATGGCTTTATGTTTCCTATAACACCCCTTGTAAACAAAGGCAATGTAGGGATTATCTGTTGTGTCTGTTCTTGTACCTTGTATGCTCAACAGTCCTTAAACTCTCTGTTGGAAAATAACAGGACTTAATTTGAAGGTTACAAACCTTATTCCCATGAACCAAGATTATTATAGCTTGATGCATTGCAAGGGGAGATAATTGCACTTAAATGTTGAATATTTTGCCAGCAGTTGTCAAGAAATAAAGTGCTTTATTGTATGGGTTGTGCCCAACGTTGGTAGGCATTTAGTGGATGACTATCTCATTGACAATCTTACTACATCTTGTATTTATGTATTATGTGGTCATTTGGTATCTTGATGATGACAACAGAGATTATTTCAAAAGTAATTTAAATATTTTGTCAACATAAAAAGTTTGAAATAACTTTATAACAACTCATTAACATAACTGAAAGTTGCACTCTTTAAATGGAAGAAATTTAGTTGATAAGAATTAATTTGACTTAAGAAGAATTAGGCACCTGAAAAGTAATCATATTTAAAATACAAAACAAAAAAAGTAAGTTAAGTTAGCAGTCCAGTTTCTACATTAGAAATCTTTGAAATTGCCATTGAATTGAATATTACAAGACATCTTTGATACAATATTTACCTGTGTGGGGTTTACTTGATTCCCACTGACGCAGTAACCTAATTTCTATTTATAGATTAGAGCAACAGAACAAGGTACAGCACAGGCCAGAAATGGTACGACGAATGTTATTGTAATCGTGAGAGATTTGAATGACAACACTCCAAATTTTACTTCTCCATCTTATACCCAAACTACAGCTGAACAAGATTACTCAAAGAGCAGCAAATTGTTGGTAGAAGTAAGTTATATCAATATTTCTAACTATGCACTGCGTCTTTGGATGTAACTATTTCACAAGGCAGAGTTAGAAATAGTAACTATGCCGCCAGCCTTAGACTATATTTTGGCAGGGCTGGCTAAATTTAGCAAAAATTTATATAGCCATATTGTAACTATATTGAAAAATTGTATTCAGGACTGGTTGGAATTTGAGTGAGTTTCCTACCCTGCTCAAGGATAATTTTGTTACATTTTATAGCCTTTTTTCTTTTCCAAACATCTTGGAACTTCATGATATAGAAGGTGTAGCAAGGTAATGCAAAGGTGCCTTTATTTATAATTTATAATGCAACTTTTGCAAATTATATTCATTTGTATATTTGAAGATATTTGCATTCAAAAAATGTTTTTTCCATCTATGCATATAGACTTTATATTTTTTTGATTTCTTCAATTCAATTTTAATTCTTTCTCTTGACCAATCCAACTCGAGTGTGGCATCACATAACAAAGAGTAATCAAGGGAACTAAAAAAATGTAATCCAGGGACAAAGACCAGACATGGAAAACAGACATACACAACAAAGAACACAAAGTAACTAAAATCATACATACAAAGTAACAAAAGTAAATGAGCAACTCCGACTCCATTAAAAACTGGGAGCATGGACCAGGTGCACCAGTAGGATAAGAGTCCTCTGCTTTTCTAGAAAATGAGAATTTTCACTTTTTCAAATCCTGATTTTATCATATTGTCTCTCTATTTGGCTGCATATTATACTCCCAACTCAACTAATGGGTGGTAAATTGGAATCACCTTGTCTATATTTTCGTTACAACTATATCAGCTCCCAGTGGATGGATTGATTTCAAATTTGGTATATGGCTTCATACAGCTAGGGTATATGTTGGTTGCTCTGCAATTTCAACTTCCTCTATGAGTGGGGGTATGCATAGCTCTACAATGAGTGCAACTTTGTGTTTACTTCAGAATTTCTGATTTTGCTAAGTCCTTCTTGTTTTTAGCGAAATCATCCTAGCTATCTTAAAACTCTATTTAAAAATTTCAACTTAAACACTTCCTCATCATTTTCTTTCGATACAAGCTTTTATGGATCATATGCATTTGAAGTAAATTCTTAAATGAAAGAACTCTTGAAATTGAGCAAAGTACATTAAAATTGCAGTTATTGCCAATTATTTTGGTAGTTTTGTTCCATTTAAGGGGAGGGGGGTTTAGAAAGAAAAAGTAGTGAAAAAATATTGAAAATGTGTGATTATTAAATGGTAATAATTTCATTGTAGGTGACTGCCAATGATTTTGACAGCGCACAGAATGGTGACATTGAATTTTCAATTGAAAGTGTTTCCAATGGAGGAACAAATAAGTTTAAGATCTCTAAAACATCAGGATCAACTAACCCTCAGACTGCTGCCCTCAGTATTGTAGGAGATGTGAAAGAAGGGGAAGTGTATACTGTTATTATAAAAGCTGAAGACCAAGCTGTAGGTTCTTCTAAAAGAAGGTAATTTAAGATAAAAATAGGGATTCTTCTAAAAGGTGTTTTACGATTAAAATATGGATTCTTCTTAAAGGAGGTAAGTTGACTGTTTCATAACTACACAGACTTTTTGTATCATGCTAGACTTCTTACAATTAGGCTTCTGAAACAGGGTTATGTTGCTACTAGATTGAAGGCATCACTACAGAAGTTTTATGGTCGTCATCATGAACTCATGGATTGTTACGGTGTATCTTTCTGCACCATGAGAACTAATTTGTTCAAAGTGTCATAGTTTTCCTTTGCTCAACCCTGGACTTGACTTTTTATGAGCAACTCGGCGGGTGTTTCTACAAAAGCAGAGGGTGCTTACCCTACTGGTGCATTTGTCCATGCTCCCAGTTTTTAGTTGAGTCAGAGTTGCTCATTTATTTTTGTTGCTTTGTTTGTGTTGTTTTGGTTGTTCTTTGTTGTGTATGTCTGTTTTCCTTGTCTGGTCTTTGTCCCTGGATTACATTCTTTTGATTACTGCTAGAATATTGGTTCCCTTGATTACTCTTTCTTACTATTATTATACCCCATGTAGTTAGTTGTGGGGTATGGTTTTTAACCACCCATCCATGTATCTGTGATTTTGTCATAGCATGATGTTGCCAGGACCATTTCCATTTATTTAAATAATTTTAAAGGATATTTGTAAGAACACCTGTCAAAATTCTGTTAAACTTAAAAGCAGGTCAAGACTAGTGTACAAAATTTTGAGGCTAAAAAGGGGTGGGGGTCCCGTTATAAGTAGATTGGGTATATATGGTAGATTTTGACAAGACCAAAAATGTTCGCTTTTTGTAAATCTTGGATTTACTGTTATTATGGAGCATTGATTTCAGCCACTCCTATCCCTACTAAACTCTATGATAAAGCATTCTGCAAAGTGACAGAAGAACAAAATTATAGTAGAAGTTTGTCTATAAATTCATAAGGTCCTGTTAACCGAAGTAAAAGTTAATATGCCTATCCATCTCTAAGGTCCTGTTAACCCAAGTTAAAATTAATGTGTCGATCCATCCGTAAGGTCCTGTTAATCCAAGTTAAAATTAATGTGTCTATCCATCCGTAAGGTCCCATTAACCCAAGTAAAAGTTAATATGTCTATCCATCCATAACGTCCTGTTAACCCAAGTAAAAGTTAATATGTCTATCCATCCATAATGTCCTGTTAACTGTACTAAAATTTAATAAATTGTGATGATTTAAGTGTATAATGTATTATCATCCTCATTATAATCTGAATTTTACTGATGCAATACTACTGAACATCTTGACAGAAATTTGTTGCCATATTTTTTTCTCCTTTTTTCTCCAGAAGATCTACTGTTCCTGTGATTGTTGAGATAACAGGAACGGGAACCAGACCGCCAGTAATACCTGCAAGTGTATATTCACTATCAATCAGTGAAGCAACACCTGTTTCTACTTCAGTATTCAACATTCCTGTAAGTTTTTGTTCAAATTACCTGTAAATTGTTGTTCACAGTACTTATATTTATAGTCAACAATACTTGTAAGTTATTGTTTACATTATAAGTTTAGATTCATGATACCTGTAAGTTTAGCTTCACAATGCTTGTAAGTTGCATTTATATTCACATTACCTGTAAGTTATTGTTCACATTACTGGTAAGTTTAGATTCATAATACCCATAAGTATAGGTTCATAATACCTGTAAGTGTAGATTCATGTAAATTTAAATTCACAATACATGTAAATTTAAATTCACAATACATGTAAGTTACGATTCACAATACATGTAAGTAAAGATTCACATTACCTGTAAGTTATTGTTCACATGACCTGTAAGTTATTGTTCACATGACCTGTCAGTTATTTGTGCACAATGTCTATAAGTTCATATTCACATTACATGTTGGTTAAGATTCACAGTATATGTAAGTTACAATTCACATTACCTGTAAACTAAGATTCACATTACCTGTAAGTTAAGATTCACAATACATGTAAGTTAAGATTCACATTACCTGTAAGTTAAGATTCACAATACATGTAAGTTAAGAGTCACATTACCTGCAACTTAAGATTCACAATACATGTAAGTAAAGATTCACAATACATGTAAGTAAAGATTCACATAACCTGTAAGTTAAGATTAACAATACATGTAAGTTATTGTTCACATGACCTGTCACTTATTTGTGCTTAGTGCCTATAAGTTCAGATTCACAATACCTACTGTAAGAGGAGACTGTAAGACTTGTTCATGTATTATACACTTCATTGAACTTGTCCTGAAATGTAAAATATATCTGAATATGGACAATGAATATAGCAATCAGTCAATCAGTCAACCCACCAATTAATCAATCAATGTATTTGTTGCAGGCAACAGATCCTGAGGGTTCCGCACTTATCTACACAATAACATCAGGGAACACTAATTTAGACTTCTTCCTCAACCAAAATACGTAAGTTTATATAGCATAACATCAGGGAACACTAATTTGGACTTCTTCCTCAACTAGAATACGTAAGTTTATATAGCATAACATCAGGGAACACTAATTTGGACTTCTTCCTCAACCAGAATACCTAGGTTTTTATGGTACCCTTTACTTATGATAAATACTTAATAGTCATTCAGTTTTATATTTGACTTCAGTACAGTGTATGTTATTGGTTTTATGTAAATTTTATCCATTACAATTATACATGTACCTGTCAGATTGTAATGGCAGCAGTCAATTTTACAAGAAGTTTCAAGTGTAAAATTAAATGTGACTGATGTTGATGCAATTAGGTATAAAAAATATAAAAAAATATTATTTTTGCTTAACATCTTGATTTTTCACCAATTCTTGTACAAGTTTTGGTATGCCAGCACAACATCACATGTAACTGCATGTTGTTTAACCAATTCCAAGCCGGGTGTATACCATTGAAAAAATAAACATTCCTATCTTAAATTGCATGAAATGTATCCAAAAAGATGTACTATCAATCAAGAAGGCCTAAACACAATTTATCTGTGTTTCTGCTAATCCAACCACCGACATATTTTGTGCCCACTCTAAAGTTTTTGGCCATTTGTGGCAAGCACTATAAATGTCTGAATGTGTCTCCAAAACAAACCATTAAAAAAAAAGATTGCCTGTCTACTGACCCCATTTTTGAGGGTATGGTAGCAGAAACACATAATTTTCTACCCCCATTCAGCAAATAGGTGGTATATTGGAATCATTTAATCATCTTGTCCATCTGACCAAATTTCTCTGAATTTTTATCTTGTCTCCCATTTGATAGATTGACATCAAATTTGATGTGTGGCTTTAAATAGCTTGGGCATAGGTTGTAAGAGATTTTGGATGCTGTCTGATATCAGCTACTTGTATTTGCTATAAAGAGAAAATTTTCTTCACATTAATCTTGTCTTCCAATTGATGGATTGGTTTCAAATTTGTTGTGTTGCTTTATAAATATAGGGCAGATGTTGTAAGTGATTTTTATTGCTTTCCTATATCAACTTACTGTAGATTGGGAAGTGTGCAACTTCAATTTTTTTTTAAATTACTAATATACAGGTTTTTCACCTATGTCAAGTTGCATTGCACTTTTTATTTTCAGAGGAAACCTATCAATAGCCAAAGCCCTAGATAGAGAAGTAAGGTCATCATATGATTTGGCTGTTACAGTCACTGATAACTCTGGCTTGGTATGTATGGTGATTCTGGTTTGTTATGTGTGAAAGGTCTCACTTGTAATTATCAACAGAGTTACAGAGAAAAAAATCATTTTCATGAACATCTGGACCCTGTATCTGCAGTGTTTACTTTAACAGATTCTCAAAGTTTCTACAAAATTTGACTGCAAATTACACCATACAGATTGAAACTATCCATAGTACCTATTCATATTACCTATCCATAGTAACTATTCTGAAATATCACAAAATTCAGGATATAACTGATTATCTTCATGAAATATGACAAAAAATATGGATTGTCATAGAGTTCCATAACAAGGTCTGCTTTTTTTAAACTAAGGAGATTTCATTTCATTAACACAAGGGCCTATAATATTAGGTTTATAGGTTGAATGTAGCCCTTCTCCAAAAGAAGATAAAATTTTATTATGTTCTTATCAGGCCATTTTATAGAGCCCTATTATGTTCAGCACTATGCTATTTTGATCTATTTTTGTCAGAATGTAGTATGAGCACTATGCTAAAATTTTGGGAACAGCGTGTAGAGCTGGGCTTTGCCAGTATGCACTGAACTATTTCAAATTCGTTGGAAGAACACAATGACTGTGCTATTTTAAAATTCACATCTAGAACTTGTGTGAGATATGAATTCATTCAAAATATCTCTTACTGGACATGGAATGGAGTTCTAAGAAATTTACCAATATGGTTTTTGAAATGGAGTATCCCCATACTTTCTACATTTTATAATATTTCCTATTAGTGTTCTAGCTAGGATTTTGAAATTGGCAGGGTGAAAGAACCAAAAATGGCACTTGAGCGTGTGAAACATGATTGAAAAAGGGCACTTTCTTAACACAGTAATACGTGTATTAGGCTAGTTTAGTACATGTTAAAGAAATAAAAACCTAATTTTTTTATTAGATATATAACATATAAAATACATATGTTCAACACCTCAAATTAAAACAATATGATTTAAAATATATCAGTTTAATTCATGACATTTTAAATATAAAATTGAACTTAAAACTGTATTTAAAATATTGACTGACTAGTTACTCTGACATATGCACAATCTCCTCTATTTTACTCTAAAAAAGAGTATGAACAACTTTGTCTATAAGTGAGTCAAAAATGTCTTTATCACAGTTTAATTTAATGTGTAACAAATTTTCCAATGTGAATTGTTTAAGTCTGTTTCTATGTTCGTTTTTGAACAGTTTTACTTAAGAGAAAACTCTCTCAACCTCTGCTGTACTAAGAGGTAAGACAGCGACATGAGGTTGTAAACATTGGGGAACATTAAACCATGTTTTGGGTTTGATAGTTGTGTAATGCATTTGTCAATGGATCTCAGCTTAGCTGGATTATCACTTATAAAGGTAATAAATGATGTCCATTTAAAGGACAAATTGTCACTGTCAAGACGGAAGTGGTCAGCTAATCCCATAACTTTACACATTCCATAAGTATCCATTTTTAATAAAGTACATGTATACACGTTATATATTTTTAATCAAAATTGTTAAATCAAAAAATTATCATTCAAGGTTATATGTTTTTGTTACTCCTTTTGGGTAGAAAACTGAAATCAAAATTTAGTGAATAATAATATAAAAGAACATGAAAATAGTTAAAACACTTATGATGTGAAGAACGATGTCAAACTTTTGTTTTTGGCCGCATTCTTTTAACTTTGCTCCTTTAAACATCTATCTTTTGTCAGCATTTTGGTTGTTTAAAAGTTAAAACATCCCAGCCAGGCAGGTAATCAATTTATGATAAATCACATTAGTACAAATCATTAATCACCGTCTGATACCAAGGTAAACAATTTTATAATAATTAGATTACTTATGCACTATTAATAAACAAGGAAGTTGTTTCAAATATCGAGAGAAAAACAACAAAGATGGTGGCTTGTGATAGTCGCTTCATAAAAGGCAGGGCGTCGTAGAAAAAGGACATGGATGTCTGCAAAATGGAAAGGGCGTCACGAGTTCAAGGGCGGGTGTTACGCCCGATCTATACTTCTGCCGAGAAGACTGCTGTGATCTAAACAAAATCCAGACAAAACGGAACTTTGATAAAACTTTTAAGCCATTTAAATGTTCAATTAGATGATGATAAAACTTATGATTTATTTTTCAGACTGACTCCACAACTTTACAGATTAGTATCACAGATGTCAATGATAATACTCCACGGTTTGGAAGTAGTTTGTACAGCTTCTTTGTAAATGAATCTGATGTCAATGCCTTTGTTGGAGTTGTTAGTGTAAGTTTAAATCCAAGGAAATGTAGAGACTGTTCAGGTAAAAACCAGGTAGATCCTGTAATTTGGGTTGCACTAAGTTAATTTTATGTTTAAACATTATGTTGTTAGAAAGAACAGAAATTTTTCTGTATTGAAAGTGGAGGACTCAGAATACGTTCAACCAGCTTAATCATGAACAGATCAAAGAGTTATTTCCCTTTATTTTAAAGTTTCTGGTGCCTTCTATATGTAACTTCTTACTATTACAGTAATCACAAATCAACATTCATTTCTTAAAAAACATCAGTTTGTGATCTCAAATGGATTAACATTTTTTTTATACAAATTTTGGCATGTGTCGCTTAATGTCCTGGTTTTCAGTGGGCACTCTTTATAGTATCCTTCATTGCATTTAATGTTAAATGTCATTTATACACTAAGTAGAGTGTAAGAATAGACGAGTGATATAAAATTGAAATTTTTTACTATCAAGAGTGCTGAAATGTGTTTATTATGAAATGCATTGTAAATGCACATAATTCTGTTACTCTGATGAGCTTTATCTTCATATGTAGCTCATTCTTAACAATCTCCAAAATATTTTCATCTTTGTGACATCATTTTAGCAAAACATATCGTTTTTCTTGTGTAACAATGGAATTCAAATCTATTATCTGTCAACATGACAATGTGTACAATTTTGTGTTTCTCACTTCCATCAACTGTTACATATTTACATTAATATTGATGATTAATTGTTTCTATGACAGATAAATAAATATATAAAATGTAGAGTTGTGGAAGAAGGATTTTATATGTTTTCAGCATGTAGTCTTATTTCCATCTGTCTCACTTTGGGAAGTAGACCTAGGGTAAGGGACACAACTCTTACAAACCATTGGAACGTTTGTATTCAGCATTTTACATCAATCTCATGTAAGCATCATAGTAACTTGGACTGATTTCATTCAGTTTCGAAGGAAAGTTTGATAGGCTTTTGTGAAATTGAATATGATACAAACAATTCATTGATTTCAGGAGTTGTGTCCCTTACCCTATGTCTACCTCCTTAAGTAACTAAATTAATATCTTTTCAGGCTTCTGATGGCGATTTAGGTGTAAATGGACAGTTTCAGTATTCCATTGGCCCCGTATCATCCACAGGGTCTGCTAACTTGTAAGTATATAGTTGTAAAGCTACTCCTGTGAATATTTTTTTTAGGAGGGGAGGGAAATGAGGTGAGTGGTGGGTTATCTTGAAATCTTTTACATGATCCCCTTAATCTTAAATACACAGTGCTTTACCTGTCTCATCTTTAATTTTGCAGCTGTTATCTCTCTGTATGCAAACAAAATTGGGATGGATGGATATAGAAATTACCCAGAATAACTTTAAATCATTTTTTGTAGTTTTTAGTGTATTGACATGATGTTGGAATCTGTAATTGAATAACTTTTGTCAGAGTTATATGGCTTTAGAGTTATATTAGTAGTTTGTAGCAGTGGGTAGAGGTCTATACATTGATGTACAAAATTTCCTCAGAATCTTGTTTATTTTAAGAGTTTTAAAGTTTTTCTTAAAGTTTCCAATCAAAGTATACTTACAAGTATGTTGTTTACAAGAATTTAAGATATACAAACATACCTACACAAGGTATCATGGTGTCTGTCTGTCTGTCCACAACATTTTTGTTATTGTTTTTTCTGTAACAACTTAACACATCTACATGATGTTTTGATAGAAGCTTTACTTAGCATGGGATTCAAATTCCAAATTGTCATCTTCCTGTTTGATGACTTAGTGTCTGTTTTGAACATATGGCTATGCGGCTACTCCTGTAAAATTCCTCTGAAGCTGTCTCAGTCTCTTAGAGATCTTCGATTCTTATGAATTAGTATGCCTTTGTAGAGTTGTACAAAATCTATTTTCAATTGTCATTGTATACATTTTATGCTTCTAGTATGTAAGTATTGTGTGTGTTAGATTAATTGACTTCATTATTTTGTTTTTAATAGATTATAACATTTAGTGAGTTTATGATGATTTTATCAAGATTAATCTGCTGTTCTAATGCTTCTTAACAAACAAGATCTAACAAAAAGTTAAAAAAAAGAAGGGAGAACAAACAGTTTACAATTACACTTAAATGACTGGGAAAATAAAAATCTGTTTGAAAAAGGAAGGAGGATATTGTGGTGAAAAATTGAAAAAAAAATAAGAACTACGCTGAGAGTGCATGACACTAAAAAGCAAGATTTTTATTGAGATAAGAAAGGTAAAATCTCCATTTAGGGTATTTCAGATTCCAGAGTTTTAAAATATCTTGCTGTGTATAATTCTTCTTAAAATTTTGTGATATGTGTGATTAGGCCAATCCAGGATGCTCCTGCTTACTGCAGTTCCTTCATATTTTTATGGTGTCAGAAAACATCACAATGATGTCACAGTTCAGGTGTTCAAATTTACTTTATCAAAAGTGGAAGATATTGTACTTTTCCATGTTTTAAATCAATAGTCCACTTGATGAAAGTCCTCAATTAAGTGTCAGGGAAAAGAACTTAAGTTACAGGGCCTACATAAATGTAATTTCATAGGTCTTAGGTCAGAAACTGACTCGGGATCCTTACTAATTTTAACTACTGCAATTTTATCTCATTTGTTCAGTTAAACTCAATGTGGCTTGCTTAAGATTGCCTCTAATGTTTAGTTACTTAACTTATTAAAATAGTGATGTATTTTGAAAATTAATAAGAAGCTACAGAGTATAATATTTTTTTAATTATAAGATATTTAACAAAAAATGTAGATTCACAAACCTGTTTTAACTGGCTGTTAACTTAATTAATCAAGTTAGAAATACGGCTTCTATTCCAGTTGTCATGTAGTCAAAAAATGTTTTGCATGAAAAAAAAAAACAATTAACCAAACACGAAACAAAAGAAAAGAAGAAGATGAGAAATGTATGAGAATTGAATATAAATTCTGGGACAAAGATAAAATGAGATAAAGAAAAGGAAAAATGAATGCTGTGTCAATGTGTTTTTTGTAAGTGTAGTTTCACCCAAGAATTGTTCACAAGTAAACCATACATTATTAGTATTAGTTTTTTTTTCACAGCGATTTAATTTTTGCTTTATTTGCCAAAACATAGAAACACAAAAAAAAAACACCAATTGTTATAAAAAAACATTCGGGGTTATTCTCCTTTATGCATATATCGTCGTGAAAATTACATGACAAGAAAATAAAATCACCAATTTTTACAACAAAAATGTGAAATTTTCAACCCACAAAAAAAAACCCATATATGTTAAATGCTTGATTTGTTTTCTTGAATAAATCATGAATATTTTCAATGAAATCAAAGGCCTAAAAGACTAGGACTTCAACAATGAGTTTATCTGTGATAATTGGGTTCAGTTGACATATACATGTACTCAGTAAAGTAAAGTTAGAAACTGCTTTAAAACATACATGTAATATACTGTGAAAGTACTTTTGTTCTTAGGGTACCAATTTTTGTGGATTTTCGTGGATAGGTCAAACCATGAAATATGTTTCCAAACTAAAAGGAGATTTCCATTGATGTGTATACTGAAAACGTCAAAACCATGATTTCAAGACTTTTCTACCAGAATCCACAAAAATTGGTTTTCAATGAATTAAGTACTTTCACAGTATCATACCACAATACACCAGTAGTGATGATCTTTTATGATATTCCAATGGAAACTAACTTTGTTTGGATTATTCACATTTGTATCTACACTTCTGATTACTTATTGCCCTCAGCATGATTCTTAAGTGGAGTTATACTGAATGATTTCAAGTTTCTATTCTTGTTTTATTTTTGTGTACTGTGATATTAAATATCTGAACAAAAAGTTCTATGAATTTAAATAAGTAAATTTTTGTCTTGTTAGATTTACAATTAATGCTGCCAATGGAGAGATTAGAACTGTACAAGCCCTGAACTATGAGGATCGTAGTCAGCATGAGATCATTGTCTTGGCAAAGGATCAAGGCACGAGTCCACGGACTGGTTCTGCAAAAGTGAACATCACTGTCATTGACAGACAGGATGAGATTCCACGCTTCACAAGTGAAAATTATGAAGGAAGTGTCCAGGAAAACTCCAATATTGGAACCCCAATTGTAATGGTCACTGTGAGTAAATTTAATTGATTAGGAGTGAAGTTTACTTTAAAAATCTTAATGCATTCTGAAGATATAGTTATTTACTATAGCTATTAAATTTCGTAGTTGTTCATTTACTTTTGTTACTTTGTATGTATTATTTTACTTACTTTATGTTCTTTGTTGTTTTTGTTTTTTTCAAGTTGGGTCTCTGTCCTTGGAATCTGCCAGAATGTTGGTTCTCTTTGATTACTCTTGCTATTGTTTGTTCTGATCACTCCTAGTTCAAATTTCATTTAATTATAGTACACTAATAATTAATTATAGTACACTAATAATTAATTATAGTTCACTAATAATTAATTATAGTTCACTAATAATTATCAAATGAAAGTAAAAAATGTTAGATAGATAGGCACTAAATTTTAAAGTTGACTTTACCAGAGGACGGTCTAGAATGTATGGCAGCTAACTAATGCATTTCACAACATTTTACTGAGGATATTATAGTTATGTAGATTTACTCTATAATTGCAATCAATTTATTTTATGTGTATAATGTGATAAATAAAGATTTCTTTCATTAAATTGAAAAACTCATGTCCAATCCATTTGTTTGTTGAAGAACAATAAAATGTATTAAAAAAAACATAACACGAAGTTTATTTGGAAGTCACAAATTTCATGAAAATTAATATTTGAAACAGTATTAGATTTTAAGAAGAAACTTTTCTTGAGTATATTTAATTAAATAAAATATTGAGAAAAAAAGTATGAATAGAAAAATCCCTTTATTTACATTATGATATAAAGTCTTCTCAAGGGGAGATAATTGGTAAAGAACAAAAATCATGGCTTCCAAAAAAAATAAGATGTTGGTACAATAAATATCATTAAGCCATTTAAATATCTGATTTCATTTTTGTCACGTCCTTAGGATGATTTTTGTGTGAATCTTTCATGATAAACACATCAATACTTAGGCAGTCATGTTTTTTTTTCTTTTTCCTTTTTTTAAAGGCTGTTGACCCAGATACAGTTAAAGCAATCACGTATAAGTTCCTGACAGGAGATGTCTCAAAGTTCACTATAGGTAGTAATGGATTAATCTCTACTAATGCCAATCTGGACTATGAAGAAAAGCAGAGATATGTTTTAACTGTTACAACCAACGAGGGAGAAAATGGTGGACTTTCATCAACATCTACTATCACTATCAATGTAGTGGTAAGTTAATTGAGGTTTACCTAGACTAATTTATTATGATGCTGCATCATGTCTTCATCTTCTGACACTATGCTGCCTTCATCATGAATTTTATAATTGTGCCCCCAGTTGGTCAAACCAAACTTCAGATTTATGATTAAAGTAATTATTTCTTAACTGATTTGCATTAAAACATTTTCTCTTGTTGTGTAGGCATGCATTTGTGGTCTTTTCACTTTATAATACTAAGGTTAAGGCTGTTTATTGCAGCTTAAAAAAAAAAAAAAATTCCCTCATTTCAAGGTTGGTGCCCCCAATATAGCCTTTACTTAATTTACAAAACGTTTGTACATTTCTGGCGAAAACATGAACATGTGAAACTTTATATGATATTCAAGTTGTTATCTAAGACCTTGTAAATCACATGTCTGATACCTAATTAGCATGATATCATTACAAAATTACTAAACTCATAATCATATATTGGGAAGGATGATAAATAGTAAATGAACTCAAAATAAAGGATAAACCAGAAAAATGAAATTAGCCACTATGCTCCTGACTTTGTAAAGACATTTCAAAGTGAAATGTTGGGTGAAATAGACAATAACAGTACACTGACTTGTCATAAAATCTGATATACTTATGAGGCTTAGAAGTGTGGAAAAAAAGCGAGGCTGTGACGAGGATTTTCACCGGTTCTAGTTGAATTTGTATATCTTGTTTTTGTCAAGTCAGTGCACTGTTATTGCCTTTATACTGCAACAAAATTTTAAACCAAAAATGGTGTTCGAAGCAAAAAAAAAAAACAATGTTTTTTTTTATTTGAAGTGGACAACACTTTGGCAACTTCAAAATAATGTCACGTTTGTGACACCACAACAGAAAGTTATATTCAGTCAGTGATGGTACACTGTATATCACTTGTAAATATACAGTTAATGTGTTTTGACTGCTCAAAAGAACAGTTACAGTATAAAACAGTTTAACCATTAGCCAAATATCCGACCTCTATAGTGACCATAAAAGTACTGTTTGAAAGTTTGTGTTGTGCATATACTAGAGTCAGAATTGATCAATAAGGAGTCAACTCAGTCTTTAGACTTAACTTCTGTTGGTATGAAAAACACAATTTTCTTTTTTTTTCTTTATTGTGGTTCTGTTTTGTGGATGATATGAAAAAATATCTTTTAGTGTAACATAATGTAGATGTATCATTAAAAAACTGTTAAATTAATTAAGAAAAATATTTAGGCCTTTGCTGAGCTCAGTCATTCATAGCCACCATTCCATCGACAATGCCTGTAGCAAGTCAGGACCTGGCGATGGTTTCCAACGTCACAGTTTTTACCTTGATATTTACTTTTTTTCACTATTTGTTTTGACTATTTGCAAGTGTTTATGAATTTAGTAATTTTGTTTTTACCGTCCTTTACCTCTTATTAGTGTTTTTGTAATATGTGGTTTTTTTGCCTACAGGATGTGAATGATTTTGACCCAGTTGTTACTGTGACTCCATCAGGAACAATACAAAAACTGGAGACAGAAAATGTTGGTAGTGTGTTAGCCACAGTTACAGTTACTGATGGTGACCCTCCGGTAAGTTTGCACATCTATTTTATTGATTTCAAAATTTATATTGACTATGAAGTTTCGGATGTTCATTTTCTTTTTGTACAATATTTGGAAAATGTTGATAGAAAAATAACAATTCCAAAGACTTCCAGAAGTGTTACCTATCATATCCATCTATGAGACATTGTAATGGTAAAGTTGACAGTATATATATGCATTGATACTGTCAAATTTCTGTGGATACTCCAGATTTTTATATGACCACAAAAAAACTGGTATGGCGATGTTGTTGTCTGTGTCATTGTTGTTATCCATAGACACTTGGTTTTAGTGTGATAAGTTCAGTCGTGGTAGACCAATTGTTTTGAAATTTTGATATGATTTTACTAACTAGTAAAATAAAGTTCTTATTTAATTCAATGTTTGTTGTGCTACCTTATAAGAGTAAGGGGCTGAAAAGTGTATAAATAGGTGTTATGTTAAAAACCATGTAGAATATTTCTCTTCCAATTTTGACTATTTCTTTTTTATCGTATTCCTTATTTCATTCTGGGAAACAAATGTATCTAGAACAGGGTTTTAGCTAGGATTTTGAGGGCTTTAGTCACTCTTGCGTAAAGCACAAACGACATATTATAGGCAGCAGAATTTTGTAAATAGTCAGTGATATCATAAACTAAAGACATAAACACTCTTAATATATTTATTTTAAGTTTACAGACACAGGCATAACAATAAATACAATAAATGTTACAACAACATAACTGTTATTTTCTATAAGAAAACGTGTGTTACGTAATAAAATAAAATAATTACTATTAGAAAAATGTTTTTTTTTACATCATGACAAAGCTTTGATGCATTAAGTCTAGAAATAGTTACTATTTGACGAAAGCTACTATTATGGTATGAGAAAATCCACCTGTCCTTTTCCAAACACCACACCACAAAAGCCCTCTTCGACCTAAAACTCTTCAAATCATAAGGATGGAGACAAATCTTTAGAAGAGAATAGACTGTTGAAACCTTGAGTCTGTTCCTACGATACATGTAGGTCTTGATCATATTGTACCTACTAAATCCCCTCTCACGGTCACCAGATGATAAAGCTGAAACTAGACAGAAAGGAGCTTGGCCAGATTGGCAAGGTCATTTTGAACCCTATAAGCGGTTGCTCCGTGATGTCTTACTGCTGGGTAGTAATTTTTTAGTAACCTTTGACCATGGATCATGAGTCGTATTGAAGAAGTCCGTAATCATTGTGATTTCGTTTCAAGAAGAAAGAGAATCATAAAATAAATATTTATCGTTGATTAAAACTTCCTAATTGTCCGGCATTGCGTTAAAATCAATTGAAATCCATTAGATGACCAGTTACACATTGGTGACACTGTTTTTATAGTGTGTGCATTTAAATTTCTAAAAATAGATAGCTATACATGTGCGAGGTGCGTGAAGGAGTAAACAAGGGAACCAAGGTTATATCGATAATCAAAAGAATGTTATTCAGGGACAAAGACCAGACATACACAGCAAAGAACATAAAGTAACTAAAATCACACATACAAAGTAACAAAGGCAAATCAGCAACTCAGACTCCCCTTAAAACTGGGAGCATGGACCAGGTGCACCGGTAGGGTTTGTTTTTATATAGGAGTAAATATATATATCTGCTGAAGATGAGTGAGAATCCCGGGTTATCTTTTGTGCTCCTAATGATCAAAAGATTGATAAATTAATTGTTGTTATTTTGAAGGATTATTAACGATGTACATATGAGGCTTGTCATGTTAACAACAATAGAATGTATTTCACACCTGGTTGACCTGGTAATTACCAAGCGTGGCCACAGGGTCATAAACTTGTCAAAGCGTTAGGCCAGGTGAAATAATGTAACTTTCGAATGACAGTTTTTAACAACTTTTATATTTAAGGTGAAGAAATTGTCGAAAATTTATCTGAAATACTTTTTAAATAGAATTTTTTTATACACTTTTCAAATTTCAAATGACGAAAATGATCTAAAATATTTTCATCATCTATGAATTCCTTCCGTAAATGGCAAAAATGACGAGCGCTAGTGAAATCACTGATCTAGAAGATATCTCTTATGGTTTTCGTGTTATAAATAGTCAAAGGGACTTCACCTTCTGGTCTGAATTTGAAAATTTTTATTTGAATTTCAAATTTTGTTAAATTTTGTGAAATATGAACGATACAAGAACAAAAAAGTATGGTGATAGGCGCTTTGACAAATCAGCAGCAATGCTTTGGAACAATCTACCTCCAACCATAAGAAATTGTACCTCTTTAGACATTTTTAAGAAAGACCTGAAAACATACCTTCTTAGACTGCCTTTATTTTAGTTTTGGACAGCTGTGTTTTAGTATAGATCAACCGTATGTGATGGATATGTTTTTTAAATTGAAATGACTCTATTTATTTCTATTTTTAGGTTTGTAGATATGTATATATATATATCCAAAAATTATTTCTATTTTTATTTTTGCTTGCGATCCTGTAATATTTTTACTATATTTTCGACCATTTTATTATTGCTCTTAATATTTGGTTTATTTTAACTGTTAACTTTGTTTTTAAATTACAGGTCAGTTTTTACGTCATTAACTTTTCAAAATATTTGCCAAATATCAGATTAATATTTCATTTCATCATAATTTTTTTAATGCAAGTGATAGATTAGATTTGTTTGTTTCTTCCTTTAATTTGATCTTCATTTTTATATGTGATTTACTATATATTTTGTATGCATGTGTTGTATTTTTGTAAAGCGCTTAGAGTAATTATTATTATACTCGGCGTCACATAAATAAGATACTGTTAAAATTTGAATAAAAATATTTTCTACGACTTTGTTGACACCTACCATTGTTTAAATGTCTTAAATGACTTGCTCATTCGTTTAGCCAAACGGCTTCTCCCTAAACATTGAATTGTTAAATTCCGGTCAGATTTTAATTTTTGGTGCCAATATTTATATTGTAAAAAGTCGGCCATGTTTACAGTGATCGGGTTGCTAGGAGATGTTGTTTACGTTTAATTGGTTTGTCCAAAAACTTAAGAACCCAGAATGCATTTCGGCCTTATTTCGGATATCTCGGATTTATTTTACACGAACAACGTACAATACCGAGAAGTTGATCAAGCAGACGATTGTCACCGGAGTTCGACGGGAACTTACGAACATCGTTTGTAAACAAATCGTCCCGTAGAAACCAACATGGCAGATATTAGTATGGGATTTTCCCGTAAGGATTTATTACGCATGATTTAAGCTAATAAGTGACTTGTTGGCACTAACACGTCATGCATATATGCGAACTATCTTCACATTAAATAAAAGAGAGACAACTCTAGCGGTAAGTCCCGACGGTTTAAAAAGTAGAGCTTCAATTCGAAAATGTTGTATGTGACGTCGAATATATATAATGCGCTCTATAATGTTGTAATAATAAAATATAGTGTCCAAACCAGTTGTTTTGTCCATGATGAATTACAAGTCCTTATGTTTTAGTGTGTCAAAGACTGACATTGTGTCCACACTTCCCCCAACTGTTTAGGGTTCGACCTTTGCAGTCTTATCAATAACCAATAACAATCCTTAATGTTTTTATTGTCTTATTACAGGGAACTCCCAACAGTGATGTAACAGTCAGAATTACCAGCGTACAGTCTGATTTTCCAGCTAATCCAAACAGCGGAAATAACCTTTTCTATATTGACCCCAGAAGTCCTGCTAGACTTCTACTAGCTGCCCCATTTACAGATGATACCACAAGAGCTTCATCATACTCTGTAAGTACTGTTTCATTGTGCCTAGGTAATAAATGATATCACAAGAGCTTCATCATACTCTGTAAGTACTGTTTCATTGTGCCTAGGTAATAAATGATATCACGAGAGCTTCATCATACTCTGTAAGTACTGTTTCATTGTGCCTAAATAATAAATGATACCACGAGAGCTTCATCATACTCTGTAAGTACTGTTTCATTGTGCCTAAATAATAAATGATATCACAAGAGCTTCATCATACTCTGTAAGTACTGTTTCATTGTGCCTAAATAATAAATGATATCACCAGAGCTTCATCATACTCTGTAAGTACTGTTTCATTGTGCCTAAATAATAAATGATACCACGAGAGCTTCATCATACTCTGTAAGTACTGTTTCATTGTGCCTAAATAATAAATGATATCACAAGAGCTTCATTGTACTCTGTAAGTACTGTTTCATTGTGCCTAGATAATAAATGATACCACGAGAGCTTCATCATACTCTGTAAGTACTGTTTCATTGTGCCTAAATAATAAATGATACCACGAGAGCTTCATCATACTCTCTAAGTACTGTTTCATTGTGCCTAAATAATAAATGATACCACGAGAGCTTCATCATACTCTCTAAGTACTGTTTCATTGTGCCTAAATAATAAATGATATCACAAGAGCTTCATGATACTCTGTAAGTACTGTTTCATTGTGCCTAAATAATAAATGATATCACAAGAGCTTCATCGTACTCTGTAAGTACTGTTTCATTGTGCCTAAATAATAAATGATACCACGAGAGCTTCATCATACTCTGTAAGTACTGTTTCATTGTGCCTAAATAATAAATGATACCACGAGAGCTTCATCATACTCTGTAAGTACTGTTTCGTTGTGCCTAGGTAATAAATGATATCACAAGAGCTTCATCATTCTCTGTAAGTACTGTTTCGTTGTGCCTAAATAATAAATGATGTCACAAGAGCTTCATCATACTCTGTAAGTACTGTTTCGTTGTGCCTAAATAAATGATGTCACAAGAGCTTCATCATACTCTGTAAGTACTGTTTGATTGGGCCTGAATGATTAAATATGCTTTTCATTATTGAACAGGCAGTAAACATAAAGATAAACAAAACAAGATGGAACTAACAAAAATAAAGAAGAAATAGCAATTTAAGTTGAAGTGATACCTTTTTCTATACAGATAAAAATGGCTGATTAATGACTCTATTTATCTTCATTTGCACTTTAATATTTATAATTCACCCCAAGAGATAACCCAACTTACAGATTTTACATGTTAAAACATCATAGCCCAACTCCTTCTAAACCACTCAAAGGATAATGATAAAACTTTATAGGAAGTTTATGTAGATGTGCATGAAGGAATATAGTTACTTATTGAAGACTCCAAAGGGAAATAATCCAACTAAATGGCTTTATATGTTGATTCCTCATAAATACAACTCCTCCTAAACCGCTTAAGGGAATTTTATGACTCTTTATAGGAAGGTTGGCCATCTTAAGCAAAAATTCATGAAGGAATATAATAACTGTTGGAGGACTCCAAAGGGAGATAATTGAACTTACTCTTCATTTGAAGCAAGGATGGGGATCTCTGCAGTTGGATATGAATGAATATATAAATATGTATTTGTACAATGAAACTTATTTACATTATTTATGTTGTTAGGAAAAAGACTTTCTATATTTTTTTTTGTCTTACAAAACAGTTGAAGTGTTTATATATTTTTCATTTGTTGATGCTCAGGTTACCATTGTCGCAACTGATGCTGGTACTCCGCCAAAAACTTATTCCACCACTATCTTAGTGACAGTGGTCAGAAATAATGCTCCTGGATTTCTCATAAATACAAAAACAATAGATGTAGACTCCAATGTTCCACTTGGTGCCATAGGAACATTTGCTGCCAATGATGCTGACACGGTTGGTATTTTATATAATATACTCTTGGTAATATTCATCCTGATATAAAAAATTGCACTGTTTTTACATTCACCTAGGGATTTGTTTTTCTAAGGATCTAAATAAAATCATACTCGGTTTATGTTTTTTGTTAACTTTGGTAACTATTAAAACTTAAAACATACTTTTCTAAATTGCTATTGCAATGTTGACCTACTTATAGCCTGTTCTAAATTAGTAAGGAAAATTTTCTTGTAATTTTTACAATTTACATTAATGATTGATTACAGATGCATTTGGAACATATTATTTAAAAAAAATATTTGGGTATTTTTTGTTGTATATCCAGATATAGATACATGATGTAGATACATAGCTTAATGTTTGGTGTGCTACCTGAGGAGATTTATAGAACAGACTGTAGATTGATTGTCAAAAAGCTCAATGTATGATAACAATAGCAAAGTAAAAACTCAGTTTCCAGAATTTGTTTGATAATGGTCCATTGGTTCATCTACAGGGAAACCTGTCTAAACTGAACCCTTCTGGGGGGTAGAATTTGTTTGGTTTAGACAGGTATTTTGTTTACCCAGGTTCAAAATACATTTTAAGTATCTTTCCTGACAAAAATCATGAATAATGTGATTCATGGTTGGAAAGCCTAGATATTTTTATTTTTGATATTTTGTATAAAATGTTATAGTAAACAGAAATATGGCTTTCCATATAACCCGTTCGTTGGAGATAAAAATTATGTAGAATATATTGTAGAGTTCAAAATTAAAGGAGATAACTCTGTAAATGACACTAAAATTCAATAGAAACTATTGGATTTTCAATGTTGATTTTCTCCTGAGAGCAGACAGATGGAAATGAATAATTATATATTTCGTGATATAGACCTAGAAAGCAACTTAATAACAAAAATAAAAATGTATATCCATTTTTTGGGTTGTATCACATATTACAGAATTTGCATGATTCTTAGCTGGAGAACTACTTAAACTAATACACAAGGACAAAAATTGTCTGGTTTACACAAGATCTCAGTTAATTAAGGGATAGTTTAGACAGGTTTTACTGTTTATATTATTTTTATATTTCAGGGTGACTTTGGCAAACTGTCGTACTCTTTGATACCCGACAATAGAGTACCAGACCATTTCACAATAGACAATGGAGGTGCGATTCGGCTACAGAGAAGCTTATTGCAAGATACATCAACCAGTTACATTGTAAGTAATTTTATGTTTGTTTGTTTGTTTGTTTGTTGGAGTTTAACGTCTGAGCAGCAATATTTCAACTATATTCAGACGATGAACATGAAATTGATGGTAAAATGAACATGAAATGATGATGAAATGAAAAAGGGATGGGACACAAGGACAATGGGGTCGACAAATTTTGATTGCCACTGGAAATAGGGAGAGGTGGGTAGGGTCGGGCAATTTAGCCTCCTGTGGTGGAGCCCTATGGTTCCTACTCTAGGAGAATACCACAGTAGGGTTCTTTAATGTGCGAGGAACGTGGCATCTTTCCCAACACGGTGCACCACTATGGTTTGCGGTCAGGTTTTCCGTATTATAGCCTGACAACCCCAGCATGTAACAAGCCAGGGGTACCCCATGCCACCATCTGGGGCACACATTCCAGTTGCTCTGTGGGCAGAGCGCCCTAGCCCCCGGCTAGGGTTCTGAGCACTATTTAGTCTCCTTTTATGACAAGCTTAGCGCTGCTGCAGGCCTATTCTTTTAACTCCCGGACCTACACGGGGCGTAAGTAATTTTAAAGTAGTCTTCAAAGAGAAGTGAGTTTTCACTACTATGAGGGTATCTGGAAAGAAAAAAATATTTTTTTCTGGGGCATGAAATGTTTACCTGTATTGTAGTAGGTTGTAAATTAAAAAAACGTTAAATGACTTGGCAAAAGGATTAATTCTTTATGGTTTTTATCTTGGTGGTGCATGGTACAATTTTAAGAGGTACTGCAAAAATTTTAATTTTCGCTATTTTTGCCAGAATATAAAAGCACGAAAAATAGTATCAACGAAATTGACTTTTAACATTATATAAAATTTATCAGATTTTGAAACTGCAAAAAATTGATATCAGTGAATATATCCACTTCACAGAATCTGTGAATATTAGTAACTGCAAAAATGAATAGTTTTAACGTAAATCCTCCTCTCCTATTACCATTCCTTTTACTTGACAATGTTATCTTGATGATTAAAGGCATTTGTCATAATTACACCAATATATTAGTAATAATTGTTGATATGGTTGGCTTAAAGTCAGAATAATGGGCCTAGATAGGGTGGCATGTCTATCTGTTGGGTATTGAGCTAGCACAATAAAAATCTGGCTGGGTGCAGTACAAAGCTGGGTCTGTTTGATTGGAAGATCATTCTAGTTTTGAAATGCATGAGCTACCTGCCGTAGTATGTTAAGCCATAATCAATCAATCACACAACTATTGATAATATATATATGCCATGACATTTTGCAAGCTCCAGGCAGTAGTAGACGTTTGTGTTTGTCTCTGTTGCAGACAGGCCTTTCGAAATTATCGTACATAATACAAATCAAAAGTTGTTTTACCTTCAGATAGCATCAGTAAAATCATTAATTTTTTTCCCGAGTTAGCAAGATTCTTTCATTTTCTGAAAGGGCTGGTTGCAGCGACTAGAGTGATGTGTGAATGTCAGGAGCTGTTTGGAGCTTGGGATAAGATTGGAGAACTTACTTTTTCAGAAATCTATGTATTTCCTGATACACAAATGGAAGAGGATTGAACTCCATTTTTTAATTTTTGATATATAGGCTGATATGTAAAGGCTATATTTATGACATGGACTGACCAGTTTTGTATTTTTTTCAGCTAAATGTCATTGCTACAGATGGCCCAGGTAAAACAGCTACTGGTACTGTAACCATTAGAGTAAGGCGTAACCTGTATGATCCACAATGGGTTCCTCAGAATGGTCAACTCTCCTTGTCAATAAACATTGACGAAACTAAACCACTTTTGGAAACTGTTGCCACCATCAGAGCAACTGATTCAGACACTCAGGTAATACTTCCTTTAAGTGAAGTTTTAATTAAAAATTTACAGCAATCAAGGCAAGATGAAAACTGTGGTATATATAAAATCGGAAATGTGCAGTAGATAATAAGATTAGGGTTTGTTAACCTTTGCTGGACTAATAGATGTACTGTAAACTGAAAAGTTATTGTGTGCTTTCAATATTTGTCTTATGTAATTTTAGTCACAAATGTTAATTTTACTCTTCTTTTTTTTTGGAACGGCAAGAACATCATTTAAAGTCTTTAAGGACATCAGGTAAGAAAACATGTCTCACTATGCAAAGGACTAAAACATACACACACAAAACAAAGGAACAACACAAACCTTCTTAAAAAATGGATGTGAACTCAGGTAACTCCTGAAGGGTAAAGATGTCCTGCTTTGAATAATGTACATGTATTATATTGTGTTTATGATATTTCAGGCACCATACAACACACTGACATACACCATAATTGGTAACTCCCAGGCTCAGCAGTATTTCCTTGGTGTGAAACAAGGCTCTAATCAGGATTTCATCTTACAGCTGATCAGATCCCCTGCTGACAACCCTAATATAAATAATTTCCAGGTAATATTATACAGATATGATACTAGGTTCCAATCAGGATTTTTTCTTACAGCTGATCAGATCCCCTGCTACTTGAAAAAGGGATGTTCTAGGGAGGCAAAAACTTTTTGTCAAGACTTGTTATCTCCAAAATAGTATACTGGTACCCAGTTGGTTTAAGAAAGTACTACTTCACACAATACACATAGAAAGTTCAAAGTCAAAAAGAAGATTATAATTGATGTTTTTACAAGGAGAGATTATTAAAAAATATACCTAAAAGGTAATTCCGGGTTGTTTATTTTACATGTATGGGTACACAAGGTCTTTATAACTCTCAACTTGTGTAAGTTGTCCTATTCTTTCTACTACATGATTTACATCACAGATAACTGTAGCTGTACAAGATGGTGGTGGTGCGTCTGCAGCGCAGGATTTTATTGTTAATGTCAACGTGGATAGAAATCAACAACCACCAATCTTTTTCAACCAAACTTACTACAAGCAAATAAGCGAGACTTTAGGTGTCAGTCAAGAGGTCCTCACAGTCCAGGCTAACGATGCTGACACTTCTGTAAGTATTAATATATAAACACAAGCCCTTACAGTAAAGACCAATGATGCCGGTACTTCTGTAAGTATTAGTATATAAACAAAAGCCCTTACAGTAAAGACTAACGATGACGGTACTTCTGTAAGTATTAGTATATAAACAAAAGCCCTTACAGTAAAGACTAACGATGACGGTACTTCTCTAAGTATTAGTATATAAACACAAGCCCTTACAGTAAAGACTAACGATGCCGGTACTTCTGTAAGTATTACTATATAAACAAAAGCCCTTACAGTAAAGACTAACGATGACGGTACTTCTGTAAGTATTAGTATATAAACACATGCCCTTACAGTAAAGACTAACGATGCCGGTACTTCTCTAAGTATTAGTATATAAACACATGCCCTTACAGTAAAGACTAACGATGCCGGTACTTCTGTAAGTATTAGTATATAAACACAAGCTCTTACAGTAAAGACTAACGATGCCGGTACTTCTGTAAGTATGAAAACATTGTATTGGGCTAGGATACAAGAAAAAGAATGTATGTATGCTTGTGGTCAAATAAACTTTTTCACATGTAGCATGCTATTACCATTTGCTATGATAACATACCAAGTTAACATGTTGTTGTGTATAGCATTTTAGCTGGAAATTTCCACAGAATCTTGCAGTTAAAAACCCTTTTAAACATTTTTACCGTTTTCCCATATTTAACCATTAGAGGGTGGGATGGTTTGAGGTATCACTTAATGTTCCATTAATGCCCTGTTTTAGATAATGATGATTGATTTAGATATTGTCCATTTCAGACATCTTTCAACCAGATTACTTACTCAATTGCTGCCAGTTCAGACCATGGAGTGGATACTTACTTTACCATAGTCCCATCTAGTGGAAGAATAAATGTCAGAGCTTCATTGACAGGAAGTGACACAGTTTATTACAATGTATGTATACAGTGGTGTTTTCTTTCTTCATCCTTCCTTTAATTCCGTAACCACTGTTTTGAATCAACATCCTATTAAATGATTTATAAAGTCTTAGGACCGAGGGTCAATTTTTTCAGCCGCTATGGGATAATATGAGGAATGAGAAACCTTAAACGCGCCCAAAGAACCATAAATTACAAAACCTTCAATAAGTTTTGTCAGCCATGTTATTATTTACTTCCAAAATGGTAAAATGTGTTGATATACAGTTTATATTGTCTTTATGCATATTCCTAATTGTCATGGTCTGAAATATCTATGTATGGACAGAAATATACAGATTCGTAAGGAACAATGGGTTGTCATGGTATAAAATGTATATGGATTGAATTGTCTGGTATTGATAAGCTGATTAAATTATTTTACCCCACATAATGAAGTTGCGAGGGTATAATGTTTTTGACCCGTCTGTCAGTCCTTCAGTCTGTGAGTCCGTCAGTCCATCTTCAGTTTTCCGGACTGTTTTTCTAAACACTTGAAGATATTGACTTGATTTTTGGTATATAAGTTCAACATGATAAGTTACAGGTCGTTTTAACTTTTGTTCCATTCCAATGATTTTTATCGAAATTAAGGGTCTTGAACTTAGCAAAATTCACAAAAATAACAGTTTTCTGGACATTTTTCTACACGTTTGCGGATATTGACATGATTTTTGGTATATAAGTTCACCATGATAAGTTACAGGTCAAGATTACGTTTTGTTCCGTTCTGATAATTTTTACCGAAATTACAGGCCTTGAACTTAACAAAATTCATAGAAAAAAAAACTTTTTCCAGACTTTTTTTTCTAAACGCTTGCAGATATTGACATGATTTTGGGTATATAAATTTACAATGACAAGTTACATGTCAAGATTATGTTTCGTTCCCCTCTGATGATTTTTACCGAAATTACGGGCCTTGAATTTAACAAAATTCACAGAAAAAACAGTTTTCTTGATTTTTTTTTCTAAACGTTTACAGATATTGACATGATTTTTAGTATAGAAATTAACCATGATAAGTTAATGGACAAGTTTGTAGTTGGTTCCACTTTGATGATTTTTACTGAAGTTACAGGCCTTGAACTCAGTTAAATTCACAGAAATAACCGTTTTTCTTACTTTTTTTTCTAAACGCTTGCAGATAATGGCATGATGTTTGGTATATAAGTTCACCATGATAAGTTAGAGGACAAGTATACATTTTGTTGTGCTACGATAATATTTACTTTGGATTAACTAAAATTCAAAGAAATCACAGTCTGGAGTTTGAAACTACCATTTTGAGTAATAGAATTTAATTAGAAGATTAAGGTCTAAGCCTGCCTAAAAAACATTCTTATTCCTCTTTTTTTTTCATGAACATTCGGCTGACATGATTTTACCATCCCTTTCTTAGTAAAAGCTAAGATTCATTTTGTATTTAATCATAGGAAATGTTTTCTGAGACTGGTGTGGTTCTCAATTGCATTTACCAAGTATACGAGAATGAAGCTGCCATGATGTTATTTTTGAGCTTCTGATTTTACATGTACAAACCTGATATTGATGTTTTTTCTTGCCATAAGTTTACTGAACTCAATCTATAATACAACCATAATGGTCCCTTTGGCAGTGTATCATGCTTCATGTTTCTCTTTAAAAAAAACATCTCCTATGAAGTTCAATTTTTTGGAGAAAATTTGTAGTCCATATAATTTAGCATGAGTCATTTTCATTCTCTGATATAAAATCTAGAGTTTGTTTTTTTCAGATTTCAAAACACTGCCTAATTTTAGAAATAAAAAAAAATCCATATCCATACATACATATTTTTTTCTCACAACATTGGTAATCTGTTGTATATTTCAGTTCATTGTTCAAGCTTCTGATGGACAGCGAACAGCAAATGCTTATGTGACCATCAAAGTCATCCATAACCTTAACCGGCCAGTATTCACAACAACTACATACACGGCAACCATCTTAGAAACACAGCCAATAGATATTGCCATAGTAACAAGTCCGTCAACTTTTGCAGTCCAAGATAATGATCGTGGCGTTAATCAGCAGATATCCTTTCGGTTGCTTGATAACTTGGATAATTTCCAGATTACTCCGGCTGGTGAAATAAGTGTTCGGAACTCTTTGGTGATGAGTGATCCCAAGCCTAATAATTACCAGGTATAGTTTTAGCCTTTTACAGCACATTCAGTGATGATGTTCAAGGGACATTGAGGAAATTCTCAATTTGCAATTTTTTTTTTAAACACAGGCCTGATTAACTGCCTTTTGTAGTGAACTATACAATTGATAAAAACTACCGTATTTTTCGGACTATAAGTCGATATGTATAAGTTGAATTGTCTAATTTTGACCAAAATTAACGAAAAAAACATAGATAAGTCAAACTCGGCAGATTAGTTGAGGGTCAGACGTGCATTTATATCGTCCGTGTCAGCAGAGATCTGGGTTTTGTTTTCAACAGCATATTATTCCAGCAATGTTATAAGTAAAAGCTTTCTGAATTAAACAAATATTTGTGTTTTTGTTAAAGTGTACTTCGTTCACGAGATCGATTATTTTTATTAAATGGCGTGTCAATGGCTCTGAAGCCATACACATGTAGATCATCAGGAGTAGGAAATTGTAAATATGTCAAATGTGGGCAGCCATGTGTGAAATAAGCAGGGAATTCATTTGATGAATTGGTCATAATTACGAGCGGTAATTAGTAAACAGTATTACCAGGTTTTACGAAATACAGTGAAAAAATAATTGTTACCTGCAAATTTGGTCGGTAATTAGCCATTTAGATAACACCTTAATTGAATTACAATTTGAGCCACGTGCGAATGTGTTACGACATACCGTAAATGGGTATAAATTTGCATATTAAAGGACCGATAACTCCAAAACACTCGATAATGTCTTTCCAAGTTAAAAAAAAGTTTTGTTAACGTATCTTCTAGAGTTTATTTATATATTTTAATGGTTTCAAAGTTTCAAAGTTTTTATTAACATCATCGTATTCATTCATAAAGGATAGCGGTAATTATCAATAATATTCGCATTCAATCACCGGTTTGACTGTGATGGCTTTCATTGATTGCAGTTTACCAAAAATTTTGAATTAAAGCAATCAAAAATGAACTAAAAAAGTCTAATGAAATGCACTGTAGATGAAAATTTTTCTTGAAAAATCCTTAGATAAGTCGAAGGCTGACACTTTGATGAAAAAAAATATCGACTTATAGTCCGGAAAATATGGTAAATGCAAAAATACGAGTTCCAACGAGTAACTTTTCATCAGCAGCACTAGAATCAAATATAAAGGAAGATCTAAATCCAAAAACGAATTGTATACAAGAAGTATTTAAAGCTAAAACTATTGAAATTAAACTGAAATCATCTTTGTTGCCCATATTTTCTACTTTTTTTGGTAAAGTTTATTTGTGTTGTTACATACAAATGATAATATTCCTCATCTATACAGTGTACTACTTTTGAGTATGATTCCACTTGCATATTGATAAAAATGTATATTTTATCTTTTTTTCAGCTGACAATTCAGGCATTTGATCAAGGTGATCCCAGTTTAAACAGTACAAACAATGCCATTGTCAATGTACAAGTATTACGTAATGAACATGCTCCGGTTATTGACAGCCAGTCTCCTGTCAATGTTCTGGAGAATGCCACAGCATCTACAAACTTACTGAAGGTCACAGCTACTGATGATGATACTAGAGTAAGTATGGCTGTGTTATATTAGTACTGTAAACTGGAAAGTTTTCATGCCATCTTTTTCGCAGATCCTGTGATCCATCTACTTTCCCAATGTTTAAAAACTCTCAATCCTTCTTTATATTGCATTATTATGTTCTTTGAAGAAAATATTTATGACAGTTTAATTTTCATGTTTTGTATCTTATTTAAAAAAAATAGCGAATATAAAATGGCCTAGAAAATTTCACAGTGTACAGTATGGCCATGAAATGTAAAAGTTTCTTTTTTCTTTCTTTTTTTTTTTTTTTTTTTTTATAGTTTCCCTATTTTTCAGACAAATTTTTCAACTTATATTTTTTTTAATCCATTTAAAAATGGAAACTGACAATTCTCTGTCAGTAAAGTAAAAGAAACAGACTGCTTTAGGTAAATTGATTTAAGGGTATAGGACATAACTCTTGAAATCAGTGATATGTTTATATCATATTCAATTTCACCAAAGCATATCAAGCTTTCATTTGAAACAGAATGAAATTAGTCCAAGTTCCTTAGATGCTTACATGAGATTAATGTAAAATGGTGACTACAAACATTCCAATGATTTGTAAGAGTTATGTCCCTTACTCTGGGTCTACCTCCTTAAGGTAAATGTTAATTTCTATATTTGCCAATGGTATTTCAGCTGACGACAAATTTGTAATCATGTTTTCTGATTTACAAGGAGGTGAAATTGTCTTTTTAATGTTTTATGTGATTATAATAGAGTATAAGAAAAAAATGAAAACAAAAACAGAAACTGTCACTAATCCAGAGCATAATTAAAGGTGTGTTTACTCTTATTGTAGACCTTTTGGTGATCTGAAAGTATATACTTTTTTGTACATAGGTTATAGTCTGATGCATTTGTTATGTTTCACGTAGATATTCTTTTTTCTACATATTACCTTTTTGTTTAGACTGAATTCAACAAGATCACCTATTCTATCTATGGACCCCCTGTAGCCTTCACATATTTTGAAATCAATCCTGACAATGGACAGATAAGCTTAAAACAGATACTTCCTGTTAATACACAGACAACTTATCAGGTATGTCAACAGAGGTGTAAAGTCTCCCGCTTTGACGGGAGCCACCTGATACGTCATGAAAAATTCATTATTATACTGCTTACGTGCCCATTTCAAATCAGGGGATTAAGTGGAATTCGCAGAAATTTGCCCCATCTGATATGAATTTTCAGTAAAAAATGGTAATGAATTACTTAAAATTCTGTCAGAACATGTTGTGAAACCAGAAACTTAGCAAATCGCCTGCTTTCAGAAAATTTTGAGTGGGAGACATCCTGCTTTAAAATTTTCAAAGGTTAAAACATATGATGTCAAGGTCCTGGGTATCTTACCATCCGTCTCTTTATTAGTTTTGCTGCAGTTTTTTTTACAGCACAAATTGCAATCTTGTCATAGTTTTGAAGTCGATTATTCTTGCCTATTACAATGACCTTAAATTTTTGTCCTATCATATTATAAGGTTGTCAGATTCATTCTTTCATACATTAGAAAAATTTAATGTTTCAGTAATTGTGTTAGAGAATACTCCATTTCAGTCTTAATTATATAATAATAATATTGTGACTTTTAGATTTTTGTTCGGGCCAGGGACAATGGTGTTCCGGCAAAAAGTGATGAAGAAGTCTTCACATTGACCATTTTACGTAATCTGAACCCTCCTATGATAAACCCAACAACATATTCAGCAATTATTAATGAGACCGAGGCTGTGGGTTCTGATATAGGTGTTACTGTACGGGCTACTGATGCTGATCAGACGGTGAGCCATTAAGACATTGTAGTAATGACCCATTGTCAAAAAAGCTAATTGAAACTGAATTGTTAGATTGCAAAGGAAGTGCCCTTTTTTCCATAAAATATTATGTTCAAAATTAGTGGTAGATCAAAAGACTGTCTATGAAAAGCCATTCATGTCTATACATAAGGCAAGAAATTTTATGTGCATGATATAGTGAAACTAATAAATATTTTCTATATTTTTATGATGAAAAGTTTGAAACAGTGTAATTGTCAGATTTTAAGAACAACGTACCAAGGAGAAAACAGTCCTGGTTTACCACAACAATCATTGAAAAAGGGCTTGTATATTGTCTATGCCTTTGTAAGCTTCTCCTATGAATGCCTTGTTTTCAGAGAACTTTAAGCTGTGGTGTCCTTAGAATAATAGAGGAAGATCATGTACTTTGTAAGATCAGTTCATGTGTATTGATCTTCCATTAAAATTTACCATTTTCCATTTTCAAATTTTCCATTTTCCAGGCACCAAGTAACTCCATTTCCTATGTTGCCACAGGAGACAGTCGTGCTACAAACTACTTTTCAGTCAACAGTCAAACTGGAGTAGTGACAGTCAGGAAGCCTTTATATGAAGACAACAACAATGGTGATTACACTGTAAGTACAAACAAACTCAAAATTTTCGCTAATGCCATTCAAAGTAAAATTTTTGGTTCCCAGGCACATTTTTATCAAAACCATTGATGGAGTGTAGAATTTCTTTTATTGCCAGAAAATGAATGACAAAGGGGATGCATTTTGTTTTTACTTTTGATGTGGTAATAAAAGTAAGAAATGAGGCAACTTCTAAAGAGACAATTCAGGGCCTGAGAATTAATACATTATGTTTATGTGGTCTAACATCTTGTATTTTATTTGATTGAGAATTTGCTCTGTTTGGTTCAATTCAATTCTCCACAATACAAAAATCTAACTGGGAAGTAAATCCCTATGATTTTATATTACTCAAAAAATATTTTTTTGATGGTGCAGAAATAAGGCTTGCATAGTACATCTAGTACTATAAACCAATTTATTTTCTGGAATTGTTGGCTGTCAGTCCAAAGAGTAATCAAGGTAACCAAGGTTATAGTGGTAATCAGAAGAATGCAATCCATGGACAAAGACCAAACATGGAAAACAGACATACACAACAAAGAACATAAAGTGACTAAAATCATACATACAAAGTAACAAAAGCAAATGAGCAACTTGGACTCCACTAAAAACTGGGAGCATGGACCAGGTGAACCGGTTGGGTAAGCGTCCTCTGCTTTTCTAGAAACACCCACCGAGTTGCTCTTAAAAAGTCAAGTCCGGGGTAGACAAACGAGGAAAGGAAAACTATGACACGTAGAATAAATCAGTTTTCATGGTGCAGATGGATACACCATAACGATCCATGAGTTCATGATGCTGGCCATAAAACTTCTGTAGTGATGACTTCAATTTTGTAGCAACATAACCCTGTTCCAGAAGCCTATTTGTTAGAGTTCTAGCGTGATGCAAAATGTCTGCGTAGTTTCGGCAAGCTCTGGCATAACGTATGAGTTGTGATATGAACACTCCATACGTAGGTGCTGAAGGGATGTTGCCACAGATGAAAGGAAAGTTGACAATTCTGAATGAAAAGTCATCACATTTGTTGTAAAGTTTGGTCAATAGTTTTCCTCTATCATCGATTTATAAGTGTTGGTCAAGATATGAGGCTGATCTTACAGTGTCTGTAGCATCCTTTATCTCCAGTTCTTTGGGGTAGATTCGACGTATCAAATTAAATTAGGATTCTTTCAAGATAATACGTCATCTATATAGAGGAAACTGAGATTAAAGGATCCAATTTTGGGGCATTGTAGTTTTGCATCTTATGATATATTCTCTAATTGAGAGATTTTTGTGCAGTGATTTTTTTCAGTGGTATTTTGTTGCACATGAAAAAAAACAAGAATGAATTGCTCACAAAAAACCCCCCAGAAAACAAGTTGGTCTATAATGGTCTGGAATGGGATCATAACAATTAGAAATGCATGCAATGATTTCTGAATTTAAGGCATATTGCTGATAAACTGATACTAAAAGGGAAGAGTGAATAACCAAAATATGATCACAAGTCATTATGTTTTGGTTATTATCGGTAACAGATTGAGTATCCTATTCATTATACAGATTTTCTTCATAATTTATTGCTTTTTTCCGAAATATATTTTTATTTTGTGATCAGCGTATTGATAGACGTATTGTGACATTTTTGCAGTAGAAAGTCTGAGGGTGAAATTACTGAATTTATTTTACAGTGTGAATTACTATTTTTTTTTTACACAAGGAACATTGGATAAATCACTGCTATCTTTATGTAATTTATTATATTTTTATTCTTTATGGTTACAGTTGACCGTGATTGCCCGTGACGGAGGAATGCCTCAGTCGTTACAATCAGGAAACTTTGCCACTGTTACCATCAGAGTTAACCGAAACAACAATCCACCAGTCTTCCAGAACTTACCAACAATTAAATCTGTGCCACATAACTCCTCCAGTGGATTTGTTGTCATGGATGTTGATGCAGTTGATACAGATAATGTATGATTTGCTTAAATATTTATAATCAATATTATTTTTCCTGAAAATTGACTTGTGCTTTTCTTAAATGGCCTTGTTCATTAATTGACAAATTTCAAACCCTGCAATTTGATTTTAATGAAATTTCATAGGAAGGTTGGACATCAGTTGTAGATCTGCATGAAGGAATAAAACTATTATCAAGGTACTCCAAAGGAAGATATTCCAACTTATGGGTTTTTGGTAAGCCATAAACCTCATAAGCACAATTCCTCTTGAACTGCTCATAGATATATAGTATTGGAAGGTTGGGCATCATTTGTAGATGTGCACAAAGCTAGATAGTTATTTCTACAGAACTCCAAAGGGATACAATCTAACTTAAAGGTTTTAGCATTATAACTTTAACTCCATTTGAGATTATATATTTTCAATATTTCTTGTTTATGAAATGTGAAGTATTTTGAAGAAGATGATTATTTTTTGTGTACATATTTGTAGGCACCATTTAATGTGATTGAGTATTCCATAGTTGGTGGTGATTTAAATAATGAATTTAGGATAAATTCATCTACTGGAGATATAAGTATCATCAACACTATGTCAAAAGCAAGATATGATGTAAGTACTCATGAGGAAATCAACAAGTGTCAATTTAAGCTTCAATATAAATAACTCCCTTGTCATCTAGCAGCATAGAAAACATTAAAAGGATGCCTCATTCAATGACTTTCATTTCATCATTTAAGGTGGCAGTTTACCTTCTCTTGTGATGAACTTCATGGTTTAAGGCCTAAGAACCACAAGTTTCATTTGGATGGCCTGAGGTTTCATCAATTACTGCTTCTAAAATAAATTGCAGAGGAATTTTTCAAATGTGGAAACAAATTTTAATGAATTTTATCTGTCCTTTTGTTGGTTTATCTTTTTGATACCCCTATATAAAAAGACTGGGTACTATCATTGTTTATTGAACTTGAACATTGCTTTTTTGTATTTCAGTTGACCATAAGAGCTGAAGATGCCTTTGGAACAACTGGTGTGGAACGACAAGATAACTATGCTGTTCTGACACTCAATGTTGATAGTAACCTGAACGCACCTGTGCTCACTGCCCCTGGTTCCCCAAGTTACCAGGCCACGGTTGAAATTAACGAGAATATTGACTTTAGCTATGTTGTATATGATGCTAATGCTGTTGATGCTGATTTAACAGTAAGAACTGTCAAAAATCTATTAATGATGGAGTGTAACCAGTCTAAACATGTCAATATAGCTTTATCTATTAGGGGTTTTTTTTTCACAAGACCTGTACAGGTTACGGTTCAATTTAACTGTTTTTTTTTTTTATTCTGATTTGCATCACTGCTCTCATTGCCAAGATTTTTTTAATGACCCATTCAAAGAGTAATCAAGGGAACCAAGATTCTAGTGAAAATCAAAAGAATGTTAGCTTAGGACAAAGACATCACAACAAAGAACATAAAATAAACAAAATGATACATACAAAGTAACAAAAGTAATTGAGCAAACAATTGTCAATCAGTTTGAGTCCTTTTGATTTATTGCTTTGCTTAATTTACAGAACCCATTCAAATTGTCATTAATTGACTGGTCATTTTGAAATGAATCAGTGCTCTAATTGCTTTGATTTTTTTTGATAGACCATTAACAGTGTACTGTCTGTTGTTCTGATTTGAATCATTTTTTCATTGTTTTGATTTTTTATAGACCCATAACAATTAACTCTCTGTTGTTATGATTTTAATCAGAGCTCTTCTTGCTTTATTTATTTACGAGACCCTGAACAAATTTCTGTCTGATGTTTTAATAGCATCAGTGCTTCATTGCTGTGATTTTTTTAAAGGACCCCTACAACAAGTTATCATTTAGATTGATTGGAGACGGAACAACACCAGATTACTTCTTCATCAACTCTGACACTGGAATCATACAGCTGAAGAAATCACTTCTTCAAGATACCCAAACTACATATATTGTAAGTAAGAATGATGAGAATACTACCTTGTACATTGTAGTAATATGGAATGGGGAAATCTGATTATATAAATTCAGGAACATAAATGGTTGTATCATCAACTGGGACTACTATACTAAAGTCCAGAAAAAGTGTTAATATCTGGTTTGCACCTTCATTCAGTAGATTAAAACATCATCATGGTGACTCTGTTATTGTTTAATGCCTTTGAGAACCATGTCTCACAAAAATTTTAAATACAAAATCGAATCATAGTTTTTTCCAAGATAGGGCTGTCTAAAACAGTCAACAGTATGATATTGTTCAAATATTAACGAAAATGACTATCAGTTTAACTCATAATTTTTTACCATGATGATACGTAGAATGTATTAACACAGTTCAAAGTGTATATCAGGGCAATTTAACCATATTGTAAGGTAATTAGAATAATATAAAAGGGCTGACAAAATGAAAGATGGTATGAATTTATGTTTTTAAGGTATTAGTTTTGAAGACATTCTGTGTAAATAATTCAATCATATTCCTGACATTAGTAAATAATAAAATCATATTCAGTCTAAGAGTTTTAATACATATGCTATATTCTTTGGTTCTTTTTAGGCAAAATTAATTGTAGAAGATGGTGGTGATCCACCACGACGTGACCCTAACAACGGAACTGTCATTATCAATGTTGTCAGGAACAATAATGCCCCCCAGTGGGAAAGTGACAATTATGTACAAGCTATCCCAGAATCCTCTGGGATAAATACTGATGTCATCCCTGTAAGAGCAACAGATAGTGACAAAGTTTTCAATGTTGTTAAGTATGAAATCATTGGTGATGATAAGGCACCTGCTTATTTTAAGATTGGGGAAACCAGTGGACTTGTACAGGTGGCTGCTTCCTTGACTGGGATTGATGACAAGATTTTCTACGTGAGTATTTATTTATTTTTAATTTTATTTAAGGTTCTGTCTGTAAAGGATGAAGCTACTTGTACTGAAAAAAATACAAAACAAAAAAAATACCAATTTGTAGATGAACTTGTAGATGATGCATTGCCATGATGTTATGGATGGTGTCTTGACTGACCGTGACATTCATGACTTCCTTAAACACACACTCTGCTCCTGCACTTCCAGTTTCAGCAGTCACTTTGGAATTCCATTCATCATATCCGATAGTTTTATATAAGATATCACATACACTTGGTCTCTACAAATACCTAATGTTCCCTCAGGTTGTATCATGTGGGCAAACATTTGCCTTGATCTCATGTCAACTTCCTTGTATATTGCATGAAACGTATTATATGTTGATAGAATATTGGAGTAATTAATTCAGAATTGTTGATTTACGGCATAAAGTACTGTTAAATTATACCATTAGAGAAACAGAATTATTCTATGCACTCAGTTAATTGTCTTATTATCCTTTACCATATCTTGTTGTTATAGTTACGGGTAAGAGCTTATGATAATGGTTCACCCTCCAAGGGCAACACAACAGTTGTCACTATTACAGTCAACAGAAATCTACAAGATCCTGTTCTTCGTGACCGGACAGTGATTAGCCTGAGGATACCAGAAACACAAGTGCTTGGTGTACCAATAACAAAGATTAATGCTTCTGATGGTGATTCTCAGGTAGGAAAAGTCGCAAAAATATTTTATTCTATATGTGGAAGAACTTTCAGTACGTCTCTTTTAGAATTAGGTAAAATGTTTATAAGGTGTGACACATGAAGGAAAAAATAGGTGGAGATTTTATTGCATTATCTAAGTATTTGTACCTCATTACGTCCTGAAATATTCAACAAAGTGTTTGTAACGTTTGCTTTTTAAGATATTGAAGGTCAGATTTGGTTGAAACACACAATGGAAAATGGCGAGAAAATTTTCCTCCACTTTTCCCTATATATGTGTTTCTAAAAACATTTACATCACAGATACTTCAGGATATATTTAATATGTGGTGGACTTTGAATTTTTTTTGAAAAGATGTTTCTGAAGAAATGATAGTTCTGCTCTAGTAAGCATTCCAAAACGAGTTTATTCAACTTAAGTGTTTAACATCTTCCTAAACTGGAAAAGGTATTTTGATGAGATTTTAAAAGAAATTAGACATTATATTGAGATGTACATGAAGAAATATAGCTATTTTCACAGCATTCCTACGGGAGATTAATGAATGTCAGGTTTTACATTTAATATTTAACTCTGTATGAAGCAGGGATATTTTTGTGAGCTTGCTCACTGTATTTCTAATTACTCTGACTTGAATATGTATATACATGTATACGTCAATATATAAGTTTGTGTATATGTCTTATTTCAGCCACCTCACAATACAGTAAAGTTTCGATATTCTGGATCGGACAAGATGAAGGAATACTTCGGTGTGAATGTCGACACTGGAGATATTTATGTCAAAAAGTCTCTACAGTTAGATACACAGAAAACATTTCAGGTATTTTATGTCACTCATTATTATATGGTTGTCTCATTGATTGATTGGGGTTTAATGTCCTATGGCAGATATTATATTCATTTTAAGATTAGAACAATTGACCAATCAAACAGACTCTGCTTTGTACCTGTCCAACATGCTAAGCCAGATCTTTATTGTGCTTGCTCACAGAAGCATCAGCCCACAAGTTGGCAGGGCAAACCACTCGGACACATTATTCTGGCTCCGAGTCTGCCATTCACCACTTTATCGCCTTTAACACTATGTGCTTGGCTGAGAAGCAGTAACTACAGATATGAAGGCTTTGTTGTGACTTGGCCAGGGATTGAACATTTGAGGAGCATGCTATCTCAAGATAACTGAGGCAGTTGGTTGTTCCATTAATAAAGACAACCTAATCCATTATGAAGTTTAGCATTTTTCCATTGGTTTCCATTGGAAACACCATGGTGGTCTGCTTTGATAACTCTACTGGTTGGCTTGGAGTCTAATAAATAATGTTGCCTAGTGGGATGACATGCCTACATGCAGACTGTTGTCTCTGAGCTAGCAGGATAAAAATTCAGTTCAGTATATTAGACTATTACAAAGCATGGTTTGTTTGAAAATTTTTCATACGGAAATGCATGAAAAATCTGCCATAGGATGTAAAACCATAATCAATCATTCAAACAATCTAACTGAAGCCTTTTCAGTTGTATAGCATCAGCTTTCTAACTGACCCAGTTTTGATAAGTTTTTAATTATCAGACTTTAAAGTAGAAATTTTTTAAGTAGAAAGTATCTGTTCATTGTAATATTTCCAATATGAAATTGTATACCATTTTGAATCAACAGAACTTTTTATAATGATTCTGAATTATTTTTAACAATTCAAAGATGACACAAGCCAAAAATAATTGAATTTTTAACATGGTGATAGTTAGCTAAAAAAGAAGATGGAAGATAACCTTTTGAATGGCATCATACATAGCCTCTTAGGTACATGTATTTGAATATTTTTTCAATATGATAGATGAGTGTACAAGCCTTTGATGATGGAACACCCAGTAGAAATTCATCCCAGACTGCCAGCATCACAATTACTGTTCTACGTAATGAGTTCCGACCAGTTCCTTCATCAGCATCATTAGAAGTAACCGTGGAAGAAATCCGTGCTATTAACCAAAGTGTAGAGATTGTTTCTTTTACTGATGCTGATACAGATGTAAGTTGTGATTCATTATTTGAGGACAATGTTTTATTTTGGATGGGGTAATGTTGACCATAGATATATATTTTACATATTTTTTGCTTGATATATGTCTAGATCCCTATTATTTTTGAGATTCATCCTTCTAACCAATAGTGTTCAGATTTTTTCCTTTGAGGGATTCAAGTTTAGTTATGTGATTTGAGGATAATTTGTTTTTGGAGTAAGGGGTAATATTCTACACCTGTAAGAGATAGATAATAATTACAGTAATGTTAGTAGTGTTCCTTTGTAAATTAAGTACAGTGTGACCAATTTAAGGTTCAAAACACATTTGAATTGATATGAAGGAACTTTCAAAGTGGATTATTCAGTGTTTAGTTCATACAGGTTTTTGGATTATTCAGTGTTTAGTGTAGACTGGTTTTTGGATTATTCAGTGTTTAGTTTATGCAGGTTTTTGGATTATTCAGTGTTTAGTATAGACAGGATTTTGGATTATTCAGTGTTAAGTGTAGACAGGTTTTTGGATTATTCAGTGTTTAGTTTATACAGGTGCTTGGATTATTCATTGTTTAGTGTAGTCAGGTTTTTGGATTATTCAGTGTTTAGTTCATACAGATTTTTGGATTATTCAGTGTTTAGTTTATACAGGTTTTTGGATTATTCAATGTTTAGTGTAGACAGGTTTTTGGATTATTCAGTGTTTAGTTTATACAGGTTTTGGGATTATTCAGTGTTTGGTGTAGATAAATTTTTGGATTATTTAGTGTTTAGTTTATACAGGTTTTGGGATTATTCAGTGTTTAGTGTAGATAAATTTTTGGATTATTTAGTGTTTAGTTTATACAGGTTTTGGGATTATTCAGTGTTTAGTGTAGACAGGTTTTGGGATTATTCAGTGTTCAATTAGACAGATTTTACTGTACACATTCTTGTTGTTAAATGGGGTTTTTAGTGTAGACAGGTATGATATAGTTAATGGTTGATCTTTTGATATAAATTAATGTATATTTCAATTTCAGTAATAAGTACAGGTAAATATAGATTGCTAAAATTTTGATATTTTTTATATTTCTTTTCAGAAACCATACGAGACCCTGACATTGTCACCTATAGGTGATGAGGATGTCCTTCAGTATTTTAGTTTCGCTCAGATTCTTGATGCCAGTGGTAATGATGCTGCACACATCCGTGTAAAGAGTGACCTTACTGTAGCACCTGCTAATTCATACACTGTAAGTTCATTGGGTTCAGGAGTTTTTAGAGAGGAAACCAGGAGCCCTGTTGTTGATTTCACAAAAAGTCTTAAGTGTAAAATATGTCAATATTTGAAGTCACAATGTTATTTTGTTATGTTATGCTGTGACGTCATAACGTATGACTAATTTTACACATAAAACTTTTGGTAAAATTGACCACAAATATTTACTAAATAAGTAAAATTATGAAAAATTATATTTTTAAATTTGATATTTTTAAAAAGAACAATGATTTAAAAAAAAATAAAGGGATTTGTTTTTGTAACACACATATAAGATAGATATTTGAGAACAAAATATTAAGATTTATGGCATATTTTTGTTTGTTTTTATTTATCTTGTGGGATGTCACAACAAAAAGCAACTTGTTTTGATAATGTTACAGTCCTCTGCTGAGAACAAAAATGTCTCCTGTGAGTTGAACACTTATGGTGATAATTTTAAATCAATATTTTAGATGAGAATCCAGGCCAAAGATGGTGGGTCACCTCCAAGGTCAGGGACAGCTGTGGTTACCATAGTGATTGATAGAAACTTGATGCGACCTAGGTTTTACCCTACGACCTATAGTGAAACAATCAATGAACTTACTAACCTTGGGCAGGTCATCACCAGTGTTTATGCCAACGACAGTGATATAAATGTAGGTCATAGGTTAAAAATAATTATATACATGAAATGAGAGTGGAGTTAATGTCAGTGATTTATCGCTTGTAGAGTATAAAGATATTTTTCAGACTTAAACATTGTTGACGGTACATTTGAGTTATTTGGCATTGTTAATGTAAACATTATCTGACATATTTCAAATGTGGCCTATTTGGTAATTGTTGATTACAAAGGCTATGCTTTAAGATCCAAAAAGTCTTGATAACTAGTGTGTTTATTATGCTTATGTTCTGTTACACCCATTACTTTCACTTTTACCTTTACAGTCCAGTCAGTAGGCTAATATATACATGTACTCCCTTTACTTTCATTTTCTACTTTCATTTACTTTCTTCAGTCCCCTTACCATCAAGTAAGGTATCAGATGAGGACTAATTTAGCCAGTCAGTTGGCTAATATATACTTCCTTTTTATACTTTCAGGCCCCTAACAATCAAGTACGGTATCAGATGAGCACTAATTCAGCCAGTCAGGCAGCCAGTAATTACTTCCTGGTAGACTATGTGACAGGACAGGTCAAACTACGCCAGTCTTTAATGAATGACCTAAATAAGGCTGATAGTTACTATGTAAGTTTTACACTTTATGTTATGACTGATTAAGAAATGAGTCATGGAAACTCAATTTATTATTGGTTTACCATGGGCTGGCCAGTTTTGCATTATTTTACCTCGAGACATAGTCAATTCTAATAGGATTACTTGCTTCATACCTTTTAAGATGCATTCTTTGTGTCTAAAATGGCCACCACTATCAGGAACAAAATTCTGTTGTGACATCGGTACAATTTTTGAGAAGTGTATCAATTAAAGCAGGAAATAAGAGTGTTAAGTCTATGACTTTGGTCATATGTTTATCAAAGTTATACCATGGTTGTGCTATGAAGACCTTTTAAACTCATTTTAGAATAAATATTAGACAGTAGACCAAGACTGCATCTTCAATAAGAAGTAGTTAAATATAAGTTTTTGTGAGAATCAGGCAAAATGGGGAAAAATCAGAAACATGCATGTCAAAACCCCACCAATCTGACAATATAATTCCACTCAAGGATGCTATATGTATTTGAAAAGACCATTATTTGATCATTGCATCACTGGCTTTGCTCAGAAATATTTCAATAGAATGGTGGAAAAATAAGGTTTTTGACAGAGTTATTTGCCCTTGAAATGTTCATTTTCAGTGCATTTCATTGAAAAGCGATATGATATGGAAAATCTTATTTCCTTCATTTGATGGTGTTAATAGTAAAATTAAAGTTTAAAAATTGTGTTTTTTATACCATGTTTTACCCACTGCCTGATTCTTACAGAGACTGACACTGAACACTTTGAAGATCCACATACATAAAATGTATATAGAGTCATAACTAGCTGGTTTGGGCTCTGGCTAATTGGTTGAGTAGGTGGTTGTAATTAGGTTACTTACTTCCTGTAGGATGTTACAATGTATTCATGTTGAAATGAGCAAGCACATTAGATAATCTGGCTCATTCATGTCAGCATATTACAAAGCATGCACTGTTTTTATCAGATGTATCCTCCAGAATACATGAAGCATCTGCAAATTGATATTTAACTGCAATCAATCAATCTCCTTTTAGTTTGATGTAGAAGCAGTAGATTTAGCTGTAGATCCTAAGACTGGAAGTAATGTAGCAGCTGTAACCATTGCAGTTGACAGAAATCTGAACGCTCCAAGAATCTCAAACCTGGACAACCGAATCAACATCAATCACAACCATACTGGGTTTGTCTATGACGTGCTTGCTGCTGATGCTGATAGAGTTGTAAGTGAATTTAATTGTCAAAATTAGACATAATAATCTTGTTTTAGTTCACAACTTGTAGAAATAGCTGATTTGCTGAAAATAAGTGAATTTATATATCAAAACGAGAGATTATTGTTAATTTATTCTACAACTTTCAAAAAATTATTTCATAGACCGAAAATTGGTTACATAGTCAGCAGTAGTGCACTTACTTGACCTAAAACTTATATTTGGATGATACTACAAACCATGATAGATTAAAAGGCTACACCAAGCAATTTGTACATCAAAGTTTTGTCATGCAAGTTCACTGTTACTATTATTATTCTCCAACTGAACTTTTTCCCATTGAAAGTTATGTTTTCAACTTGAAAATTGGTAGTAAATCAGGCTTGTGGAGGAAATTATTTTTGTAACACTTTTCTAGGAACTACTAATGACAGCCTCTTAGTATTTGGTATCCAGCATCAGGTACAGGTCCCATAATGTGGGATCCGATTTCAGGCCTGTTGGACAACCACTTCCTGTTTAATAAAATTCTGCCATTTTTGTCTTTGTTCCAATTTTATTTTTACATTGTAGGAACCTTTCAATACCATAGAATACGACATCATTGGTGATGACTTAGCTGCACTGACATTTGCTATAAATAAATCATCAGGAGTTATCTCTCTTACTGCCAACATTTTCACATTGACCACCACTGAATACAAGGTATGAATGATATCAAATGATGTTGTTATAGGTAACATGTAAAATGAATGGTTAAGATTTCATGTCATAATAATAGCAATTCTGGAACAACCCATGTCTTGTTAAAAAATATTGAGATATTGAACACTCTCTGTCTTGTATAAAAATTTTGAGATATTTAATGCTCAAGTTTTTTTTATGGTTTAACTGTGTTGACTGTATGAATATCATGATTATAACTGCTTGCAAAAAGGATTCCTGTATACCCACTTTTACATTATATTATTCCAAAATATTTTTTTATCAGTATCAATTAAAATGATATACAAGACTTATTTTAATCTATTTAAAAAATGTACCATGTGATTTTCAACATGGGAGACATAAGGATGAAAAAATACATAGTTTACTTCATCTTGAAGGTGATCTGTGATGGTGCAAATCTTGCCACATTCAGTATACGAGTTTGTAGCAAGTAATAGAGTTATCATTAAAGTAAGGGTTATTTTGCTACATTCTTTTACAGGTGAGAGTGAGAGTCAGAGATGGTGGTGTTCCTAGGTTGGAGGATGTTAGGATTTTGACAGTTAATGTGACCAGGAATTTTCTAGTTCCTAGATTCTCCCAATCATCTTATACAGAAGCTGTACGAGAGGATGCTCCTGTTGGAGACTCCATTCTCCAAGTCAACGCTCAAGATGATGATTCTGCAGTAAGTATTCTGTTTTTTGCCTGGCTGACAAATCATATGGGGCTTTATCTGTCTTTCTGTCACCAGGTCTAGGTTTACATTAATGTCTTTTTCTGTTCAGATTTCAGATTTTATTTATTTCAGACACATATTCAATTGTGTTACAAGAGTTAATCAGTATTACATACAGAAAACAACTCAGAAATGAATAATGGACTCACATCCTTGTCAAACTTGAATTGCATTCATTTCTTAAACATGAGATATTCTGAAGTGTTTTAGACTGCAGACCATTAAAAAAAAATGGAGTTATCAATATAATTTCCTTTTTCAGTCACCATTCAATTTTGTGAGGTACTACATTGACGGAACAGACAGTCGATTTTTGATTGACCCATTGACTGGATGGATCACAGTCAGGACAACATTAACAGGAGAAGCACAGCAACAATTCATTGTAAGTAGTGGTAGGGGAAAGAACTGGTGCCAATTTCGCAAAAACTTGTGAGTATAAAAATGGTGGTATGTTTTTATGTCATACATGTAATACGGATGGTGTTGTGATGCAATTTACCGATGATCAATTTTTCACTTACAAATTCATGGTGAGATCTACCTTTGGTGTCTGCTTAAGGTACCTATTTCTTCTAATCCTTGTTCCCTTTAATTTCCTTTTTACTTCTAACAAAATGAATAATTGTATTTGGTACGAGGTACTGTAGATATTTCAAGATTGAAAAACTTGATTTTGATGAGCAACAACATCCAATTAAAGCAAGAATAAGCTTTAAAATATTAACATGTATGACTGTTCAGTGGGTAAGGCACCACAATATTAACATGTACGACTGTTCAGTGGGTAAGGCACCACAATATTAACATGTACGACTGTTCAGTGGGTAAGGCACCACAATATTTGACTGATCTTTTGTCATGTAAAGAGTCAAAACAAATTTTGAGATCATCTATTTCCAGTGAAACTTACTATGGAATGAGTTACCTTTAAAGTTAAGAAATGGTGAATCTTTGGATATTTTCAAAAGTCTACTTAAATCATTGTATTTTGCAGACTATTTTTCACTATTTTGAATTTTGTATGATTATATCGCTTACATATTGTATTGTATCATATTTATACTATATATATTTTATAAATTGGAAAACGCCATTGTATATATTTTATATGTAGAAATAGGCGTTTAATCAAGTAATAAAGTTTCAAAGTTTAGATTTCTCAGTACGTGTAGTCTAGAGAACTACAAAGTTTTTGACTTTTTATGAGCAAGTCGGCAGGTGTTTCTAGTAGAGCAGAATACCCTACCGGTTCACCGGGTCCATGCTCCCAGTGTTAAGTGGAGTCTGAGTTGCTCATTTACTTTTGTTACTTTGTATGTATTGTTTTGGTTATTTAGTGTTCTTTGTTGTGTTTTTCTGTTTTCCATGTCTTGTCTTTGTCTTTGGAGTACATTCTTTTTAATTTCCACTAGAATCTTGGTTCCCTCGATTAATCTTTTAAGATCATTAGGTTCAACTTTACACAAAGTTTTTTTTTCTTTTTTCAGTTTATTTTTTTTACTTCTAATTAACAAAAGTTATACCTGTCAGGTAATTCTCCCAAATAGTGTTCTCAATATCGATGCATCTGTTACTGAATGATAAGGAAAAAAAATCATCCTGCACATTTCTTCAGTGTTAATAGAATGTCAAATCTTGTAGTTCAATGTGTATGCTCAAGATGGAGCCACGCCACCAGGGAGAAGTCCCAATATTCCTGTCACCATCAACATCAACCGCAATGATTTCACTCCTGTTTTTGCTAACATGCCCAACAGTACCAGAATACTACCATCACAGAGCGGAACTTTCTTCACTGCTCTGGCAACAGATGGCGATACTGTGGTATGTAACTTAACAGAGTAGTTGTTATTGATAGAATGTCAAAAGGATAGGTTTGCATAAATACACAACTCCAATATATGTTATAAAATAAAAATATGATTAATGTCTTAATGCAACAATTTGTTTTTGTGCATGTAAAAGCACATATGTTTTTAAAATCATATCTAAAGCATCCTTTCATGCAAGAAAGCCTATGGAAACATATGTTTAGGACCCTCATAGAAAAAATGTATTGGTTTATTTTATAGCATAATGGAACAAAATGATGTTTGTGTACATAAAAGCACATAGGTTTTCCAAATCACATGGAAAGGATATGCCTTTCATGGAAATATACGTTTAGGATTGTAATTGAAAAATATGTCAACACAAATTTTCAGAATCATATGGAAGGCTTGTCTTTAAATGGGAACATTTGTTTAGGAATGTAGAAATGCACATGTTTTCAAAGTAATATGTATAGCATATGTTTACCATGTGTTTTTTTTTTAAACACATTCTTCTTCAATTCTAATCATTTTTATATGTTTCATATTGTGGTCTTAAACATGAGAAAAACATACAAGATTTCCCCTTGTATGAGAAGTGAATAATTAAAATATGTTTGATCAGGAGGCAGCCATTTTGAAATTGCTTTATTTACAAACGATAAACTATCAATAATGTCTGTAATAATGAAATGTTTCAATTTGTATTGAATTCAATGCTTCCTAACTGTTGTTCTGGAAACATTTTTGTTATTGTTGATCTACAGTAAATGTTGTATTAATGATTTAAAAAAAAACCACATGAAATGTAGATTTTCAGATAAGAATTTTACCAAGAATAGATGTAATGTTTTTGTAAAAAGTTCAATGTAAACCCCCCCTAAAAAGTTAAAATTGGAGGAAATTGTACATTAAAATTAATTCCATCTATTTTCAGTTTCAGAAAGCTATCCTTGTTAATGCCTCATGCATTTGTTATATTACATATGTTATTAATCTCATTAAAAGATTACTAGGTTAAATTGTTGTTTCACAGGTGTCAGACTTCGGTACGGTGGAATACTACATTATTGGTGATGATCGAGCCTCAACTCTGTTCAATATAAATCGTAATGGTGGAGGAATTTCAGTAATCGGCAACCTAGCAAACGATCCAGGAGAATATTATCAGGTATTGTGTATGAGTTATTTTCCTTTGTTTTACAACTACAGCATGGTATATATGTCCAGATTCTTCCCATAATGGAAAACAAATGAATATTGTGAAACCCAACAAATGGACCAGCATATGACCTAAATAGAATATAGTAAATACTTTCAGAGATCAACAAAAGTTCTTATTCAAGTGTAAACACACCTCTAAGTAAGCTCTGGAAGATGTTAATACAGAAAGCCTAAAAAATTCAAGAATCCACAAACTTGTGTTTCTTTCCTTATCCATGAATATAAGTATCATGAATGAAAATACTTTCACAGTAGACAAAATGAAATGTTCACTTTAAAAATGCTCCCACTTACAGAAAGCTTGCTCAGATAGCACCCCAAACTATTAGTTATTCCCTGTCTGTCTGTTACAAATGTAGAGAGCTATATATATATATATATATCATCTTTCTTCCTGAAGCAATTCCGTAGCTTGTAATTTTCTATTTACTTGTTTCACAGTGTGTTAATCAGACCTTATCTTAAATGGGTACAAGTCCTAAAATGGGTTAAGTTTGTATATGTTATAATTTATCTAAAAGCTCATGAAAGAAGTGTCCTTGTTGGATGAATGCAAGAGGAAATATGGTTTTGAAATAGTTTGTCTAGTTTAAGTCTGCAGAAAAATAAAAGGAGTTAGACTTCTTAAAGCTGGAAAGTTATACATTTAAGATATAATTAGAAGAGATGTGGTGAATTTGATAAAGAGACAAATCTCCATTGGATGAAAAATATCAGCTAAAAGCATAGTAGATAATTTAGAAGTAAGAACAGTGAAATTACTAATATCCAAATTTTATTTGTTTCTTTTTTAAGGTCAGAGTTCGAGCTCAGGATAAAGGATCTCCACCAAAGTCTGCCACAGGGATTCTCCTTGTTAATGTCACTCGTAACTTGAATGCTCCGTTTTTCACACAGACCACATATACAGCTGAGATTCTGGAAACACAGATCCCAGGTGTTAGCTTTAGAGATGTGGCGGCTACTGATGTTGATATTGTGGTAGGTGAATGTTCTGTAAATATAAGAATATTATTTGTAAAAAATGAACCCCCCCCCCCAAAAAAAAAAAACAAACAACAAATCTCAAATATGCAACATATCAACTAGAGTGCCCAAAACTTTGCTATCTTGACCATCTCATTGAATACTCTGTTTGTAGTGTTGATTCACATGATTTACGTTAAATGTCACTAAGTTAATTTACCTGGAAGTGGTATGGAGGCTGGGCAAATAAGTGAGACCTGTTATTGTAGAAAAACTATTTTTCTAAAGTTTTTTTTTGTGGTTTTGTTGGACCACTTATTCAAGTTCCTCATAAAAAGTACAATTTTAGTTGAAAAATCCAAGGTTGATGTGAAATCCATATGTTCTTAGTGCTGCAAACTTTAAGGTTTGAGACTTGAACATTTTTTCTCTAATTCCAGAAGCAGATATTTAAGGTGTAAGTTTTTTGTAAAGAATATGGTCTTGCAGTCAGTTATCTCCCTTCATAAGAAAAGTATTTTGTTTGTTTCTTTCCAGCCTTGAGAAGACACAGTATATGTAAACTTTGTTGAATTTCTACACTCTCAAGCATTAGTAGTACTACATTTAAAATAAAATGTATTTTTTACTTGTAATTCACCCCTTGCCTGGTTCTTAGATGGTTTTACTTATTGATATATTGTTAGGTTTTTCAATGTTTTTCAGTGTTATTCATGCTGTGTTTATCATACATAATAGTTTTATGAAAATTTTATTTTTTCTTAAAATGTTTTTTTCCTGATCTAGGCCCCACACAACCAGTTAGAATTTACCTTGGTTGGCGATGCCAAAGTGACCCAATATTTCCAAGTGGATCCTGCAACTGGGAAAGTTTCTGTCAAAGAAGCCCTCACCGGAGATCAAGATGATACCCAATTATACACTGTAAGTGCTAGGCCTGGGACATAAAACATTGCAATCATACCTCATAAAAGGCTATTAAATTTATAGTCACTGCCTCTCTAAGAAGCAAGTACCATTTTGGTAGTCATGTGGGAGGATGTGTGTTAGATCACCAGCCCGAGCCAAGTCATATAAGGGATGGAGTAACACCTTGTTGGCTGAGAGTCAAAATAATGTGTCCATGTACTTCTAATGCTAAAAAGATTAACATTATAATGAGGCAATATTGTTTTCCTTTATACCATCACTGAGACTTCTTACAATGCTTAGTCAATTAATTAGGTAATTTCCAAATATTAGTGAATGATAAAGGCTTGCCATTTAGAGACCTACTCTGTTGAGCCAATTTGTTTTCCTTTTTATCATGATATAAACTTCTTACTATGTTCAATTTACTATCAAGTGATCAGTTTATTTACCAGTGATAGTGTTTTTGTAGTTCCAAATATCTGTGAATGATAAAGGCACTCCCCAGAGAGATGGTACTAATACAGCAACAGTTTCTGTCACAGTTCATCGTAATTTGAATGACCCCCAACTGAACCTTCCTGCAACAGCTAATATTACCAGACAGGTTCAGGACAATGACCTTGTGACGACCTTTAATCCTTCAGATGTAGATACCAAGGTAAGTAAATTGATTTATACCTATTAATGACTTTCAAAATGATGAAGGAGGCATTTTTCTTGAACTCTTGTTTTGCCCCAAAAAGTGACGGAGTTACTTTTTACATTGTACAAGGAGTGATGAGAGTGTTTTTATTTTTAAAGGACACAAAGCACCCTCAAAAGAGAACTTAAGGCACCTTAAAAAGAGGACATGAAGTGACCTCAAAAGAGGACACAAAGCACCTTCAAAAGAGGACACAAGGCACCTTCAAAAGAGGACATGAAGTGTATTCAAAAGAGGACACAAAGCTGCCTCAAAAGAGGATACAAGGCACCTTCAAAAGAGGACACATTGCCCCCTCAAGGGGTGTGACAGAGGTCCTTAGAACCAAAAAATTAATTTATATGGCCTTAGCCCTAAAGACATCAGGGTTGATAAATTTAACTTATTTCTTTTCAGGCACCCTTTAATACCTTCAATACCCAGATTGTAGGAGATGGTGCTGCCATAGCAAGCATATTTAAATTGGAAGGGAATACCATACGTGTGGCTAATGCAGCTCTCCTAAGGGGAGATAAAGCTACAGTGTATGCAGTAAGTTTTTAAAGATGGACTGTACAAAAAACAGATGGAAAAATACGGAAAACAGGGACTGAAAAAACAATGATATTATACAGCAGCTAAGAAATTACTCACAGAAAATTAAAATCATAAAGGATCAGATTTAACCACAGTGTTTTGGCAATACAATTCTTAAAAATGATGATAAGAACTTAAAAAGTTTCATTTTTGGACAGGAGCTCACCATGTTAATTTGTTGTCATAAATACTTCTTATGTATTGGAGTTGCATCATTTTAGCCTTAATTTCTGACATTCTAAGCTAGAAATTAAAAATACACATGACTTTTTTATCACCTGGCAGTGTTTAAATTTTTTCTAAAAGTTTTCTGGGAAAAACTGTTTCTCTTGCAGCATATTCATGATTGAAAATATTTCTCAACTCCCTATGGTAAAATTTTGCTTTTAATATGCTCACTGCAGATTTCTGATGTAGAAGGGTTTTCAGTTTCTACAGGGTTCATTTTTAACAGGTTTCACTGTAATTGTTTTTATACCCTACAAAATGCACGGAGAAATGTGATACTATCTGAAAAGTTGCATGTCCGTCCAACCATCTGTCTGTCGGTCTGTTCCCTCATAGTTTCCAGATGATAACTTAAGAATCGATTAGTGCAAGTTTTTGAAACTCTGCACAGTTGTTTAGTACCATGAAATATAGGTTAAGTTCAATTTTCAGCAAAATCTCAAATGTATAGTTTTTGAGTTTGGCTGTTTTTAGCATTTCGCCATCCCCCTTTTTTCAACATCACATGGTGGGTTATCACTTAATATTCCATTAATGTCTTATTTCCTTTTGTAGGTTAGATTGCAGATCAAGGATGGAGGGAGTCCTCCCAGGAGCTCTGTCTCTACACTTCAGATCTTTGTTAATAGAAATATGCTGCCACCATCTTTCTTAAGGAACTTTAATGTCTCCATATTGGAAAATTCTCCTGTGGGTGTGGTTATTACAAGTGTTAAAGCTGAAGATCAGGACCCACAGGTAACTTATGTTAATCTGCCAAATAAAAAGAGTAATGCATGTGGATCTCCCTCCCAATAAATATGTGTAACAATATAGAACATTTCTTTAATTTGTGATGGGAGATATAGTTACTTCATATATATTGGTACTTTTATTTGGGGTAATCATCTTCACAAAAAGGTCATATGGGGAAAATTTGTTGTCAGTAATGATGTCACACTTTTATTTTCTGTCATGATTTCATTACTTCAAACAAATTTTACACTTATGATTTATGTGAGATTGACTGCTGTTAATGCAGCACAATGTTGATTCTTCAATCCTTTAAGCTTTGTTTGGCATTTTGAGCATTAACTTTATTGTACATCTTACATAGGTTCTATACACTGAGTTGACCTACATGGTTGTCAGAGGTCAAAATGTTTCTGACAGAACATTTAAGCCATGTACTTTTTATACTTTTTACAGGCTCCATACAATAAGTTGACTTATACAGTCATCGGAGATTCTACTGCTCAGCCATTTTTCTACGTCCAGCCTGATACTGGAGAAGTCTCCCTCAGGTCAACTATACAAGATAGGAACATCAATCCTTACACTGTAAGTCTGTATACCTGTTGGGTTCTACATGTTTTTACTATAAAATTGTCATTGAAATCTGACTACCTGTTGGGTTCTACATGTTTTTGGAATAATTTTGTCATTGAAATCTGACTTCCTGTTGGGTTCTGCATGTTTTGTCTTTACTATGATTTTGTCATCTCTAAGTCTGACTATGTGATTGGTGCCATATGTTTTGTATTGCTATAATTTTTGTAATCTGTAAGTCCAACTACCTGTTAGGCTTCACTTGTTCTGTTTGTACTATAACTATTTTTATCTGCAAGTCAAATGGGTTCCACTTGTTTTGTTTGTGCAATAACTATTTTTATCTGCAAGTCAAATGGGTTCCACTTGTTTTGTTTGTGCAATTACTATTTTCATCTGCAAGTCAAATGGGTTACACTTGTTTTGTTTGTGCAATAACTATTTTCATCTGCAAGTCAAATGGATACCAAATTGTGCAATAACTAATTTCATCTGCAAGTCAAATGGGTTCCACTTGTTTTGTTTGTGCAATAACTAATTTCATCTGCAAGTCAAATGGGTCCCACTTGTTTTGTTTGTGCTATAACTTTTTTTGTTTATCTGCAAGTCAAATAGGTTCCACATGTTTTGTTTACAATAACTATTTTTGTCTGCAAGTTAAATGTTTTGTCTTTGCTATGATGTTTTTGTGAAAGTACACTGTAACCTGTCTCAAACAAACCCATTTTGGCCTATGTTTATGGTCTACCAAGGTTCAAAATAAGAAGAGACTTTGAAAACTTTCTGGTTCAGACCGGTGTCTGGTTTGTTCAGTCTTTTTGGTTTAGACAAGTTATACAGTGTTTATGGACAAAACAGAACTTTCATTCTTAAACTTGGTTATAAATATGGAAGTAAAGGTATGAGGACCAATGAGACCACAACTCAAGCAATCATATTTATTAGTAGTGCACTGATCATCAGGAACATCACGTCATCAGTTGTTTGGAGAGCTTCAATTCGATAGTGGATTTCAAGATATCATGATCGATTTGTTCATGTATTAAAATATGAAGATTTTGTCTTAATCCTATTTTTCCCTTGTGTGATGGGACTATTTATTATTTTGTTGACAGACAAATTTGTTCTATTTCTAACATTGGACGATTCTATTTTTTGTCCCTTGGCCAGGGGTAGACATGCATCAACATGTGGCTTTATAGATGATGATTTCACACATTTATATACACATAAGATATAATAATATCCAAACAAGGTAATGGAGACATTCTAGCAATACAGTATTGAAGGGTCATCGTAATAAAACTCCCAAACACTAGTTGGTGGACAGAGGGACATGCAATTATCAGCAAAATTTTTTTCTGAGGGTATCACATAATACCTCACCACTACATGTGGCGGGGTATAAAAACTGAAGATAAGGAAACCATGATATTAAATATAAAATAAAACATTGATATATGAACGATTATAGATATGGAAATTTTGATCAATTCCCAACACTAATATTTATATATCATGTATGTAAAACATTATGATGATTCTGTTAAGCTTAGGATATATAGTATGATTCTCACTTAAAGTAAGAGCTGATCAGCTGTATAAAGAAGTCTTAAAAGGAATAAACCATTAATCACAAAAGAAGGAGACCATCACAGAGGAAAAACCTGGCAGATTTTACCAATGCACAAGTTTTTTTTCTAGTTTTTTTTTTGCATAAAGTTTAGATGGATTGTTAAATAATAAGATGTTTTGTACCCTGTTTAATTCTTAAATAGATAGATTCATGGCAAAATATTGCTTGAAATTTACTATTTTTAAAGATGAAAGTTTCATAATTTCACACTTTTTACTTAGTTGAAGAAAATTAAAAAAAAAATGATTGCATCTCTATCAATGCTCTTATCAATCTTTAGGTATTGATTGAGGCAAAGGATGGAGGTACTCCTTCACTGTCAGCTACTGGTACTCTGACTGTCTTTGTAACTATTGATGCTAAGCTCCAATGGTTAACTAATGATTGGACAGAGACCATTCCTGAAACCACATCAACAACAACTGTACTCAGGACTGTACAAGCGACACCTGCGGTAAGTCTAAACACATCAACAACAACTTTGCTAAGGACTGTATGAGCGACACCTGCAATAAGTTGAAATTACATCATCAGCAACTGTACTCATGACTGTACAAATGACACCCACGGTAAATCTAAACACTTCAACAACAACTGTACTCAGGACTGTACAAGTGACACTGTGGTAAGTAAATCACTTAAACAACAAATGTACTCATGACTGTACAAGCGAAACCCGCGGTAAGTCTAAACACATCAACAACAACTTTACTCATGACTGTACAAGCGACACTCACGGTTAGTCTAAACATATCAACAACAACTTTACTCAGGACTGTACAAGGGACACCAATGGTAAGTCTAATCACATCAACAACAACTTTACTCAGGACTGTACAAGGGACACCTGAGGTAAGTCTAAACACATCAACAACAACTGTACTCAGGACTGTACAAGCAACACCTGCGGTAAGTCTAAACACATCAACAACAACTGTATGCAGGACTGTACAAGCGACACCCATGGTAAGTATAAACCCAACATTCACTCCCACTTTTATTGTTGACATTGTCTTTTTAGCCTTCTGATTGGTTTCTAGTCATACTACATTTGTGTATAACATATGAGCATATCACTTATAGTGTGCTTTGTATTGAACTTAGTGAAAGTAAAAGTCCGAGAACTTCATAATATGTTATAAATAATAAGTATTTCATAATTTTATAATGGAACCAACATGCAACAGAAAGGAACAAAGGTATTAAATTTCAAAGATTTGAAATTCATTTTTTAATCGGAATGTACAATATTTTAAAAAAATTTTCTACATTCACATTGCAGCCAGATATAAAGTACTCAATCACAGGATTATCTAATGCAGCAGAATATTTTGAGATTGTTGAAAGTACTGGTGCTATCTCACTCAAAAAAGCTCTGACTGAGGATTTGTCAAAGAGGCCTACTTTTGAGGTAATATAGTAAGTTAAGTCCTCTGATGGTAAAGAATATGTACCTGTTAATGATTGAGTTTCTGTCTTATTCATATATTTGATATTGATTTTCTGTTGTTTATTGTTATATCAGCTGTGTTACATTTTATAATGAGAATTTCTTTGAGCTTAGATAATATTATTGTGACTGTTACATGTAACAGAATGGTTTAAGTTAACACAATGTTATATAGGATTTTTAAATCTTCTGAGGCCATATTCACTTTCATAGATACAAATACAATATATGAATCAATCCTACCAATATAAGCTTCATTCAGTCATTGATCAATTACAACTCCGCCCAACTGGTGTCCCTGTGTAATAGTTTTCGATAATTCACACTGTGAAATAAATTCAGTAATTTCACTTTCTCTCGCATAAACGTTACAAAACATCACAACAACAATATCAATTCTCCATTTACAAAATTTAAAATTAATGTTGAAACTAGCAACAAATAATGCAGAAAATCTATATAATAAATAGGTTGATTAATTAGTTATTGTGAATATTTTATAGGATAAATAATTAGAAAGAGTCAATAATCAAAATATGATCACTTGTGCCAAGAATTCATTAAGATTTTAACTCGTGCCTGGAACAATTTCCACACACTTGTTAAATCTTGGTATTCTGTGGTACTTGTGATCATATTTTGATTATTGACTCTTTCTAATTATTTATCCTATAAATATTTAATTCCTTCCTATGAATGAAATCAATATATAGTTAATTGAGCATCTGGCATATTACTTTACAAAAGCACAAACAGATCAGTCACTGGTCATTAGTTATCAATCTGTCAGTGATCTGTCAATAAAAGGTCATTGATAAGTTGCATATTATTTCGGGGACTGTTTGTAACTGCTTCTTGTAATCTGAACTTCCCAGTTGAAAACTTAAAGTAAATCATTTTTCATTTCAGATTGAAATAACAGCAGAGAAGGACTTCCCAACAGGGAAGCAGTCTATAAAACATGTCCTGGTTGTTACTATCACTAGGAATGTCAACCGACCACAGTTCAATGCCACAATTTATACTACGCCTGTGGCCATTTCAGAGAAACTGGGTCTTGGGGAACCAGTCACTAGAGTGTTTGCAACTGATGCTGATCCAAAGGTATGTGATGTGTACTGAAGCCTTCTCGGATTGCAGAAATGACATTTTTCTTGGGTGGAGGTGGGGAGCTTGCTCTCAAACCTCCTATCAGGTGTGCAGTACTTTGCGGCACACAACAGTGTTTGTAATGGGAGTAAAATAAAAATACTGTCAATCTTTCTGTGAGGCTCCAAAACTGGTCTGTGAAGGTATAATCAGGTGAATTAAATACTCTTTGGTCAAAGTTCACCAGTTTAATGAGGTAATGTTACTAGTCTGCGGAGACAATTTTTGAGAAACTGTGCAATAAAAATTTTTGGTAAAGACATTTTAAAGCATTTCAATCACATGCATGTAATCAATCTGTTGATCAGCTAAATTTTTATATGAAACCACATTATTCTGAAACCATGTAAAATCTGAAGCCATATTCATCTGAAAGCACATCTTGAACCATATTCATCTGAAGCCCCATTCATCTGAAAGCACATCTAGAACCATATTCATCTGAAGCCCCATTAACTGAAAGCACATCTAGAACCATATTCATCTGAAGCCACATTCAATGAAAACCATATTCATCTGATGTCACATTAATTTGAAACTATATTCTTTTGTAGCCACATATTTGTCTCAAGCTATAATCAGTGATTTAGCTAGCACTCGCCATCTTCGCCATTGATGAATGATTTTCGAAAGTGGCAAATTTTTCTCGAGCAGGATTCGTCACTTGATATTTCGCTCCCCCCAAACAAAATATCGGTAAAAAAGCCTCTGATGTTCCCATGACCCCATAATTGACAACTTTATTACCTTTCCCAAGCCAATAAACAATAAACAATCATGACCAATGTTTTGATTGCATCACCTTTAATAACACTTTGCTTGATCACCTGGTTGAGGCTAATTATCCCAACAAACAAATTAATTAACGGTAATGATTTGTTTGTTGAGTGCTGTGACACGTTCTCAAAGTACTCAAAGTGTCATCGTATGTATTTAAAATGGAAAGATGTTTGGATTTTTCAATCACAGTTCGAATCGCTATGTCCGCCATTACGAACTATTTTAGTTCGTCGTCACATGACAACGTACCTTAAGGTCAAAAGTCTAAAAATAAGTCAACTACTACAAAGAGTGGCAGTGATCGACTATTAAAGTCAAAATTTAAACCAGAGTGGTCAAAGATATTTCCATGCATATACTACAAAGATGGGGCGATGTACTGCCTTGACTGCCAAGAAGCTGGACTTACCAATACGTTTCCTATCAGAAGTAATGCATTCCTAAAAGATAATATACACATCAACACTGCTGATCATAAACGGGCAATCCAGACCAAATCCATGAAGCCAGAATTTGAGCAAGTGGGTTCCTTTGATTTTAAGAGGGCTTTCACTTTGTGGTGCATGGCTAAGGACAGGAGGTTTATGCATTACTGATCAAGTAAACAATGTTTTACATTCTTACACACATGCCAACAATAGTAGCTGATGTATATAATTTTTAGATTTTTTTTGCATTTTTTATTCATGAATAGTTGCTAATGTAGAAATTTTTATTAATATGAATTTTCTGTTATTTATATACCAGTGTTGAAATAAACATGTTATTATAGTTGTTATAAGTACATGTATATACATGCATGCTGATAAATTTGTGACGCGAAAAGAAAAAACAGTATTGAGATTTAGTCTTACGCAAAAGTGACTAATGGGTTGAAAATCCTGGCTAAATCCCAGTATAATCATCTAAACCCACTATACTCTAAAACCCTGATTATCCGAAACTGCATTCATCTACAATTATATTCTTCTGAAACTACATTCATCTAAAACTAAATTCGTATGAGGCCACATTGATCTAAAACAAAATATGGAATGAAATTTATCTGAAGCCACATTCATCTGAAAACTACATTCATCTAAAACCATATTCATCTGATTCTTCATTAATTTGAAACTTATTCTTTTGTAGCCACATAATCTGAACCACACTTTTAAGAATTTAAACCTTTTACATCATTGTATTTAATTGATAGCCAGGTTTCTGAAAAAAATAAATGATTGAAATGGAATATGTTACCGTGCACCTCCATGTTGCTAAGGTGGATAGAAATGAAGTGAAAAAAAGACATTAAAATGTGCATTTTCTCCTATTTTGACTTCTGGTCTTTTCAGGTCTTTATTTCTACCCATTGCATGTTGCTATTGGTGAAGTTTCATTCGGTGAGGAGAATGTGTGAGACTTCAATCTGGGAAAGCTTATTACACTAATTTCCAAATTATCGTTAAATAAATAGATAAATATAAAGTCGTAACCATCAACATATTAAAAGACAAAACATTGCCTCGGCACTTGCGCAATTGTTTTCTTCCGTGTCAACAAATTTGGACTTGTCAGAATATTTCTTGTTAGCCATTGATAATTCTGGTCTTACATTCCACAGATATAGGATGTCTCTGAAGCTTCATCCATGATATTTTTTTATATACTTCATGCCCTATTAGTATTAATATTTTTTCTCCCATTCTAAGCCAGTGATTAAAAATGCATGTGACTTTTTAATCACTGGGAAATGATTAAATTTCTGTAAGAGTTTTCCCACCATTTAACGCTTTCCAAGTTTTCTACAGGTTGTCATGGGAGAAAGTGATTCTCCTATTTCTGTTTTACATTATTTCACCACTCTCTATAGTAAAATAGAGATTTAGACTTGCTTACTGTAGTGGCATGATGGAAATATTAATTTTACGATTTTGAGGGAGAAATAATTTAAAGCATTCATTATGAAGGGAGAATCTATATTGAATCAGTATTCCTTGTATTTTCAGGATGTGTTGACCTACAGTATGGTCCCTAGTCCTGGTGTAACAGACTATTCCTTGTATTTCAGGATGTGTTGACCTACAGTATGGTCCCTAGTCCTGGTGTAACAGACTATTCCTTGTATTTTCAGGATGTGTTGACCTACAGTATGGTCCCTAGTCCTGGTGTAACAGACTATTCCTTGTATTTCAGGATGTGTTGACCTACAGTATGGTCCCTAGTCCTGGTGTAACAGACTATTCCTTGTATTTCAGGATGTGTTGACCTACAGTATGGTCCCTAGTCCTGGTGTAACAGACTATTCCTTGTATTTCAGGATGTGTTGACCTACAGTATGGTCCCTAGTCCTGGTGTAACAGACTATTCCTTGTATTTCAGGATGTGTTGACCTACAGTATGGTCCCTAGTCCTGGTGTAACAGACTATTTCTACATGAATCCATCTACTGGTCAGATAACTGTTGGTAAACTGTTGACACAAGACACAGGCAAAGCTACAAGTTATAGGGTAGGCATAATTCATAGATTTAACCTTGGAAAATTCTATAGCGGGAGATCTCAAAATTTTATTGTTTATACAACATGTTTTGACAAGAATGGAAGTAATTTATTATGATTTTAAGCAGAAAAACTCAAATAAGACTGGAGAACTTTTTTAGAATGCGGATAAATCTCCACACAAACATGTGAGCAGGAGAATGTTGAATTTTTCATGAAATATCAAGAGGCCTTCTTCAGAGTGGGAGAGGTAACAAATGTGGTATGAATGGAATCTTTCACTTCTTGAAAAAAGAAAAACAACTCTTACATAGTATTGATTGATTGATCTTTTTATTCATTGACTTTCTATGCAAACATCTGTAGGTGTACATGGATACTTACCTCTTTCCATTAAGGTTATTCCAGCTTAAATTTGGAAGTCGTTCTTGGAAAAATTCTTATATTATAGTCCCACACACTGAGTGTGTGGAGTGTTTGAATCACTCTGTCCTTCCCTACCAATTTTCTGAGCAACTGTCTAGACTCAAAATGGACAGATCAATTTTGAATTTGGTACAGTTTTATAAAGATGGAGCATACGTTTCAAACAGTTTTGGTTACTGTCCATTATCAACTTTCTGTTTTTATGGTTCTTTGTCATTTTTCACTAAATTGAATGAGTATGGTATACCTAGCATGTCAACTTCATTCCTGTTTTCTTTGTGCTTATTGTTTTCTTAATTTCATTTTGCTAAAAAATATTCTTTTATTATTTTACAGTTCAGTGTTAATGTTACGGATAATTCTAATCCAGAGAAATCTGACATTGCTGAAGTTCTTATCACTGTTACAAGAAACACACAGTCTCCGAGGTTCACCAACACACTTTACAGTGCCAATATAGACTATAACCAGGCTCTTAATGTTGCAATATTCACAGCCACTGCTGAGGACAATGATATGGCACCATCTGTAAGTACTAATGCCTTATGGTCATTGGATCTGTAACCAAGTTTCCTTCTGATACTAATTATAGAATAATTATTGAAAAGAAAAAGAGGCTTGTAAGTTCATGAGGGCCCTGAGAGGATAGAACAGTACTAAAACAACTGGAATTCAAGAATTCTGAGCTTGAGTGATTGTTATGGTAATTGATGATAACCAGCTGATTAACCTTTTTGTCTCCCACCCACTGTTATGGAGAAATGGACATAGAAATACCAGTGTCCATTGATGTGTCTGCACACTTGCAGATGCAGCTCCTTGGAAAGCGTGGACAAATTTTGTAGGATTGTTAGTCTTTATATGTAGTTGATCATATTGCCCTGCCATTTTGACTCAACAAATATTACATGAGTTATGGGACTTTTGCTCTTATTTTTGCTGTGGCAGGGAACATATCGCTACCAGTTACTTGTGTTATTATTAAGATTTTTTCACTGATTTACATGTATTGTTATTTTCAAATAAATTTTAAATTTTATGATTGGCAGATTGATATTTCAAATCAAAGGTGATGTCAAATAATGTTATCGTCACAAGGGAAAAGTGTTGTGAAGGTACCAAAATTTGAGAAGTTAATAGTACTTTTATTTGCTTATATTACTTGTGTAGCAACTTATTGTCTTCTATGCTCTGATATTCTTCTTTTGGGAATTAAAGAAGAAGTAATGTTTCCCTCCCTCATTGATTTTTTAAAATTATAAATTATAAAATTGCCTGAGAACTTTAGTTTAACTTTAATTTAGTTTAGAAATTTAGTTAAAATGGCCTTTCTTCCATTCTATAAGCCTGTGAGTACATGTTACTGTTTACCCACCGATGGTGATTAGATTTCTGTTTACCCACTGATGGTGATTAGATTTCTGTAGAGTTTTGCAACCATTTTATATTTTGTAAGTTTTCTACAAATCTCATGGGAGAAAATTGATTCTCCTACAACCTATACATGATTTAGATTATTTCGCCACTCTTTATTCTCCTACAACCTATACATGGTTTAGATTATTTCTCCACTCTTTATTCTCCTACAATCTATACATGATTTAGATTATTTCTCCACTCTTTATTCTCCTATAACCTATACATGGTTTAGATTATTTCTCCACTCTTTATGGTAAAATAAAGCTAAAGTTTGCATGTTGAAAATGTTGATTTCACCATCTTGAGAGGAGATGTAACTTAAACCACTCATTACTGAAAAAAATCTGTATCTAATTTCCCTAATTTCCCTAATTTCCCGTATCAAAAACATTATTTTTCTTCCATTGCTCATTGAGGTTTGGTATCAGTATGGTGTTATATCCTTCTCTTGATTTTTAAACATTTATTTTTGTTTTGCCAGAGTTCACTGAGGTTTGGTATCAACTATTTCTCTGCAGCACCAGGATTCTTTACAATAAATCCTACAACAGGGGAGATAACTGTGTATAATGCAGACTTGCAAACAGCCACTCAGAAGACTTACACTGTACGTAGCAACAACCAAATGAATTTGATAGTAAAGATGTGAGGAGACATCATTTTTCTAAAAATAGAATGAGAAGATACTATTTACTCCTCAGCATTGACTAAGTATTTCACTGAATAACAAGCTCATATTTGCCAATTAACTTCGATCAATCAATCAATCAATTGGAGATTTAAATGTATGGCAAACCAATTTTCCAGTAAATGTATTAATTTTCATGGTTGCAGAATTTTATCTCTTCTATTAAGTCAGAATGATAAGTGAACTTATTTTTAGGTATCATTGTCATGGTTTTAGAAAATTATTTGTGCATCGCTATATAAAGAAAATAGATTTGTTCCTCCTGAAAATATTGAAATGTAGCACATTTATACTGTATATATCAACTTGTAAACAGTTTTTTTGTTTCATTTCAATACATCATAGCTCTTTTTTCTAACTGCATCAGTAGTCTGGTTGTATGGTACTCAGCTTGAGGTCATGGGTTAGATTCCCAGCCAAGTCACACTATAGACTAAGATTGGTAGTATCTGGTCCTCTGCAAATCACATAGAATATAGGTGAGAGATGAAGACTGTTTGGATGGGAGTCAGAATAGTGTGTCAGATTGGGGTATCATAATCAATCAACTGGTGTTTTTTTCAGCTTGGATTGGTAGTTTATGACGTGGAGTACCCTGAGGACATGGGGAAGACTAATATTACAATCAATGTAGACCGTAACCCTGGAGTTCCGTCGTTTAATCCATCAGTTTACACAAAAACAATCAACGAAAGTTATCCACTTGGGATCAGCCTGTTACAGTTAGTGGCATCTGATCCAGATAATGTAAGTATAGTTAACAGTGTTGTTTGTGCTTTAAGTGAAAATAACTCTGATTATATGACAAAATGAAAAGTGAGTCAAGTCAATACTGCTTCATTGTGTCCTTCTGTCTGGTTGCCTATCTGAACTATAAAGATTGACTATGAACGTTACCGATTTTTATCAATGTTTCAAAGAACTTAAGTAGCACTCCAGATAAGAATCATGCAATATGTGATTCATGGTTATAAAGCTTACATATTTTTAGGTTTGATATTTTGTTTAAAATGTTATAGTAAACTGAAATTAACATTTGGCTTATCATACAACTCTTGTTTTTAGGAGATAAAAATTACATTTTGTATATAGAATGTACTGTAGAATTCAAAACTAAGGGAGATAACTCTGTAAATAACATTAAAATACAATGGAAACTGTTGGATGTTCAATGTGGGTTATCACCTAAGAGCAAACATATTATACAGTCCATGGTATAGACCTATAAAGCAACTTAATAACAAAAATAAAAATATGTAACCATTTTGGGATGTATTACATATTACAGAATTTGCATGATTCTTGCAAAGACTACTTCTTAATCAATTATTTGGCAAAAATTAATACAAATTAAAATGTCAACTGTGCTATGTAAAGTTTTCTGAACATTTACAATAGTGAACTACCTAAGGTTATTTAATCTAAAGAAGACAAACCCTATCCCCTGATAGAATAGATTTATTCCCTATAAGTTAAGGAGCTTTTTTTATACATGACTCAGTCCATGATTTTCCTTTCATTGCTGACTCTTTGTATAAATAAGATATATAATAAATTTTGAAACATTTCAACAGTTGCCCATTTTGTTCAATTGTATTTACTGTTTTGTGTGACCTTTCTCAATGACTTTTCTTGTTTTTGTATATTTCAGCATGAATTGGAATATACCCTGTCATCCAGCAACCCTATCGGAGCACGTGATCACTTTGGTGTGGACCAGTATTCTGGATTAGTGTTTGTCACTAAACCTTTGACAGAAATTTCAACTAATGATCAATTTCAGGTAAAATTATCATTACTTAAAACTTGTTGGCCTTAAAATAGTTTTTATGAAATTTACATTTTTTCATGAGGTCCACAAAAAACATGAAACTGTAAATTTTATAACCAGTGCTGAAATGATTTGGTTTTTGCTTTTAATGAGCTGTTAATTTCATTGAAACCTGTCTATACTGAACCCCTTTTGAACTTTAGGATGTGTTCTGTTTAGACAGTTTATAAAGGTTCAACAATTCATTTAAGTTGATATGAAGTTTCTGGTTTAGACAGGTTTTTGACTTATCAGGGTTTGGTTTATACAGGTTTTGGGACTTCATGGTTTGGCTCAGACAGATTTTTATATGCCTATCAAAGACGGAACGTATTATGGTATAGCATAATACGTCCGTCCATCAGTCTGGTGTCAACACTTCCAATAATAACTCAAAAACACTTTCACCAACTTTTATGAAACTTTGGTGAATTGTCTATATCTATTGACATAAGCTCCCTTTTGATTTTTATAAATTTCAGATTTTTGTTTCTGTGTAATGAATGTTATACTTAAAAAAAAAGGGGATTTTCAAGTTTTCGGACAATAACTCAAAAACACTCTCAGCTCTTTTTATGGAACTTTGGTGAATTGTTCACATCTATTTAAGTAAGCTTCCTTCTGATTTGTGTAAATGTCAGATTTTTTTCGTTTCCATGTTATGAAGTTTTACTCTTTAAAAAAGGCGGAAACAGCCATGGAAATTTATTCAGTTCATAACATAGAAAAATCATTGAAAATGGACCATTTGTTATGATAGTGCCGAATTTTTTGGTGCATATTTTATTTCCTTCTTTTTTTTTGGGAGGGGGGGAGTGTATTTGACAGGGCTCAAAGTATTTCTAGTTGATCATATAAATTCATTAAAAGCATAAGGACAAGTTAAAAGGGCATTGGGTGTATCATGTGCTTAAAGCGCAGCTCTTTATTGGATATTTCAGGGTTTGGCTTAGACAGGTTTTTGAACTTTTCAAGGTTTATTTTAGACAGGTTTTTCAACTTTTCAGGGTTTTGTTTAGACAGGTTTTGGACTTTCAGAGTTTGGGTTTAACAGGTTTTTGGACTGTTTAGGGTTTGGTTCAGATAGGTTTCACTGAAGTTTAGTGAGTGATACTAACTTAAAATAATTTAAGAAATAACATGATTTTTTTTGAATATTTTTTTTTGTTTATGACTTGAAACAGTAATAGTGGGAAATAATACTCAATGTTTTTTTTCTTTCAGCTGACTGTGTCTTTGAAAGACCGGGGAGATCCACCTAAAACAGGGAGTACAGCTCAGGTTACAGTTACAGTTACAAGGAATAAGAACGATCCATCATTTACAATTGGTTCATATAAAAAAACTATTCTAGAAAATACAACTATATCTACTGTAGTAGAGACTGTATTAGCCAGTGATGGAGACAACACTGTAAGATTTTTGTTTTGGAAATTCATTCATTATTTTTCTTATCTTTAACAATCTTTTTTTTAAATAATATATTAGGCTTGTTACTGTTTGAGAATACCTCTACTAAAAATTTGAGGCTTCCAAACTTTTTGCCTACAAGTATGAACTAACTGGTACTTATTATAACAGCCAAAGGAAATAATCCCATGTTTCTTATCCAAAGATTTTGTGGAAAATAGTGCTTTTCTTTTGATGAGTCTCTTACACGACTATTCTAGGTAACTTTGAAGGAAAAATGGTGTTACATATAAAATTTTCATTGTACAATGGTTTGTAAAATGATTAGGCAGTATTATATGAAGAATAGTTCTTGTACAATGCAGGATATTTGAAATATAACCAGTTTGGGGGAATTTCTTTTGTACGTAACATAGTATTTGGAATATAAAGAAGGGCTCATATAAGGAAAGTTCCTGTTGTATAATGCAGGGTGTTCAATAACTAAAAGGGGTTCAATTATGGAGAATTCCTGGTGTATTTTACATGGTATTTTAAACATCAGAAGAGACTCAACAAGGGAGAATTCCTTGGGGTTAATTACATGGTATTTTAAACATTAGAAGGAAATAAAGTAAGGAGAATTTCTGTTGGATTTAGACAGATTTCTGCTTGTTATTTCAGTCCTCTCCCTATGGACAAGTAACATACCAGTTGATTGGTGATTCTGACAGCAATATTGATCAATTTTTCTCTTTGAATGTTAACAATGGTGAACTTAGACTGAGGCAGTCTCTTACAAATGAAGATGTACCTTATTATCAGGTGAGAATCTGTAGTTAAATGACTCTTATAAACAAGAAGAGGTCTGTAAATTAGACTATTGATTTCAAGGTTAATTTATCTGTCACTTGTTTTTTAGCATACCAACTAACCTATGAATAAATGTAGCTATACATTGTAAAAAGTTGTTTATTGGATTTCTCTAGTCATAATGTTTTGGCACAAGTTTAAGATTAGAAAAATCAGATAATCTACAAGTCTTTCTTTATCAATTTCTTAAAACAATGAAATATACAATTAAAATTCAAGTTTTCCATGAATTTACTATGGAAATCAAATTAATCATGTCAAGAATGAAAAGCTGAGAAAGAAAACATGTGAGATAAATGTATTGATACAATGAGTTGAGAAGTGGTTAAGTATGATAAAAATTTAAGAAAATTACTTTTTTTCTTGTTTCAGGGTCGAATAATTGCCAGAGATGGAGGAAGTCCGTCAAGATCAGCCACGGCTATTATTAAGATCAACATTAATCGTAATCTACATGTTCCGACCTTTAATCCCTCAAGTTACAGCCAGAAAATATATGAAACTGAATTAATTGGCAATGTTGTTGTTGATGTGAACGCTGAGGATAATGACAGAGTTGTAAGTGCAGTTGCCATGGAGATAGATGTCTGCTTTTTGATTTGTTTATTTTCACATATTTGAAATTTGAAAAAGAAAGTATGAATTGTTTGAGAGATTTAATATAAAAAAAAACAAAAACAAAAAAAAAAACAAAGTGTGGTTTTTGCTTTATTGCTTAAACTTTTGAAAAATGTTCTATACAGTTTTGTCCAATAATTGATCTGTAATTCTATTCTGCATTTGTGTAGAAGTTTCATGGTATTCTTATAACAGATGTGACTGTGTTGTTTTCCCTCATCTAAATTAATTTTACATTGTGGAACTTTAGCATTACTGATATTGGATGCTTTCTTAGCAATTACAAAATTGAAAATCACATTGTGATTAAAATAACAAAATGGCCGTAATTAAAGCTTGCAATAATTTCTGAATTTACAGTATTTTAAAAATTGAATATCAATTTGTGTAAAGATCATGCAAATCATATTTGAGTAATTTTCACACTTTTAAACATTTTGGCATGAAGGTCAAAGGTTGTTTTTGTTTTGTAGGCTCCGTTCCAAACAATAACTTACACATGGACAGACACTGCTCCTAATGGCCTGGGAGCAACATATTTCTCTCTTGACAAAGCATCAGGACATATAACTGTTAAACAGGATTTATATAAAGACACAACCAATACAAAATTCTATACTGTAAGTTTCTAAAAGTGAATAGTGTGCAGTAAATTTAGAAGTAAGTAGCATTCTTTATATAAATCAGGAAGGAGGTGGTTTGTGCAGATCAAAAAAGCCACAGATTTATTGTTATATCTTATTCATGTGTTGTAACTCTTAAGTGAGCTGTTTGAAAGAGCAATCAAGGGGACCAAGATTCTGACGGAAAACTAAATGATATAATCCAGGGACAAAACCAGACATGGAAAACAGACATACACAACATAGAACATAAATACCAAAATGATAAATACAAAGTAACAAAAGTAAAGTCTTTTGTGCAATATTTCAGTTCATCATAAAAAAATTTTTCCTCCTTTCCTGTACCAGAAATATTTAGAATTTTAAATATTACTATCGTAAGTAAATTTTCAGTAGACTAAAAATGATACACAAAGAGAAAAATGGTATCCCTAATGCCCCATTTCGGTTGTAGTTTGAAGTGACAGCAACAGATGGTGGATCAAGGGTATCAGTGAACAGGGCACCAGTCAATATCTCCGTCATCAGGAATCTGTTCCCGCCAGTGTTCCAGAATGAACCATATACTGCTGATATCAACTTCAATGTACCCAGTACTTCTCCTGTTAGGACAGTCTTGGCAACAGATGATGATACTGATGTAAGGGCATATCTAAAGATCTTACTGTCTGCCTGTCTGTGTTTCTGTATATTAATGATCTAATTTGAAATATTGCAGTTCCAAAACCTTTCTTTTGAAATCCCTTGTTTACGAAACTTTATACCTTGTAAAAATTCTAGATCAACATAAGCTTAATTTAAAAGATAACTAGTGAAGATACTGATGGAAGGGCATGAGAATGTATCTTTCTGTCTGTCTGTCTGTTGTTCTGTCTGTAAGTTGATAATTGAATATGAAATAAACAATGAAGTATGATTACAACTTTTGCAATCAATTGTTTTTAAAACTATATTCCTTGTGAAATTAGAAACCAATACCACTTTAATTTAAAAATTATCTTAAATGAAGTATTTGAAAACCATGGATCAAACATGTTTTCTTGTCTAAAATAAATGATTTTATTTTCAGGCTAACTATAAGAGAGTGCAGTATGCCATCACAGATAATGCTGAAGCCATTGCATTTTTCCAAATTAATCCTAACACTGGTGCTATCACCACAAAGACCACACTGGACCAAACTCCATTGGAGGAGTTTAGGGTATTGTGTTGATTACAGTTTTTTTTTAAAAATCAAAATGACCACATCACACAATAACCACGCCTTAAAATAACCTAGTCACAATATGTCCACATTGATTACATCCCAAATTCGGTCATACCACAAAATAACCAAATCATGGAAATAACCACTTCTCAAATGACGACATCAAAAAATATCCTCATAGAAATGACAACTTTACAAATGACCACGCAACAAAATGTCCACATAGAAATGACCACTTCACAAGTAACCACACAAAATAATCACATCATAGAAATGACCACTTTACAAATGTGAGTTATGATTCTCAAAATGTAAACTGAATTATGATTGGAGAAATATAAGCAAAATTATAATTGTCCAAATGTATTTAGATAAGAGTAGTTGCCACAGATGGTGGTACCCCAGCCTTGACAGACACTGCTACAGTCACAGTGAAGGTCGATCGTAATCTAAATGCTCCTGAGTTTACCCAGTTATCTTATACTGCCAATGTTTATGAAACACAGACCCCTGGTGTTGGCTTTCTTCAGTTGAATGCTAGGGATCTTGATATATCTGTAAGTAAAACAATTGAAGTTTAATTAAGTTTTATTTGAACACTATTTCCTAGGAACTTATCAACAAGTCAACTCAACTTGATTCATTTCACATTTTAGTTGGTTGATGGTTATATATTAATGGTGTTTCAGCGACCAGCAGGAACAGTAACAACCATGGCAAGAAAAATCATTTTATAGAATATTGTACTATATCAATTTGAATTAAACTGATACCACTTACAAATAAATTTTACCTTGACTTCTGAATGAGTTAAATACATGTAGCTCTCTATGAACAATGTTAACCTACTTTAATATACCAGTTTTACTCTGTCAAAATTTTAGCAATAGTTTAGTCAGTTGATATACATAAATATTGCCGTAAGACAAGTTATTTAGATGTTGTATTTTTAGCAACTGTGAAACAATTTTGTTCTATTTTTAACAACTGTTTGACATTTTTGTTCTATTTTAAGCAACCATTTAACAGTATAACATATCAAGTGTTTGGTGATACAGAAGCTATGGATTTCCTCGGTGTGTATCCTCAGTCAGGTCTGGTTTATCTTAAACAATCATTACTTGAGAAGACACAGAATAAATTCACAGTAAGTTACTTATTTTGTCTAGAAAAAGGAGGTAAAAATCTAGGAGAAATTCTACTTGCTTTATATACATGTAACCGCTTTGTTCATGAACGGTAGAAAATATAGAGAAACACTGCTTGTATCAAGTTATATTTAAATTACATTTTAACACTCAAACAAAGTTTGTTGGATCTATTGGAATCACCATGACCTTTATTATGTCTCCCATACTTTTGTGGGTCGACATATTGTTTTTGCCTTGTCTGTTTGTCTGTCATACTTTTGTAAGCGCAACTCTTCAGAAAACTACTGAGCCAAATTTAATGAAACTCTGTAGGTTGTTAGAATGTGTTATGTTGTTGTGCCTATTGCTGGGGATTTATGATCCACTTATTTTTGTTGTATTAATACCAGTTAGAAATTTGGAATGGAAGGGTGACATACATTATTGTAGGCAACAACAATTTAATTCAGTCTGTCTGTGTGTGAATAACCTTACTAATCTTTTAAACATTTTGTTAATTCTGTGGTCAATTCAAATTAAACTGTTTTAAATTGAAGATGGCTGCAACACCTGAAAACAAGCATAGCTTATGGTAATCCATTTTGATACTTACATGTCATTTCAGATTTCTGCTATGTTGACTGATGGTGGATCAACTTCTAGAAACTCTGCAGTGAATGCCACAATCACCGTAAATGTAATAAGGAATGACTACACACCTCAGTTCGTTGGAGCCCCGTACTCTGGTAGTTTAGACCAGAACACACAACAACAACCAAACTTTGTCATCTTCCAAGTCACAGCTACAGATGAAGATCCTTCGGTTAGTTCTCCCTTTATGTCTTCTTTAATGTACATTTATTTTGTTGGTATTCAATTTTTTGTTACAGGAATTTTTATTGCTTTAATGAATTCTTTTTTGAAAATGTAAATTATCCATTTTTGTAATGTAAGAAAGGGAGTCTCCCATCCATCTCTTAAAAAGTGATTTGTTTAGGCAATTCCTCTGAAACCTACTGATATTTATTTTTAATTAAGTCCTGATTTTACTGTAATGCTTTGTTTATATCCCCTTTTCACCAGATTTTACTGTAATGCTTTGTTTACATCCCCATTTCACCAGATTTTACTGTAGTGCTTTGTTTACATCCCCATTTCACCAATTTCTGATTTTTGTAAAATCTTGTCTGGTTTTGCATTTTTCATACTGCATTTAAAAGAAATTGAGATGTTTTGCTACTTTAAATTGAACAAATGATCTTGTTTAGAATTTGCTGTACTTTCTTTGATTGATAATGCTAAAATTTGGACTTGATTATTTAGAAATTAAATGGTCAAAAAAAATGTCTAACTTTTGAACAGGTTTAATAAAATGACCTGGTTTGTGCATGTTTACATTTTTTATATACCACCTCATAGAAATGTACACTGCTGCAAATCAGATTAGTTTGTAAAACCTTTCAAAAATTAGAATCATTCCTTGAATATGCTGTTTAATTTTACACCTCAGTTCCTAGTATTCCAAAATCCTGTGTGTTATCTGATACCCTTTGTTTTTAATGAAATTTTCTCTCTTTTCAATTTTTAAACTTATAATTTCCATCAATGTAATGAAAAGTAGATTCAGCACTCAAACTTTCATCTGAGTCTGTTTGAATTATATTTTTATTCATATCTCCTTGTCTTGTCTTTAAGGTTATGTCTATTTGTCTAATTACAACTGATTAAGCATGCACAGTTTTGTCTGAATCGTTTAAATTTTTATTTGTTATTTATTTCTCTTTGTCTTCTCTTTAAGATTATGTCTGTCTGTCTTTCTCTTTAAGGTTAATATTTCTAGTAATGACTCTGTCATAGTATGTTATTTATTTTTCTATGCTTGGGTGATGAGCTTTTTCTGCTGTTGTTGACATGTTTAACTTAACTGTTCCTTTGAAGTTCTTTTAATTTGATATGCATTTATAAAAAAAAAAATTTGAAGTTGTTAATATTGATCCAGTTTCATTCTTCATACTTGCATACCTGTTAACCTTTGGAACAGTTTATGTGGTAGATTCTCCCTCATTTACACTGTCCCATGTGGAATGTTTTTACATAAATGCAAACTGTTAATATGATAATTTAATTAGTTAGTATTTTTCACAGTAAATGTAGTAATTTTAACCAAAATTTTCTCACAAATCTTACATTGACAAGTTTTATATTTGATGCTTGTATTGGGCTGTGTTTTTGTTTTTCTGTCTTGTTTGTACTAGCTGATATTTAAAATTGTGGATTGCATGTATGTAGAATTTAGTGTTTATGCCAGACTGTTAATGAAATCTTAAGAGCATTACTATAGAAGTTAACATTTTCAATGATAAAAAAAATATATTCTTTTTGAAACAAAATATTGCTGTATTACCAGTTATTCTTTTTTATTACATATAAAACTGCTGGGTAGTGGGGATTTGAAAATTTTCTTGTTATACAGCCCATCATTGACAACTTTATGATGGCTGCTGTTTAATTTGAAGAATTAATAATTTCATTTTGAAGTAACAATTTTGTAACATTTTCTTCCTGAAATGCATAATTTTTTTGTTTATGCCAATTACATTTTAATCAATGAATCACTCTTGAATATTTAGAAGCATGAGTTTGGTACAGTGAGATACAGGATTATTGGTGATGAGTCAGCTCCTAACTATTTCTCCATTGATAATAACGGTAATGTCCGGCTAAGGAACCAGCTCCAGGGATCATCACAGAGTGAATTTAGTGTAGGTATTGTATAGAGAGGATTTAATGTAAATATCACACTGATGGAATTTATTGACAGTGTTGAAGAGTGAATTTTGTGAAGATCATATTGCTCAGACAGAAAGTAATTTTTAGTTTAAGAGTGATTTAGTATGTATATATTGCTCTGGTTGACTTTTGATTATATTGATATCGCAAAATATGCATATAGTGTAAACATTGCAGATCGAATTTAATGTAGATATAGATATTGCTAATGAATCTAGTGTTGGTATCATCTACTGTGAAAGTACTATTCTTCGTGGGATACCAATTTTTGTTGTTTTCTTGGTTGAGCCAGACCACGAAATTTGGTTCCCAATGAAAAGGAGATTCCATTGATGTGTATACTGAAAACCTAAAGACATGATTTCAAGAATCCGTGAACTTGTGTATCTTCCCAAATCCACAAAAACTGGTACTTTCACAGTAACTTGAAAACTTAGAGTAACATTAGGTAGAAGAATTGGTTCAAATGGTAAAATGCTGCCAAATTTAAGTTACATTTGAATTGTTAAACTTCTTGTTATGTTTTTCAATATTTTTACAAGCTTTTCCCTTTAATATTAATTTCAGGTACGCATTGAGGCTTATGACCTTGGAACACCCAGTAAAGTAAACACAACAGTTGCCAAGGTTACAGTTACTAGAAATTTCAAATCACCTGTTTTCAATTCCACAAGCTATTATAAACGGATCTTGGAGACCTTTGACCTTGGAGACATCATATTAAGAACCTATGCTGTGGATGATGATCCATTGGTAAGTCTGTGGTTTAGATGGTGCTCTTCTGTACTTATGCTTGTTCTTCCGTTTTTTTTGTGGAACTCAGTGAGTTACCTCCCTTTGATTAAAAAATATATGTCAGTATTCCTGTTTTTTTTTTATTAATCAAAAGGGAAAAGAAAAACTTTATTTTTTATAATTTTAAATGTGGCAGTCTAATTTATAGGATGGTGGCATATATCTTAAAAGTAAAAAGATGACATCTTAAAAAATCCTGAATGATTTTGACATGGGGTGAAATAGGTTCACTTTCGAGTGTTCAGTTAGGAATTAATTGTCCACTGAAATCTCTTTCCACACTAATTCTTCTTTAAGAAACCGTAACTTAGGACAAACATGTATGATATTCAACCATGTGACATTTTGGACCAGGTTAATTATTGAAATATACCGGTTGAATTTGGTTGAGACGAGTGTGGTTGTGTTTCACTGTCTATAAAATATGATTCATTGAAACTAATGTTTGTTTGTTTTGTTGGGGTTTATTGTCCGAGCAGCAATATTTCAGCTATATTCAGACGATTGAAAGTAATGTTATGGTGTTTCTAATAATGTTATCCTGATATCACAGACAGACTATTCCTATTTGACAGGATGCCAAAGGACAAGCATTCAAATATCCTGAAGGTGTTGTAGTGAAAAAAGGTTTCATAACTAATAAATGTTGAATATTGTAATTACTGCTTTATTTTATCCCAACACCACCCCAACTATGCCTATTTTTTGGCCAGTGAAGTTTTGTTCATCTTTACCATTATTCTTACCCTCTAGATATTTTAATACCTAAATTGTTTAGGTTTTGGTTTCCTGTTAATATGCTACTCTTTCATTGTAGGCTCCTCACAATGAAGTAAGATATGACCTAACAACAGGACCAGAAGACAAAGAATGCTTCATGATGAATGAGATTACTGGAGACCTGTACCTCAGGAGATCCTTACTAAATACTCCCTGTAGAGCTAACAGATTTGAGGTAAAAGATTTTAAAGGCATTGTCACTTAAAACTCTGTGTATAGAGATGATCAATTTATACAAACTTCTACAGCAATATTATTGAGGACTTTGTGCAAAGCTAGTAAATTTAGGTACTGTTTAATGGACCAAAGACCTGATTTTAAGTCTGAATTATACCCTCGCAAACAACATTGTTTCATCAATTAAAACTATGGAACTTGATGAAATTAATATGAAATGTAGGCATCATAAAGAGACATTTGGTTGACTTTAGGGTTGTATTCTCGGTCAAGAAGTTCCTTAGGGACATTGTAAAGAAAACAGATTTAGAATCGTTGGTGCAGTCCCTGAACCGATACTCGCAACTACTTGACAGATCGATGGCCGATGATTGAATGATCACTGACCAATCTGATCTCGGTTTTGTTATGTAATGATAATAGATAATTGGTTCATGTAAATTTCAGAATTTTGATCAGAACAAATAAAGTGGCATATTGAATTTGCTTTGAGCTTAAAAAGGTATATCAACATTTTGTATTTCATAAAAAATAGTTAATAGACTAGTAAATTAATAAATGTCAGAATTTACATACTTAGTGTTAAAAAATAGAAAACGGAAATGAACCAATCCATAAAATATATAAACCTATTATTGGTCACATGATGTGAAAGGAAAGTGATCACTGATATAATGAATTGGTTTGATGGATCAATGACTGATCAGACACATATTAGTGATTGATGAACGATTACAATTGTAGCTGCATGCCTCAGACTGAAACCTTGTAGGCTCCATTGATGTGGGGAAATAATTGATGTACATATTATTAAAAGTGTTCAAAAAGAAAACTTTGAAATCTTAAACCATGCAAATTTTGAAATCGTCTTTCTGAAGTGTAGTGTAAAACTTGATTGAAAATGAAAAGTTCTCCAATTAAATTTGTAGAGAATTTCTTCATGAAAATAAAACTAATGTTTTTTTTTTTTAAAAAAAAAAAAGGTTTATACATTTTAAACAACTTGCTTGGAATGGTTTCGATTTATGTTCATTTAAGGAAAAGTTCAGATACAGTAAGGATGACTGACTTTATAATTACTGTGAAAGTGGAGTAACAATTCTTGTGAATTTTGTGGGTAAGGTAAACCACAAAATCGCAATGCCAACAAAATGGATTATTTACTTTAAATTGTATGACAGGACAATCAAAACAACAAATTGAAGAATCTTGGAACTTGTGCCTTAACCATGAATATTAGCACCCATCAATATAAGTACTTTCTTAGCATTTAGTTTTGATTTTAGATGACAGTAACAGCCCAGGACAGAGGTACTCCTGTCAAGAGCACAACCATCCAAGTTACAATCGATGTCGACCGTAACTTGTTCACTCCAGAGTTCATCAATCTACCATTTAAAACTTCAGTAAATGAAGACTTGCAAGTTGGACTTAATGTTTTTGATGTCAAGGCTGAAGACAAAGACACTGAGGTATGCCATCTTTTTGTATTTGCTTTTTTATGAGATGTTGGACCATTACATGGAGCATTTTGTTCTTTTATGTAAGGACAAACAAATTTTTGAGGAACATTTTCATTAACGTTCTTTTATTTTGTACTTAAAAAAAGAATTGTTGATTATGATATGGTGCTGTTGGTGTCTGTGTTTGTGATCGTGTCAATGGGCACTAAGTATTCATGTGATAACTTGAATACTAGTAGGTTGATTTTAATAAAATTTTGCATCCGGCTACCAAACCACAGAAGGTTGATATTGAATTAGTAATTGCATTTCTACGAGATGTCATACTATTTGATGAACTTATTCTATAATATAGCACTTATAAAATAAAAAAGGTAGGCATGCTTTTTTTTGAAGTAAAAAAATTCATGTAAGAAAAATACATTGGAGGAACATTTTAATTAAGTTCTTTATTATTACACTTACAAAACTAAAGAGAGAACAGCTAGGAATTTAATTTCATGTTTTGTTTCAGAGTCCATTTAAAAACTTTACATTCAGTGTCATTGGTGACGATACAGGACCTAATTATTTCGAAATAAGTAGTACTGGTGAGGTCAAGCTGAAACAGAGTCTTCTCCCTGACCAATTGAACTCTTACAAGGTATGTGTAACTCTACAGCTAATTTCAGGGATGATTTTCATCTGTTATTTAATGGAATCTGCTTTTTTTTAAACCTGATTTTGCTATTATATTTTTTGTACGGTATATTTTCTTCCACTTTTGCCATTTTCAGCTTTTTTTGCTGGTATTGTGAAGTCATCACAGATTTAGAAGTTGGGTGGAATAGACTTACCTGTCATACATCTTACTCACAAAAACATGATAAAAATAGTTGTTCTAAACATTGTTGTGTCACTTTATGTATTCTGTGATAAGTCAAACTTTCTGACTGGATTTCACTTTAAATCTTTTCTGGGTTGGTATATTGTAATGTATTAAAATAAGCCAATAGTGTGAGGGATGGGCAGATATTACATATATAATGCACAGTCAAAAGTGCCAGACATATGAATCATATGAAATAGTAATCAAAGGAATCAAGATTCTAGCGGTAATCAAAAGAATGTAATCCAGGGACAAAGACCAGACATGGAAAACAGACATACACAACAAAGAACATAGAGGAACTAAAATCATACATACAAAGTAACAAAAGCAAATGAGCAACTTGGACTCCACTGAAAACTGGGAGCATGGACCAGGTTCACTGGTAGGGTGAGTGTCCAAATGAGCATTTTGTGATAACTGTGTGTTTCAGTTTACATATTATTCTCTTTCATTTGGTAGTTTTATATATTTCTTGGATGGCTAGATATCACACCATGAACGATTTTATATATTTCTTGGATGGCTAGATATCACACCATGAACGATTTTATATATTTCTTGGATGGCTAGATATCACACCATGAACGATTTTATATATTTCTTGGATGGCTAGATATCACACCATGAACGATTTTATATATTTCTTGGATGGCTAGATATCACACCATGAACGATTTTATATGAACTTGTAAATAGTTGATTATTGTGTTGTTTACATTTTGATAATGGCATTATTGCCATATGATTATCATTTGTTTTCCAGCCAAAATCAACATATGAGAATCTGATAAATGTCCCTACAAAATTGATTTTTAACCCTTGTTGTGCTACACCCAGACCTGTTCGGGATTGGACCATATTCCGCTTTATCGGTTCTAGCAGTGTAAATCTGAGTTTAGGAAAGGGCGATTTGTGTCCATCTGCAAGCAGCATGACTGTGCTTTAAAATAAGGCTATCTGATATAGAGTTTGTTAGTAAACAATAACTTGAAAGCTAAAAGAAGAGGTCACGAGTTTCCGCTGTAAAAAAAAAATTTTTGGGGGGTAGGGTTCATTTCTCAGACCCTTGCTAGAGCAGAATTAATTTGTAGTACTCTTTTTTGCCAGGAAATTAAATAAGAATGATTTCTGTAACCACCATTTCGATGTCAACCCCTTGTATTGACTACTTCCGGTTTAAAGACAAATAGAGGCCAAAAATTGGATAAAATCCTCATTTTTTCACGCGAATGACCCTTCAGGTGGCTCCTGACTGCCCACTCGTGACTGTAGCACACTTTATGTGGCTTCAATAGCCTTCATAGTCTGCAGGCTGTAGGATGAATGTGATTTGGTTTCTGATTTGTTCCTGTTGAACCCCACAGGTAGACATAATGACCAGAAATGGACAAAAATGACCATTTTGGAGTGACAGACCTATTTTCACATGTTGGGCCATCCACTCTCCCACCACCTCCTCACCCCATTCACCCAACCCCATGATCACCCATCTTTAATTTATATATATATAGCAATCAGCATCAGTACCATTGTGCAACTACTTTGCATATAATTTGCATAAGTTTGTAAAATATCGAAATCTACACTTTCGTTAAGAAATGGGCAGCACGACAAGGGTTAACACTGAAATGCTTATTCATTTTAGAACTGCAAAAATTGATATCCATGAATATTATGTTCACTTGAAAGAATCAGTGAATAATAGCACCATGGAAATTAATCTATTTGCAGTAATTGGGACTTGAAATGCTTGAAGTGACAAATTGCTCAACTCTATTGTTTAAATATGGTAAAAAACATTGTCAACAGTTAATGCAGTTTTCTTTAAAAGCCAGTTTACAAACTTCCCAATATGTAGGTAGTTAAATTTGTTTTGTTTTTTCTAGTTAAGAATTGCTGTAACTGATGGTGGTACACCAAAACTTTCCTCTACTTCTACTTTATCTGTTGATGTATCCAGGAATCTTTACGCCCCAGAATTTATTGTCCAGAGTTACGAGAAGACAATAGATGAGATTATAGCTATTGATACACCTATAGAGAGGATTTTAGCCAGGGATAATGATACCAAGGTAAGTATATGTAAACAAAGGGAAGATGAATAAATGCATTTAAGGTAGATCATACGTATATATTTATCTAGAAGATAAATTTTCTTAGTTTTTGTCAAAGATGACCCTGACAGAACATATTTTAGAATTTTAATGTAAAAAACATAGGTCACTGAACTTGATTTTGAGATTATTGAACCTTAAGGACAAATGTTATATGGATTCTTTAGTTGTGACAGTACTTATTGTGAATTTTGACATTTACATGTGTCATACTCTGCCAGATTCTTACGGGAAATAGTTCTTGATAATACTTGTAATTTATGCAATTGTATCATTTTTTCTACAGAGTCCTCATAAACAGATAACATACACACTAGGTCCAGCTAACTATGTTGGACTATCTTACTTCACAGTTAACTCCAATGGAGAAATCGTAGCTAAACGCTCACTCATCGAAGATGGCCTGGACACCAACCCTTATATGGTAAGTACCCCAAATCATTTTTTATTTTGTCACCCTATGCCCCTTTATAGTTCCATAGGAGTATATAGGTCTTTGTCTATCTGTCCGTCAGTCTGATTTTTAACTGTAGTGCGTTTAAGGCGTGATGCTCTTTTGTTTTAAGGTTTTATGTGTTATAAGCTTGATGTTGTTATCTAATAAATGTTTCCCTGAACTTCTCCACTAGTTAAAACAGTCAGAGCTGTATAGAGACAAGTTTTTTATGTTAGGCAAATAGTTGGTTAACACAGGTCTCAGTCAGAGCTCTATAGAGACAAGTTTTTTATGTTAGGCAAATAGTTGGTTAACACAGGTCTCAGTCAGAGCTCTATAGAGACAAGTTTTTTATGTTAGGCAAATAGTTGGTTAACACAGGTCTAAGTTATTTAAAATTTATGTTTGACAGGTTTTGCCTAAAATTCACATATAGTTGAGTTAAGACAGATTATAGGTTAAGAGTTGAGGATTAAGGGTTAAGGGTTAAGGATGTTCTATGGTCTATTTAAGAATAACAAGGGTTACATTGGGTTGTAAAATCTTTTAAGATCAGTCATGATTGAACAATATGAAAAAAAAAAATGGTGGGTCAGTGTGCTTGTTTTTGAGATATAAGTCTTTGAAATTTTGATGAAAAAGGATTTCTTTAGACTTGTCAAAGGTTTTGTTGAAGCAGTTTTTATTTATCAGAACCACTAAAGAAATAATGATTTCATCGAAACTTCTTAAATAAAATTTTAAGGTGTTTATCATGAAATTATGAAAAGAAAATTGGGGATCACTAGGCAAAAAATATAATGCTGTGAAATGGATAAATCCAGAGGAGTCTGAAATTCTGACAAAATGGCTGAACAAAACCAGTGAACATCCTTAATTAATGATTGGGTTGGTTAACACAAGTTTTGACATATTCAGTGTTCATTTTCGACCAGTTTTCCATCAATTTTGAAATTTATATTGACAGGTTTCCACTTTATTCTGAGTAACATGCACCTAATGACTTATCTTGTCAAGAAGAATAATAATTCCTCTTTTTTCAGATGACTGTCAGAATTAGTGACAATGGGACACCAACCAGTAGATCAAGTCCAACTCTAGCTAACGTGAAAATCAATGTCAACCGTAATACCAATTGTCCCATGTTTGATCAGACCATACCGTCTAAATACACGATTAACCAGACTCAAACTACATCATCATTTGCCACTATTCAGGCTACTGATGCAGATGCTGCAGTAAGTTATTCATTATTATATACAGACATGATTTTCTTTTGCTTTAAAGTGGAATTCTACTTTTACAAATCCTGAATTTACCGCTACGGTTCTTTTTTTACCATACTTCTGATTTTGACAATTTCCCCTGTTTTTATTGGCTCTTTAAAACAATGTCTATGTATAGGTCAGAGACACCTGCAAACAATGGTTTTGAAGTATATAGGTTCCAGTCTGTCTGTCTGTCCGATATAATGTTGTCTGCATCTCTTTTATTATTACTGATTCTTTTGATTTTTTTGCAATGTTAGATCTTTAAATATGATAGTCCCAAAGGCTTCATGTAATTTACTTAACATTCAAGTAAAATAAAATCATATGTGGATTTTTTGTAAGAGAAACTAATAAAAACTGGACATATATGGAGATGAGCTTGACATGAACAGTGGTTGCCAGTGGTGTATTAAGATTCATCTCTTTTATTTTAAAGGGCACACTTTTCAGCACTTTGTCCTACGAAATTATAGGAGATGATGTAGCTGCAACATTTTTTACCATTAATGTCAATACAGGGGCAGTGTCTACACGACCAGCATTATTCTCAGACAATGACCAAGTATATCAGGTTTGTAACTTTACTTGATAGTAAAACTATAGCAAACTGTGTTTACAAAAAAATTATATTAAATACTTGTGTTCAACATAGTAGCTCCATTACTTTGGTAAAACTTACTGGTGCTAGTTTTGCCTTCCTATTTCAATATTTTTAGGGTTGAGTACTTCTTGTAAATAATATATTTTTTGGATACTGAACTTCCTAAGTATTTGTGTTTTTTTTTTGCTGCTGATCAGAGGTTCCTCCTTGAAACATGTGTACAGAATACAAAAAAATTGCTGTATTTTAATAAGATTGATATTTTTTAACCTGGAAGTTTAGACAACATATTAAGATACAATGTGCAATATGCAAACTTGCCGTAACTTCTTATATTTTCAGCTTCGAATCCAAGCTAAAGACCAAGGTACCCCATCATGCAGTAAGAATCGGGTAATCCGGGTGACAGTGAACCGTAATCTGAACTCCCCTGTTTGGTCTAACACTGATTCACCAAACAACTATGTGGAAGAAATATTTGAAACCCATGATGTAACCCGTCCAGTTAAAGTTGTAGTGGCTACTGATGCAGATGATAGAGTAAGTTGATAAAGTTATTTTTATGTCAATATTCTCACCCTGAGATGCACACAATATCTGCCATACACTGTTGTCCTTCAACTCTTTAATAAATCAATCTGCCAATCAGTTACTTACTTACTAGATCTACCATCTACATAGCTTAAATATATTTGAAAAGAGCATTGCTCTCTTGAAATTTTTTTATTTAGTACACTGTTGTGGTACTAACTAATGTAAAGAAAGAATTATTGCATGCGTTAATTATTGCTCTTTTTTTTTTCTCATTCTTATTAAAATTTAGCCTAAAAATCATGATTTATTGAAGTTTATTGATTGTGAAAAAAACCTCAGGAGCAAAAGTGTTAAACATTGAATAAGGGGAGTCTCAATCTTTTGGAAGTTCAAGTCAATTGCATTTTCCCTAATAAAAATTGTGTCACAATCAATCTCTTAATCTCTTGATGATATTGCTGCAAAGCTGAAATGCTGGACATCTGTCTAAATTTTTCCTGTTTCCTCATCTAATGTCAATGGGATCTATTGTAAACAAACAACTGAAATAAAATAATCAACTTAATATAGAATTAAACAGAATAATTACATATAGTTGTATAACTACTGTGTATCAATTCTCTTTGGTTTGTCAAAATTTCATGGAGTTTTAAATTGTTGTTTCTTCATTACATCTTACATTTAAATGGAAAACTTTCTATTTGAAATTTATATTAACACAGAAGCCATGGTTATTGAGATGCCACATGTGATTATTTTATCAGCCATGGTTATTGAGATGCCACATGTGATTGTTCTATCAGCCATGGTTATTGAGATGCCACATGTGATTGTTCTATCAGCCATGGTTATTGAGATGCCACATGTGATTGTTCTATAAGCCATGGTTATTGAGATGCCACATGTGATTGTTCTGTATGATTCTATTTTGATTGAATGATGTTGATGGTGTAACATAAATTACATTCGGTTTTACTTTTTTAGAGTCCAAATAGAGATGTCTATTATGAGTTTGACCCAAGTTCTCAACACCAGTCAGTTTTCTCTGTAGATCAGAATGGTGCTGTATATCTACGTGGAAGTTTGATTGGTGGATCTACTAAACAATATGTGGTAAGGTTAATGTTCTGATCTCCCCTAAGGAGAGGGAATATGTTGTTGGAAGTTTGATCAGAAAATCTGCAAAACAGTATGTGGTAAGGTAAATATCCTAAACCCCTTAGGGGAGATTATCATCTCTGTGGTGCTTATTATTGACTGACCCTAACTTTTCTTAAAAAGTTTCTGAAAATTTAACATATTGAGTGTGTACTGTAAGTTTTATATGCTTCATGATTTTAAATATTTGTTATGTTTTTTTTTTAGCTGACATTACTTGCTCGTGACCGAGGTTCTCCATCTCTGAGTAGCCCTGCTGGTACCCTTACTGTGAATGTCATCAGGAACCAGTTCCCACCAGAGTTCTTTAATCTGCCGAATATCGTGAACATCAGTGCCTCACAGACCACTAATTTAGAAATATTCCGTGTAACAGGCAGGGATAATGATACTAAGGTAATATGACAATCACATGTATTTTTGGTGATGTTTGGGGAAAGGGGGGTCCAGTCACAAAATTCCATAGAACAAGGGAAAAATTGATTTTTTTGGCTGGTTGCATAAAAAATCTCAAATTGAGTGTTTCCTTAAATCTTCCTCAACTCAAATTTCAACAAATTAGATTGCTTAAAATTGAAGATTTAAGGAAAATTCCAGGATTGGAGGAAAATCTCAATTTGAGAATTTTTTATGAAACCAGTACCTTGTCTGCTTCAAACTTCAAATTCTAAGTAACAATTATATTCTACTTGAGTATCATTAAATATGCAACCTCATCTGGCCTGAGCACCACACAACTTGAAACATGTCATTTTTCATATGAAATTCACTTAATATGAACTGAATGTGTAAAATTCATATGAAAGGCTAGTGATAACCCGATTCACATGAATTTCTCATAAACTCTGCCTGTGTATATTTTTTATAATTTATTTTCAGTCCCCTTACAATCAGATTTGGGTTTGTCAGAATGGGTGAAGGTTTAAGTGAAATTTATATGAATTGATTTTGCCTTTGTATATTTAATATTATGTTGTTTCAGTCCCCCTACAATCAGATTGAGTTCGACAGAACTGGAGAAGGTTCAGCCACAACCTATTTTGATATCAGTCCATCCTCTGGAGCTGTGTTCCTTATTGCTCCAGTCAGTAGTATTGCTGATAAGCAGTTCTATGTAAGTATACTTTAGTCCACCTGGTGCTAATTAATAATTCAGTACGTTTTAAATCATACAGTGAAACCAACCTAAACTATACCCTTTTTGTCCCCCCCTTGCGATGCAGGAAGGGACATACTGGTGCTTGTCCATGCTTCTGTCTGTATGTCCATCTGTCCAGTTTTACATGTGGATGCAACTCCTCGGAAACCGTTTGATGAATATTGTTCAGATTTTGTCAGGGTTGTAATTCATCTTTTGTAGTTGATCAAATTGCGCAGACAACAGGTATTATGGGACTTATGCACATCAAATTTTTTTGCATTGGTAGAGGACCAATGGCTCTAAGCTGCTTATTGTACTTGAAGACTGACTTGGTTTAGACAAGTGTTCTGTTTACTAAGGTTCAAAATACATTGAAACTGATATGAAGGGATTTAAAAAAGTGTTTAGTTCAGACAGGTTTCTTTAAAATATCAATTTCTACTTGCAGCGTGGACTGATATGTTATGTACGAATTATATTTTCAATGTTAGAAAATTAACAAGATTTTTTCCAGAAGTACTTGGTGTCACTCAGCATTTAAAACATTACTGATAACTACCTTTTGATACAATATGTGAAAAACCAGGAAAAACCACCGTGAAGTACATGTATCCTACTAGTGCAACAAATTATTTGAACAGCTGATACTGTCCCCCATCAATAAATTTCTAGGTTGCCTCAGATTTCTCGAACCTTAGATATCTTCCAACATTTTGGCCTTGACCCTTCCTCTTTGACTTAGCAAGGTTGTACTACAGTACATTAACCTACAATCAATCAATCAATCACTCAATCCTCTTTATTGACTATTTTCCTGGACATTACTGATATACACTTATCTTTTTCTAGTTAAGAGTTCGAGTACAAGATGGTGGTGACCCGAGAAAATTTGATTCCAAAGTTTTGACGATTAACGTGAACCGGAATATCCAAAAACCTGTAATGACTTTAGGGCAAACTTACCGGAAAAGAATCTTAGAGACACAAACTGTTGGTGTGGAACTTCTCAAGGTCTTAGCCTCTGATGCCGACAACTTTGTGAGTACATTTTCTTGGATTTTGTTTGGAAATATGTTGAATACACAAAATGCAAATAAAGATTTATCTGTTGTTGTTGAAGTATGAGTAACATTAAACTTTAACAGCAGCAGGATTCCAGAACAAATCTACTCTACATTCAAGCAATTTTCTTGTTTCTGATTAGATAATTTTTTTTATTTAATTATTTTTGCTGGACCTACTTGTAAATTTGACTAAGTTTGCCTCCTGGTCACAAGGCTGAAATGCATTTTTTTCTACATTAGTATTGTTAATATTGAGATAATATACACATCTTTTACCTGTTTCAAGGCACCCAATAACGAATTGGAGTTTTTCATCTCATCCACCAATACACAGATCAACAATTATGTCCAAGTGGATCCCAATACTGGAGCTCTATCACTGAAGCAATCCATGTTAAACTATCCTGATTCGGGAAACCAGTTCAGCATTTCTGTGAGTATATTAAAGAGTGTTAAATTTGTAAATTGTTAAAAATCAACATTTCTTAAGTGTCCTTTTGTTTTTGTTTTGTTTTGTTTTTTTTTTTTTGGGGGGGGGGGGTTGAGGGAAAATACTTTATTGGGGCCAAGTTGCAAATTCTACCAAAAATGTGGCTGGGCCCCTGACTTTCATAGGACATCTTTGTATGTCAACGTTCAAGATTGAAAATGCAAAACTATTCCCTGATCTATGGTTTCATTATTGTTGCCTGGTATTGAAATTTGGAATTAAAGGTCGAAATGCAGTTGAAAAAGTCAAAGTTTCATTTCTAAAGAAAAATCTACAAGGCAGGTGACATTTAGGCTTTCAGTTTCATCACTTCAATGATTTTTATCTTTAGTTCCAAGTGTCTGCAAGAGACAAAGGGTCACCGCCTCAGACAGCAGATAATCCACAGACAGTCACTTTGAATGTGGTTCGTAACACAGCTCCACTCTTTACCAATACTGCTACATATTCCAAGACAATTTCTGAAACATATGCTGGAGGACTGAGTGTATATGCTACCGCTGTCTCCAATACAGATATTGATGTAAGTTTGATGGAGTTGCCTCCCCTTATGATGTAGTATTTTTCTATTTTTTGTTCTTTGTCTGCTTTACCTTTGCTATTTTTCTTAAAGTAAAGAAATTATAATATAAAAGAGGTATTTGAAAATACTTGCTGAAGGAGCCAGTGCTCAAACTACTTGTAATTCTGTTCCATTACAGATGTCCATGTATGTGTGATAGATATGTCTCCCTTTTTGTAAAAAAAAAAGTTGTTATGGGAATTTTTTCTATTCTGATTCAAGTACACATATTAATTTCAATAGTGGAGATTGAAACCTTTCTAAACAGACCCCCCTTTTTGACTGGATGATTTGTTCAGTTCACATAGTTTCAGAATGCCTTGAAATTGAAGGGATTTCAAGAAAGGGCTTTTGTAGACAGGCTTTTATAAAGGATCTATTTTAGACAGGTTTCTCTGAGCTGGATTGATATTCAGTGATGAACAAAGAGCTGTACGATTTAAATGTTTCCTTTTTGTTAACATTTACTAAAATGATAGAGCTTATTTTCCATTGACAGATACCATTTAACTCACTGAACTACTCATTGTATTTATTTAACTGATAGAGCTTTTTGTCCATTGGCAGGTACCATTTAATTCACTTAACTACTCATTGTATCCAGACACCACCAATCAGGCCAGTTTATTCTTTGAGATTGATTCTGCAGGTGTTGTGAGGACACGACCTTCTGCTGACCTTACCTTGACCACCAAAACTCAGTTTGATGTAAGTAATGTTGAACCTGCAGGTGTTATGAGAAATTTGTCTAACTGCAGTTTAATTTTAGTGATTGAAGTATATGAAATATGCCTGCTGCATAACAAATCAATATAGAAAATTTTTATTTTCGTAGATCTTTTAACAAAAAAATTTGGAATACCTAATTACATGTTACAATAACATTGTGTTCCACCAAATTCTATAATGTGGATAGTTTGTTTGTTTGTTGGGGTTTAACGTCCGAGCAGCAATATTTCAGCTATATTCAGACGAGGATAGAACAGGCAGTCTATTTTTGTCTGTTTAAGCTTAATAAATTTGGGGATCTAGGGTATGGGGAATAACTCTTGAAATCAGTGATTTGTTTGTGTCATATTCAAGTTCATCAAAGCCTTTCAAGCTTTCCTTTGAAATGGAATTAAATCAGTCCGAGTTACTATGATGCTAAAATGAGATTGATGTCAAATACTGAATACAACATTTCATTGATTTATAAGAGTCGTGTCCCTTACCCTAGGTCTACTTCCTTAGCAACAAAAAACAGTACTTTATGATTAAAGGTGTTTTTGTAAATCTTTTTTATATTAATTTTTACTTTTTTTAGGTAAGAGTTGTTGTTACTGATGGAGGAACACCACCATTGTCAGATGTCGCTAGTGTTACAGTTATTGTTGAACACAATCTGAACCCACCTATCTTGAACCATTCAAGGACTCTGAATATCAATCTTCCTGAAACCACTCCTGTTGGAACAGCTGTTCTTAACCTGAATGCTTCTGATGCTGATAGGGGAGTGAGTTCTTTAAGGACTTGTTTTGGCCTCTATTTTATTCATTTTCACTCATGACATTAAAATGATAAAGGAAATAGTTTGAAAAATCTTTCTGTTTAGAATTGTTTGTATTAATATGCAGGATATGACATAGCATTTTGTGAATCTTTTCATATCATGCAAATTGCCAATTTGAAAACTAGGTTGTTTATTAAGTAAACTCATGTGAAGAATGCATAAAATTTGGTTATCACTCAGGCAAGTATAATTTAACTTTTACTTGTCCAAATTGTAATTTTACTTTTTCTAGGCAAGAAGACGACCTTAAATGTCAGGCCCTGACTTAAATTTTTTTTATCATCCTTGTAGCCATCTTGTGCCCTTTTTTCTTGCTTCACCCAGTTAGACTGGTGTCAAAGGTTAAGTCAATTAGAGGTCAAAGGTTAGTATAGATAGTTGTTATGAAGTCTTTGGTTGTTTAGATTAAAGAAGATTTCTGCATTGAAATAAAAGATTCACACAATTTAAAAACAATCATTGTGCATGATCTTATTTTTTGCAGCCTCCAAATAATGTGATTAGGTATGTTGCCACAGGAACAGGAAGTGCTGGAGATTATTTCCTGGTAAACCCCACAACTGGTGAAGTGTTACTGATCAACTCTGTGGCTGACATCACACAAAGTTTGTTTACAGTAAGTTTTTACATTAATATATATTTGTTTAACATTAATAATGTTCAGATTGTATACTTTTTACACCCCACCACAAATAAGTCGCAAAATATGTTGTGATATTGTCTGAGAAGTTGCATGTCCATCCATCTGTGGGTCTTTTTTCCGTCCCATGATTGTTTCCTAATGATAACTTAAAAGATATTAAAGGATCTTTCTTAAACATTGTTATTGAGTATTATGAAATACAGATCAAATTCAAAAATCTGTTTTAATTGGATTATTTACACAAAAGTTATGGCCATTTTATGATGTTTTTTCCCAAAAGGATTTTTTGCAACTTGGCAGCGTATCATATTTTCCTGTTTCATGATATCAGTTTAATTTGATGACTAACAATCTTTCTAATATGTGTTTAAAAATATTTACTTATTGGAGGCAACTTATTTTCTGGTTATTTTCTTGTTCGAGAAAGTATTAAATGAAAATAAATTGCTTGTGAAAAAAATATGGTTTATGGTATATTGATATTGTTTTACATAAATAGATGACAGTAGATGTTCGAGATCAAGGTACTCCCCAAAAAGTAGTGGCCGTTACAATAACCATCAATGTCATTAGGACATCTGGAAAATTGACCTTCACAGCGCCATCTTACAATGCAGTAGCCAATGAGAATGATCAAGTTGGACGCCTGATTCAAACCGTGAAAGCTAACCCAGATGTAAGTCGTTTCATTATATTGTCCCTTCACTGTGTTTTGGATATTTTATTGTATGTTGTATCCATCAAAACCTTCATCAAAATAATGCTAATACTTTTTCTGAGTTTTTGAAAACTCATTTTCATTTATAGTTACTGTATGTACAGAAAAATAAAGTTTTACTCCAGTTGATAAAGCAGCTAATAATGTTGTTGCTCAACCACTAACTTTAAACTGTGTTAAGTAAACAATATTGCTATCTACATTTAACAGTTATTGCTTTATACTCTTTCTATTGTTCAGCACTATATAAACTGTTGACACAACAATGTTTTAAGCAACAAAGCAGCCAATAATGTTGTGCTTAATATGATTAACATATTTCTTGTGGTTTTATCAAATATTTATTTCAGTGAGTCAATTTTCTGTGTTCAGGCTGTCACTTATTTGTATTGTAAATAAAGCAAAACATTAATTTTCTTGTCATTATAGCCTGGAATAACCTATGCAGTAACTGGACTTAGTTCTGCACCTGATTTCTTTGAAGTTGGAAATATTGATGGTCAAGTCAAGATAAAGAAAGATCTCAGACTTGATAGTGCTGGTCTAACCAACTATATTGTAAGTATTAGAAAATATAATCAACAGATGTGTTGACATACACATTATCTATATTTTCTACATATTTTGACTGCAAATTATGCTCTACGGATTAAGAATCTTTCCATAGTACAGTTGGGGTAGTTACTGCTATAAACCCTGTTTTCAAAAAGTGAATTATAGAAAATTCAGGATTTTATGGATCATTTGCATAGAATATAATGAAAAATATTGATAGTCATCAAGTACTATAATGAATAATGAATAACCATGTTACCCATTGGAGAAGTCCATGGATGAAATAATGATGGGAACACCAAAAAGATAATATACCAAGAACAATTGCACAACACAAAAAGAACAGAAATGCACATTTAACAAGTGAACAGCAATAAACAAGGGATGAGCTTAGGTGCTGAATGACTGAATTTTAATCCATGGAAAACTGACTGGGTGTGTGTTTTTTTTAAATATTTATTTACTAAGGTTTTTATTTTCTCAAAGAAAATGTTTTTGTTTTTTCGTATCTACTTTGCATTGCAGCTATCATTTTTTTTAAAGTTTATATTCATTAATTATTTCTTTCAGCTCCAAATAGTGGCCACAAAGACAGATGTTGGAGTGCAGCAAGCCACAGCAACTGTAAACATTACTGTCAATAGAAATCTGGCAGATCCTGTATTTGAGCAAAATGGCTTCTTCAGTAAAACTATCGAGGAAACACAGATCCTTGGTACTGAAGTTATCAAAGTGGCAGCGACAGATGCTGATCAGGATATGTTAGTGTATGAGATGGAAAATAAATCACCACATAATGAATACTTCATTATAAACTCCAAGACGGGATCTATTATACTTGTTAAATCACTCCTAGGATCGGTAGTGGGAAATTTTTCTGTAAGTCAAGTATCTCTAAATTTATTTTTACTTCAGGCAATTAAATGTAGATGTGCTTATTAATAGGAAAGTTTAATCTTCTGAAATTTGTTGAGAGTTATGCCCCTTTGAACATTTTTTTTTAGATTGGAGAACCAACTAAAGCACTCCACAGGTTTTAATGTATTTCTAAGGAAGGTTATGAGAATGTACTTGCTTTGGTTTCTATAAAAAATTTTCTTTTATCATGTTTATGATGCAGTAAAATTAGAAGTTTTTGTAACAATGGTTTGCCAAATGTTAACACATTTTCAACATAAGAATATGTTTTTTGGTGGAAATTAAAAAGATCTGTGGTTGATTTCACAAAAAATCTTTAAAGTGTAAAATTAGTCCTAAATTATGACATCGTAATTCTTCTTTATATTGTGACATCATAACTTATGTCTAATTTTACACAGGATTTTTTTTGTGAAATCAACCATTGAAGAATGATATACGTAACACAGCATGCACAGTGGAGGTTGATTCTAACATTTCTTTCAAATTGTTAAAAATCATGTAAGGATGATGATCCAGAAATTGTCCTTTTGACCATTTTAGAACGATTCATGACTACATTTGTCAAGGCCTACACTCATTCCTGCTGATTTTATATCAGAATGATAATTCTATGTTAGAATAATACATGACATTATTTCTTACTAGAACATTTCTGATTTTTGTCGTTTCTAAATTTATCATGCAGAGCTAATGTTAGAACTGTCCCCAAATGTATAAATCAAACTGTGTGTAACATTTGAAGCTTCTTCCAAGAGGACACATGATAAGGCATTTTAGACCTGATTTTTTTTTGGAAAAATTAAGTGCTTGAAAAGTTATTGGCAGATTCCTTTCAAATTTTGACATTTTGTTTTATGTGACAAAAAGGATGTCAAGTTCGATTTTTAGAAGTAGTAATTTATGTTTTTTTTTGGTGGCAGCCATTTTTGTCTTCAAAATATGAACTTTGACTCTTTAATTCGGGGTAAATCTGGTTTGCTTTCAATCTGACAACCTCCTGTATTTTATTTGACCATTGAAAATCGTATTGTTCCTTTTAACTGTATCACAGGAATTATGTATAGACTCGGAATGTGTTATGTAAGATAAATACTCCAAGTCGTTCCATCACAGTAGCATATGTGCCTTGAGTAAGGAGGTCATGGGTCCAGTCACTTGAAATTGGTAGTCACTGCTTCCAAGCTAAGTACATAGGATAGAGGAGACAGGCTGACAACTGGTTGGCTTGAAATAATGTGTCATAGTTAAGTGACATGCCTACTAGCTTGCTGTGAGCTAATACAATAAAAATCTAGCTTAATTTGTCAAACTGGTACAAAGCAGCTTCTGTTTTATTAATCAAATACATGACAGATGCACGAAACATCTGTCATATGAGGTTAACAATAAGGAATTAATCATTAATTTTTTATAGTTTAATGTGGTAGCAAGTGACCAGCGACCTCAACCAAGAACAGCAACAGCTAGGGTACATATCGTTGTTCGTCGGGATCAGTTCCCTCCAGTATTCACTAGTGGTGTTTATAATACAGGGGCATCTGAAAATGCTCCTGATGGAAACGTTTTGATGACTGTTATTGCTACCGATCGTGATCTGCGTGTAAGTTTCCTATGGTAAACTAATCCTTTTTTTCTCTGAATGCTTACAAACTGTTACTAATGAATTGTTTTTAGCTTAAATAATCGGTTTCTTAATGAAATTGAAAGACAACCTGTAGCAGCTGATTTTGCTGTATTTTAGTGGTTTCTAAAAAGGGGAAAATAAATTCAGCCAAAGATTGACTCTGCAACTAATTACCTTAGTGCATCACCTACCCTCAACCAAAATTAGAAATGGCAACATTTTTTGTATACTTCAAATCACAAAATTTTGCACCCCATAAAATAACTTCCTATACAGTATAAAGGGGAGAGTGAGAAAATGTAAATATGATACAAGCTAAGTAAATAAGTTAATGATACTTTCAATGTGTATATTATTCTATTGTCCTAAATTCCATGAACTGGTATCAAAACATGTCCTCTCTTACTGAAGCAATATATTTTGATTTGCATGCAAGTATTTCCTGCATCAGTCGAATCACAGCCAGATAATTTATACATATATATAGACGTGTATACATATCTATCCAACGGACAGAATCTGTTTTGCATTGTTGTAGGGATACTGCTGTCAGCTGTAACCAATGCTAATAATATAAAAATTGATATTCCTAAAATAAGAGCAACATTTTTTAATGAATATTTCTGTAAATTGTTTTCCAGGGAAATATTATTTATGAGACTATCGGTAAAGGTTCTGCAGAGGCATTCTTCAGTGTACACCCTTCTAAAGGAAATGTTTCTGTCATCAACTCAGCTCTGATGAAAGCAGATACAACGCCTGTATACCAGGTAGGTCAAAGGTCATGAGAGGTTATACATTACCAGTAAAGGTCACAGAAATGGGGTAATTGTAATCGTAATCATTAATCAGCCAAAAAATCTGATTACATGTAATTTGATTTAATCAATTACTTTTCAAAATACCCTGTAATTCTGATTAGTTTATGATTACATTATGATTACAATGGAAATATTAACGCCATATTCTGACCAGACTGATGCAGACTTAAATTTAAAACATTTCAAAGGTTGATCAAGTGCAATGGTTCTTAAAAATTCAACTGAAAGTTACAAATTGTTATACTGAACTTGTATATATTTTATAGATCTATGTGGTTAATAAATTGGTGAAGGTTGATGTTTTACTATACTTTTAAAAAATATTATCGCTATTTTGTTTAAAATCCCTTTGATCTTGCTATACGTTAATTTTTAATCTCACGCCAGTCGAGTGAGAATGAAAATTATCGCTAGTTTCTATGTCCTCCCGTGACATATAAGCAACAGCGTAGGAATATTTGACGACCCAAATAACCGTCTCTTTGTTTATTGTGTATGGAATAATGGCTAATTTGTTACGATATTGTCTAGACTACAATGGAAAATGATTAAATGCAGTAACTTACCCTATTAGAGTGAATAAATCCCAAAATTATTCCACAACAGATTATTAAATATTTTTTCAACTTGCGGAAGTTTCTCATGCACATCTCGTTAAAAAATATTAAATAATCTAATAATATTTCCTGTTAAATTCACAGAATTTAAGGCCTTATGAAAAATACAAATAACATATTAAAACAAAATGTTCCAATCATAGTTATTTGCAAATTCATTGTAATCAGATGTAATCATGATTAATAGTCAATGTAATCATTAATTACTTTCAGAAATGCTGTAATCATTAATTTAATTAAATCATACATTTGACAAAGTAATTGTAATTCAATCAGTTACTTTGAAAGTAGTCGGACCCTTATCTGAAAGATCATGATAGTTTATATGTCACCTGTATACTAGGTAGGCCAAAGGTCGTGAGAGGTTATATATCACCTGTATTGCAGGTTGGGCAAAGTTAGTTACTACATCATATGTAAATTTTATTAATAGGAATTTGTATTTCCTGAAACTTGAATTGAGTAATGTCCCTTGAACTTTCTTGTTTTTTTTTTAGATAGAGAACTATTTTTTTTTTTATACATTTTTGGCCAGGTTGCTTTGTGCAAATTGGCTTATAGAATTATGAATGTTGTATGGACAGGGAAATATTTTTGTAATATTTTTCTCAGCGACTGAATCACTGCCAATAAATCTTTGGTACAGAACTTCAGTTTTGGGTCCCTTTATCGTGGGATTTGATTTCAGGTCTGTCACACTTTTACTTCCTATTTACCCACTTGGTCAATTTTTCAACTTTACCACTACCCAGCCATTTCAGTCCTTGATCTGTTTTCACACTTTAATTTCAACTTATTTATAAATTTTTCAGCTGGAGGTGATTGCCTATGATTCTGTGTATCCCAATGTGACGGCTACATCAACTGTTTCTATCACAATGCAGAGGAATCTTGGTGGACCACAGTTTGTCGGAGGTCCATACTCAGCGACCATTACAGATTTGTACAAACTTGGTGACCTTGTTTTAGAGGTCAATGCTACTGATGTTGATGATAATGTAAGTCAAAGGTGAAGAAGTTAAAAGTTCAACATATACTGAAATGAGGGACGATTTTGATACTGTAGGGCGAGCAAAGTAACTCTATTCATTACTGAAAGAAAAAAAAAACATTAAGTAATTGCTTGATTTTATACAGTAAAACCTCTTTAAACAGAACTCCTTTTGGACTGTAGAATTTGGTCGATATGGACAATGGGACTTCAAAAAGTTGTCTTGTGTAGGCAGGTTTACAGTTAATTCATGGTTCAGTTCAGACAGGTTTCACTGTGAAAGGTACCTTAATTTCAAAAAGCTGGTCTTCTTTGACCTAATGCCATCTGTTACTTCTGTGAGATAATTCAACAAAAAACTAGCTCAGAGTATCAGATTCAGACATGATTTTTTTCCGCTTTCAGTGGAATTCCGTTATTTCAAATAATAATTTTACCGTTAATTTTTTTTTTTATTATTTACTTCCGATTTTTTGCCAATTTCCACTTTGTTTGTAGACCTTGTAAAATCAGGTCTGCAGATTAGATCAAGGCAGTCTTTTTGATTGATTTAGTATTCTTATCCCTGGAGGCATGTACTTTCTGCTTTAGGATATAAAACCATAATCAATCAATCAATCAGTTGAACTATTCACTATTTAATGTAGCTTTTTTTCATGAGTCATTGTTTAGCATTTGTATATATTTTTAGGACCCAATAACATATGAGATAATAGGAGACTCGAGGGCTGAAGAATATTATTATATTGATCCTAACAGTGGTAGGATTACGCTAAAGAAGTTACTAACAGAGGGAACACAGAACAGTGATACTGTAAGTCTTTTTCAAACCACCCACACCCACCTCCCCCCTAAAAAAAAAGGAAACAATGGTGGGTATATAGGAATCACCTGTCTGTGACACTAGGGGTCCAAATTTCTCTTCAAGAGTTGAAGGTCCTGGAATTTTTATAGTTTCAAACCAATGGTCCAAAAATCGTCAGTAAAATGTTCATGAAAAAGTTGATGGTCAATGACCTAGGTAAATAAAATCTCAAATGTTTTAGGTTTGAAAATGAAGGCTGTGAACTTCAGACCACCAATCATTTGAACCCTTGTGTTACCTGAATAATTCTGCATTTTACATCAGTGCAACAGTGTAAAATTTCCTGTTTTGCCATTTATGATATCTGATTAGAATTATATTCAATCCCCCACTCCTGCCTCTAAAAAATTTGGGGGTATATTGGGCTTTGTCCATCTGTTTGTATGTTCATCTTTCAATTAATTTTTTTTTTCAAATACCTAAGAGAGCAACCCTTCCTTATCAAACCAGTGGAAAATAATCTTCTTAACATACAATACTTATAACCCTGCAGAGAATAAAGAATTATAAAAGTATTTTCTTGCAGATACTTATTCGAGCCTGTGATACAAGGTCTCCAAAGAAGTGCATCGATATTGGAGCATCTATTACCATTCAACGGAACAGTCTTTCACCACAGTTCATAAACTTGCCTGCCAATATACCAAATCTTGGCCAGGGTCTAGCTGTAGACGAACCAGTCTTCACTGTCTCTGCTGAAGACAAGGACATAAGGGCACCAGTAAGTTCATCGTGATTAGTGTACAAATTCTAGGTCGGATATTTTGAGTGGAGGTTGTACTTTGAAGTGCATGTCTAAATGGGGTGCTTTAATTCTTAACACGTGTCCCATTTGATACTTTAGACCAAAATATTTATTCACATTGGAAAAAAAAACTTGAATTCGGCAGTATCGTATTCTGACCTAACTATTACAATTTTTTTGTTCTTTTAATCTGTAGGAGGACAGATATAAAAAAGTAAACTAGAGGAGGCTTATCTATTGACATCATTTATCTTAAGTTGGGAATATTAGTCTGATATTGTCCTAAGTCCTACTGAACTTGGGACAACTTATCTAGTACATAATACCTTTCAACTTGTCAAATATTTTAAACTTACCAATTTGCTTACCAGTTTACTTCCTTTTAGACTGATATCAGACCCTTGGTGATTCTTAGATTGTGGTTTTAATGAATTACTTTTATGAGGGCTTCCTCTACTATGAAGGTTAGGATAATTGGAGACTAGCCTTAAAGGTACCAGTATCGTATTGCATATCCCTGAGCAGGTGTACGTCAAAACATGGATGCTATAAAAATATAGTGCATTTTCTTTTTGCCTCTCTACAAACTAATATTTTGTCAAAAGATATGAACAATGACTTATAAAATAGAGCAAACATCACACTGTAAGATGAAGAACTTTTTTAAAAGAAAATCTAACATAATATCATAAAAATGTTCCACTGAAAAGGTTGGTTTGGTGAGTGCAAAACGAAAGTGAAAGTAGGGAAAATGGCTATTTATAGTTTGAGACTACTTTTCTGTCCGATCTTCGTGGACTCACCCTATTTTCTTTGCGGGAAATTATTTTTTCACATGTCCTTAGAAATGCTACATAAGTGAAAGTTTTATTGAATCAATTTACGTATTTTTTTAAAAATCCTAAAAATATGCACTTCACTATAGAAGTCTATGGGAAAATTAATACGATACTGAGACCTAAATGCTCAGGTATATTCTGTTTTAACATGAATATAAGGTATTTGATAAATTGTTAAAAATTACTACTGTTTGGAATCTTTATCCTCAGTTTACAAAATGAATCACTATTTATAAGCTTGTTGTATTAAGTCTTATTATGATTACAAGCTTTAATATTTCTGTATAATTTGTAATTATCTATGCTGGATCTGTTTGTCTTACAGGGACAATTGATGTTTGAGTCAGTCGGAAATTTCCCAGCTCCTGCTTTTTTCAATGTTAACGAGACCAGTGGTGTCATAACTATTGCCAAATCTTTGACCCAGGATGGTCTGAACACAGCCAACTATAAGGTATGCTTTGTGTTCACTGAGAGGGTCAAATTAAGAATCACTGTGACATTTATAGTCTTCTGGTTGTGATTTGTCACTCTTAAAGTTAATTTTACTGAAAATGATTTACATGGAAAATGTTGGTTAAGATTTTAATTGATTTTAATATATTCATAGTTTTAATTATGAAGGAAGAAAGATTAACATTTGAAAAATAGCTAAAAATCTTTGAATTTTTACTTTGAGAAATACTTAGTTTTTGTAGATGCGTTAATAAGAAAAAAGAAAATATAGACTGCTTTAGATAGTTGAAATAGAAATTTTTAAAATATATTTCTTACAGCAATAATTGAAACTTACTTCAGAGGAGAACATGTAAGCCTGTATACATTTAAGGTTGACAGATTAAGATTAAAATGCTTATCTTATCCATACCTGTTAATCCTCCCACATTTGAGGGGAGATTCCCACAAAATCAGGGAAATATTTAGAATCTCCCACATTAAGATGTAAGAATTGTAGGAAATATTCGGTTAAAATTACTACATTCTCTTTGAACAATACTAAATAATAGAATTTTAAATATAAATAAATTTGTTTTTACCTAAAATTCTCCCACATGAACTGTTCCAAAGGGTAACAGGTAAGGCTAACCAAGTTTTGACTTCATATTAATACAGTAGTCCCCTTCTTGAGAGACCAACCCATTTGCTACATAAAAGTGGCCTTACAAAATGGGTGGTCTCTCAAAAGGAATTGATCCGAAAATCAAAATGGCTGATAATATGTATCTTGTATAACAGATCTGCTTTTCTGTTTTAGGATCTTTATATATAATGAATGTATTCATATACATTTCTTACAGCGGTGAGGTATAAGGAAGGGTAGACAACTCACACTCAATATAAGGGAGACAATTCATTGAAAATCATTTATTTTCCAGTTGGCTGTAGTTGTTTATGACAGCATGTACCCAGATGACAGAGTGACAAGTACTGCCACATTTTCTGTCAATAGGAACCCCAGTACACCTCAATGTACACGAACAGCATTCCAGGCCAGTCCGTCTGAGAATCTTGGTCTGGGTTCTGTTATCACTGATGTGAATGCTACTGATGCAGATGGGGTAAGTTATAGAGGTTCCAGGCTATAATTGGTCATCATTAACCTAAAAGGGGCAAACTTAATGTTTCCTTGATCCGAAACTGAAGTTTATATTTATAAAAAAACTTTGTTGTCAGATAATTTCATTCAAGTCCTGATATGAAATTTTAAATGTTTGTCCTTCCCTGACCAAATGCACATATCACAGTAATGCAGTTAGAATACCACATTTCCACAACATGCTAAACTTTGAATGTGAGAAATAAAAAGTTTTTTTTAGGTTTTTTTTTTTTTGAACAATTTTTACTGTTACACCCAACAGACAAATTTTTACTGTAACAACCTCTAACCTCTTTAAGAGGCTGTCCGTCTAAAGATCCTATAATACGGGTGCCTTAGGGTAAATTTGATACCACTGAATTTTTGTTGCAAAGTATTATGTATATACCATATGTCTGTCAAGTAGGACGAAGTTTGTTTTAAATTTACAATGGATGGCTATGAAAATGCATTTAAAGTTCCCTTACAAAGCAACCAAATTTTGCTCAAATGAAAGAGTTTTCTCCCTTTTTTTCAATAAATTTCAATGCTTTTTATGTAAGTTACTTATCTTTAATAATTGAAATGAATCAAAAAACCAACATTTAACTTTGAGTTTTGGAATGGGTGAAATTTTTTTGAAAACAAAATTTGTCATGTGCCACCCACTGCCTGGTTTTTGCATAGACACCCTTTTAATATCCTTAGCTAATCTTTATTTTTAGGACACCATTACTTATTCCTTTGACACCAATACAGCAGATGTCACTGAAAGAAGCTTCCTATACATAAATCCAGAAAATGGAGTCATAACTTCTAAGAGACTTTTTACAGAAACGATTCTAAATAGCTTCAATGTAAGTACCTCTCTTGACTGTACCTTTATCAGATTGAAGGATTTTCAATAGGAGGTGCTCAGTTTTCACAGGTTTAGTTGCAATTGAGACACAGATTCTCTGGAAGATGTTAACTCGAGAAAGGTGCCCACTTTGTTTATGGTTTGATTTGGGAGAACTTCAGAAGGGATTTGGTTGATACAGGCATCCACTTTGTGCAGGGTTTGATATAAGCAGACTTAAGATGTTTGGTTGATACAGGTGGGTGTCCACTCTGTACAGGGTTTGATATAAGCAGCCTGCCCTGTGGTATGAGGGTTTCCATGCCATTCATTGAAGACCAGTGGGGTTGTTGTCTCTTTGACATATTCACTATACATATTCTCATTATATTCATCTATTTAATTGATACAGGTGTCCAGTTTATTCCGGCATGAAATAACAGCCATTAGATATTAACAACAATCAATCAAGCAATCATACATTTTGAAACTGTTATAGTTTTCTTATCATTTTTAGAGTTATGGGGCCTTAGCACTTTTAGATTTTTAATTGGACAAGAAAGGGTGAGATGTATAACGTATGACATGTTTATTTTTTCAGTTTGATGTTATTGCCTCTGATAATGCTGGTCAATCAGCATCCTGTCCTGTTCTTATTACCATTCAAAGAGACCAGGCACCAGTATTTAGTGGAGAGCCTTACTACAAGGAAATTCAGGAGAAAGAACCAGTCAATGGACCAAATCCTATCTTCACAGTCTTAGCACAAGATCCAGATCAGGTTGGCAATACAATAATAAATCTTGAATAAATTAAGTCGCTGATTGCCATCTTTTTAGAACTTAGAAGTACATGTAGACTAGAACATTTACAGGGTAAAAATTTGCCAAATCTGTCATGTATTTAACTTCACCATGTGACTGTTAAATCAACATATTGATTTAAAATCTTTCCAATGCAAGACAGATTACTGTTGCTTGGAATAGTGATTGATTCTGTGTCTGAAATTGACAAGATACCTTGTCACATTTTCAGTTTAGTCTTTAAGAAATACCTTGTTGTGATATTTTCAAATACTGTAAACATATTTGCAGATTTAGTCAAATAAACTTGTTCGTAAGTATTAATATTGCAGATTTTGAGGAAAAAAAGCTATTCTTTTGTTGTGTGATAATCAAATTTCACAGATTTCACAGGTACTTTTACCAGGATTGAATGTGGCAGAAGTTAATATGCCATGAAGTATAGTATGTGCACAGTGTCACATGATGACTACTCTCTCAATTTAGGATGTTGACAGAACAAGTTAAAAACCTATTCAGATTGAAATGAAAATTTTAAGCAATTAGTTCCAAATTCGTTTTTTGGTTTTCATGAAAAATAATGTAGAAGGTAAACATTTCATTCAACTCTTTTTTTTTTCCCTGAATGGTGAAGCTGCTTTTTTTTTTCCCTGAATGGTGAAGCTGCTTTTTTTTTTCCCTGAATGGTGAAGCTGCTTTTTTTTCCCCTGAATGGTGAAGCTGCTTTTTTTTTCCCTGAATGGTGAAGCTGCTTTTTTTTTCCCTGAATGGTGAAGCTGCTTTTTTTTACTTTTTAATAATGAGAAAAAATCTTCTTTTGATTATGATTTTATCGAATTTGCTCTAAAAAAAGGTAAAAAAAAAACCCAACACATGGAGCCAAGATATTGTTTTCAGTTAAATTTTTTCTGTCTCTTCAGCAACCTGTTATATATGGAGTAGCTGGTTCTCTACAGGCACCATACTACTTCAGAGTTGAGAATACCAGTGGACGTATATATGTTAGGAATGATTTAACAGAAGATGTGGAGACGAGATATTTAGTAAGTCTGTTTGGTTATCTATATTTGAAATACAAAATACTTTAAAATTTGAGGGGCTGCACACATTGAGGGTGGGAAGTCTTATCCTCTGTTTAATCAAATATACTAAACTTTTAGGGGCTGCACACAAGCAGAATAGTAAGTGTAATCCTCTGTTTAATCAAATATGCTAAATAATTTAAAAAATTGTGATGCTAATTCTACTCAGAACATGACTCTTAAGAGAAAGTGTGACTTCTGAAAATATTGGAATTCATTAGCTTGTTTTCCTGTAATATGTTGTGTCCGTAAACTAGGCAAGTAAAAGAAATGACTACTTGTCAACAGAAAAAGGAACAGATATGGTAAAACACAACAAATGTACCATCATATAATATTTATAAAAATAGTAAATACAGAGATCACCAAAGGTCTTCAGTAAACACACTCTGAAAGACCCTGACAATAAAATTAATAAAATCCAATGTAATGATGATAATTCTTGAAAATTAACTAAAAAAGCAAAAAATGACATGAAAGATACATTAATGACCAACATTGTCATACACTATTGACATTAGGATGAAATCAATCATTTTTATCGAAGTGTCATGCTGTAAGCGCAGCAGACAACTTGGTAATAGTGGACAAACATCTGAAATCGACAAAATAAGGTTAAGGCAATGAAAAATCAGTTAAATCAAGGGTCTACTCTATTGCTGAAGTTTTTCTTCCTTTGATGCATTTAAGATCTGCCAAAAACAAAACTGAAATCACATTTGATGCTTTCATTCCAATGATCTCAAATGATTTGAATTTCAGCTTGTAGTAACTGCTACAAACCCTGGATCTTTGGGTAAAACATCAACAGCAACTGTCACCATCGATGTCAAACACAACCCCAACGCTCCATCATTAAATCGTCGGTTGTTCAGTACAAATATCTGGGAATATGTTCCTATTAGTAATAATGTATTGAACATTACAGCCACAGACTTGGACAAGGTTTGTAACATACATCCTATTATAGGTCCTGATCTGTAAAATCCTTATACTGGTCCTTCAAATTTGGAATTTTTCAAAAATCCAGCTATCCAGTTACTATTATAACATGCAATCTATAAGTAGACAAAGTAAGAAGCCTGATGTGTGTATATAGTGGAAAAATCATTAATTTTCACACAATTTTGAAAATTGCTATCTGTGTGTACCCAGTTAACAGAAAAAGCCTTTTTGCTGACTTGTACGAGTATTTTTTACATGACAAAAATCCTTAAATATTTCAGCTTACATTTGCATGCAATCTTTACTTGATCAAACTCTATGAAAATAACCATTTAGCATTGTCCATAAAGTACCAAACTTGCCATAATTGTCCATAGTTGAAGTTTGGCATTATTGTCCATTAAGTATGAATCTGGACAAGATTATTCATGATGTGTGAAGCTAGGTATGAGTGTTCATGAAGTGCTGAGCTTGGCATGATTGTCTAATAAGTGCTGAGCTGGGCATGATTATCCATGAAGTGCTAACTGGGCATAATTGACCTGAAGTGCTAAGCTGAGAATGATTATCCATAAAGTGCCAAGGTGGACATGATTGTCCAATAAGTGCTGAGGTGGGTGTGATTTTCCATGTAGTGCTAAGCTGGGCATAATTGACCTGAAGTGCTAAGCTGGGCATGATTATCCATGAAATGCCAAGCTCCGCATAATTCTTAGTTGCCCACAAAGTGATGATCTGGGCTTAATATTAATGAAAAGCCAAGATGGGCATGTCGCCTTCAATTGAAGTGCAGACCTGGGTGTAATTTTCATAAAGTGAGTAGGAAGATAAAATTGTTTATGTTAATGTATGTTATTGTTATTGCAGGATAAGTTACGATATGAACTGATCTCTGATGGCACATCAGACTCTGACAGAGGTCTACAGTACTTTGCAGTACATCCAGATAATGGTAGCATTACTGTCACTCAAGATTTAAGGACTGATGCAACAAAAACTAAACAGTTTAATGTAAGTAATGATTTTAGGGACAGATTGGGTTTAAAGATGCAGAGAAGAATGATCTATCTACAGGGTTGATGATGAATCTCATTTCATTTTGATTGCTCAGTTAATTCCGAATAAAGAATATATTTCCTTGAATTAATCAATGACGATTCTCCATCCTCTAAAAGTTCAGATGGAATAGAAAAAGTAGTTTTTTATTTTTATCCCTACCCCTGAACTTGTAAATCATTGTTGGAGTCTTCTTTAAAAAGTCATTAGAACTAAGAACAGCGGACCTGTCAGACAAGTTTATAATAGTGTTATCATTTTTTTCAATTTCTGTATTTGTTTGAATTTTGTTTATATATGTAGTTGTATTGTCCGTTCTGTTTAGTATTATAATTTGTATATTGCTTGTCCCTAAAGGTTGTAATTTTGCAGTAAAAACATGAGATATTTTCTTATCATACATGTGATAAACTTCGAAATTAGATCAGGAAATTTAAAATTTTTTTTGTCAGAAGTTATACAGATATCAGATTTGCAGGTTTCTGAAAAGTTGTACTCTGATATTCTGATTGAAAGTTAAATAGAGAGTGTCTTATACATAAACTAAGTTTAGAAAATTTCAACTCATCACCTGTCAGTTATAGCAAGTTGACCAGATGTTCTAACCATGTTGAACTGGAATCCCCCAAGGTGAATACCAAGTCCTCTATAGAATGAGTAAAAATGGAAATTAATTTATTGTGGTTGGCTTAGCAAAACTGGTATTTACCATAGGCTAATCCAGGTCAACAAGGTTCGAGGTTAGGATCACACCCAGTTTAATTGCTTTATCATACTATTGGCTGTTTAAAAAAAAAAAAGTTAATTTGCGTTTAAATAAGCTAGTTTTAATACCTTTGTTATTTTTTTTACATTAACCTGAGTTTTTATTTTTACAATTTGTTCGTCTTTACAACAGTTTGATCTTCTTAAGAGGAAGGTGAGAGACAGCCTATTAAAATGAGAGATTTTTTAATCCTACCGGCAGGAAGTTCACATGTACATGATGTATGTCAGAAGCTAGTTACTGTGAAAGTACTATTTTTCGAGGGGTACCAGTATTCGTTGTTTTCATTGGAAGGCCAATCCATGAAATTTGGTTCCCATCGAAAAGGAGATTTCCATTGATGTGTATACTGAAAGCCTCAAATCCACAAATTCAAGAATCTACAAACTTGTGTTTCTTCCCTAATCCATGAAAATTGGTATCCATGAATTAAAGTACTCTCACAGTAGCATAACCTTCCTATGGAGCCTCAAAATTTCATTAATAAATGGTCACAATCTTTTCAGAATTGATAGTATTATATATAACATAGAAATAGATGGTAATTTATTCTACAGAAAATGAATAATCTTTTCAGATGAAGATATTGGTCCGTGATCAGGCAGGAAGATTTGAGAAAAGTGTTATTGGAGATGTACAAATAACTGTCAACCGTAATGAACAACCACCAAAGTTTGAAGGCACACCATACACAAAGATCATGTCAGAAAATACTGCTGTGTCTTTGTCAGTCTTCACACTGTCTGCTGTTGATCCAGATAAACAGGTATAAAAAGCAAGAACAAAAATGTTTTTTTAGGATTAATGGTTTACTTTATACGGATTCTGAATCAAGGAACTGTTTTTCATTTGTTTAATGGAAAATTATTGTAATGATCAGGTTTTATTTGTGAGCATGAAGCAGGTGAACTCGTAGGGTAAGCATTCTCTGCATATCTAGAAACGCCTACCGAGTACATGTCACTTCTGTAGTAAACAAGGATGAAAGGAAAACTATGACATAGTAAACAAATTGGTTTTCATTGTGTAGATGGATACACTGTAACAATGTACAAGTTCGAGTTTATGATGATGATCATAAAACTTTTGTAGTGTTGACTTAAATCTTCTAGTAGAAAAACCCTGTTCCATAACTCTAATTGTAAGAAGTCTAGTGTGGTACAAGAAGTCAATATAATTTCAGCAAGCTCTATCTTTGTTTATGATTTGTGATACGAATACAGGTGCTGAACATATTTTTAGGTATGATCACTAGAATTGTGATTGAAAACATTCATAGAAAATGTATCAATTTTTTTTTTTTTCTTCCATATCATTGTGGTATTTTAAATTTTTTAAATTAAAATTAACTTTATTATTTGGCTGTCAAGGCAAGAATTGTTTTCATTATTATGGTTGATTATTTTCAGGGAGAGATTGTTTACAAAATTGTGGGAGATAGATCTGCTCCCTATTACTTTGGTCTGTCTGAAAACCAAGGAGATCCAGCTGGTCGTATCATTCTGAAGAATGACCTGACTACAGATAAACAAACAGAAAATTATATTGTGAGTCTTTATAATATTTTGATATTGAAGGAGTTGTCACTCAAATCATACATTTCACACAATCCCAATAACTAAAATTTTAAAGCAAATCAATTTTAAAGTAAAATGTGTTTTAATAGTTGGCTTCTATTATGAATGCAACTTTTTGTATTTTAAGTCCCATTCAGACAAGTTGTGTAGGTATCACCTATCTGTCTGTTTGTCTGTTTTATTCCATCCACATACTTTTTAAGCACAGCATTTGATGGGTTAGGCATCATATGTAGATATACATGCAGCTAGAAATAAATTGACTATATTTTCATTTTAGCTTAGAGTACAGGCTTATGATTCCATTTACCCGGAGGATACAGTGGAAGACTTTGTCAACATTACTGTCACTAGGAATGAGAATCTTCCTGGGTTTGATAAATCCTTCTATAATGTAACCATCAATGAGACAACACAGATTGGTGTGAATATACTTAGATTGAATGCTACTGATAGAGATGGCGTAAGTATAGTTCTTCCAATCTACATGGGTTTGTTTTTTTCCACATACAATCATTATTTGTACTCTATAGACACGCTGTGAATATGTTTTATAATACTTTAAAAAATCAGATAGTACCAAGCACTACTCTACATGTGCAAAAGTATTGGGTACCCTACAAGTTCAAATAAGTTAGAAAATATTAACATAAACCTGAAAATATCAACATACCACAATATTACACTTTCTCTTTACAGTAGAATTTTATGTATATTTATGTTTTATGTTTTTAAACATGTTTTTTTCCTGTTTTTAGGATGACCTTACATACAGGATAACGTCAACCTCTACTGCCAATGATTTCTTCTCACTTGATCCTGAGTCTGGAATGATATTTGTACAGAATGATTTAAAACTAGACATGGTCACAAGTTATACTGTAAGTTTTAAGTGAGACATGGTCACAAGTTAGACTGTAAGTTTATAGTGAGTTACAGTCAGAAGTTAGAATAAGTTTTTAGTGAGACACGGCCACAAGTTAGGCTGTAAGATATAATTGATACATGGTCACAAGTTATACTGTAAGTTTTAAGTGAGACATAGTCACAAGTTATACTGTAAGTTTTAAGTGAGACATAGTCACAAGTAATACTGTAAGTTTATAGTGAGTTACAGTCAGAAGTTAGACTAAGTTTTTAGTGAGACACGGCCACAAGATAGGCTGTAAGATATAATTGATACATGGTCACAAGTTATACTGTAAGTTTTAAGTGAGACATAGTCACAAGTTATACTGTAAGTTTTAAGTGAGACATAGTCACAAGTTATACTGTAAGTTTATAGTGAGTTACAGTCAGAAGTTAGACTAAGTTTTTAGTGAGACACGGCCACAAGTTAGGCTGTAAGATATAATTGATACATGGTCACAAGTTATACTGTAAGTTTTAAGTGAGACATAGTCACAAGTTATACTGTAAGTTTTAAGTGAGACATAGTCACAAGTTATACTGTAAGTTTTAAGTGAGACATAGTCACAAGTTATACTGTAAGTTTGTAGTGAGTTACAGTCAGAAGTTAGACTAAGTTTTTAGTGAGACACGGCCACAAGTTAGGCTGTAAGATATAATTGATACATGGTCACAAGTTATACTGTAAGTTTTAAGTGACACATAGTCACAAGTTATACTTTAAGTTCAGAGTTTGTAATAAACTTAGCAAATCCTTTCATGTTTTCTACTTAAAAACCTCTCAAGTGTGTGTAGAGCGAAATGAACTACTTAATTTCCCTTGCAAAAATTTCACCTGTGGTGGGTGACAGAAAATGGGATTCCTAGAACACTAAACAATCTGTAATCCCAAATTAAAATGTTTTTACAGTAATCACTTATATAGATGTGTTAAAAATCTGTTATCTCTAATTAATTTATTTTTTATAGATAACAGCAGAAGCTTTTGATGGGAAGAACCAAGTACCAGTTACCATACTCATTGATGTAGTGAGGGATCTTTACACACCAGTGTTCCAATTTGTGAACTACACAGTACAGATAAATGAAAACAGACCTGTAGGAGATATAATTGAGACAGTCAGAGCTACAGATCAGGATAAACAGGTGGGTTGTTACCACTGACAGAATAAGCAGATGGGTTACTACCCTGACAGGATAAACAGCTGGGTTATCACCCTGACAAACTTTTAATCCCAATGTCTTGCTAACCCCTACCCCCTCACAACCAGGCCTGTACAAGATTTAATTGAGACAGTCAGAGCCATTTGTCAGGCTATCCCCTTGTCTACCCCAATCTCACCCCCTCTTTGACCTCCCTTGCGCCATATGCATCAGATTGGTCAGGCTATCCCTTTTCTTCCCAATCCGACTCCCCTGGGATCTATCCTCACCATCAGATTGGTCAGGCTATGCCCTTGTCTCTACCAATGCCACTCCCATGGGATCTCCCTCTCACCATCAGATTGGTCAGGCTATGCCCTTGTCTCCACCAATGCCACTCCCACTGGGACCGCCCTCTCATATCAGATTGGTTGGACTATCCCCTTGTCTACCCCCAATGCCACTCCCACTGTGACCTTTCTCTCACTATCAGATTGGTCAGGCTATGCCCTTGTCTCCACCAATGCCACTCCCCTGGGACCTCCCTCTCACCATCAGATTGGTTGGACTTTCCACTTGTTCACCCCCAATGCCACTCCCACTGTGACCATTTCTTGCACTATCAGATTTGTCAGGCTATCTCCTTGTCCACCCCCAATCTAACTCCCACTGGGACGTCCCTCTCACCATCAGATTGGTCAGGGTGTGCCCTTGTCTTCGCCAATACCACTCCCACTGTGACTTCCGTCTCACTATCAAATTAGTCAGGCTATCCCCTTGTCTCCCCTTTTCCACCCCTCATGGAAGTATCAAAATTAAGTACACCAATGAAATTGATACATTTATAGCATCTTAGATATCTTGAAATAAATCACCATCATGGTAATGACCTAAAATGTAGCTACAGTCTCTAGTGAAACTGACATGAATCAAGAAGCTGCCATGCCATTATTTGTCTTTTTTTTCTATTAACAGGGAGAAATCAGGTATGATGTCATAGGAGAATACCCAGCTCCCAGTCTTTTCTTCGTCAACGCCATCAATGGAGAAGTTTCTATAATTAGAAGTGTACGAGAAGATAACACAATGGATGTTTATAGGGTATGTATATGCTTCATACTCTTTCATCCTTGACTTTTTGTCTCGCCTGCTATTGAAGTCGTGAAAGACGAGACTTAGGTTTTGATTTTCTGGCGACAGTGTTGGCATTGGCATCCACAAACTTCATGTTAAGTTATCTGATAAGTTCATTTCAACATGAACCCCTTATGCTAAGTCAATGATATTTGGTTTACAGATGTATTTCCATTATTGCATCACAAATTGATGCAAATTTTACTCATATACCCCCGCAATCTAGTGCATTTTGTAGTGGTAACAAAAAATTATTAACTTTATAATTTCATATTATTATACAAAATATGAAAGCAACACAAAAAATGATATTTAACAAACACACCATTATATTGACAGTATGAAACAGGCGAGACTTGTCTCTGTGATAACAGTTTATTATAAATAACCAAACCGAGTTACCTTAAGTTCGATTCAAATTTCAAATTCTATGCCACCCCATGGACCAAAGATTCAACATTGAATAAATTTTCAGAATGGAAGCAACTGGGGAATTTGAATAGGTCTGGTTTACTGATCTATGCTATCATACTCCATTCTTTTACATCCTGCAGTACTTCTACATATTATTAACACCTGTACTATACTGTATGGTGGCTTATTTTGGCTGGGGTAAAATTTGTTGAATTTGAGGGAAAATGTTATACAGAATTTTTTGACATTTCTAATTTTTTTTGCAAATACAAAGTGGAACACTAAGTACTGAAGCCATGTGTAATTATTTTGCAGAAATTTGTTTTCCCATTTTTAGACATACCTCTAAATTATGCCAAAATTAGCACCCCAAGAAAATGACCAAAATATGTTATTCAAAAGGCAACATTACAGAGCATCACATGCGAGGCTAACCACAGGCATTCAGTCATACCAGAATAGATAACAGACAGGCCTGTAGAAATGGTTCAGGAAAGTGAATTCAAATAAAAGTGGTCTTTAAATTGGTTTATTATTAAAACATGCAATTCAAAAACAAAGCAAAAATAATAAAGAACTATTTATAGTGTCTAGATACAGTGCACTGAGAAATTTAAAAAAAACGGACAACCATTTACCTATCCTATTTCACCCCTTTCAGCTGTTGTCCCTTTTTTCAATGATTTACAAACATAAGAAAATTATATACCGGTAAGTGTGATGCTTGGTTGTAAGCTGTGCCTAACTCATATTAGTAATTTGTATCATGTGTATTTGTAGTTGGTTGTAGAAGCCTTTGACACGTACCGTCCAGACAAGCGAGGAACAGGTACAGTCTTAATTACTGTACTACGGAATCCAAACCTACCAAGCTGGCAGTTACCCCAGTACAGTGCTAAAGTCCGTGAAGATGCTCCTGTTCTCACTGAGGTGCTCCAAGTTCAGGCTACAGATAAGGATGTGAAAGTAAGTTCAGGCTACAAATAAGGATTAAAGAGTAAGTTCAGGCTAATGATAAGGATGAGAGAGTAAGTTCAGGCTAACGATACGGATTAGAGAGTAAGTTCAGGCTACAGATAAGGATGAGTGATTAAGTTCAGGCTACAGATAAGGATGAGAGAGTAAGTTCAAGCTAATGATAAGGACGAGAGAGTAAGTTCAGGCTATAGATAAGGATGAGAGAGTAAGTTCAGGCTAGCGATAAGGATGAGAGAGTAAGTTCAGGCTACAGATAAGCTTGAGAGAGTAAGTTCAGGCTACAGATAATGGCAAAAAAAACTTAAAATCATATGGTTAGGTCTAATGACTGATAACACAGATTGAGCACAATAGCAAGATATTCTGTACAGGACCTGAATAATATATGGACATTGTGTTTATAGTAACACTGTTATCCTGAAATGTTTATTGTAACATTATTACCCTGAAATGTTTAGAGTAACACTGTTACCCTGAAATGTTTTTTTTTAATCATCAATCAAAATATTTTAAACCCAAAAACTCATTGAAAATCAATACAGCTTTGGTTGAAAACCTTTTTTGAATTAAAAACTTTGCCATGACATTATGAATTAGAACCTCTAGCCTTGCTATAGCACTTTGTGTTTTATGGATTAACTTTAATATTTTTTTGTTTTCAGGACAAAATAACATATGACATCGTAGAACAGCGACTAGAGAGAAGCTTTGGCTTGGGATCTGATGAATACTTCATTATTGGTCGGGAATCTGGTGTAGTACAGCTGGCTAAACCATTGATCAACACTGATATTCAGAGATTCTATGTAAGTTTACAGCGATGTGAATTGAACTGATATCCATAAATTTCATGTCAATTTACAGTAATTTGAATTGAACTGATATCTAGAGGTCTATGTAGGTTTACAGAAAATTGCATTGTTCTAATATCAGAGATTCAATTTAAGCATTCAGCAATTTGAATTGAACTGATACCAAGAGGTTCTATACTCAACAAAAAAATAGTTAAGGGTCACTTAGTTTTCAAAATTATGAAAAAAAATTGTTATGACACTGATTTGAACATGATTAAATAAATTATCTGTTTTTGAAAAAAAAATGTTTTTTTATTGTTATTGGGATTATTGATAGAAATGCCACATATGTTTATATATTGTAAAAATAAAATATAATGAATATTTTCTAAAGTGCCTCTTAACATTTTTTGTTGAGTTTGTGTAGATTCACCGCAATGTGAACTGAACTGCTACTGCTTTCAATACAAAGTCCAAAGTAGGCCTGTGTTTGATTTAAATTGTGCAGGCTTCCAGGTAGAAATCTGTGGTGGATTACGCAAAAATTGTATTTGTATAATATATCATATGTTATGATGTGACAACAATTTTTTTTGCTTATGATGCTCTAAATTACAATTTAATTTACGCTACCATTTTTTTTCGGGGGGGAAGGGGGAATGACCATTGCCCTTCATGTTATAATGTTCAATGTGTATAAGACTTAAGTTTGATTATTTTACTTTACACACATGCAAAAAATTTAAACAATATATCTTTACAGATTTCAAGCAGGATTTTCTTTGTCTTTAAAATGGAAATCTTTTTTTTTTCAAATCATGATTTCACCATTTCTTTTCCTTTATTATTGCATGTTTACTTCTAATTTCCCCAATTTCCACTTTTTTCTTGAAAAATTGTGTCTTTACTTTATGATAATGCAGAAACTGCGTTGTCTTTAACTTCATTTCCTGTTTACCAGGTGGTGCTACGAGCTTGTGATTCTGGTTCCCCTCAGAGATGTATCAATACAACTGTAACAATCAATGTGGATCGTACAACAGAACCACCAAGATTTACACAGACAACTTATAGAGAAAGTATTGATGAGACCAAACCAGTTAATGATTTGGTTATTCAGGTTACGGCCACTGATCCAAATATAACTGTAAGTTTGATTGGTCATTCATACTTAGTTTCTGTCTTTCTGTAATATCTTTTGTATAATGTTGTAATGTATTTCAAATACTTTGTGAAGCCTTTTGGCCATGCAATTCTCAATTTGTTTATACCTTTATTTTAAGAGTGCTCTTACAATTTCTGTTCAATTCAATCTATGTTAATTTTTGTCCTACTCTTAATTTTGCTATTCGGTTCTAATTTTCTCAATAAGCAAACCTTTGTAAGACATGTATTGAAAAAAATATATAAAAAGGGGATTTATACATTATTCCAGTCTTTTGGTAATATCGTCTGTTTAAATGTTGTAATGTTTTTGAAATAATTTGGAGGAGGATTTTGGCTGTGCATCTGTATATTTTAGATGTTTTAGTTATAAGATTACACCTACTGTTTTGATCTTTTCACAAGCTTAATTCTATTTTTTTTTTCAATCATACATGAGTTACTTCCCTTTAAGAATTTTGTTATTCCATCCATGACTTTTCTACTAGCCTACTTTTTTGTATATACATGAGTTACTTCCTTTTTGAGGGTTTAGCTTTCTTTCCATAAACATTTTTGTAAAGCCTAATTATTGTTGTTTTTTGTTCGCTTTTTTTGTGAAGTGAAAAAAATTTGTTCTGGGGCATTTTGTTTAAACCTACAATTCTTGAAATTTTCAAAGAAATAAGAAATTAACTTCTACAAAAGTCAGCCATACTTTAGTCAATATCTAGGGCATAGCGTATAATCGTTATACAATCATTTCTTAACATATTTTATGTTCTGCAAATCTCATTTTTTATGGAACATATTTCTCATTAAGGACTATGCGAGTGTAATGTGTAAACATTTAAAAACACAGAACTATACAATATGCTGTGTTCCAGATATTGACTAGAGTATTGAAGAACCTAAAAATGAATCCACTTTTTTGTTATAATTATGTTTTGTAGCCTGCTCTTGTAAGTTTAATTTTCTGTATAAATCATCAAGTAAAAACATATATCGTTAAATGCAATTAAAACAAAGAAATATATGAATATTTATATCTTAGTGATAGGTATTATAAAGGAGAAAATAAAAAAAAAATGTCTTCATGGAATCTATATCATAATGTATATGTAAATGTTAGGCTTAAAATATTTTAACTGTAGTTGCATCAGTTTTTTAGTAGAGAAAGACTAAGATATTGAACCTTGCATGAAAATCAAGTATACATGGCAACATCTTTTATCATTTAAATTAGAGTAGAATTCCAATGCATGTATTGTACACCTTCCCTGTCTTATGATATAAAAAAAAAAAACATTGCCTATTTTGTTTGAAGAGCTCAACAATTAAACTTAATATGAAAATGTATTGGTCTTGTATGTGTCAATGAATACCATAAATTGGGAAATTTTAGCAGTAGTTTTGTTTTGGTTTATTTAGGGCTTCTCTTCAAAATTGCCAAAATTAAACATATTAAAATATAACATTTTCCAAGTTTAGGCAGCTAGTGGATATCGGTGTATAGGTATCAAAATATGTGTCTGCATAGCAATACAATTGACCTTACATTAGATATATTACCGGTAATGAAAATGACACTGGTAGTTTTGGATTTTTTCAGAATAACAAAGAAAACTTTTAATCCACCTTGAAGATAACACAAAAATAAAACACTTATCATTCTGAATGTACCAAAATTAAACATGTATGTTTTGACAGAAAACTGCCAAAATATCCCAATTTACAATATGTCCCAACTTGTAGAACCTACTTTGTGCTATCATATACAAAAAAAAAAAAAAAAAAAAAAAAAAAATAAGAAATTTGAATTTTAAGAAAATACCATCTTTAATTAAAAACATACCTAGTATGCAGGTACCTTTTGAATACATGTATATTCTTTGTTCTTTTCAAGGTTTTATTAATTTTTGGTTAAAATATCTATAACCTAATGATAATTGCTGCCAATTGATTAAGAATTCAATGTTCTTGATATTTTTCACCATCATAATAATTCCTTTGACAGTTATATTTTTGTTGTCGTCTCTCTCAAGACAAATCTCCTTTTTGTAGTAATTACAATGTTTTACTCAAAACTATTTTCACAGTCACAATTTTTTCTAAGCCAAATCGTTGTGTATTAAACTTTGTTGTCATTATGATTTTACAGGGAGAGATTGTGTATGAAGTTGTACCACCAGGCAGTGAATATTTTACACTAAATAGAACAAATGGTATGATTACCCTTGCCAAATCTGTCAAGGATGATCTCTCTACTGATTATAGGGTAAGTTGTGTACACAGCCAGAAATGCCCCTCAAGAGAATCATTTGTTTTGAAACATGATTATCATATGAATGGAGTATGATATGATTATCATATTAATGGAGTATGATATGATTATCATATGTTTCAAGGCCAAAATTAATCATATGATACATTGGATTTTCATACGCTCTGTGAGATGTTTAGGTTTCCTGCACGCACAATACCTAAAAGCATGCTAAACACTCAACAAACGCATGATGATCGAACGCTATCGTGCATTTAAATTAATGTCCTATCGTGCGTTCAAACAAATACAAATCAATGTGTAAACGAATGATGAACAATGCACAAATGCTAAAATGGGAAACACAAATGTTTCAAGAAGTGTATCAATCATATGATTTTATAACATGCATATAATTTTCATATACTGGGCTTATTTGGCTGTGTAACTGTAGTTAGTTTAAAAAATTTACAAAATATTTAGATACAAACGGTTGGACAAGAATGCATGTAGAAACAAGAACTTATTTATTTTTAAAGAATCATTATGTTTCATAACACATATTGAGTTAAGTTTAGTTAATTCTTATTTTTCGTTTGTTCTGATGTTTTGGCCCTTAAAATACATGACCATCTGCTAGACATTAAATCACAAACTATCAGTTACTGTGAAAGGACTTTTATTACTGGGTTCCAATTTTCGTGGTTTAAGGAAAAATTAACAGTTCGTGGATTTTTGAATTCATGAATTTGACAACTCTATTGTACATGAGAATGGAAAATTTTCCTTTTGTTGGGAATCTAATTTTGTGGTTTCTAAAACCCATAAAAACCATGAAAATTGGAACCCCACGAACAATAATTATACCCCATGGAACGAAATTGCGAAGGGTATAATGTTTTTGACCTGTCTGTCCGTCAGACTGTCAGTCTATCTTCAGTTTTCAGGACTTTTTTTCTAAATGCTTGCAGATATTGACATGATTTTTGGTATATAAGTTCAACATGATAAGTTACAGGTTAATTATAACTTTTGTTGTGCTCCAATGATTTTTACCGAAATTAAGGGCCTTGAACTTAACAAAGTTCACAGAAATAACAGTTTTCTGGTCTTTTTTCTAAACGCTTTCAGATATTGACATGATTTTTAGTATTTAAATTCACCATGATGAGTTACAGGACAAGGCTGTAGTTGGTTCTGCTCCAATTCTTTTTACCAAAATTACAGGCCTTGAATTTAGATTAAGTCACAGAAATAACCATTTTTCAGACTTTTTTTTTCTAAGCGCTTGCTAATTATGACATGATTTTTGGTTTATGAATTCATCATAATAAGTTATAGGTCAAGTGTACGTTTTGTTCCACTACAATGATATTTACTTAACTAAACTCAAAGAAATCACAGTCTGAAGTCTTCAACTACCATTCTGAGTAACAGAAGTTAGTTAAAAGATAAAAGTCTAGTCTAAAAGACACTCTAATTCCTTTTTTTTTACCAAAGGTTCTTCTAATGTATTTCTCATACGATGAAATTTACTTTAGTGTCCAACATGGGGACTCGTTGGGTATGTGAGCATGCTCACTAAGGTTCTTTAATTTTTAATTCTTTTTACAGTATATTTTTTTATTCATGATTTAACAACAAGAAAATAAGGTTAACAATCATTTATTATGTTTTTTTCTCCGTGACAGTTTAAAGTAGTGACATACGATTCAGGTGAAAGTCTGTACAGATCTACAGCTGATGTAATTGTCTTTGTCAACCGTAATCCAAACCAGCCAACATTCACTGAAGTGCCGTATAGAATCACCCTGGATCAGAACGCCCCCTATGATTTCTTGGTTGCCAATACATCAGCTTCTGATGCTGATAAGGTTTGTATTTTACTGTATATAAAAGTTGGTATAAAGGAGAGACAATTCTATATACATGTATGTAGATAAACACTAATCATTACACTAGAAGGGGAGACAATTCAATAGACATGTATGCAGATAACCTAACTGCAACTCTAAAAGGGGAGACAATTCTATATATAAAACTATAGAAGGGGACAATTTTATATAAAGCATGAAAAAAGGAGACTGTTAAGAAATTGACAGAAGGTCTTGTCAGTCTTGTCACTTGACCTGGTCCATTGACTAGAATGTGAAGGCTTCTCAAAATTTAAAAAAGGTATAGAAAGTGGTTGTGTATAGAGTATGCCTTCGATTTTTTTTTCTGACAGAATGCAGTTTGTTAGACCTGATTTTACTGAGCACTGATTTGATTTAGTAATATTAAGTGATTATAAGGCCATACAAATATTTCTGGTTCTGAGGTCCTTTCTCATCTTTTTTGATGGATACAAAAAAAGTGAGGAAATAGTTGTCTCGCTCTGATTTATTTTCATCAAAGATTGATATGGATTGGCTTTAAAACAAGAAATTTACTAAAGAAACAAATAATTGACTTTGATAGAACTTAGAAATAAGAATTTGATTTGGATTGACCAAAGAAATAAAATAATGGTTTGGATAGGCCTGAGAAATACAAAATTGTTTTAGAATGGCCTAAGATAGAACTTAGAAATAAGAAATTTATTTGGATTGACCAAAGAAATAAAATAATGATTTGCATAGGCCTGAGAAATATGAAATTGTTTTGAAATGGCCTAAGTAATTTGATATTTTTTTTACTTTAGGATATCCCAAGATACTTTGCTGAGGCACCTGTAGAAACAATGGCATACTTTAAGTATGATTCTGATAATGGTAATCTGTACCTACGGAAACTTCTGACTTCTCTTACACCACCTACAACTTTTGTTTTAACTGTTTATGCTCGAGACCAGAGAAGGGTCAACGAGAAGACAGGCACTAGTACTATTTCTGTCACCATAGATTTTGATGACACTCCTGTGTTTGTTCCTGCGTCGTATGGAATGAGCATTGAAGAGTCAAAACCAGTCGGATCATTTGTCATTGATACAAACGCTGTGGATAATGATTTGAAGGTAAGCTTTTATTGCGGGTGGAGATAAGGGGTGACATGAGGCAGGGATGGTAATAATTTTAGAATTTTAATGGACTAAGTCAGTTTTTTAAGACATACTTGATATAGTAGTGCAATATATTACTATTAAACCTGTAGAACCTATGATACAGTGGATTCTACATCACATACCTGTTAATTGCTTAGAAACTCAAAGAACTTTTAACAATGTTACCCATGCAAAAAATTCCTCGTGATTGCATAGATATTTTTTTTTCCAAATTTACACAAAAATGAAGCTGAATGGGTGAAACGACAATACATCATTAGTGAAATATCTTATTTTTCTACTAAAGAACTTTGTTTTTACAACAATATTTTCTCTTTTCTTTTGACTAGACACTATGGCAGGACATGATAATTAGGGTTCTGTTTACAAGGTTACTAGGATATTCAGGGTTCTGTTTAGACAGGTTATCAGGTTATTCAGATTCTATTTAGAGAGGTTTTCAGGTTAATCAGGGTTCTATTTAGAGAGGTTTCAGGTTATTCAGTACCTTCTTTAGAGAGGTTTTCAGGTTATTCAGGATTCTATTTAGAGAGGTTTTCAGGTTATTCAGGGTTCTATTTAGAGAGGTTTACAGGTTATTCAGGATTCTGTTTAGACAGGTTTTCAGGTTATTCTGGGTTTCGTTTACAGAGGTTTTCAGGTCATTACAGTTCTGTTTAGAGAGGTTTTGAGGTTGTTCAGGGTTGTTTAGACAGGTTATAAGGTTATTCAAGATTAAATTTTGAGAGGTTTTCAGGTTATTCAGGGTTCTATTTAGAGAGGTTTTCAGATTATTCAGGGTTCTATTTAGAGAGGTTTTCAGGTTTTTCAGGGTTCTGGTTAGACATGTTACTAGGTTATTCAGTGTTCTGTTTAGGACAGATTTACAGGTTATTCAGGGTTCTGTTAAGACAAGTTTTCAGGTTATTCTAGGTTCTGTTTAGAGAGGTTTTCAGTTTATTCAGTGTTCTATTTAGAGAGGTTTACAGGTTATTCAGGGTTCTGTTTAGACATGTTTTCAGGTTATTCTGTGTTTTATTTAGAAGGGCTTTCAGGTTATTCAGTGTTCTGTTTTGACAGGTTATAAGGTTATTCAGGATACAATTTTGAGATGTTTTCAGGTTATTTAGTGTTCTGTTTTGACGAGTTATAAGGTTATTCAGGATTCAATTTTGAGAGGTTTTCAGGTTATTCAGTGTTCTATTTAGACAGGTTATTAGGTTATTCTGGGTTCTATATAGAGAGGTTTTCAGGTTATTCAGTTTTTTATTTTAGAGAGGTTTTCAGGTTATACAAGGTTCTGTTTAGAGAGGTTTTTAGGTTTTTCAATGTTTTATTTAGAGAGGTTTTCAGGTTATTCAGGGTTCTGTTTAGAGAGGCTTTCAGGTTATTCAGGATTCTATTTAGAGAGGTTTTCAGGTTATTACAGTTCTGTTTAGAGAGGTTTTGAGGTTGTTCAGGGTTCTGTTTAGACGGGTTATAAGGTTATTCATGATTAAATTTTGAGAGGTTTTCAGGTTTTTCAGGGTTCTGTTTAGACACGTTACTAGGTTATTCAGTGTTCTGTGTAGGACAGGTTTACAGGTTATTCAGGGTTCTGTTAAGACAGGTTTCACTGTAATAACATCACAATAGGATCTATAAATAGGTATTAATTTCTTTTATACAGGGCGACATGACTTACGAAGCAATAGGAATCTACCCAGCTCAGGATTATTTTGCCGTTGATGCAAATGGGACCGTAACAATTAAGAGAGATGTCAGGCTGGATGTCAACAACCTGGTATCTTATACTGTAAGTTTGGACTAAACTTGTTTACTGTACAGTTAATGACTATTTGTAGTTGGGTAAAACCGATAACTCAGGCATATCTGTGATTTAAGGACAAAAGGAAACCTGGTGTTTGTATGCTGTTAAGAATAAAAAAAGAATTAAGTGTCAGTCTCTGTAAGAATCGGGCAGTGGGTGAAACATGGTATGTAAATTACCATCATTTTGAGGGTATTATTTGACTATTTGCACCATCAGAATCAAGGAAAAAAGATGATATTTTCCTTATTATGTTGGTGAATTGAGGTATAATAAAAATGCACTGAAAATGAACATTTCAAGAGCAGATAACTGATTCTTACAAACACTTACACTTAATATTACCAAAATTAATCACCATATGGAATGAGTGGGGATATACTCATCATGACAACTTGTACAAGTTCATGTAATAGATTATCTTAAACGTTGGTTTCAGACTAACAGTTGGTTTGGCATGTTAACCTGCCATTAAGTATGGTATGTATATAAATGCTAGGGCTGTCAACTGGTTAACCATTAGTTTTGTTAACAAGGCAGTTACAACTAGGAAACATTTTTTTTTCTATTTGGATTGCTGCATAAAGTACTCATTTAATTTGATTAAACTTTGTATATATGTCTGACATAGATAGGTACAACATGAACAAATAAGATGAAAATGTAAATACAAGTGTATACATGTCAGTTCTACTCATAAATTTTAGTATTTGAAATATACTTTTTGTTCAATAAAATTATTTTATCGAATACAGATGATGACAGCTGATTTTTTAAAATTTTATAACTACTAGTTCATGCAGCACAGGAAAAATATGTTAGAATGGGAAGTACATACCTGGAATGACACTAATTAGCCTAGACTGAAAGAGTTTGGTAGTTTGGAGAGTCATCATTCCAACATTCAAGTGGTGTTTTGTCATATACTGCACAAAAAATCATTCATTAAGGACTGTGTTGCTTTTTCAGGGGTCTGCAAAAATTCTGATAGTGTGGCATTTTCACCTATAATTGCTACAATCATTTAGGAGGTTAAGCAGTAATAACCAAGCTGTAGAACCAATTTTTAATTAATGCTTTTTTTTCTATCAAAACAACTTCTAATGTTGTAATTAACCTCTGGTCAAATAATCTTTGCATGTCTTAATTAGGTAACAGTGTTTAAAGTTAAATGATCAATAACCGAGTGGTGTTTTTGGTATTTCAAAACTTACGATGGTTAACCGGCTCCATCCTTAATACATTAATCATTTATTTAAATATCTTCCTATTGACTTTATTTTTGATAGCTACGTCTGATAGCTTATGACAGTCAAGTACCAACTCGTAGAGCAACTGCTGATGTAGTGATAACTGTGACCAGAAATCCTAATGCGCCAACTTTCTCACCTGATCCCTCATACAGTGCTGAAGTCAGGGAGAATGCTACCATAGGGTCAGAGGTCATGGATATTGATGCTGTTGATAAGGATAAGGTATGTAGACATTTAAGTTTAATTCCTCCTTAAGTTCAGGCAGAAGCAGAGGATAGTTGTTGGATAATGGATTTGACATATTTATTGTCTGCACTGAGAATTTTAATTATCATGAAGCCTTATAATATCAGAGTTATTGACATAATATGCAGATAGGGGCATAGAAATACCTGTGTGTGTGTCCAGTCACACTTCTAGATGCATTACTACTCAGATACTGCTTGATGAATTTTGTTCAAAATTTGTAGGATTGTTAGTCACCATATGTATTTGATCATATTGCACTGCCATTTTGATTTGACTAATTTTACAGGAGAAATGGGACTTTTGTACTTCAATTTCTTTGTAGCGGCAGGGGATACATGACTATGAGCTACTTGTTAAGGTTTGGGTGTGCTAGTTGTCTTGCTAAAATTGAGTTACATATATATAAAATTGGAGGAATTTTTCTTTAGTTCAGTCAAATTCATTTCTTTAAGGAAGTGTACAACCATTGCATTTTCCAAGGAGGAAAACAATTCAGGCTATCATAACTAACTTTTCAAAAATTTTTGCACAGAATTAACAAAAATTTTCTATCAAAAAATGAGGGTGGGGTGTTGGTTCCAAGTTCCAACCTCTAGAAGTCAACCCATGATCCAACATTGGACCATCTTCCTCTGATTTATAAAGAGAACAAGCTAAACACATTAAGGAGGTAGACATAAGGTAAGGGACACAACTCGTACAAATCTTGGAATATTTGTATTTACCGTTTTACATCTATCTCATGTAAGCATTAAGGTAACTTTGATTGATTTCATTCTGTTTTAAAGGAAAGCTTGAAAGGCTTTTGGGAAATTGATACAAACATATCACTGATTTCAAGAGTTATGTCCCTTAACCTTGTTCTACCTCCTTGAATACACTCATAAAAATTAGGGATTCTTGTGTAAAAGTGACTTAAATATATCACTATGTTAGTACCATGATATAGGTATTGACTAGACCAAGTGTATTGCTATATCTTTTTTGATTTCAGGATCCATTATCATATGAGATTGTTTCTGGTAATGGTGGAGATGTTTTCTTTATTGAACCAGACACTGGAAAACTAAAGACTAAACTTCCTCTCACGACCGATTACGCTCCTGATAATGTTTACAATGTAAGTTGTCTTTATCAAACCAACTGCACTCCCCTAAATGTTGGTAATGTAAGTTATCTTTATAAAACCATCAACTGCATTCACACTAATGTTGATAGTGTAGGTTATCTTTATAAAACCACCAACTGCATTCCCACAAATGTTGATAGTGTATGTTATCATTATCAAACTACCAACTGCACTCTTCTAAATGTTGGTAATGTAAGTTATCTGTATCAAACGTTCAACTGCACTCCCCCAAATGTTGGTAATGTAAGTTATCTTTATAAAACCACTAACTGCACTCCCCAAATTTTGGTAATGTAAGTTATCTTTATCAAATGACCAACTGCACTCCCCCAAATGTTTGTAGTGCAAGTTATCTTTATCAAATCACCAACTGCATTCCCACAAATGTTGATAATGTAAGTTATTTTTATAAAATCGCTAACTGCACTCCCACAAATGTTGATAACGGGAGTTATCTTTATCAAACAACGAACTGCACTTCCCCAAATGTTGTTATTGTAAGTTATCTTTATAAAACCACTAACTGCATTTTTCTAAACTTACCATAAAAGTTATTTTTATCAAAACAAGAACTGCACTCTTTCAAAGGTGTAGGGACATTAGCCTATCAATAGTGCCCCGAAATATTAACTTTGTTGTAATAACATAAAACTCGTTCATAACATAGTAAAATATATAAATATAAGGAATAAAGATGTTTTGTTCAATTAGTTAACTGTAATGATGTCATGATCATTTTGCCACAGTTATTTGTCAATTAACAAAAACTGTTGAAAATTGTGAATTTTGTTGTTTTATCAGGCATATATTTACATCTAGGAAACTATGTCCATACACAAAAAACATAGCTTTATATTTTCATTTTCAAATTTTTGACTGATCTATGAGCAATTATTAACTGATCACTGATGGGTTGATAACCAATGATCATTGACCAATTTGATCACAATTTCGAAATATAAAAAAATGGATTCATCTGTATTCCAGATTTGTCATTGACACGAATCAAATATAAAGATATACTAAATTTATTTTGAATTCAAAATATTGAATTAACTTTATGTATTTTTTTTTAAAACAAAACCAAAAAATTAAAGAAAAGTAATTAAATTTATGAATGATTTTATTTTATTAAGTAAAATGGGAAACAAAACTAATGATGTTGTAAAACAAAAGAACCGTTCATCATTTGGTTGGTGTAAATCAGAAGGGATCACTGATCACTGGTACAACTGATTGGTTTTATTGATTAATGACTAATCTGAAACTGATCAATGATCACTGACCTATCAAAAAACTGATTAATGATCAATGACTGATATGAAACTGATCAATGACAGATCAAGTATGTAGTTGCACGGATTGGTTCAGATACTGTAACAATGTAATGTTTGAATTATCATTATAGCTATTTGTTGACTATTTTTACAGCTAATTGTTGGCTGTTTTTACAGCAAATTGTTGACTATTTATAGCTAATTGTTGACTGTTTTAATAGTGAATTGTTGACTATTTTTACAGCTAATTGTTGACAATTTCTACAGCTAATAGTTGACTGTTTTTACAGCTAATTGTTCAAGCAAGTGATGGGCGTGGCCAGGCAGCTAATGCTACAGTTCAGATTAGAGTCATCCGAGAGTCTGCTGATATTCCTCCAACGTTTACCGACATTACATTTGATACCACCATTCGATTTGATCAACCAATCAATCAAGTTTTCTACAAGGTCAATGCCACTGACCAAGATCTCAAGGTTAGAGTTATTTTCATCCTTCCTCCATGGTGAGGGGAATTCTCATCCATCCTCTAATGTCAGAGAAATTGTTATCCTTCCTTCATGATGATAAGAATTTTCATCCTTCTTCCATCAAGTCCATGGTGAGAGGAATTTTCATCCTTCCGCCATGGTGAGAGGAATTTTCATCCTTCCTCCGAGATGAGAGGAATTTTCATCCTTCCTTCGAGATGAGAGGAATTTTCCCCAGCAAGATAAAAGGAATGTTTGTCCTTTTAATAAGGCCAAAAAAAATAATATGTGTGTTTCCGGTCACCCGACCGCCCTTGAAATAATGGTGCCGACCTGAAACACTTTTTCACTAAAAAACGAATTTTTTTAAGTTTTGGTACGTTTTGTCTCCTTACGGTCGTAATTATGTCGTGGTTATTTGTTAGATCTTAAAATGTGTTTCCAAAAGCGCTTTATAGTAGCAGACTTGACATCATTATTGTAAAGTGGAAGAGCGATTTGAATTTACTTGGAATGATTTTTACCTCATTGAGAATCTCGAATATAAAAACTACGATGGCCAGCTTCACAGTGGCAAGCTCGGTCATCGCTGTTAAAATAGTGGAATGCCATCACATGGACGCAAACAACATGTTATCGTGCTTTCAAAATAAAATATATTTGACTCTATCGATATGAAAGGCTAGAGTACCTGATGAGATGTACGGCTTTGGTCATCTTGACCTAAGTGATATCCGAAACACAAGGTGAACAGATAATAATATAAGTTCCTACTGACTAAATATAAAAAGAAAAGTAATGGCTACCTCTTATCAGTAAATTGAACATTACAGAGAGAATAAAATAATTAACGAAATCATGTGTAGAGAAAATTAATAAATAAAAACATACAATCAACTCCTAAAACTTATTGGAAATATGCAGCCAACTATAAATTCTGTTGAACCCAAAATAAATATTATGAAAGAGTATAAGAATCAAAATAAACATAAATATGTTGTAGTTCAATCCTTAATCATAGGAGGAATAAGACCGATGTTTATCTATTTAAACAAATGCAAATCATGTTGAAAGGTATTGGCATTGAGTTCTGCTGGGGTAGGAATATGGACATGTTTTATTATTACAGTTTATATAATTAAATAAATGCAATACATTTTGAAAGGCGTGGGTATTGAGTTTTGCTGGCATAGGAATATGGACACGTTTATTCTTAAAAAATATAATATTTTATTGAAGATGATAAATAATATAAGAACTGAAAAATTACAATATGAATGAGAAAATTCAGTAAATTTGAAACGGGAAACTGATTTTTTATTGATATTATATAAAACACACAATTCTGACACAAAACTTCTAGTTTCTGCTACAGATCAAACTTAAACTACATCTCAGAAAGTATCTTAAGACATCTTGAGATGATTTTATGTCTTAAGAATGGTCTAAGACAAGGTGTTTGTCTTTTATTGAAGAATTTACGTAAACATAACATTGTATCTAGATGTCTTTGGACACTGTAGATCATTTGCTATCCAAACATGAGGATCAGGGAACTTAAACCATTAAAAAACATTATACAAGAAAAAAAATATTTTTATGCAATAAAAACTTTTTCTGACCTACCTACCTGCAGTCAAAATCATTAGGTGATAGGAAACACACATATTTTTTTTGGCGTAGCAAAGAGAAATTTTCACTCTCCACCAGTTAAGAGAAAAATTCTTCTTCTTTAACTTAAGAAGGATTTTCATTCTCCTCCAAGGGGAAATGAAGTTTTGTCAACATAATTCTGTAATGAAAAAGTGCATTTCTTACATGTACATACATCTCTTAAATCTTGCAAATGAAATAGAAAAAAACAGTTTTTTTTCTGTGGGATTTTCAAACCATTTTGTGTAATTTTGATAGATCTGTCATAAATACATTTTGACACATGTATAAACTTAACCCTGAATAATGAAAAACCTGTCTAAACCAGACACTTTTAAAAGTCCCTGTATTTCAATTTAAATGTAATTGAACCATGGTAAACAGAGTCATTGTTAGAGTAAAAAAAGGGGTTTTTATACAGGCTTGACTGTACATATGACTAAAATGAAATTCTTTCAAAAAAGAATTTTGATTTTCTTCAGGATGATTTTGTTTTTGGTGATCTGTTTATTGTTTTTTACAGAAAACACTTACCTATGAACTGATAGGTGTATATCCAGCACAAGATTTCTTTGTTGTTGATCCAACATCTGGAGAAGTTTCATTGAAGAAATCCTTGACAACTGATCCCTTAACTCTATTGGAATATACGGTAAGAGTTCCTTGACAGCAGATTCTTTAACTCTGTTAGAATATACAATAAGAGATCCTTGATAGCAGTTCCCTTAACTCTGTTGGAATATATGGTAAGGGATCCATTACAACAGATCCCTTAATTCTGATGGAATATATGGTAAGAGATTCGGAACAGCAGATCCCTTAACTCTGTTTGAATATACAATAAGAGATCCCTAACAGCAGATCCCTTTACTCTGTTGGAATATACGGTAAGAGATCCATGACAGCTGATCGCTTAACTCTGTTGGAATACACGGTAAGAAGTCCCTGACTGCAGATCCCTGAACTCTGTTGGAATATACGGTAAGAGGTCCCTGACAGCAGATCAGTAAGAGGTTTCCAACAGCTGATCCCTTAACTCTGTTGGAATAAGCTATAGAAGATCCCCGTCACCTGATCCCTTAACTCTATTGGAATATATGGTAAGAGATTCCTGACTAATGATTCCTTAACTCTGCTGTAATACACAGTAAGAAAGCCCTTTCAACCAATCCCTCAACTCTGATGGAATATATGGTAAGAGATCCCTGACAGCAAATCACTTAACTCTATAATGGAATTTACAGTAAGAGATCCCTGACGGCAAATCCCTTAACTCTATAATGGAATACATGGTAAGAGATCCCTTACAACCGATCCCTTAACTCTGATGGAATATACGGTAAGAGATCCCTGACAGTAGACCCCTTAACTCTGTTGGAATATACCAAAAGAGTTCCTTTACATTAGGTCCTCTCACTGCATCTTGCTTTATGGTATGGGTTTTGCCCACTATTGAAGACCGTGTTGTGATGTGTAGACCTTTGATTGTTAATTGCTTGGTATTTTCTCATTGGAAATCCTACCACATCTCCTATCTTTATACAAAGTAAATAAGAAACCTAATTTTTTAGAATTTTCAAAAACAGATTTCTGATTGAAAGTGGGAGAAAATCAAGTTTTTTGCAGTATTCACAGATGTAGATCTGATTAATTTCAGCAAAATTTCTTATTTGCATTTTACAAATTATAAGATTTAGTGATTTCAGATGATAATTACATTTAAACACAGATCAACTTTGATCTTCACCTCAATCATCATTTCTCCATAAATAATGCTGAAACTCTCCACTATTTTAATGTTTTGACTTGTGCGTATTAATATTATATGGTAATATTTAATGTCTTGTTAGATAGATTTGTAAACATTGATATAGATTATTAACCTTTGTTGCAGTTGAGAGTTCAAGCTTATGATTCAGCTCGCTCTGATGCAAGGGCAGAACAAAGCTACAATGTGAAGGTGAACCGTAATCCAAGCTCGCCTGTGTTTCCTACTTCATATACTATTTCCATCAAAGAAAACTATCCAGTCGGTGGGCGGTTAATTCTTGTTAATGCTACTGATGGAGATGGGGTGAGTTCAATAGGTCGAAGGTCAACAGGTGACAATTTTAAGTACACATATTTTACTGTTAATGTGGTTAATAACCTTATATTAGGCATGTGAAACCTGTAAGAGAACAAAATTATACTATCCTTGAGACTTCAAGATTACTGCACGCATGATACCTAAACCCACGTGAAACTCTCATCAAATACACAATAAAATGAACTCTCATAGCATGTGTTTAAACGAAAACTTGTATTTAAAAGCACAGTAAAGGTATGCCCCCAGGGTGTGTTTAAATGCATGAGTTACAAATGCTCGAGTTACAAATGCTCGTAATATGTGTTTAAATGCACAAAATACAAACGATATAAATTGATAATGCACATTGTGTTGGCCAAGTTGTCCCATACATTTATGTTCAGCTTTTATATTTACAGTACCACATGATTTACAACAGATCACATCCCTTTATCCCTGAAATCAGACCCTCAGTGGTACTAAGGTCACAGGTTTAATTAGTATAGATTGCTGTCCATTGTAAAAGTAGTCAAATCAAACAGATACAATAATTTAATTACATGTATTTACATAGGATGTGTCTGATTAAGAAGGTGATATGAGTATGTTCAAGGTTGACAAAACAATTAAGACTGTTATTATTTTATAACTTTACAGGATGTTGTAAAATACAGTATCATAGAGGATGCTGCAGGTTTAAAGGCTAAAGCTTACTTCTTCGTCAATGCTGACAGTGGTACAATCTTTGTCTCCAATGATCTGAAGAAATCTCGTCCTGAATCTGGATTTAATGTAAGTATATAGTTATTAACATCTAAGCTTATTGTCCCATTCATCAAGATATTAACAAGTCTGTAAAAGGTTTATTAAACTCCTACTTAATGAGTGGGTGATATATTGGTATCACCTTGTCCATTTATTGTTCCATCCATTCAAATATTTTGTGGCAGTTCTTTTGGCTTTCAATTGATGGATTGTTTTCATATTTGGTGTGTTACTTCATGTAGATGGGGCATATGTATGGATGCTGTCTGATATCAACTAACAGTCTCATGGGACTTTCATGATAGGCAAACATGTTGTCACAAAAAGCTTGGCTTCCAATAGATGGAAGCAATGAAAAATTTAGGATATCATACATAAAAATAAGATTGACTTTTATGTAAAAAGAGAGTGACATTTGAGGGAGAATCAGGGTTGTTCCAAAGATTAACTGGTATACATGTATGATAATGTTTGTAATTGTTGGGTATTATGTTAGGTTGTTTTATTATGGATGCTTGTTTACATCCTGTTTGAGGATAAAGATTTAATTGGTTTCATGAACTGTAAAAAGTTATTCCTGATAACCCAGTTAGATATCAGTCTCATTTTTTTTCATCTTTACACAGGTTTAGTTCCCATCCCTCTTTTTAACTCACCTAGTCTGAAGGGCCATGTAAGCTTTTGCCATTGCTTTGCGCCCCTCATTGTCATTAACAATTTTTCATAACTCTTCTCCTAAGAGACTACTTGACCAATTAGAACCAAAGTTAGTATAAATGTTCCTTAAGGTGTTTTGCATAGATCTTATGAGAGGATTTTTGATGTTATCACTAAAAAATTTTTTCATTCAAAACTACTTGACAGAATTTAATGTAAATTGATATTATTCTTCCTTAGGTATGAGCCTTTAGAATTGTTATCCAAGAAAAAACATGGCCTCTTTTACAAAAATGAAATATTGCTTATCGAACCAGGTGATCATGAGGGATTCAAGCTCTTTAGAGCCTTTACTTTAAAAAATATTAATGATTTATATCATATTCTATTGATTCCATGTGCAAATAAGAAAAATATTTAAACTTGATTTCACAGCACTTGGATTCCACCTTCATGTAATACCCCAATCACAAATTTTCTATTATTTCTAGTGCAAGCATTATCAAGTACATATTAACGACCAAAAACGTTCATAACAAAGAAAACTGAATGTACAGTGTAAAACAGTATTTCTATGAACTGATTAGAGTGATGACTGGTTTGTTCACAGACTAATGTGTCCAAGTGGAGTGGCATGCTTACCTGTAGGCTGTTGCTTCTTTGAGCTAGCACAATAAAGATCAGGTTCAGCATGTAGAACTAGTACAAAGTAGGGTCTGTTCGATTAGTCAATTTCTCTCTTCCTGAAATGCGTGAAATATGTTAAACAGTAATCAATCAATCAGTCAATATTTAAGTTTGATATCTGGGTTGGAGGGAAGTATGATTCACTGTATAGTAAAATTTATCAGGAACTTAAGTCATTTGTGTGACTTTAATCATTGCAGTTCCGTGTGAGAGCTGGTGACCAAGGAAAACCTGAGAACTTTGGAGAGACCAACGTTAATATAGTAATTGACCGAGATGACAATGCTCCTAGATTCATCTATGATCCAAATTTGTCCAATTATTATGCCAGGATTGAGGAAACGAGAACTGGGATTATTCTGCAAGTGCGAGCTGTTGATGATGATAATGAACCATCTGTAAGTTGTAAATACATCAGTGAAAGTTTCTATATTTGTTTATATATTATGATAAATTTGTTTTTTAAAAAATAACTTGTTTCTTTTATCTTATTTGATTAATTTGAAATAAACTTTGCTATGATGGAGACTTGCATGACAAGAAACCACATTCAGTAGTTCAATACTGATCTCTTTCCTCCATTTTCAGCCTCGCCTGGTACAGAGCCTTAGAAGGTGCCATGATTTTTGTCTTCCTTTTTAGGGCTCCTGTCTATTACTAAGACCTAGGATATGGCTTATTCATATAACTAATTTCTCTCTTCCATTTCAGGGTTCTATCCTGTACAGAGCCATGGGCAATGGTTTAGTATTGGAGCTAGTATCTCTCTTCCATTTCAGATTCCTATCCAGTACAGAGCCATAGGCAATAGTTTAGTAATGGAACTAATATCTCTCTTCCATTTCATGTCTCTATCCAGTACAGAGCCATAGGTAATGGTTAAGTAATGGAGCTAATATTTCTCTTCCATTTTAGGTGTCTATCCAGTACAGAGCCATAGGCAATGGCTTAGTAATGGAGCTAATATCTCTCTTCCATTTCATGTCTCTATCCTGTACAGAGCCATAGGTAATGGTTAAATAATGGAACTAATATCTCTCTTCCATTTCAGGTGTCTATCCAGTACAGAGCCATAGGCAATGGTTTAGTAATGGAGATAATATCTCTCTTCCATTTCAGGGCCCTATCCAGTACAGAGCCATAGGCAGTGGTTTAGGAATGGAGCTGATATCTCTCTTCCATTTCAGGGCCCTATCCAGTACAGAGCCATAGGAAATGGTTTAGTAATGGAGCTAATATCTCTCTTTCACTTCAGGTCTCTATCCAGTACAGAGCCATAGTTAATGGTTTAGTAATGGAGCTAATATCTCTCTTCCATTTTAGGGCTTTATCCTGTACAGAGCCATAGGCAATGGTTTAGGAATGGAGCTGATAACTCTCTTCCATTTCAGGGCCCTATCCAGTACAGAGCCATAGGAAATGGTTTAGTAATGGAGCTAATATCTCTCTTCCACTTCTAGTCTCTATCCAGTACAGAGCCATAGGCAATGGTTAAGTAATGGAGCTAATATCTCTCTTCCATTTCAGGGCTTTATCCTGTACAGAGCCATGGGCAATGGTTTAATCATATTGCTAATTTCTCATTTCCATTTCAGGGCTCTATCCAGTATAAAGCTGTAGGAGATGGTTTGGCCATTGCTTACTTCTCTGTGCAATCCAATGGCAATGTGGCAGTACAGAAATCTCTGTTAACAACCATTGAAACCAACTTTAAGGTAGGTATCCCTAATCAAGGTAGGTATCCCTAATCACAATAACTTTCACTAAGTCTGATATACTGTAGAAGTATTAATTTTTGCGGTGTAATAATTTTTGCTGTTTTTGCGGTTGACAGAAAAGCTTGAAAAGTATTACATGCAGAATTGAGTTTTAACACTATAGAACGCTTATCATGTTTTGAAACCGCGAAAATTGATACCTGCGAATATGTTCACTTGACAGAATCCGTGAATATTAGCAACTGTGAAAATTAATATGTTAACAGTAATACCCCTAACTGAAAATTTGACTTTCACCATGCCACTTTACCTATAAACTATCCAATCTAATTACGTCTTTTAGCATTGACATATGTGGTTATTTACTTCATTTTATCAGTTCAAGTCTCCAACATCATTTTTTATCTAGAACTTTGAAATTAATCATATAGACTTCAGAAGAGGAGTCAGTTAAGTAATATCTGTCAACTGATTTTTGGGTTAGGCAATGAAAATATTTGAAAAAAACCTTCCACTTTTTATTTTAGCTTGAAATCCAGGCCTATCATTCCTCCTGGCCTGGCAATGCTGTGTCTGGATTTGTCAATATCACAGTCATTAGAAACGTCAACAGACCAACATTTACCCCTGACAACAGTTACCAGGTGGATATCAACGAATACCATCCATTTGGACAAGTCGTAGCCTCAATACGGGCTTCAGATAATGATCTGGTGAGTTGTTACAAATTAAGTACTGGCTTTGTGATATATTACTGCTTAAACTCTAAAGGCATTACCATTTGTCACTGTATAGATGACGACAACAGAAAATTTTTTGTAAAATTTTTGCTCCCACTGTGTAGATTTAATTTAAATTTTGTGTGTTGCTTTTATAGATGGTGCATGTGCTACAAGTGATTTAATTAGCTATCAGATATCATCTTCCTCTGGGAGAGGAGTATGTGTAGTGCTCAGCCATGCATGTAATTTCACTATTTGTTGCCTTTGTTGCCTTCCTGACTTCTTTTAAACCTGAAGCGTGAGTCGATGCAAAAGCCTGTCAGTGGGTGGCTCATGAGAAATTGTTTTCAAAAATTTTTCACCTATGTCAAATCACAAAGGCATCCTTTCTCAAAGTTGAATGTCAGTTTTTGATTTAATGCATTGATAAGAGAGTTATAAATTATGTAGAAAGAATTGAGATTCATTGAAAAAAGGGGGAAACTCTTTAATTTTGGTTGCTTTGATTGGAAACTTTAAAATCATTTTCTGAGCTCTCCATTATTGATTCAAAACAAACTTTATATTTTTTGACATACATCTGGTAAATACATAACATTGGAATAAAAACTTTAGTGGGATAAAATTTACCCTGTGCCACCAATATTTTAGAATCTGCTTAATCTTTACAAATACTTGTACTCTTCATTGGGTACCAGTCATTTAGTGGTATTTGTACTATAATTTTTCTTTTTGGTTGTGTTGTATTAGTTGCTTTTTTTGTATTCCTGACTGTTTTGTCCCAGAATTATCCCTCTTTTGACCCTCAATATTGTTACTTCCTCATTTGTTGCCAAGTTTTTAGTCATGTTAGGGGCAATGTCTAGTTCTTTTAGCTACATTAATACATTAATTGTGTATGTACTTGTAGATTGTCTCATTTTCCTGTTTTCTTCCTCCCTTTCCCATGTTCTTGGATTTTGATATCTGATTTGTGTTCGTTATGCTTTAACATTTCTTTGCCTATATTTATGGTATATAATTTTTTATTATACACACTTTAGCCATTCAACAATTTAATGTTTTGTAGTCACAATACTAAGAATTTCTCTGCTAAATTATGAATTTACATTTATTTTACAGGACAAAGTTAGATACTCTATACTCGGGCCATCCAACAGTTCAGCTGTGTTCTATGTTAATCCAGACTCTGGTGATGTATTCCTCCGACAGTCTCCCAGTGATTTTCCTTCAATAACACAATATGTTGTAAGTAAAGTGGATGATAGGGGAATCACTTTTTTAGAAATTGTGTAAAGGTGTGCAGCTGATGTTTTAAAAACATCTCTTCCCCATTCATATATTTTTCACACATGTGAATCTCACCTAATCATGTATTATCAATGCAGAATCAACACCTATTAATAGAATACTGTAAAAGTACTTTAATTCATGGATGCCAATTTTTGTGGATTGGGGAAGAAACACCAGTTATTATTGAATTTGTGGTCTTTTAGGTTTTCAGTATACATATCAATGGAAATTACCTTTTCGTTGGGAACCAAATTTCAGATTTTGGCCTACTCATGAAAACCATGAAAATTGAAAAATTGGTACCCCACAAACAATAGTAGTTTCACAGTAGTATTCATATTGTATATTCTTCATAAAAAACCTATTAAGGTGAAAATACTAGACCCAGGTTTATAAGTGCAGTTGGAAAAAATAATTTCAAAATCTTGATTTTTCACAAAATTTAACCCTCAAACATTATTTCCCATTCTTTACTGGAGCTTTTTATTTTTATTTACACCTCCTAACCTGAAATCCTGGGTTGAACTCAAACCCTGAGGTTATATATTCTTAACCTATATTATATTCACATGTCAATGTATTCATGAGTTTATTTCAATATTTTATATTATTTATAAATAAAATTTCAATTTCCCTCTTCTTTTGTTCAGATGACAGTTGAAGCCAGTGACCAGAGAAACCCACCAAACAGTGCTAATGCTTCTCTGACAGTTGACATCAACAAGAATTCTCTACCAGCTTTCTCCAATCTGCCAGCCAGTATATCTACCAGGGAGGATACACCAGTCGGTGTTCTTGTATATGATGTAACAGCTAATGATGCTGATTTGTCTGTAAGTAATCTGTAAAAAAAGAGGGACTTATTTGGACTTGTACCTATTTTTTTTCAAATTTAAAAGGTCTGATAAAACACATTTGTTATATGTGGGAAATCTAAAATATCTATAAGTGGTTATAGTAAAAATTTGGATTTTAAAACAGTTTTGATTTTGTTATTATGCTAATGATATAAGGGGGCTAGGTAAGTCAAAATAATGTACATGTATAAGCATTAAGTACCATTCTTTGTAAGAATCAGACTATCGGTGGCAACATCATTTTTCCTGATGTAGTCATTTTTGCCCAAAATATATTCAATACATCTAGAAAACAACTGAAAATCTATTTAAATTTATCCTAAAGCATCTGTAATGTATATATTTTTTGACTGCTTATATAAGGGAAAGGTAAGGGAAAATTTTCCCGCCATTTTTCCATAGTGTATTTCAACTAAATCCAACTTTATGAGGAATAAATACTTGGATAATACAATAAAATCACTGCGTTTTTTTCTTCATGTGCCATACCTTATACACATTTTGCCTGATTCTTAGACAGAGAAATACTTAATATTGTTAGCCTTGGAGTAAAACATTTTTAGCCTGTTAATCCACAGGGGTTTGTTACAAAATATCTTAAAGAGTATCTTCATTTTGAAAAAAAATTGTAATCAACCTTTAGCCACATGGTTTATCAGATTTCAATGTTTATTTTATTGTTGATCAGCTTAGTTAATTATATTGATGAAATATGATTGAGTGACTTAACAATGATTCTTAAACTTTTTTAGGTGACAGGAGGCAAATTGACCTTTGACCTAACAGGAGACAACTCTGGGCCAAGCTTCTTCAAAATAGACTCTGATTCTGGTGTTGTGTCTCCACGTGTGGACCTGAGGTCTGATGACACTGACCTTACCTACACGGTATGTAACAGCAGTTATGAGGCTACTGGTTAGATTTCAATCAAATTTTGTAAGACTGTTAGCCAACAAATACATGAAATATACTTCATACTATGATATGGCAGTATTTGGATATAAAAATAGGAGATAAGGTATGATTGCCAATGAGACAGTCATTCACCAAAAGCCAAGCAACACACAATTAAACTTCTACAAGTCACCACACAGTCTTCAGTGATGGACAAAACCCATATCATACCAGAAAGAATGACAACTTTTACAAGAACAGTGTCAGAGACATATGCACAATGTTTTTATACTTGTGGCACTGTAGAAATTATTTGTTTGTATAGGTATCTCATATGAGATTGATGAGGGGATTTCTTTCAAATATTTAGGGTTGTTCAGCAACACATCATCTTTATAGTGTTTTACTGAAATTCTGATATGACAAATTTTTACTGGAGATTAAGACTTTGATGCCTTTGGTTTGTGACATGGTCGTTACATGTTTCCATTGTGTATCTCCTAATTTACATTTGTTCTGAATCAATTTGTGGGTTTGGCACATAAAAAAAAAAATGACTTTGTCATTTGTGAATATAGGGATGTGGAAGGATCCTTCCTCCTGTACTACTAAATGGAATTGAATGAGAAAATCACAAAATCTTTATTACATATTCCCATTGTGCATCTCTTTTTTCAGATTTAGATCCAAATCAATGTGGAAGGGAAATTGTGTGGGTGAGTCGGCTTACAGTTTTTCTAGTTTGAATTGTGCTGTAATTTTTAGACATTTAATTAACCATGCAAACTACTTCTGTTACAGCTGAGAATTGTAGCCTATGACTCTGAAATCCCGAAGCTGACATCAGAATCCACCTTGACAATTAATGTAACACGTAATTTGAACGATCCTGTCTTTAATCCAAGTTCCTTCCTGTTTAACATAACAGACCAACATCACATCGGACAGCTGGTGGGACAAGTACAGGCTACAGATGGAGATGGAGTAAGTAACTTAGACATTTATGAAATTTAATGAGTTTGTAGTACTGACATGTCACATAACAAAACAACATCATGTGGGACAGCTTGTGGACTAGAATAGGCCACGGACGGAGACCTAGTAAGTAACTAAATTTTACCAGTTTATATTATTGACATGTGACATGTTTAACTCAACAAAATAACATCACGTCAGGCAGCTGGTGGGTTTATTGGTACAAGCCACAGATGGAGACTAAGTAACTCTGAGGCCTATGACAAATTTGATAAGCTTTCAGTAACATTGTACAGCTGGTAAGACAAGTACAGGCCTTTCATTAAGAGGTGGTACCAGGTACTTTCGCCTTTCTTAGCTGCTGAAATTTTAAGATTTCTTATAACTCATATAATTAAACATATACATGAAAAATACCTCCTACAAAACGATAGGTACCTGACCTGCAAAAAATTAACGAAACTCCTTGTGGAGTAATTACCATATGCCCACCATGCAAAATCTAGTGAGTTACTTGTTAAGAACAGTCAAACATGCATGCTGGGCAGCTGGTAAGGGGCCTTTCTGTTTTCAGGATACTCTGAATTATGAGTTTGTTAGTGGAACTAATGAGTATTTCTACCTGAACCCTGCCACTGGACAACTATTCCTCATCAAAGATTTGGCAACTACTCAGAACAAATTGTTTACAGTAAGTATATAAATCTCTTTAATGTTTATTTGGATGTGATGAAAAAAATTCTATCAAAGATTTTAGTTAGAAATATTAAATGTAATTATGTGTCTTCAAAGCAAATGTTTAAGATTGCAAGGGGAGGTAATTAGAAAATTTAGAATTTTTAGTCTTTGTTGAAATAGGAATCACTACTTTTGTATGCAACAATATGAATCTGAATTTTCATTACAGTTTAATGTAAGAGTTAAAGATGGCAGGAATCCAGAGAAATCTGATATTGCGGCTGTTACAGTCAGTGTGGACCGTGATGAAAAAGTTCCAACATTCCAGGGTCCAACTACTGTAACTATTGAGGAAACGGAACCTGTTGGGAATGTCATTGAAACAGTTAATGCCACTGATAATGACCTCAGGGTAAGTACTTATAGAAATAAGTTGTTTGGGGAGGTTATTCTGAACCTGTCTGCAATGGCATTGAGACAGTTACTGCGACTAATAACGGGTATGTACTTTTCTGTGTTATAACTTCGTTGTCTTTTGGTGTAGGCTTAAGATCTGTTGTATTATATACTTTGACATAACTGATTTGCGTGAAACTTGCATAGATGGAAGCTTTAGTGACAAGGATAACCCAACACATTGACTTTGGATCAGAGTCATCATTATTTAAAAATATCATATAATTGTTGAAAAAGTACAGCAAAGCATGTAATGTATAATAAGAGGTGTATGATATTGTATTTTGCAGGGTTCGATTGTATATGAGGTGGACGGCATCTACCCAGCTCCATCTTATTTTGCTATAAATCAGTCCAGTGGTGAGATCAGTGTTATACAGGATCTCAAAGAGGATGCTAAAGCCAGGAAATTATACAATGTAAGTTTTTATTCCTCTTAATACAGTTGATCTTTCTCAGCCATGATTTTGACCAATCATATTGCTAGAAATTAATGATTTAAGGGAATTTGACTAATCAGATTAATATTGCTAGAGTTAAGGAAAAGCTCAAGAATAAGAAGACATTCTGCCAAAACCATGACCTTAACATAGTGCTATAATCAAAGTTCATTCAATAACTTACAAAACATGTAATAGAAACCACTTCAGAATGAAGTTTTTTTTTCTATTAGATTTCTATATCCTATTGTCATGTGATTTTTGTATGAGATACTGTTGTCCTGAATTAACATTAACAATCCTTAAACAAATTTGGAAGCTTGGGCTGTATATTTTTCAGCAGTTTTTAAGAAGGATATTTTTTTGTGAATTACCCCTTAATTCTTATATCTTTCAGCTGAAAATAATTGCCTATGACAGTAAGAACCCTGACATTAAAGGGACATCTAACATCCAGATTACTGTAAGACGTAATGTCAATGCTCCAACATTCATTGGTTTACCTTACTCCAAGTCAGTGTCAGAACTGTATCCCATGGGAGATATGATCATCAATGTCACAGCTGTTGATGCAGACAAAGTTAGTTACTGTGATCCTTTATTATATCTTCATCATATCAGTCACTATATATGTTTTGTTTGTGTATTGTGTATAGTCAGTGGGGTATCTGGGTCGGGTAAGAGTATCCTATGGTTGGAAGATACTCTTCTTTTTTTAAGGAAATTTTTATGCTAAAATGTGGAAATGATCTGATGGTAGCTTGAAACACCATTTTCAAAATCACTGGATTGATACCTGTGTAGAGAGATCTTTTAAAGATTTGTCAATGCTTTGATATTAAGCTGACTCAAGATAGATACACTGTCAGATGGTTCAAAAGGCGCTCGTTAGTTTCAATAAGATAATAAATTGCATAAGAAGTTAAATTAATGCATAGTGATATAAATTCTTCGAACTGTGAAACCTGCAAAAATTGTATACAATATGTCATTATCTAAGCCCACAGCTTCACTATTCCAGGATACAGTAACATACCAAATAATATCAGACAACAACAATGGACTGTCCTTTGGTTATCTCTATATGGATGAAAAGACTGGTGTAATCTATCCCAGAAAGCCATTATCAACGGTGGATAATAGTATCCCAGCATTCACTGTAAGTCTTTACAATACTGTTTGTTAAATAAAGGTTATCTATAATATAAATAGAAATTAATACCTTTCTCAATCAGATTTAATTATCTGCAATCTTAATGGAAGTATACCAAGACTTGATCTGTCTACCTATTTCCTTGGTGAAAAAAAAATGCTTTTTTGGTTTTTAAATTTTTGTTTATTTTGATATGATTTTGAATGTTGTGTATTTTATAGATGACAGTGCGAGCTACAGATAGCGGAAACCCTTCACAGTCTACTGATTCTACAGTTACCTTATTCATAACCAGGATACCACCTCCGACATTTGGTGGACCATATACGATAAATGTACGAGAAGATACAGATGTGGGAACACCAGTGCTTACAGTGGTAGCCACACCACCTGCAACAGCCCCTAATGCCAATATCACCTACGAGACCAGTGGACAACCTCCAGCTGATTACTACTTCAAAGTTGATCCTAACACTGGAGTGATTAGTGTACAAAACAATTTGACCTCTGATGATTCTACGTCATACACGGTATGTATTCCTACTCTGTACACGAATTCTTAAAATTTTAATTGTGATTGGTCTTCGCTCAATTTTAAATTAGATCAGTAATTGATTAGTAAAACCAGTGATTTCTTCCATTTTATACCACATGACCACCGATCAGTGCATATATTTTACTGGTTCATTTCATTTACACAAATTTACAAAATGAATTAGATTAAGACAAATTTTTAAATTACCTTTCTTTTACATTTGCTTTATATACCGCACCATACAATATGGCAAGGTGTTATGGGATACCCTCCTAAAAGTTGTCAGTCCGTCCATCTGTCTGTTTCCAGATGATAAATTTAGTTAACTTATCAAGTTGAAGGATCTTTTTGAAACTTTTTATAGTTATTATAACCCCATGCAACGAAGTTACGAAGAGTATACTGTTTTACCGTCATGCCGTCTGGCCATCAGTCTATCTTCAGTTTTCCAGACTTTTTGGCCAACACTTGCAGATATTGACATGATTTTTTTGGTATATAAGTTCACCATGATAAGGTCCAGGTCAAGGTTAACTTTTGTTCCACTCTGATGACTTTTATCGAAATTACAGTCCTTGAACTTAACAAAATTCACAGAAAAAAACAGTTTTCTGGACATTTTTTCTTAACACTTGCAGATATTGACATGATTTTTTTATATATAAGTTCACCATGATAAGTTGTAGGTCAAGTTTACATTTCGTTTAGCTCTGATGATTTTTACTGAAAATACAGGCCTTGAACTGAACAAAATTCACAGAAATAACAGTTTTCCAGACTTTTTCTCTACACTCTTGCAGATATTGACATGAATTTTTAGATATAAATTCACCATGATAAGTTACAGGTCAAGTTTAAGTTTTGTTCTGCTCTGATGATTTTTATTGAAATTACCGGCCTTGTACTTAGCAAAGTTCACAGAAAAAAGTGTTTTCTGGACTTTTATTTCTAAATGCTTGAAGATATTGACATTATTTTTAGTATTTAAATTCACCATGATAAGTTACAGGACAAGGCAGTAGTTGGTTCTGCTCCAATAATTTTTTCCAAAATTATGGGCCTTGAACTTAGCTAAATTCACAGAAATAACCGTTTTTTGTTACTTTTTTTTTCTGAACGCTTGCAGATTATGACACTCTTATTCCTTTTTTTATCGGGTCCTTCTACATGTATTTCACTTACGAAAAAATTAACGTAAGTATCCAACATGGGGACGCGTGGGGTTTGTGAGCACGCTTACTAAGGTTCTTTAATTGAAGACTGTAGACGTACCAAATTTTAATTTCAGTTTGATCGGATTATTTACACGAAAGTAATTGCCATTTTAAGTTGTTTTACACCCAAAAATTGTTTGCAACATTATGCGGTATCATTTAATGTTCACACAGATGCCCAAGTTTTATAATAAAGTTCAAAGCTTGAATTTAATATTTTGAATTATATTTTGTATTTTTCCCATTTCAGCTTACAATCAAAGCCTATGACCGCAACACACCTGATGTATTTAGAGAGTATGACATTCCGGTAACAATCAGCAGAAACGATAACGGACCTGTGTTCAGTCATCCTTCAGTTTCTGTCTCTGTTGACAATGATGAAAGACTAGGATACAAAGTGGTCAAACTTAATGCCACTGATGCTGATAATGTAAGAAATTTTTTTATCAATTTTTTGTTGTAGAAATTTTTGTCAAAAATATATCATGTATATGTCCACACTCAGGCAAAAAGTTACACAGGAATGAATTTTCTATCAGTTAACTTTGATATTTTCCAGAATTTACCATCTGTAAGTGAAAATGAAAACATCAAATATTATTTACATGAGATATGAAAACTACCATGACACAATATTGTGGAATAAAATATTTAAAAAAGTTCCATATTTATGAATTTGCAGGATAATTTGATGTATGAGATAACAGGACCTGATCGCTGTAAAGAGGTATTTTATATCATATCAGCCACAGGTGATATTTACCTCGGCCAAAACCTCAAAACTGTGTCAGAGAGAAGCTTTAGTGTGAGTATTATTGTATAAAATTACTAAGGGGATACACCACATAGTTGTCTAAGGGAAATAACTCTGTAAAAATCAGCAAAACATTCTATTTTGTGACATTCTGATATCAAACTCAAAGCATTTTAGTGATTTTTGTTAATGAAGCTACTATATGTTCATTGAAATTGCTTCCATGAAATACGTTGTTGAAATTTCTTGAAAATGTATATATTTTGCTTCTTATATCAAAGTAAAAATCTGAATAAAATTTCAAGAAATTTAAACGGGCCAAATTAATTTTAGAGAGATGTTGGATACCCTTAAGTAATAAAATGTAATATTATTGGTCAGTCTTTGTCCTTGGATTACATTCTTTTGGATTTCTCTAGAATCTTGGTTCCCTTTATAACTCTTCCACTATTTCATTAATTTACTTCATTATAGAAGTCTAAAATGTGCCTAAAACAACAAAATCTGGAAAGCATGCCAGTTTCCAATGCTTGTTTGGTTGGGGCTCTATCAGTGTGATCCTGGGATATCTAATTGGTTTGAACTCTAGTCAAAGTGGCACTTACAAGTTGTAAATACTTCTTATCAACATGATCAAGCTAATTCATTTTCAAGAGCAACTGATGTCTTCTCCATATTCTAATTTCCTGTCATACGGTGAGCCCTATGCAAATATTGGTTGTACTGTACCCCATCCTTTGAATAACTTAAATTCAAATATATTTGTAGCTTGGTCTAAACATTCAGAAATTGTTAATTTTAGTGTCAGATAACAGTAACGGACAATGGGAAACCAGTTCCCAAGACAGCTACAACTACTGTACAGGTCAATGTCAACCGTTTGAATGTTCCTGTCTTCAGTCTTTCATCATACCCTGCCAATCTCAATGAAGATGACCCAGTTGGTAAAGATGTTGTCAGGGTACAGGCTACAAGAACCCCAACTCTGGTATGTACCAATCAAGGTTAAGGTCATGACCGTGTTAAAAATTAATTCATTTCTAAAGTAATACCAGGAACAAAATTCGGGAGTACCAATCTTACAATGATATTGGTTTGAATTCTATTTCTGGCACTAAATTAGAATATATCTTGCCAAACACCCTCTAGTATTGCTGGAGTACCTAGAGTACTTGTACGTTAGCCATTTATGTGAATGCATTATAGTGAGCTGATTTTGCTTAAATTGATTCAGGGCTGTGAGGTAAGAGCCTTGTACAAAACAATGCTTTGAACTCCAAAACATACAAGAATCAAAAAACAAAGTTGTAGAACTTGAAAGAAGAAAGTGATTAGGGCGAAATTTGCAAATGCCACAAACCTTGCATGTGAATATCATTTTGTGATCCAGACAGCAGCCAGAGAAAGAAATCACATATTGCATTAACTAACCTACAACCATGTGAAGTTTTACATGACTACAATTTTTGAGGTCATATAATGGTATCACCATGTTTTTGTTGTCTACTGTTAACTTTTGTTTATTTACAATAACTTGTTATTGTAGGGGAATATAGTTTCTGTAATTTTCACACCTCCTCTCACATTGTCTATCAAATCTCATTGATTGAAAGCAACAATATGACATTTCTAATGTTGTTGACATCATAGACAGAGGATAGCTAGAATTTCTGCCATGACACAAAAGCTGATTCACACCTATGATTTCATTTTGAAAAATTAAGAAAAACGCAATCTGCAAATTAATTATGTCACTGATGAAATTTCTCATATCTCGAAAAGTAAATTTCCATAGTTTTGATATCTCAGCAAGCCTCGATATTAAAACTATGAAAAATATTTCCCGTGATGTAAGAAATTTCCATAATCAACTCGCTATCATTGTTAATTGTATATGTATGAAGTATTAGAAAATTTTCCAGCCCAGGATTTCTTTGGTAGTTTACTGCTAGAATGTCCTTTTTTATTGTAGGGAAATATAATGTATGAAATAGTAGGAGATTATCCTGCCCAGGATTTCTTCAGTGTCAACGGTACTACAGGACAAGTAACCATAGAGAAGGATCTTCGTGATGATGCTACCAAAACACTACAGTATATGGTATGTTGTGATATCTGAAAGAGGTCCCACAAGACCAACTGAGGGATATCTAATACACAAGAATATTTTTAAATTCCAATCTTACTCCAGTAAGGTGCTTCCAGAATGTAGATAATTCATAGACATGCAATGGCTATATCTGAAGCTGAAAGAAATTACTTGGATTATCATGAAGACAAAGGATAACAAAAAAATGATTAATTAGTTGAAGGGATTGCATGTCTTTACAGGCTTATTTTGTAGTTTCTCATATTGTTTATTTAAACGCTTAATTTCTGTAAATTTGTTGAAGTGAAAACCTGGCTATGAGAAGTATGTGACTCAATGATTTTAAAACCACAGTCATATTAATCTATATCTTGTTATACCTCCTGCTGTCCATACGTCAGTCACGTCCATCTCTAATCCTCAAAAACTTTAAGACCACTGAAGGGATTTGATTGATTCTTCATTATATGATGCCATTGTGCACCTCCCATGTTGATTTCCATCTGAGTGACTTTTGTGGATTCCTGATGCAAAACATTGATTTAGTCATTGATTGACAAAGGGGGGGAACCATCTTCTAATCTTTAACTCTATAACCATACACTGGAATCACATGAAACTTTCACAGATTCTTTATTGTATAAAGAACCATTGTGCTCCTCCTATTTTGTTTTTTTTTTTATCTGAATGCCTTAAATCCTATTTTGTTTCAGGGGGATGGGAGCAGAGTGTATCATCAAGTGATCTTTGCTTGCTCGCAGTCGCAGTGTTTTCTATTTTTTTGTTTGGTTTGTTTTTAAAGATATGTTTTTTGATATGTTACAGCTGAAGGTAGTAGCCTATGATACAGGGAAACCCCTTCTCAGGTCTACAGGTAATGTTGCCATTAGTGTTAGTAGGAATCTGAATGGACCTCAATTCTTCCCGAACCGTGAGAATGTGGACCTTCCTGTTGATACAAACCCAGACTTCTGGTCCATGAAACAGAATGTCACTGACCCAGATAGTGTATGTATTTTCTTCTAACACCAATAGCACACACACACACACACACTGAGGATTTTGGTCCCAAAATTACTACTAGGCCATAAAAAAGAAGTCTTTCACCCTAAATCAGTGCATATATATAAAAATGCCTTTACCTTAGGATTCTCACAATAACACCCTTAAAAAAAAACAGTAAATTTAGAAGTTCCAATATAGACTTCATTGCATAGTTCTTGATCATGAAATAGAAAAATGCTCTTTTGAAACATTGAAAAATTCAATATAGAAATTACAGTAATTTTTTAGCCACCATATGACTTTACTTTTTTTAGAGTATCTTGAAGTGTTCGCTTGTTGGAGACACGAAGGCCTGGCAGTTTTTCCAGATTGATCCTGATACATGTGTTTTGTCACTGAAAGACAGTCTACAGAACGACCCTGATAACACTACACAATATAAGGTAATTAGTCTTCATGATAATACTTTATTTTTACCCCCTATTCAGTGAGTGGATGATATATTGGAATCACCTTTTCCATTAGTCATTCCATCCTTTCATTCTGAATTTAGTTGGCTTTCAATGGATGGATTGATTTCAAATTTGGTGTTAAGCCACATTTTGGATGCTGTCTGGTGTCAACTTTCTGTTAGGTGGGACTTGGCTTTTTTTCACTTTATGGATTGATAGAGGAAAATTTTCCTAAAAAAATCTGGACTCCCAATAGATTGATTGATATTAACTTGGTATGTAGCCCAATACCAACTTTCTGTTACATAACTCTCTGTAACACATGCAACTTCATGCATGTTTTAAACCTATATGAGAGTTCTTCATGATGTCATGTCTTACCTGTGATTTGGTTTTGGTTGGCAGAAGTTCTATTGAGTGGCATGGGGCATCATCACAACTTTTTCTTTTTTCTTTTTTTAAGATAAATTAAAAATTAGTTTGGTTCCCTACACTGCCAATAAAACAATTTTATCCATGGAATTTTTAATAAATATTCAGTAACTAGACTATATAAGATTTTTAAAATAATTTTATATGAAGGTGGAGGTTTACATATGAACATCATTTCAAATCTATTTTTTAAGTAAAAGAGTTATAAATTCCTGTACAAATAGGAATTATTTTATCATGTTTCTCTTAATGAAACATTATAGAACAAAAATTGGAGATATAGCGATATAGTTATATAATTTTGAAAATTGGGATTCTAATGAAGAAATCATTTATTTAGTTGTTTATTTGTCAACCAATTTGACACTTAATGATATGCAAATTAGTGAATATGACATCAGTAATGCGATTAGAGAACTCTCCTATTTGGATAATAATGAGACTTACTTATTCTATTAGAAAACTGAGATTTACAGAAATACATCAATAGGAATATTGTAACTCTTGCCATTCAGGTTATGACATCTTGGTAAATTGTCACCATGTTGTATTTGTGATGGGGCAGCTGTGGTTTTATAATAATTGCCTTTATTTTTAGGTGACCATACAAGTAACAGATGATGGACAACCCACACCAAAAACAGACAACAAGGTTGTTTTGATCAATGTTCCTAGAGATTTGTTCACCCCAAATTTTGTCAATTTGCCAGCAACTGTCAACATTAGTGAGAGTGTCAATGTTAACGACCTCATTTTCATTGTACAGGGCAGAGATCAAGATAAACAGGTAATTATTGTTAGGAAAATGGAGCAGGTGCTCTCTGATCTTCTGCCATTGTAAATACATAGGCAACCACAGCAAAAATATACAAATTAAGGAAATCTAGAAACACTCTATAGAAACAAATGGAAAACACAGTGAATCAAAAGGAAAACTGTGATCTCGTGTCATTGCTGTGATGGAAAAAAGGGGAAGGGTTGTTAATACCTTTAAAAATTCTGTATAAATTGTAGACAAATGTCTTAATATGGTCAAACAGAAAATTTGATGTAGATTGAGGCATTTCATTTGATTCCTTTCTACCAAGTTAAGTTGATTGAAGCTAAGAAGTATGATATTTCCAGAAGGTAAAACATTGAATTATTGTCATCAGTTTATCATTATTTAACTTTTTAAGAGATTTTTTATGACTTTTCCTTTTGATTTCAGCCAAATTACCCACTGCAGTTCAAAATAGTAGGAGATCCTGTTGCTCAGACATTCTTTACTATAGCACCCTCTAGTGGACAGATCAGAGTTAGAAACAGGCCTATTTCTGATGGACTTCAGAATCTAAATTACATGGTAAGGAATGATTGGTAATTAGCATAAAAATTATCCTGATAAAAATATTATCTTAAGGTATCGATCATGCACAAAAAACAAAATTTTATAAACATTTTGCTGTCACAACAATGTAGTTTATAAATGTTGTCAGATCAGGCTAAGGTAAAGGTCATGTCATAAGAACAATATAGGTCATGTTGTCAGATCAGGTTCTGCTGCTATTAGGCCATGCTGTGAGAGCAAAGACAGTGGACTGGTTCATAATCAAATCCCATGTCGAAAATTTCTTATGTTCCGTGAGGATTGAATTTTCCTTATTTCTATGAGGATTTCCAGTTATCTGGTTGATTTACAATTCAGTTGATGATGGTTTGATGAGTTAAGTCATAGTTTATGATTTTTTAATAAATTTGATCTTGGGCCTTTTGTTTGACTAATTGTGATTGATGTTTAATTTTAATTGAAGCCCACTTCACACAAAAAAAAATCAGGAAGGTAACAATCAACTCCGGTTGAACTTTCTTACATCGATTGACCTCTTTGAAATTATTTAACCTTGAAATTAAATTTGCTCTTTTTTTAGGTGGAAGTAGAAATGATAGATCCTGAATGGCCAGCAAACCCTGTGAAGGGGACCCTGACAATCAATGTGGACCGTAATCCCACTGGACCTGAGTTTTCACAGAAGCTATACACCAAGACTTTACGTGGAAACCACCTTGTTGGTGATTCTGTAATACAGCTCCTGGCTCCCGACACTGATGGGGTGAGACTTATTGTACCTCAATTATTATTCACATGTGGTAAAGTAATGACACCAAGGACCTTAATTTTCGTAATACCCACCACCTGCAAAGTGTGTGGATGGATAAATAGTATTAGGTGTGTCCATCCTCCCTTCCTTCCATTACACAGGGAGGAGTCATCTCTTCTCCCTTACTCCTCCTACACCACTGAATGACATTGAATGAAACTTCTACAAAAGTGTTAAAGTTGTGCCACTGATTAGGTAAGACTTAATGTACCTTACAGTAGTTCCTACTTTCAAGTGTAAAAGTGGTGGAAACATGAAGAATTGTAGATCTTTTCGCTGGGTCTATATCTCATTGACAATGTCATCATTTGTTGAAATGTATTTTGGTGAAAAACTTGTTTGTTAGTTTTAATGGTTGTTCATATTTAGATCTACTTCTTGAAAAAGTGATTGTTATCCCTTCTTTAAAACAATTGGAACTGGATGACATCCCATCATGGGTGTTGTCACTCCCATGTTATCCCTCCTTTAAAGAGTGGAACTGGTTGACATTCCATCATACATATTGTCGCTCCCTTGTTATCCCTCTTTTAAGGAGTGGAACTGGGTGACATTCCATTGTGGGTGTTGTCACTCCCATGTTATCCCTCCTTTAATGAGTGGAACTGGATGACATCCCATCATGGATGTTGTCACTCCATTGTACTAGCTCGTGAAAGATCAGGCTTAGAATGTCTGTCTAGTATAAAATAGAATCAACTGAAAAATCTAATATTGGACTTAAAATATCCTCAACCATTGGACTTTAAACTGCAATCAATCATTCAATCAATGTACAGGTAATTATATTTTGACAGGACAAGATCACATTCACCTCACAGGGGACTACACAGGACAAGGACTATTTCTTTGTGGACCCTACAACTGGACAAATATTCTTAATCAAGAGTCTTGTAACCCCTGGTACACCATCTCAATTCGAGGTAAGTTGAATAAATTTTCAACAAAATTATTTCTGCAAAATTCATGATGAAGAATGGAGATTCTGACTGTCTATTCAATTATTGATCATTATGAATGACTTGAATTTTTTTAATTAATTTTGGATCATGTATCATGGATTATTATACATGTTTTATTTACTTTCAAACTTGGATGAATTGTTTGGCAAATGTGACATGAATTCATCTAACAACTGTCTTATAAACAAGGTGGGGGCAGAATTTAATCATATGTAAACCTTGTCCTCTGTTTTTAGTTCAAGGTAATAGCATCAGATTCTAGAGTTCCTGTAAAGTCTGTCGAGGCGACAGTTAGGATTAATATCACAGCTTTACAGGGTCCTCCTCAGTTTACACTGTCTAATTATCAGAAGGAAATATTCATCAGTCATGGCGTCAACTCACCCGTTGAAACTGTTCAGGCCATTGATAAAGACATCCAGGTGAGTTCAGGGTGTCAGCTCACCTGTTATAACTGTTCAAGCCATTGATAAAGATATCCAGGTAAGTTCAGGGTGTCAACGCACCTGTTGAAACTGTTCAGGCCATTGATAAAGACATCCAGGTGAGTTCAGGGTGTCATCTCACCTGTTGAAACTGTTCAGGCCATTGATAAAGACATCCAGGTGAGTTCAGGGTGTCATCTCACCTGTTATAAAAGAGTAATCAAGGGAACCAAGATTGTAACTGTTCAGGTCATTGAGTAAGGTAACTGAGCAAGGATATAAAACTGCTGAAACTTGTACAAACAACGGACAATTTGACACCATGTATATACATGTACCAAATGACCTTGTAAACCCAATTTGTTTCCAGAAATTTAAATATGATGATCAAACTTGGACAAGGTCAAAATTCAGCATCCAGTCAGCAAAATATTTGTGCCATTTGAGTAATAAAAATATTTTACTCCTTTTTATACCTTTACCTTGCATCAAATATGCTCAGTCAAAGGTCAAAGATTAAAAAGTTCACTATAGACAAGTGTTATAATATTTGAAATAAAGACCAACATTTTTCAAACTATAGCAAAACAATTATGGCAATATAGATAATCTTTAGGTGGTAACATCAACGAAAAACATTAAAAAAAAAAAAAAAAATCACAAGTTCTTCTATTGAATATTGTTTTTTTTAACAGGGTCGAGTGAAGTACAATCTGATTGGATTTTCTCCAGGAACAGAATACTTTGCTCTGAACAATGACACTGGTGTAATAACACTGAAGAGAGTTCTGTATGATAATACTGATACCAACCCATCCTATATGGTATGTTAAAACTGATATCAACCCTTTTTATATGGTATGTTCACTCTGATATCAACCCACCCTATATGTGTGTTAACGCTGATATCAACCCTTCTTACACGTTACATGGTATGTGAACACTTATGGAGCTGATTTTACCAAAAACCTATGCTTTCCATTTTAAGATGAAACACAATATCCCTGAAAAATGAGTTGGTTTTATACTGAATTTAACAAGTGAAAATTTGGCTAACTTACCAGCTGCAGTTACTCTCCTTTAAATTGTATAAGTATGTAAAAAAACATTTTTTCCCTCTCAAATAACAATTTATTTGACATAGTTGTATTTAAGATATGCATTTTTTATGATCTCTATTGGGCAAATATACTTTATGCCAATGAATTGTTTTAGCTCTTGATAGAAGCCTATGACAATTTAGAGCCTGACTTGAAGGGGTATGCCACAGTACAGATACGGGTCATTAGGAACGAATTTGGGCCTGACTTCACCCAAACTGTCTACACAGCAACCAATAATGACTATGAGGGTATTGGAACTTCAGTTGTTACTGTCACTGCCACTGATAGTGACCGAACAGTAAGTATTATTGTATCACATTCTTTTGTTATTAGGCCTGTAGTGAGGTTACAAAGTACACCCACCTTTGGATGTTTTGACCCTATATTGAGGCTTTTTTGTACACATGTACCTCCTTTAAATTTTAGTGACCTTTTTGTTATGCATTACTGTATACCCCTCTTTTCTTTGTTAGTGACCATAGTGAGTTATAAATGTATCATATATAACTGCTATTTCCATGATTTCATATGAAATCAGCAAGTATACATGTAGATTTCTATCTATGAAATAAGGCACAGCTTTGAAAATCTAAACATTTGCAGAAGTGTCTTGCTACTAAAACTTTCATTGTTGAAATTTTGAAGTTTTCAATACTTGTAGTCAGCATTTTCTTGGTAGGAATATATTTTTAACTTTAGAAGATACTAAAGTGTATTTGGATAGTTTCACAAGAGACAGGATGGGGGAGACACATTAAATGGCCATAAAAGTTGGCAGCTTCAACTTATTTATAGTGGATTTGTGAAGGATTGATAATTTTTACAATATTCATACATTAACTGTTTATAAATATGTTTCTTTTCATTTCAGTCTCCTGAGAATGACAAGATTTACAGTATAGTACCAAAGGCCAACACAACAGATTTCTTTACAATTGACCCTCTCTCAGGGGCCATAACCATCAACAAGAGACTGTCATCAGATACAAAGGATCCTCAGCCTTCATTTTATACTGTAAGTTGCTTTCATTACACTGCTTGTAACCTATCTCTTCACACTCATTTCAATAAGTTGAGTATGTACTGTACTTTACACATTTTGTGTAACTGTAGTATTTTACAAAATTACATGTTGTTGAATTGTTTTTGGGAGGGAGTATATGTGGTATTAGGTATGTTCCAAAAAACAAGGTTGCATTTTCAGTTGAATTTCATCACTTTTTCTTGGAAGAAAAGATCTGACTGGAATCCATCTAGGGTGGGGAATTTATAAGAATTCCTTGATTGGGGTGTTATTTATTTGATGAAAAAAAGTAGATAAGAATAAGTTTGACTACAAAATTTACATTGTTATTTGTTTGACATTTTATTTCTATGAATTAGGTTGATTTTTGTCTTTTTTTAATAGTTCATTAGGGTCCTGCCATGAAAAGTGGAGGTCAACCTATGGTGATCAATTTGTCTTTCTCTCCATCCGTTACTAACTCATTTCCTGGCTGTGATTTCTTTGTCTTTTGATGTAGGCTTTTGATATTTGGCATGTGGGTGAAACCCTTATAGCTAATGTGTTGAGTAGCATGAAAAATGGCCTATGACCTTGAACTTTGAGCTGAAGGTCAAATACCTGTTTTTTTTCAATATATGGCTTAATTGCCAAGGTGGGGCCCACATTCAGTGATCACTAGTTTCAATTATTTTTGGGGCATTTACAGCTTGCTTTATGTTTTTGCCCATCATTGAAGATCATCTATAAGATAAGATTTGTATAAGTGTAATTGTTCCTTGCCTGTCATTTGATGGATGACTGTCTCATTGGCAATCAAAACACATCTACTTTTCTTATATTGATGATACACGTTAATCTGTGTGTAATAGGAATGTTCTTCCGACAAAAGGTCTGTATATTCATCTATATTTATTTACAGTGAGGTAACTAGATCCATCAAAATTGTCTGGAATGGGGTCAGGTTTTAGAATTTCAAGGAGAGCAACCTATCGATTTTTAGACCAGGTATTACCCTCCCCTAAACTCCAAGTTGCTCATATAACCTCCTTGAATAAAGATTTATCATGTTAATTCTTTATTTTCTTAGTGTTCATTGCTTTATAAAAATAAATTCTTTCATTGATAGTTTTTATGTCCCCGCAACGATAAGTTGGGGGGCATATTGTTTTACCCCTGTCCGTCTGTCCGTAATTCTGTTCATCTGTAATTTTGTCCGTAATTCTGTCCGTCCCATAAGTTTTGCGCCCTTTTTTTTTTAAATCCTTGAAGATATTGAATTGATTTTTTGTATGTGAGTCTTTCATGATTAGTTACAGATCGAGTTAAAGTTTTGTTCTGCTACACTGAGTTTTACCAAAATTATGGGCCCTGGACTTAAAAAATTGCATGAAAATAACAGTTTTCCGCACTTTTTTGGTAAACCCTTGAAGATATTGAACTGATTTTTTGTATGTGGGTCTGTCATGATCAGTTACAGAATGAGTTAGTTTCGTTCTGCTATGCTGAGTTTTACCAAAAATATGGACCCTGGACTTTAAAAATTTCATGGAAATAACAGTTTTCTACACTTTTTTTTGTAAACCCTTGAAGATATTGAACTGTTTTTTGGTAGGTGAATCTGTCATGATTAGTCACAAATCGAGTATAAGTTTCATTCTTCTACGCTGAGTTTTACCAAAATAATGGGCCCTGCACTTTGAAAATTGTGTTGAAATAATAGTTATTTCGCTTTTTTTTGTAAATGCTTGAAGATATTTGACTGGTTTTTGGTATGTGAGTCTGTCATGATTAGTTACAGATTGAGTTCAAGTTTGTTCAGCTATGCTGAGTTTTACTCACAACCACATGTGGGGGCATCATTTGTGTCTCACAGACACAATAACACATCTGACAAAGTGCTTTTTACAATTATAAGTTATGATATAGTTGTATGAAGGTTAAATGCGGGGGCATCACTTTATCTAGTTTATCTTTATTTTTCAGTTTCAAGTAATGGCTAAAGATACAACAGCTGATCCAAAGTCTGATACAGCATCCGTACAAGTGACAGTGAGAAGGAACACACCTCCATCCTTCCAGGAACCATCTGAAGGTTATTCCAGGTCTGTTGATGAAGGTGTTGGTTTGTTTGAAAACATCCTTCTAGTCCAGGCCTTTGACAATGACCCATCGGTAAGTCAAAATCTATGGTTTATAGCAACTGCCAACTAAGTTCGGAAGTGTCTATCTGTTCAATGATTATTGTCATTTCATATACAATGTAATCACACCTATTAACACTCCTACAACATAAATTTAAAATGTATAATCTCTCATATGAAAATGTATATGTAAAATAGTTTTGAGGTTTGATTAAATGATACTTTATTTTCTGTCAAAAATATTGAATAATCAAATTTTTTCATTAAAAGTTTGCTTTATGTAAAAATTTTCCACACGAGAAGGCTCCACTTTGAGAGAATCTCCCACATGAGATGGCTCCAATTTGAGAGAATATTCCACATGAGATAGCTCCAATTTGAGAGAATCTCCCACATGGGATGGCTCCAATTTGAATGAATCTCCCACATGAGATGGCTCATTTTTGATGAGCAATTTTTGTGTGTGTTTTTTTTTTTTTTTTTTTTTTAAATAATGAAATTCAGATGTTGAGATGTTGCCAATATGAGAGAAATTTCTAATGCCAGATACTATGAAAGGGAGATAATTCAACTTTTTACTTTTTCCAATGGAGATATCAATTAGTGTTCTCACTAGCAGCTCTAATTTATTGGTCTGGAATTTTGGAATCTACTTTTTTTTACAAGTTATTACCTAGCCTCAGGAGGTGGCAAGGTATTATATAATACTCTCCAAGAAGTTATGTGTCCATTCTTCTGTATGTCTATCTGTCCAGCTCCGACTGTTTTGAGATGATAAATTGAGAATAGATGACTGATTTTTTTTAAACTTTGTGCAGTTGTTTATTACTATATAATACAGCTCCTACACCCATTTAACATGCGCTGCACCATGTCATCATAATCTATCCCCATACTGCCCTGATTATGAATTTTACAATGTGCATCCAGACGGCCAATTACTCAACTTAGATTTAATTTAATTATTTTAACCTAATTTGCATGTCAATGTGTACTCCTGTTGTGTTGGCGTCCATTTATGATACTTTCACAATACTATACTAGAGTGAAGGCTGTTTATTGCAGTTTTCATAAATTTCCCTCATGTCAAGGTGGGGTACCCCAGTATAATCTCTGTGGTGGTTGAGTGCCCTTTTTATACTTCAATAACCATGCCTTTAGAAATTTCTCTGGTAATAACGTCTAACTTTCAGCATAATCCAAAATGCAGTTTTCATATTAAGCCACTTTCAACATTTTGCCATGTCCCTTTTCACCACTGGGTAGCAGGGTATCACTAAATGTTACATTTATGGTCTATTTTGGGAGGGGGATTGAAAATATTACAGGGATTTTGCAGTGTATTTCAACAAATTTAAAATGATGAAATTTTTTTACTTTTTTGGATCTTCATTTTAACACTTAAAACATTCAATGTTTTCCAGCAATAAATGTTTGTGCAATGTGTGATATCTACATTTTTGTGGTATAGAAGGACCTGCCAGGTTGTGTAACATTAATATAATTCATCTTTTCTAGGCCTGCCTAGTTATTACATGGATGTGCAAATTAATATAATTCATCTTTTTTAGGCCTGCCTAGTTATAACATGGACATGTGAATTAATAAAATTCATCTTTTGTAGACCTCATTGAATGGACAGATAGAGTATTTCTTTGCTGGTCCAGAGGCTAAGAACAGAATATTCCAAATCAACCCTGTTAATGGATCTATATCAGCCCGCATTCCCCTCACTGAGGTGCCAAATGGGCAAGAAGTACAAAATGTAAGTTAGAATCTAGAAAAAAAGTATAAAATGTAGTGAAAATCTCTAAGTAGTTAGTATTTTCAAGAAGTAGAAAATTTAAGGAGGTAGACCTAGTGTAAGGGACATAACTCATAAATTCAGGGATATGATTGTATCGTATTCAATTTCACCAAAGCCTTTCACACTTTAATTTGAAACAGAATAAAATTAATCCAAGTTACTTTGATGCTTACATGAGGTTGATGTAAAATGCTTTATACAAACGTGCCAATGATTTGTAAGAGTTGTGTCCCTTACCTTAGGTCTACCTTCTTAAGTCAAAAATATAAAAGAAGTACACGGAATAAAAGAAGTAAGGATCTCAAATTTTCAGGTCTTGTTAGTAGAAACATTACATGCCGTTTCATTTTTTTGGGTTTTTTTTTAAAAAGGAAATACTGAAACTGATCCAATCAAAATTGTGTAGACTTGTAGTTTAATATTTTATAATGAAAATTACATACTATTTTATTTACTTTTTATGAATATTTACCTTATAAAAATTGCAAAAAATTGGGAGGTAAAAATCTTGCTATCAAATAAAAAACGCTAAAACTGGGTATTACTTGATCGATTTATTCATTATTTTGATTTTTGTTTTTAGTTTCAAGTTGGTGTACGTGACAAAGGTATCCCATCACTCTCTAAAACTGTTGACGTCAGAATAACAATCCAGAGAACTGGAGACATTAAATTTGACAAATCAGAATATGATAAAACAATACAAGAAAGTGACTTTAGAGTGGGAGATACTGTCATGGCTGTTACTGCCACAGATCCACTGAAGAATGTAAGTCTATTTTTTGTCCTGAGCTTTAGGTGTTGAGAGCAATATTTTAATCTTCAAATGCCTGTTAATTTTGAAGCGACTTATTATGGTATACAAATGTCTCTCCTCCGTCCATCTGTCCATCATAAACAATGTGGAACCATAACTTAAGAACAAGGTAAAACTTAGTTGTTTCATATGATGGTCAAATGGTCCATTTATTTTTAGAAACATTAAACCATGAACACTGATACATGTTGTAACTATTTTTTTTGTTTTCCTATTTTATCAACTTTCTGTTTTATGGAACTTTGAAATTTTCAATTTAGGTATTGACATGCAAGATTTTCGTTTAAAAAATCTTTGCTCCCTTAATCAGAACTATTGCTTCAGTTTGGTATCATATAAAATATGTTGTTAGCCAATTTTGTCTGTTTATTTAATAGACTTCCTAATGAGTCAGGATATACTTAGCATGACATCTTGTACAACCCCTTGTTATTCCAGAACCATTTGTTATGTTTTTTTTTTCACAAGATGATGTCCATATCATGCACTTGTTTATTGTCTGTATGTCTCACTAACTGTACTTCATGCCCTGAAGGATGAGAGTCTATTTCTTTCATGTCCAAAGTTTTAGGTGTCCAAGGCAATACATTTTTAATGTTGTCTGTCGGTCTGTCTCATTAATTGCTGCTGATCCACTAAAGGACATTATGTTTGTCTTTTTTATTTATTCCCCAGGTTTCGGTGTCAAAAGTAATACTTTTTAATTTTGTCTAAGAGTCTGAAATATTTGTTATGCATTTGGCTTCTGATGTTAATGGTCATACCTTAGATTACAGTCTGTAAATCTGGGTTTTTGGGATTAGCTATCACTTATGTAACATTGTTTCTTCAGATTTTGGTTATATTTTGTGGGATTCTTAGAATTTCCATTAAATTTCGGATATTTTCTTTTGCATATGGGGTCATTGGATATACAAGCCTATAATAATTTGTTTCTTATTAATATTTTAGAGTGTGGTTGTTTATGAGATGCGTGGAGATGGACTGGCTAGAGATTTCTTCAACGTCACTAAGATTGGAAATGCCGCTACAATAATCCTTAGCAAGTTATTGATAGAGGATGACCAGAGAACTCCAAGATACACTGTAAGTACTGAGGTTTATTAAAGGACATTGCCCTAAGAACTTAAATGTAGTTGAAATAATTTAGTAGATAATAAATTGGAAAGACTGAATAACCAAAATAGTATTGGTGTCAAGTGTGCTGATCAAGCATAATTCATAGGTTTTCTTAATGATTTATTGTTATTTTATGATAAATTCTATGATTGGCAAATTGATATTAAAAATTATTAATGATGTCAAATAAAATTAGCTTAACAAGAAACAAGTTTTTTTGATGTTTTGACACAGAAAGTTTGAGAGTATATTTACAGACTTTAGTTCTCACATGAATTACAAAGGAAGATTTACTGCTATCTGTATAATTATTTCTAATATCACTGAAAATTATATTTACCTAGTTTTGTTATGTATATATATAAAACCATAAATGATTTTTATTTGCTAAATATTTTCAGGTTAGAATTGTAGCCTACCGTCAGTCTGACCCTGCTCACTATGCTGAGGTTATTGTCAGAATTACAGTAATCAGAAATCCTACAGATCCATATTTTGAACACGGTGCTGCTGAGTTTACGATCAATGAGGACGCTGTTCCACAGACATTTGTCGGAAAAGTAAATGCCACTGATGATGATGAGGTAGATAACTTTGACCTTTGACCAATTTTATTCAATAGAGATTGTTTAAACTATGTGTATTTACATGTATATGCAGCTCCTACTTTCTTTTTTCTTTTTTGTGACCTATATTTTAAGTTTTCACGGGTCATACATTTAACTGAATTGCATATATACAAGCTAACATTTCATTAACTGGTGTCAAACCCTGGTATGGATTGAATTGATGTTTTATATGTGGCTTTATAGAGCATATTTGATTGTACCTTGTATGTGACTTTCTACAATATTGTTCTTGACATTTTCTGTATACTTGAAGTCATTTCCTATGAGCACATTCCTTCTTTCAGCTGATCTACTTGAATTAACTACTATCTGCAATAATAGATCATTTTGAACTTTCAGGGTGACAATGGTGTATTGACATACAAGTTCAGTGTGCAAGATACTGTACCACCAAACGGCGGAAACTTCTTCTACATTAACTCAGCTACGGGAGAAATTCGTACCCTTGGCACTCTGAGGGGAGATAATATCAAGGAATACAGGGTAAGTTATGATAGGTGGGATAGGGCAGTGTTACACACAAGCAAATTTTACAAATTTTATGACACAATTTACTTAAATTCACTTGATTGTGTCAAGAATGCATTTAAGTCACTCGAGAACTTATTGGAAACAAAATTCTAAAGTAATATTAATTTTTTGTGAAGTTGTGTGTAGTTAATATCTTTTGAAGGCATGTTGTAATTTAATTTGTTTCTTCCCATAATTTACCAGTTTGTAGCAATTGCACAAGATGGTGGAGTTCCTAGAAAACAGACCAGTGTACCAGTTACTATAAAGGTTGAGAGGAACCCAGCTGCCCCTGTGTTTATACAGAGTCAGTATGAGGTCACAATCAATGAGAGTACCCCTATTAACACGTCTATCTTAAGGGTTGGAGCCAGAGATGCTGATGGGGTAAGTGTAATAATAGTAAATTACTAGGTTTAAGTTTAAAGGCCAATATGATCAATGGTGTGTTACCATAGTTACTAGGTAAAAGGTCAATATGAGGTCACAATGAAATTATATCTTATGGATTGAAGCTGAGGATGCTTATGGTGTAAGTGTTACCATGGTAATAAGTTTAAAGGTCACAACATTGAAGTTACCTTTCACACTTTTGCCTTTGAATGTCAATTTTATTTACTCCAAGGACTTACAGTTTGGAGATTTTGCTCATCTATGTTGATTTAAGGTATTTACTGCTTCTCCTGTAAATATGAATGGTTCCACTCCTCAGTGGGGCTCATTTATTTAGCAATTTATTAGACACTATTGTGTAAAGGTTTTGAAAATGCATTATATGCATGATGTGGTTAACTTGTCTGCATCTGATAAGTTGAATAGGGCCATTCACTAGAGATGTCCTAGCTTTGAGTGGAGTCCACGTTGCTCCTTTTCTTTTGTTTCTATGTGGGTATAATCTTATACCCCCACTTAATGAGTGGATTGTATAATGGAATCACCTAATATGTACGCATGTCTGGCTGTCTGTCTGTCATTCCAGCTATCTTTCTGAATTTTGATGAAATTATCTCAGCTCAAGGTAAGTGGACTGATCTAAAATTTGGTTTGTGGCTTTACCTATATGAAGCATACATTGTAATCAGTTTTGATATCATTTCCCTATTTTATTGGACTAATGAAATGATAGGGAAAATTTTCGTCCAAAAAAGACCCTCAGTTCCTTATGGATGGATTGATTTCAAATTTAGTTTGTTGCTTTATATAGATGGGGCATATGTTGCTGGCGATTTTGTTTGCTGTTTGATATCATAGATCTAGGCTACTTAAAAAAATAATATCAAATAGGTCATAAATCTTTCTCTGCCTGATATCTTTATGTAGTTATACATTTTATCTGTTGCCGAATCTGTTGCAGCATTCCACTGTTTGAAATCCACCAGCTTCTTATGATAATTTACCTTTTTGGTTGATAACAACATCTAGGCTACTCAAGATTAAATACCAAATAGGTCATAAATCTCTCTTTGCCTGATTTCAAAATGGAATTGTATTTTATTTTTATTACAGGACCCATTGGCGTATTCTATTGTCGAAAACCCACCAGCATCTTACTACTTCATAATCAATAGTAATTCAGGTGATATTTCTACCAATGCCAACCTGTATAATGATGAAGCTACTAAATATGTGGTGAGTATTTATTTCAATGTTTCTAACATCTACCAATCTGTAATTCTGACGCTTTTTGATTAACAAAATTATAAAAAAACAAGGAACCAAAAGTACATAGTTCCCTGAGTAGTCTACAATCTGCTAATTAAACTGAATATCATTGAAGTAAAACTTGATTTTACTAGAATTAACTTTATAGCCACATGTTATTAACATTCATTATTCTTTATTGTAGCTGACAGTCCAGGTCAAAGATATAACTGCATCCCCACAGACTGGTACTGCCCGTGTTACAATCTTTATTCGTAGAAACATTTATCCTCCCGTGTTTGAGAAGAATCGATATGAAGTCTCTATTTCTGAATATCATGCAAATGGTGGAATCGTCACTACAGTATCCGCTAACGATCAAGACAGCGCTACCAGTGACACGACTGCCAGTGGAATTTTACGATACCAGATTAATGCATCTAACCCTGTATCAAACCAGGCCGTGTTTACTATTAGTCAGACGACTGGAGAAATTTACCTTGCCAGAACTTTGACTAATGACCAAACAGCTAATATATACACGGTAAGTTTTAATTGAGTATGGAATGGTCTTTCTTGTATCAATATTCAAGTTAGTATTACTTATTAGATAAGGTCCAAATCTATTACTCCTCTGTTGTGAAACAAGGGGTATAGTACTCTAGTCTAACTTTTTCTCATTAAAAAGTTAAGTTTTGAAGATGACCGAATTGATACTGATTTATGAACTCTACATTGAATTGACAGTTAACGGTGGTTGCCAAAGATATATCGGAAGTTCCCAGAGCTGCTACAAGTGTTGTGGTGATTACCATTATCAGGAACCAGTATGCACCTGTGTTTACAGCAAGTGATTATACTGTTTCCGTCTCTGACACAATGAGGGCAGGATATGTACTCACCAAATTACCAGCTTCTGACGATGATAGTAAAGTTCCATTGAGTGCAAATGTAAGTTCTTGATTAAAAAGATAAAAACCATTCTGATTGATGACTGTGAAACTAGGGATTTTTGCTTAGTGTTGGTTATGAGGTTTTTTTTTTTTTTTTAAGGTTTGATTTATAGAAAAAGATATAGCGGTAAATGTTATTTTTTTAGGACGTGGTTTCTTCTTTGTAAAAGATTTGGTTTAAGAAGGCTTTCTTGCATTTATTGACACAGGATTATAAGACATATAGCATAATTTTGATTTTACCTTTTTTTTCACTTATTTGAATTTTGTTCTTTCAGTTTTTTTTTCTAGGTTTTGGTTTTGGGAGATTTTAACTTTAGATGTTGTCTTTAAAAGGTCATGATTATAGATACTTGAAAATGTTTTGAAACAGTTTTAAGCTTGCAATGTTGTTTATTTCATCTAAGGGAGATAACTGATTTCTCTAAATTTTCTTTCAGACACCTAATGCTATGTTGAATTTCTCCGTCATTGCCTCCACGGACTACTCCAGATACTTCAGATTATCTGCTAGTGGAGATCTTTATATAGCACAGCCACTCAGTCTCCAAGAGAAACCAGCTGCTGTTCAGGTATCTTGATTTGAATATGTAAATACACACTTTCAAAGTTCAGGAAACACTTTGAAAGAATTGAAACTACAAATTTTTTGCAGAAACTTCTGAATTAATAATATAGATTTGAAGTAAAATGCAATTTACCTTTTGTGGATTAGGGTGGGAGTTGAGAGGTAAATGTGCCAACATTTCTTGATAGGAGAACTCATCACGTTCAGTGCACTGTATCACACCATCCAAAACTAACACATTCCCATAGGTCTTAATACAAAGATATATACATCAACACAGCCTTTATATAAAGTCAGGGTCTTAAATAAAGTTTTAATAATGTCCAATGGAAAGCAAGTGATATACTTTCAAAACAACTCTAGAATAAGCTGTCAATAACAGATTTCTATGAAAATGCAATATATACATACGACCCTGTTTGCCAGCAGGAAGTGATATCAACTTATGTTATACAATTTTTGTTTATATTTTGAATGAATGACTTCTGTGATGAGGAGTGGTTGGTATCTTTAATGTTCATGTTTGTTGTTGGGAGTTACTGGTTTCTGTTTTTCGTTTATTAGTTGTATGTAGTAGAGAACAAAACCTTTTCATACATCTCTTTCTCATCTTTTTTGTAGACAACTGTGAGGGTCTGTGATATGAGTTGGAAGCCAAGATGTAGTGATGCTACATTGATAGCCAATATGAATTATACAACAGTACGGGAGGGAGAGCTGGGCTTCACACAACCTGAATATGTGTATGTATACTCTATTGTTTTCCCTTTTTTATTTATTTATATTTAAAGCATTTTAAAATATTTTGTATGCTACTTCATACAACAACTGAACAGTAGACTTCTGTGGTTTCATGGTAGCATGTTCATTGTCATTGTGGTATGTCTTGGGCTCAATCCAGAAAAATGGAATTAGTAAAAATTGATTTATATCTTATTTTATTGATTTATTACTTCCAGCATTGAATTAAAGGAAAACATACAAGTCCCTGCTGAAGTGAAGCAGTTAGAGGTACAAAACCAGGGAGATCAGAATGTTAAATGTACTATCATTAGTGGGAATGAAAATCTTGGAAGTCAATCTCTCTTCAGTATACAACCAACAATCTACTCCAAATTGTGTACCTTGACATTAAATTCAGCTCTGGATTATGAACAGAAGAAAAGCTATAAATTGACTATCCGTGTAGAAACATCTAATGACATTAGTAGAAGAAAGCGACAGATTTATGGTAGGTATAAAAATATGGTAATAGTGAAATTGTTTCTAAATTAATTATTTTGCCCAGTTCCCTTTGATACATGTATGATATTGCAATTCTTATAGCTAACAAGGAAAAGGAGTAATCAAGGGAACCTAGGTTATAACAGTAATCAAAGAGTAATCAAGGGAACCAAGGTTATAACAGTAATCACACAGTAATCAAGGGAACCAATGTTATAACAGTAATGAAAGAGTAATCAAGGGAACCAAGGTTATAACGGTAATCAAAGAGTAATCAAGGGAACCAAGGTTATAATAGTAATCAAAGAGTAATCAAGGGAACCAAGATTTTAACAGTAATCAAGGGAACCAAGGTTATAACAGTAATCAAGGGAACCAAGGTTATAGCGGTAATCAAAAGAATGTAATCCAAGGACAAAGACCAGACATGGAAAACAGACATACACAACAAAGAACATAAAGTAACTAAAATCATACATACAAAGTAATAAAAGTAAATGAGCAACTCGGACTCCACTGAAAACTGGGAGCATGGACCAGGTGCACCGGTAGGGTAAGTGTCCTCTGCTTTTCTAGAAAAGGAAAAAATATACAAGACCTGCTACACCATCTTTCTACAAAGCAAGGATGACCACACCTACATTTTACTAATGTCAGATTTAACCACTACTATTTTTTGGCAAATATCAGGATGACCACAACTTCATTTTGACAAATTTCAAGATGAACTACTTTTTTTTACCAATATTATGATCGCAACACCTACTTTTTGACCAATATCAGGATGACCACACCTACTTATTTGTTGCAAATATCAATAAGATCACGACTTACTATTATGTGTTAAAGAGTAAAAGAAAATCAAGGGAACCAGTATTAGGAAAGAAAATCAAGGGAACCAGTATTAGGAAAGAATAATCAAGGGAACCGAGGTTATAGCGGTAATAAAAAAAAAATAAAATCCAGGCACAAAGACCAGACATGGGAAAGAGACATACACAACAAAGAACATAAAATAACTAAAATCATACATACAAAGTAACAAAAGGAAATGAGCAACTCGGACTCCACTAAAAACTGGGAGCATGGACCAGGTGCATTGGTAGGGTAAGCGTCCTCTACTTTTCTAGAAACACCCGCTATAAATTGACTATACAGGAGGTTCACCAGAAAGTACACAATCCATGGACAATGACCAAAGTATTTACAAAAAACGTTGTACAAGAACTACATGTATCAGATCTATAGAAGGGCAAACATCCTCTTTTTATTGAGTTTTATAAATGATTTTTATTTCTTTTTTTTCAGTATGGAACACCCATCCTACAACAACAGTCTATATCAATGTTATAGATGTTAATGATATCACACCACAGTTTGTTTTCCCTGTCTATCCATCACACACCAATGCTGATGTCGCCAACAAGTATTTTACAATAGTTTCATCTTTAACCAAACCAAACACTTTGGTTACAGACAAAGTTAGAGTAAGTTCACTATGATAGTCTAAAGGCATTTTGACTCTATACCTTGATTATGAAGCATTATATTATTAGTATTTTATTATACCCCTACTTTCAAAGCAGGAGGTATATTCTGATCATTGTGTCTGTCTGTTCCTCTGTCTTTTCTGCTACTCCTCTGGAAATACTGAATTGAATTTGAACTTTCACAGATTCCTTATTACGTGATGTCATTGTGTACCACTTATTCCATCTGAATGACTTTTGGGGTTTCCTAATGCAGTCTTCGAACTACAGTATTTGTTCACTAAGGATTGATCCTCTTCTAATTCGCTACTCATTTGAAACCACTGAATGAAATTTGATGAAACTTTCGCAGATTCTTCATTACATGATGCCTTTGTGTACTTTCAATTTTTTTCCCATTGAATTCTGAAATCAATTATGATGTATGGTTTCCGGGGATTTAAGTAGTGGGTATCACCAAATGAGCTTTCCACACAATTATTTTTTGTTTTCAGTGAAGCATTAACATTAATGTGTATTACTAAAAGAGAAATAACTTGATAATTTTGTTGTTAAGTGAGTTGATATGGTAAGTTCAGTTGCAAAAGAAGTAGATTTGAATAATGTATCAAACATCAGTATGGTACCCATCAGTAACTTGATTTCTTATATACTTTTTTTTTCAATTATTTGCACACAGGCTATAGACACTGAAGCAGGAATATTTGGACAACTGAGCTACTCCATGACAGCTAATAATAACTTAAAAATGAGTGTTGCTGATGGTAGAGTTACAACAAAGGCTGACTTCTCTGCTGATGCCAGTAATCCTGATGCACTCCCAATGGTTTACAGTTTAGAGGTCAGAGATCAAGCAGATCGGTATGAAGACCAACTCTCAGATACTGCTAGTCTGTATGTAAGTATTGTTTTCATGTGATTTACAGTGAAACCAGCCTTAAATAGATATATATTGCAGAGTACAATATGAAGGAGAAGGTCTATATTTTGAAAGGTTTACATTCTGTTGAAGATTTAATATATATATGTGCCACTTTATGATGATGGAAACAAGGGAAGTAGGGAAGTAGCAATGAATTATATTGATTAAATTAGCATGTTGATTATTTTTTTTTTCAGATAAACACAGTATTTAATGTCCATAGATTTATATTGGTATTGAAGGGATTATCCATTGAAGATACTTTAACAAAACTAGAATCTATAAGACAGTGAGTGTTACTATGTATATTTGTTGTATCTTACTTACATTATCTTTTGATAATTAATTCAGACTACCGGGTGGTCTGATGGCAGTGTGTAGGGAGTCTTGGGTTCTGAGATCAAACAGAATTATTTTAAATGAATGTTGATAAGTATGGGGCATAGGGTTACAACTGGTTGGCTGGTAGTCAGAATAATGTGTCTGAGAAAGATTACATGCCTTCCTATGTTTTTAGCACATAAACAAATCTGACTCAGTGTGTTGGACTAGTAGAAAATAGCATCTGTTTCATTTATCAAATTATCTTGTCCTGAAATGCATGAAATATCTGCCATTCTAGGACTTACCAGTAAACTAAATTATCAATCATTCAATTTGTATACAGACATTTGTTCCATATTTTTTCTGAGGTGTTAAGAGTATTATTCACTGCATTCCATTGTAATTTTTCCTTGGTTTAGAACTATATTACCTTACCAGAAGCAAAAATTATTTTTGTAAACTTTTGATGAGTTTCGTATTAGTTTTGAAAAAAAATATAAATAAAAAAGTGTTGTCATTAAGAAATGGCAGCTGACAGAGTAAATGGTGTTCTATTTACTAATAGTTTTCTTCTTTTAATGAATGATAATACCATAGAAGTGATTTTAATTTTGAATTTAGTGTTTTAACGCCAGTAAGTTATCAGTGCATGTGTCCTGTCTGAGAAACAGTATTACAATTAAGGGTGGAAAAAAAGAAAAATATCCTATAGGGCTGCATGCAAAAATGTTTTGAATTCTTTTGTTTTAGATAACACAAATAGTGGTTTCAATGTTTTAAAATGTATTTATTAGAAATTCATGAAAATTTATTTGATATGTTATCTATATATGTGGATTATATCTTCATTTCAGAGCACTTCAGAGAAATACAGGCAATGTTGTTCTGATAGAAAATGTAGAAAAGAAGAGAAATGAAGACTTGGTTGTTGAAGGAAACAGGTAATGTTATTTATGACAAGTAATTTGATTGGTTGAGACAGGAAAAGTAATTTATAACAAGGAATTAGATTGATTGAGACAGAATAAGAAATTTATAACAAGGAATTAGATTGGCTGAGAGCCCTAATGTAAGACTTGCTCTGCCGTCTTTTTATGAATATTGATATTGCACATTTCTTTTCTGAATCAATGGCTTCAATTTGACTGAAGATGTCTCATTAATGTCAGCAAATTTACTTTTTAAGAATTTTTTTTCAAATAGAATGATTAATTTTTATATTTATTCTGGAGGTACTAGTATTATAATATCTTGCAGCCTATGTTTATATTTTCTATTTTCATTTCAGTGTTGATATAACATTTGTGATGGTACGACCAAATACCCAATTTAAGCTAATCAAGAGCAGTGAAGAACCTGGTCTTTTTGAAAATCCCAAAATTACTGATATTTCCAATGAATTGTCAAATGATGGTGTTAATGTTGAAATTATACGACCACCCTATGCTAATGCACTTCCTGTTCAGACGAGAATTACCAAGTCCTATGTCTGGTGGCTGGACGACCCATGGGCAGCACTGATTGCTTTAGTTGCCATTTCTATTCTGCTTTGCATTGTGGGAATTATTGTCATAATTTTCACGTCATCACGGTATGTACCATTATTCTACATGTTCTTTAAAACTAAAGAATAAAAATGTTAATTATTTTTTTCCAACTGAAGTCAATATGAATACACTATGTTTTCATTGTATTGTTTCAAAATTGTTCAAATATTTATTTCAGATATACAAAATACATGATGAATTACAAGGCCTATGATAATTATGCATATCAAAGTCAACCTGATTTTGCTGAACCACCAGATTTCCTCAGAGAATATGAAACACAGGTATGGGTCTATATGGTTTTGAAGTCAGAAATATACCATAATAAATATAGTTAAACTACCCATCTGATTTTAATGAAACTCTTTGTAATTAATGGGCATTGTGATCATGTTAAGTTAAAGTGGATTTATAGGAAGTGTGTGCTCACTTAATTTCCAATAATTGGCCCATTTTTGTGATAATTTTTTTTTCATGTAGAAAGGGGTTTTTATGAGATTGTTTTCCTAGAATAAACAACTAATTTTTTGATACCTGTCAGGGGAGATAACTCACACTATTAAGTGAATTTTATTAAAACTCGCACAACGGTTGGGCATTTTCTTTAATTGTGGTTAAATCATGTTGGGTTTAGTTTTAGTGCACTAGCAGTCTTAATTTCCAATATTTCAATATTTGTTTTATTTTACAACCAAATTATGTTGTGGTGGACAAACATACATGTTAACTCTCCCACAGTAAGGGGGAGACTCTCATATCATTATCATTGAAAAATCTCACACATAAAAGGTCAGGATTTGTGGGAGGTTTATAGTTAAAATTAATATATTTTCTATGAAAAGTACTAAATAGTTGAATTTTTACATCAAACATTTGCTTTTATGTAAAAATCATCTTAATGGGCAGAATCTCCCCATCTGACTGTGTCATTGGGGAACCTCTCCACCAGTTAACATGTCTGGACACAGTGGATTTTAATTGGTTTATTTTTCCACATTTTTATTAATTGTCTGATGCCTTAACCAAATGCAAGATAACTGAAGTTTCATTCTTAATGGAGTTCTTATGATAATAGAAATTCTTTTTCTTTTGCTCAAGGATATGTTTACATAATAACAGTTGATTTATTCTATTCTCAGAGTTTGAATATGTATGTACCACCAGATGAACCAGTTCAAGACTTAGGGGAGATTAACATGACATTTGAGGGAGAAACTGTTCAGGCACAACATTCAGGGGCCTCAGAAGGGGTAGTTACTGCAGTAAACCCTGTCTATCAAGAGTGAGTATTGTAACACATTTAGGGGGCTACAGTTGAGGTAGTTACTGCTATAAACCCTGTTTCCAAAAAGTGAATTACAGAAAATGTAAAAAAACTTAAAAACTTAGCAAATCTAGTTCCTCAGATAAAAGCTATAGTATTTCCTTTAAATATGGAAATTAATCACATGAAACACAACTCTTTTTATGATAAAGACACAAAAACAAGGTCAAAGTTGAGTATGTGGCAGGTGAGGCAGTAACTGAGGGTGAACAACAGGTCACCACGGTCAGCACTACAGAAGGTGCGGCAGCTCCTCGGTTAGGAGTACCGAGAGGCTCAGTGTATGAGATGAAATCTGAGTATTGGTACACTGTGTAAGTGCAAGCATGTAAATGTAGAACTGTTTAAGGAATTTATCTTTTGAATATTTACTATATATAAAGATATATGGGAATGTTAGAAGAATTTGTCTTTTGAATATTTATTATATGTAATGATATATAGGAATGTTAGGAGAATTTGTCTTTTGAAATATTTATCATATATAATGATTTATAGGAGTGTTTTGGAGAATTTGTCTTTAGAAATACTTTGTATATATTATGATATATTTGATATATATGAATGGTAGGAGAATTTAATTTAAATATGTACCCAATTTTGTGTAGAATGTTAAGAGAATATGTATTTTACCTGGAGTATGCAAATCCTTTTGACTGCCTGTTTTTTTATGTTTTTTTTTAAATAATTTTATAAAAAATATACATTTACAAATATTTTCTACATAGCATTTGTTTGAATTGAACTCCATAGGGTACATGACATTTACTTGAGAGATGATGGGGCTGGTATTTATTTGCTTAAGTATCAGAAGATATTATAATTGTCTTTTAATTTAACAAAATAATTTAGCAAATAAAATATATAATTGGTTCATGTATATTAGTCAATATGTATTTATGTATGAATAAAGAAAAGTGGGTTCCTATCTTTTGCATGTTTGTATTTTTATCTTGTTTATAAATTTTGATTTCTTTATATGTATTTTTTTATTTATTTTTAAATAATTCAACTGCAACACATTCTAGTACATGTAATAAAGAAACACACATAATTTTGTTTTCTTAGTTAGAGAAGCTTTATTTGAATAAAAACCTTATTTTATCTTATCTCATTTTAACCTCAACAAATAAAACTTGTGGGTACACAGGAATATTTTTATCCACACATTCTCTAAGCCAGACTCCTTCAAACCTCTTGGTATATTTTAATGAAACCAACTAATAGGTTTTTCATGTTCACATCTTGTAAGGGGAACTCCTTCTTAACAGATGTAAATGAACCAACTGTTCATAAATTACTGCAAAGGACGATAATAGACAACTATGAAATAGATATGATGAAAGTAAATACATATTTTATTTTCTTTCCAGGGATGACGCTGAAGTAGCACCACAAAAGACAGGATTCTCTGAAAGTACTACGATGCTATAGATAAACCAGAAAGGAAAATACAAAATCTTGCCAGCATTATTTTACTAAAAGACTCGAACTCTTATCATAAAATTCTTTTAAAAATTATATGAAATTAAGGAAAATTTTGTGAAGCCATTTCTTTTCTGAACAAATAGAAATAAAATTGTTGGTTGTCTCCCTTCTTTATAATGTACATTTTATTTTGGAACTGTTATGATTTTTTATATACATTAAGTGTCAGTCTCTGTAAGAATCAGGCAGTGGATGAATCAGGGTATAAAAAACCTGCCATTTTGAAAATTTATTTTGACTATTTGCACAATCAGAATCCAGGAAAGAAGACAAGATTTTCCATATCATTTTGGTAAATTAAGTTATAATTCCATTTAAATGCACACTTCAAGGTAGGCAACTCTTTCAAAAACCTCCTTTTCTAATTCTATTGAAAAATTTCTAGGCAAATCCAGTGATTCAGAAATCAAATGGTGGCCTTTTCAAATAGAGAAAGCATCTTTGAGTGAAATTATATTGTCAGACCAGTGGGGTTTTGACACGCATGTTTCCCCGTTTTGCCTGATTCTTACAAGTACCTACATTTAAAGAATAAAATCTGTTCAAAGATACTTTCTTACCAAAAAAGATGACTAATGCATGTACTGCATTTTATTGCTGATACAAATCTCAGATCAACATCTGTTCTGAATATTTTAATTCTGTCTTTTTGTTCTCTTTTCTAGATAAATACATAAACATGTTTTTGAGATGAAATATAAGTATGTTAGAATTAATATTGTTAGTCTATGCAAATTTATATTGTTTAAATTATCTTGTTAAAATTTACAAGTTTATTGTACTTTATCGAATACATTGTATTGTATATTGTACTATATTGAATACATTGTATGGTATATTATTGAAATGAATCAAAGCATAATATTGTTAATGTCTTTTTCATTTCTTACTTATTTGTATTTACCCTGTTTCATTTATGTTTATTTTCTTGAAAGGATACATTTTAACAATAGCTACTGTTGCAAATTTAGAGATTGAGAAAAAGAGCAAATTAAATGAAAATAATTAATATTTTTCAATTTTGTTTCTTTGAAAAATCTCTTTAATTTGAAATAATGTCTAAAATTACAATTTTTATAGTATTTATTATTACCAATTTTTATAGTTGTCTATTTTTCTATTTTCTACTTCTTTTACATTTTGAAATTATTGCTTTCAATTTCTATAATTATTTTTCATAGAATACCTTTTGTTATACAAATAAAATTGTTATATGTTGACTTTAAACATATCAGCATTTATCAGAATCAGTATGGTTGTCCAGATTTGAAATATTTCTGTTTTTGACCAAATGTTTGGTTTTTTTTTTTGGTTTTGATTTTTGTGTAGTTATATTTAGTATACATTTAGTTAGTAATAAGAATTGTTAAAGAGTGCTCTTATAATCTACAAAATTTTGTATGTTTTTTAAAAATAAATTTCTTATGTTTGGCTTGCTAATACATTTTTGTATATGAATCATCCCACTGCTCACATGTAATAACAAACTGACTTTAGTTCATATCTATAATTCTAAAACAATCACACTCTCATCAATAAGCTACAGAAATAAAGACAATGGCTTACTTGTTCATTTGAACGAATGTACATTATGTAATAACTACTCGCAGACTATCAGGAAAAATTTCCATTATATGGTGGATTGGGAATAGGGAAGTGTATTAGGGATGGGGAGAATAGTGAAATAATTTTTAGTTCATTTGGCCATAGGCCATGTGAGCTATTGGCATCACTTGACGTCCGTTGTCGTCCGTCGTTGTCATTAACAATTTTTATAAATCTTCTCCCATGAAACTACTGGACCAATAAGAACCAGACTTGGTATGAATGTTCCTTGGGGTATCGTGCATATAACTGATGTGGGCATTTTTTATCCATTGAAAACATGGCTGCTGTTACTAAAAATAGAACATATGGTCACAGAGTAGTTTTTCGCATATATCTCCAAAACTGTTAGGTTTAGCCAAATTGTGACATGGGTTAAAGTGTTCAGCATGATGAGATCTGTCTGTGGTCAAATTTCCATTTTAATATGTTAAGCCATGTTGAAGCTATTGCCCTTTTTCGACGTCTTTTTGCTACTTTTATTGTTATTTCTTTCACAAATATTCTTCTCGGATATTACTCGACCAATTGGGACCAAACTTGGTATGAATGTTTCTTGGGGTATCGTGCATAGAATTGATTTGGGGATTTTAATCCGTCGAAAAAAAAATTGCTGTTGTTACTAAAAATAGAACATAGGGGTCACAGAATAGTTTTTCACATATATCTCCAAAACCGTTAGGTTTAGCAAAATTATTTCTATAGCTGAAATGACCCTTATAATAAGGCTTCAAAAGTCTTCAGGGATCAAAGTTGTCAGGTGACTACTTGTAAGAGTTATTGCCCTTTAAGGATGAAAAATGACAGGTATTTTTTTTTTTACAATTTTCAGCCAATTTCTTGAAAACTTTAATAGATAGAAAGAAATGATAGTCCTACCAACGTCTTCTTGAGTCAAAATTGTTGGACAACACCTTGTTAAATTTATTGCCCTTAAAAGACAAACTTTACCCAGGTGAGCTTTTCAGGCTCCCGGGAGCCTCTTGTTTAAGAATTTATTAAGATAAAAATGTCTTAAATCTAGTTTGAATTGTTTAAATGTTGAATTTAATGTAACAGCAATCAAGGGAACCAATATTCTAGCGGAAATAAAAGAATGTAATCCAGGAATAATGAGCATACATGGAAAACAGACACGCACAACAAAGAACATAAAATAACCAAAAAAATCATACGTACACAGTAACAGATAAATGAGCAACTCGGACTCCACTAAAACTGGGAGTATTGACCAGGCGCACCGGTAAGGTAAGCATTCTCTGCTTATCTAGCAACACCCAGCGGCCATTAAGAGTCCCCTTTGGCCCTTTTACTCATAACATACTCATAACATACTTCATAAACATAAAAAATAACATTCCTCCCTGTGGGTATATGGCACATTGTGTTACAATTGCAAAGAGATCCATCCATAAGCATTAAAGTTAGTTACATGTAGGATATAATAAAAATGTTTTTTTCTTGGCCCATTTTGTCCTAAATTCTTAACTGATTGAAATCAAAACCAAAATAATATATGCCAGCCTTCCTATGTGGTACATTCTTAAATATATCTATAATACTGTTCAGTACTACCATACATCGTGTACTAAGTTACAGCTCTAGTTTAATCCTACGAGGAGGAATGACCCGGCCAGCGAAAGCTATATTTTTATATAACCTAGCTGGCCGAGTGGTCTAAGGCGCTGGACTTTGTGCAGGTGGTGTTGCCATAGATGTCACAGCGGTACAAGTTCGAGTCCCGCAGAGGGAACGACCAAAAATTTGCATCGCAAATTTGACAGTTCTAACATCGTTGGGAATTTTGCAGACCTTTCTATACGTTTACATATCTTCCCTGTATCAATTTGATCCAGTGTAGCGAATAGAGTCGTCACATTCTGAGACGTTGTATATATATATATATATATATATATATTGTCATAACTGGTTGTAATCCTTCGTGGCCATGTAAATAGTCTCTGATTGTCTCCGTCATGTTCATATGTACGGATTATCTCCCCTCTCAGTACAACAACTTTTCTGATGCTGTCTTATTTGATTTCCATAGACTATGGATCTTTAAGTCCTATCATTATTACTTTATGTTCATTGAAATGTAGTCCAATTGTTTCCAATGTTGAGAAATCTTCGTATGATTCAAATGTTCCTTTTGTTGTATATAGTCTTACTTATTCTCAACTGATGATATGAGAATATTTCCTTTGTTCATCATCGTCATGTCAATTACCATGATACATTCTTCCTTTCTTATTGTCGGTCTGTCATCTTCACTTTCTGTAGTTCATTACTCCCGTAGCTTCCTACGAATTTAACATTGTCATCAACGTCGATAATACTATCAACAACTTTCAAGTCAGTTTCAAAGGCTTTTACCAGTTGTAGATCAAATTTGTATATTTCACTAAAGGCTCTACTGAAGTCAAAATCTTGCACGTTCCTCGAAACGAACTCAACCTTTGGTACAATAATCGTGCTTTTAATATTCTCGGTAACTTCTTTTTCTGTTGTTCTGCTTTCATCAAAGACATCACATTCCAATGAAAAAGAACTTTATTCAATGCAATTTGTCTCTGCTGAAGTTCATCTTCAATTTTCTGAATTTTAGAGAATTCGTTCTGAAGTATGACTTCTGTAGGCTTGAAAATAATGTCAAGCTTGTGGATTGAGTCTTGCACATTTTTTGTTATAGCATCCTTCAAAAAATTGTGTACATAGTATGCAATTTAGTTTAATCACCACTAGTATAGTCACTTCGCAATGGAGGAGGGAGATTTCCCGCGCTGTAAAACCGAGATTTAACCCAATTTCGTTTGAAGTGCCTATACCAAGTCAGAACTTTTGCAGGACCAGCTGCTCCGGTGGTATAAAATATATTTTACCAGATTTGTTTCTGAATTGACTTGATTATAAATCTGATTAGTGTTCGGTAATTATGTTGTTCCCTTGTATATTGATAGAGAGTCAAACCTGTACTCCCAAGACATAGACAGAGAGTTAAACCTGTACATGTACTACCCTGATATATTGATACATAGATATAATGACAGTCAAACGTTTTGCACCCTGATAAAAAGACAAACAGTCAAACATGTAGTACACTGATATATTGGCAGACAGTCGAACCTATAATAAACTGATATATTTGCAGACAGTCAAACATGTTTTACCCTTATATACTGTAATATACTGTAATACCTGTAATATACTGATATATTGAAAGACACTCAAACCTGTACTGCCTTGATATATTGATAGATAGTCAAACCTGTAGTATACTGATATATTGATAAACAGTCAAATATGTTGTACACTGATATATTGATAAACAGTCAAATATGTTGTATACTGATATATTGATAGACAGTCAAACCTGTAGTATTATACACATACTGCCTGTAGAAGAGAGTGTTACGCTGTAGTATCACAAGATACGAAGTCGAGGGTGATATATTTACAGAGTGTGATACGATGCGTAACACCCTCTACTACAGGCAGTTTGTGTTATATCATACTGAATACGAGAGTGTAATATATCGTGACATTGAGGGTGATATATCCTAGAGGAGGGTGATATACCGTGTGATATATCGTTGACGTCGGGGTGATATATCAAGAAGCCAATTATTGTTCAGTTGGGGCGGGGCAAGTTTGGATGTGCAGGGATATGACTAAAATATCACATCACCCATTACCCAATCAAAATTCAAGATTTTTGTATGAAGTATAATAAACTGATATATTGATAGGCAGTCAAACCTGAAGTATACTGACATATTGATAGACAGTCAAACTTGTAGTACTCTGATAAACTGATAGACAGTCAGACCTGTACTGCCCTGATATATTGATAGACAGGCAAGCCTGTACTACCCTCATATATTGATAGAGAGTCAAACATATATTAACCTGATATATTGATAGCATGTCAAATCTGTACTGCCCTGGTATATTGATAGACAGTCAAACATGTAGTATACTGATATATTGATAGACAGTTAAACCTGTACTGCCCTGATATATTGATAGACAGTCAAACCTGTAGTACACTTATATATTGATAAACAGTCAAACCTGTAGTACCCTGATATATTGATACTCAGTCAAACCTGTTTACAGTGTTTACGTGTATCAAGATAGCAGTGACTTTTGTTTGATTTTTAATGAAGACATTTATATAGGAGTTTTAATGTACATGTGTTTACGAACTTATGAAAGATTTACACCTGAATGTATTTACTCTACGATTTCTATTTACAATGTTTTATTCTGTCGTAGAAGAAACCTTATTCATTTTCAACAATTGCTGTGTTTTTGTCAGTAAAATAACATTATCACAGTAGTTTACATTTGTGATTTGGTGTCCAAAATTGCATTTGTAAATGAAAATTTTTATTTGTTATATTGGCCTATGCTTCGGTCATAATAAGTGTTCGCTTACTTTTACTTGCCATTCGATGATTTTAGTCTCTACAAGTTGACCATTGCAAACACTGTAAGGACTTCCACTAACTGCCTGCTATTAGCCTCATGATGAGTAGAACTTTGATTTTATCAGAATTATTAAATGAAAAAATGAATTTCCGTCGCTGACACCGAACTTATTGTGTTGGAAAAATTAGACACACACACACACACACACACACACACAGAGGCACGCCGCAAATAATTTGATTCTATAGATGATATTTATACTTTACTTTTGATATTTTGATCTTATAGTGATACACATTACACTATGTACAGTTATTGATATGCAAATATAAATTAAAGACATTGATTTGCTTAAATACCTTTTATGATTCATTTTAGCAATAAAATGCAACTTTATTTATGATGATTTTGTAGGGTTAGATAATAGATTTCAAAAGACAACGAATTGGCTCTTCATACGCCATACCTAACTGATGCCTTCTAGAAAGAGTAATAATCAATTGGAAAGAGTGAATAACCAAACTATCACCACAAGTGCCGAAGAAAGTCAATAAATAACGAGTTTGAGGAATTTGTTCCGCTCATGAGATAAATCTTAATGCGTTGTTATCACGAGTGATAAAATTTTGGTTATGCACGATAACCAATTGACTATTTTTTTATAATATATATTTCTTTCTGCATTCGTTGCTATAGGTACACAATAAACATTATAATACATTAATTATAAATTTTGTGAAAGGCGATTGATAATAATAATAACAATGCTTTATTTTATGAGGGTAACACAGTTAAATACACTAATCACCAATCTTCTTTGGTGCCCTAAAATAAACAAACATAAAGGTGAAGACATGTTATTATATATTAAACAAGGGAACCGAGATTCAATTTAAAAAAAAATGTAATCCAGGCTCAGAATATACTGTTTTACTTGTGTTATTTTGTGTATATGATTTTAGTTACTTTATATTCTTTGTTGATTACTCTAACAAAGAATTAAGGAAAATAGTTTTACTTTGTTTCCTATCGTAACTTTCCACATTTTTATGGAGAATAAATTATTAAAATATTTCTGCTGCTTTTTTTTGAAAACAAAGGAAAAAACTGGAATTAAACAAATTAACATTTGCAGTTACGGCTCTTTGACCGTTTAGTTAAAATGATTTTATGAAAAAAAAAGAATTTCTCACCATGAAGCAAACTTGAAATTCGTTATATACATTTTTGTCTTAAATAAAAACATAACATTAATCACGGTACGTAGAACTGTTGTAACGAGATAACTTTCAAGACAGGAAATAGTATTTGTTGTCAGTTACATATAAAAAATCATTAATTACGGTAGAGATGCTTATGTTTCCGTTAATATAGTCAAATAAAATAGAGCTGTGTAAAAGGACTCAAAATAATCGCACCACAAAGCAAACAAAAGCAAATTCGTTGAATACAAATATAGTACCTAATATGGATAGTCTAAGATGTGTTTTGCTATTTAAGTTAAAGTTTAATTAAAGTGAGTGATTGATAAGCAGTTTTAATGGAAATGATAGAAAATTTCTAAAAGATCTTACGCAAATACAACACATTTTCACATTTCACTTCTTACTGGTAAATTGTTCATGAAATGTTTTTCTATCAAAATCTCCAGGATTGGCCTTAAATCTTAGAAAAAGTTGGCATTTTGGATTTTTCACAACTAAGTGTTCAAATACACGATTACATATAAAGTATTGTTCTACTTATTAAAACCTAGGAGGAGTAGTGACTACAAACGTTTTTAAAGAAAGGGGAATAACTCTGTAAGGAATAATGCTTTCGCTTAGCAGGATGGCTCAATACCTTCTGAAGTTACAAAGCTTTGTTTGGTATACAACTCAACTTAAATAGTCTTGAAACGACAAAGTCAAATTTTGGCGGAAGCAAAAAAATCAAATAAAGATAATGATAATAATACGAACAGTAGTAAGGTTTAGCAGGGAAAGGCCTGAAAAAAAAATAAACAAAATATAAACAACAAAGCTAAACATACTAAAAGACAATAAAAACATACATATTAAACATACAAAAATAAAGCTCTCCCTCCCAGTGCACCTGATGTCACCTTGGTGTTAAATGGCGTTCGATCTTCTATTTCTGTCTAAAGTTCTGTCATCTTGTGTGTAGTATTCTTCGCCTGGTGTTTTTTCTTTGTCTTCTTCTTCTATCATAGATAATATATTGTTACGAAATAGTTCCTGATCGGGTACAGGTCAACTCGTACCTTCGGCAACTCGTACCCAACAAACTCGTACCTTTGCCAACTCGTACCTTTCTATATAAATTTGTATTTACCTTCGTGTTCGTTAATCTGAAGGATAATTTACTATTTAAAAAAGATTGATGTGTTGTTATTTTCATTTTCAAGAGTCACATACATTATAAAATTAATACAATTTAATGGTTCACATTTGTCAGTCTAAACTGCTGCAGGCCCATTCAGTAAGCCACAACTGCGAAGTAACTGGCTAGCAGTAAGATCACTGGAGATGTACTGGTCCCACAGTTCGAAAAACTTCCGTTGTAACAGCTTGGTTGATGCTCTCTGTTCTCGCCAGCTTGGCTTCTGTCACCATCTTCATCTGGGTTGGTAATAGAGCGGCCTCTTCATACAACTTGGGAACCAGGAGGTAGAACGGTTTTGTCTCGTCGTTGGATCTCTTGTTGATACGTCGATGCCACCCTTCCACGTCGTTGTTCGTTCTCGTTGGTTGCATATAGACGGTCCATGTCTCAATCGGCCAAACGGTACTACGTATCCATGTGTTGTTGATGTATTCTACTAAAGCTGTCACTGGTTCCGTCTCCATGTCTTTCAGTTTGTTGAAGGCGGGTGCAATATGTTCTGCTGGCAGAAATGGTAAGGCCATCAACTTCCTGATGTATTTGAAGATACTATCTTGTTGGCGATAAGCTGGCTGAAAAAGAAAAAGAATATTTAGTTAACATGTACAAACACAACAGATCGTCAAAATTTAATCATGCATGCAAAGCTCTGATGTTTATATCATTCATTTGGCATTACTGGTTTGGAACTTTGGGTTTCGTGCTCTTAGTCATGTTTTCGGATTTGTGTGCAACATACAAATGTCCACGCAGTGTTGTACAAAATTCAAATGTTGTTGATTGTCTCATTTACATTTACTACTTTACATTCGCAATGTTCTCAAGTCAGTTAAAATTTCTGAATGAATATAAATTCAGCCAGTATAGAACTGAAAAAGAACAACTAGTATATCAAACAAATGCTTTTGGTTTTTATTAACACGTTTATGTAATATCATTAGACTTGTTTGATTCATGCACATTTACACCATCTATAACACAACCTCAATGTCAACATTTACTCCTGCATGGGCATTTACTCCATTTTATGTTTAAATTTCATCAATCTGTAACGTTTTTTTGGGGTTTGAGTATATATTAAATCTATTTCTAAACACTTACCTCTCAGTTATGATATCTGGTTCAGCAATAGGATGTCTGGTAATATCAAACGTTCTGTCAAGGTTGATCATGGAACCCTCGTCATCGGAGATAGAAAATGAAGAGTTGTTCAGGTTGTCTACATCTGATGTGTTGTTGTCTCCAGTGTCGCTGTCTACATCTGATGTGTTGTTGTCTCCAGTGTCGCTGTCACTATCTGCTGTCTGATCTACGATGTCTGGTACTGATGACTGGTCTGGTTGTGACGATATTCTTGTGCTCTCAAAGTCTGGTTCTCTTGGCACACTAGACTCATCTGCTGGCATCCCACATGCAGAACAGTAGAAGTTGATATCTTCTTCACCAGTTACTAACTGTTGATACAGCTCACTGGAAATACCTACAAAACAAGCATATAAAATATATTTTAAAGTCATTTGACAGAGCGTCTTGTTTTTTGTTCATAATTTTATTTGTAACTAGACATGTTACCCCAAATTTAGTCATATATTAAATATTTAACAATTTTATTTTACTTGAAATATCTGTAGAAATATATTTATTATTAAAATTATGATTTCGTTAAGGAATAGACGTAACCTAATATTGTATAAAATTTGGAATAAAAATATCTGTGATTACTATACCAACAGCAACAGTGATAATTTTTTTTATGAAACGCGAATCTAAATTTAATTAACTTCATGATTGTTGTCACGCTTATTCAATTACACCAACACACGTGCCAGCGAGTTTATTAAACACCCCTGTGTAATAAGATTAAAATGCGCGTGTAGCAAAATTGAAGTAAACATGGGCCCAATATACACCCTTCCGCATTCTACGGACAATGAAAACATTTGCAAAACATCTACGGTATACAGGGACAGTAATCATTAAATTGTATTACATTCTTATATTTATATAAGGAAATTTTCACAATACATAAATTCGTTGAACACTTTTAAAATATAATTATAATCTTGTTATAAGAGCATAATTTTATTTATTTGTGAAAAAATAATAACAAAAAAAAAAACAACAAAGAACAAAAATAAATTTACCAGTATTACATAATCTGTGCTGCCAGTCATTGCAGGTATCACACTGTAGAGCATCTTGGCGTAATGTTACTGTCTTCTTACAATCTACACACCTTGGTCGCACCATGGTGGCAATCGAAATATTATGCGAACTTCCATGGATATGTCTTTTATATCATCATTTTTAGCTTGGTTTTTACAAAATACAAATCTTGCATTTCCTTTGAAGCCAACAGATTGTTAGTACAAGCATTTCTCATACATCTTTGAAGTATCAAACCGGCATCCGAAACCATACTTATTGTTTTTACAATAATTGCTATTTAACCATCGTAAAAACTAATTTGCTTATACAAATATTACTCATTAAGCTTTGATGTAGCATAATATAAACTTAATTGTCCTGCTAATCATTAATTACCTGTAATTTTTATTTTCATTTTCCAAATAAATTAATTAGAATGGCCCTTTATTTTTTAATGATCACCGTATTAATTATTTTACTATCAATCAAACGTCTTATTTCTTTTTCAAAATAAATTAATTAGAATGGCCCTTTATTTTTTAATGATCACCGTATTAATTAATTTACTATCAATCAAACAAACGTCTTATTTCTTTTTCAAAATTTTATTTTTATCCCAATCAAAATGTATATCTTAATTCTCAAAATGTGCGTCTAATTTTTGCACACAAACACGTGCCATATATATTAGAAAAATATAGACTATGTATTAATTCTCAAAATGTTTATTTCATTTCCCAAAATGTATATTTTATTTCCTAAAATGTATATTTTACACGCATTATCTATTTTGTTATAAATATATAGAAAGGTTGGAAAAGGTACGAGTTTGTTGGGTACGAGTTGCCGAAGGTACGGGTTGACATAGATTCTCCTGATCACATAACCAGCTTTAAGTTTCCATTTTGTGGTTGGGCTTTTGAAAAAAAACATAGATTATTTATGAAATTGAAAGTTTGCAAGAGTTGCTGTTCTTGATTTTATTTGATCAAGTTGATTTAAATGGGAGTCAAATGTAATATTTTCTCAAAAGTGCAGATACAAATACAGAAATATATATTGTTATGTTCATATATAGCATATGTAAATTAAAATAGCATCGTTTGTTCCGTGGGTTTTTCTACATTTTGAATCACTTTACTATTGGCATGTCTGAATTTTATGTGGACTTGTACTTAATTGGACAAACCGAACAAGGAAATGCATTTGGTAAACATGTGTAATGTTTATTTAATTCTTTGTTTTTTGCATCTGACTGGTAAGTTTTGAAATATATATTTTGTATTTACCAACGTTCATATGTATTCAGAATTGCTTAATATTTTTTTGAATGGAGAATAGCGTGGATTTCAAAAGCATATATACATATGTAGCTTGAATGTATTCATCTCCAAAAATAATACATTGTAGGTGGATCCGATATAATACAAACTTCTCTTACTTGTACTGTATAGTTGTTAGCTACATATGTTCTATTATATAAGACAAATGGATATGGTAAACATGTCAAAGAGAGAGCTGCCCTTACGGGATGAAAAAAATGCCAGCTCAAGATAACCCATGGGTATTCAGTGAACGACAAGGAAACACTACTTAGCAAGGCTACATCAGGCCCTTGCTATACAATAATAATTAAAAATAAAATTTATTGCGTTTTTTTGTCATTATTGAAGCAATGTTTTACTTGCATGGGTTTTGTTTCCGGGATTACGACGACACATATAAAGTGTCACGTGATACCAGTTTGCATATATCTAAGTACGTAATTAGAAAACACAAAACTAAAATTTCACAATAATGTTTGGAGAAGAAACTTTGAACAAAAACTTACTTACAAGTTATTAACAGTATAAACTAGGAACGTAATGCCAACACAACTAAACTTCACCTTGAATTATTGCATTTTACGAAGTTGAACTGACGAATTATATTTTATTTTGAGCTAAAAAAATGCATATCTGGTTTATATTTCTAAATCCAATAAAACATGTGAAATCGCTCTTAAATGGATATCATAACTCTATCATATGCAGAATGCATATTGAAAATGAAAAGAGAACAGAATTATTTTGATAAAAATAAAGTAGGTCAGCATATAGGGTACGTGCCATGAAACCATTAAAACAACTTATATGCTCAATCCATGCATAAATTGAAGGTATAAACCAAATGAGACATGAAATATTTTTGAAGACCTTTTTCTATTTTACCAGGTTGAAGGTTGATATGTTTATAAAATATGATTAACGCACATTTATTCTTGGGTAACAAAGTTCGTGGTTTATTAACATTTCTCTAGCTAGTAGATTTTACAATTTATTGAATATATTTATATAATCGTGGTTTTCCTTAAAATTTTATACTAATATGGAAATTTGAATTCTTACCATGGCCAATTGATGTGCGTCAATGAAAATTGGCAAACAATGTATAATAGAGGTTTTTTCTTTGTTTTTTTTCTTTGTTTTTGATTACTTTATCTGTATTTAAAAGATAAAAGTATCATTTCACATTAAATCATAGTTGAACTCTTTTAAAAATATCATATTTAAGAATTACAATCTTAATTTGATATTTTATCGGGGTGTTCGTTGACTAAAATACATGTTCAATGAAGCGTAATAAATGTTTAAAAAAATATGCAACCGATCAAGCTTTCACATTTTATTTTTTGTTTAGAAATACATAGAAAATAGGCAGTGCACAGTGATCAATTAAAGTAGTCCATTTAATTGTGGGCGTGGCCAATGTAAATAACTTGAATATGATTTTTTCTGCATTAATGCATATTCATTGTTTTAAATGCGACCTTTGATACATTAGTCAACCTATTTTTGTAGAAGGACAGGGATATCATACTGATTTCTCTTGCAATATTATGGTACATTTGCCGAAGAGTTGCATTTTCCGTTTTACCTGATATCTGTACATCATATATATCTGTGAAAAAAAGAATTTTGTCTCAATAAAATATAGTTTGAACTATCTTAATGACAAAAAAAACCCAAAAAGTAGCAATAGCCTGACTAACAGTAGCTGAATAACGTAAACCTCCCATATAATTTGATATCAGGCACTTAGAAATGGGGTATATGGGCAGAGGGCATTGGAGAAAATACTAATAGGGCTTAGGGAAAGTTAGGCCTCAAAAAGCGTTACATTATATATCAATATATATATAATATATAATGTATATTCCGTGATTTTTACAATTGAGTCGATTGTGGATATAGACGGGAAATGGAGATAGGAAACTTGAGATGGGGTAAGGAATTTGGCAATAAAATATGGTAAATGTACTAATACTGCCATCCCAAAGACAAGCTCTAAATAATCTCTCATTAGAAATCCCGTCGCAGTGCATTTCGTTTACGTGTAGCTTTATAAAACATCACTCTGTTTATGAGAGCTTAATTGTTGTTTTTAGCCGGAGCAGAAAATCACTTCAGACAACCTCAACTATACTATCTAGATTATAGTTTCTATGATGTTTTATAAGTAAGACATACAAGTGTATGCAGCACTCATTTATAAGCAAAAGATAAAAGGTGTCTCCTTTAAAATTTTATTTTAAAACATTAACTGTTTACATCATAGCTAATGTCTACTACAATGAATTTAATCCTTTTTATCGGATATCAAGTTTCCTAAGTATTTAAAATATTTAAATTTTGATGCGTTTTACGATTGAATACACTAACCACATTTAGTTATAGTTTCACTTAAATTCTTCGTATAATACATTATGCAAATATGGTTTAACAAACCGATTTTTGATTTACTAGCACCGTATATTTTTTGTGTTTTCTTCACTTAATGCAAAATCCTTTATAGATGTTTCACTGAATTTAAGGATTCTGGATAAAGAAACATTTTTGTTGTGCTAAAAAACCCAGTATTTACCATTCTTTGGTCTGTCAAATAGAAAAGGCAACGGAGTATATTCTCACCTTTGCTAGAAGGAGAGAACTAAGTTGAATATTACAAACAAGTAACAATATTTTTTTTAAAATTTGGACATCTTACGATGTTATAGTAAAAATGAATAAATTGTGCACTTATAATTGACCACAACGTCCAGGTGTATGTTTTAGGTACAATGCATTCGACTCTGAAACGGAGAATTGCACGTACTGATTATTCATTTTTTATCATAATATTTCTTAAGACCTCCAAATTTACAAAAATGGGTATAACTGATATTATATTTTGCTGCAGTAGTATTACCTGAGTAAACCGGTGTTTGTATATACAAATGTTGTATGATATAATTAAACTTTAATACAAGTCTTTATAAAAAAAAAGACAGAAGATGATCCATGCATGTCAAAAACCCACCGAATTCTTTTTTATTTCTTATTCAGAATCAGTTATAGACCGCATAACCAGTCTTGCTTTTTTTTTATTTTGGGAGTTGCACCTTTGAGTTAAAATATATTGTACATGAAATTAGCCCTCTTTGTAAGAGTTATGGTTCTTGATTTTATTCGATTTTATTTATTTTAGTGGAAGATAAATGTAAAGAAATAAATTTCATTAAAATTTGATTTTTTAAAGGAATATATAAGCATGGTTTTTATTTCCTCTGTACGTAAATATTTAGTTCTGTTTTACATTTTAAATGTGTACATTATGTAGTTTTTTGTTTCCGAAGTGAACTGATTTAATTGATTTTCACATGTATTTGACTTTCAGGGGAAATAACTGCTTCCTCTTGCCGAATCAAAGATATTTATACCTATTACTATACGTATTGTGCGGACGGATGCTGCCAGTATGATTCCTATACACCTTGCTGTTATTACACTCAGTAAGTAATTTATAAAATATTACATGTAATCTAAAATAATTAATGCTATCTACACAAGAAGATTGACTGAGTTCATATGTGACATTTAAAACTATTAATCTAAATTAACTAATGCAAGCCCACGTAAAGATATGGGATGCGTCATTGACCGAGTTCAATTCATTTTTAATGCATTTAATATGGAAGAGGAAACAATGGTTTAAGAAATAAATACGTTGTAGTCACTATATTTAATCGAGTACGGCAGTGGTTTTGGTAAAACTTCCTGTTTTCACATTTTGTCTAAAACACTAATTCATTACTACTTGATTGAATCAATTTGAATCAACAAAAAGAACTTATTAGATCGTACTTTTTCTGGTCATGGCTGTAACTCCAGTTGTTAAAATATGAATTTTAAAAGTTATAAAAATACATTGAAATTGACTGATGGTTCATGATTTGGCATATATTTTCAAAAAAAAGTTAGTATAGGTAACTATATTATATCGGTCAGCATTAGATATATAATATATATAAGACGAGGATAGTATATCCATTTTATCTAGTTAGGCGTATTGGGTAAAACTGATTTATTCAACGGTTCATAGTTTTACTTCCCTCGTTTGTCTACCCCGGACGACTTTTTATGAGCAACTCGGCGGGTGTTTCTCGAAAAGCAGAGGACGCTTACCCTACCGATGCACCTGGTCGTTGCTCCCAGTTTTTAGTGGAGTCCGAGTTGCTCATTTACTTTTTGTTTACTTCGTATGTATTATTTTAGTTACTCTATGTTCTTTGTTGTGTATGTCTGTTTTCCATGTCTGGTCTTTTTGTCCCTGGATTGCATTCGTTTGATTACTGCTATAACCTTGGTTCCCTTGATTACTCTTTCTAATGCTGGTGGTTTTGACATTATTTAAAATGTTCTTTGGTGCCTATATGGTGTATGTTCATGGAGAGCTTTGGTTATATTATTGAGTGAATATTATTATAAGTTTCTTTGTTATTTCAGATCAGTTTTGATTTTAAATCAAATAGTTAGTGTTAAGGCCTTATCAAACGTCGCAGATTTCATGCGCATGCCCACAGTCAAATTGTTTGTTATTGATATTTTTGTGTTTAATTTCTGCAAGTGTTTCCCTCCATTTTACATTTTTACAGATTTCATGGGACAAACAGATTATCCCTAAATGGTCTCGGGGATTACAATATTTCGTCATTCTTCATAGATAAACTTTATATTAAATACACTTGCTGAAGCTTGTGGGTTGAAATTTAAAATTTCACTTCCCAGAGTGGAGAAATCGTGTAATCCCTTCGAGACTGAAGAATTATATATATATATTGGGTTTGTTTATCATTTAACGTCATTACTTCCAGATTTACTGGGACTACAGCTGGTTATGTGACAGGTGGAGTCCTTGGCCTGGCTTGTATAATTATTACAATTGTTGTCTGCTACAAATGTGTCATAAAAAGAGGCAAGCCAACCCCGGTCATGTGTTCAATCAACAACCACAACACCAACAACAGCAATTAATGTTTATGAATCAAAGTAACCAATCATGTAAGTTTTTTTCACATATCATTGTATGAACTGCTTTTTCAGCAAGTTTCATTCGACTTCAATAACCACCGACAACTTGATATATAGTGATATAGTGGTCGGCATTGCTACTCTGTTTCATAAAACATCATTTCAGATCATTAGTTCAACTCAATCAAAATTGTCCTGAATGCCATAGTAATATATTTATCAATTGAAAACAAAGGTTCCTTGGTACAGTTAAAATATTATAATAAATAACAGCGCAAAACATATAAAATCACGTGTTTCACTTCGCGTTCAGACGCTTTCTGTTTAGCAAATAAATGGAAGTTTGCGTACGGATCAAACGGAGACAAAAGATAATTTACGAGGGTAGATTACACCTTGTTGCCATTATCACTACAGAGTTTTCATGGTCGTCATCACATTTTAAGTGACCGATATAAACTTTTTTATCCCACATCAAGGCAAGATATTTTCAGATAGATTTTGACAACCTACCGAACTCGACACCTACTAGATTTTACTCAATTGTAATGTTACAGGTGAGGCTGGTAGAGCATGATATGCTTTAATTTCTTGAACACCTTACGTCACGCCCTGTTTTGATTGCAAGTGCGTAACAGTTTTCTTGAGCTGTCTTTTTTTCTCATCTTTAGTTTGTTCATGTAATAGTTTTCATGCTTTTGCCAACATTGTGTATACGAATCGTCTTTGCTTCTGTTTTCACGCTTTCGTCATGCCTCTGTATTATGATGTAACTGAATCGTCCTACTGTTATGACGCTGCGTGTTTTTGTCGATACATTTCTACGTATATAGCTATTTGAATGACTCCAAACAATAGGTATCTTTTATGGGTTTGTCTTGTTGATATATGTGCCTGAGTATCACGTAATTAAAACGCCGCATTTTTTTCTAAATATTAGATAAAACGTTGTATAACATGTTTATCCTTACATATTGATTTGTTTTACAAATAATTAGAATTTCTCATTGTATAATTATAAAGCATGGACAACTCAAAGCCCTTTTACACATGGTACAGGAGTCACAAGTTCTCCACCAATCCGTAACTTTCCTTTCATTTGTGGCAACATCCCTTCGGCTCCTGCGTATGGAGTGTTCATATCACAATTCATACGTTATGCCAGAGCTTGCCGAAACTACGCAGACTTTTTGTATCGCGCTAGAACTCTAACAAATAAGCTTCTGGAAAATGGTTATGTTGCTACAAGATTGAAGTCATCACTGCAGAAGTTGTATGGTCGTCATCATGAACTCGTGGATCGTTATGGTGTATCCATCAGCACCATGAAAACTGATGTATTCAACGGTTCATAGTTTTCCTTTCCTCGTTTGTCTACCCCGGACTTGACTTTTTAAGAGCAACTCGGCGGGTGTTTCTAGAAAAGCAGAGGACGCTTACCCTACCGGTGCACCTGGTCCATGCTCCCAGTTTTTAGTGGAGTCCGAGTTGCTCGTTTACTGTTGTTGCTTTGTATGTATGATTTTAGTTACTTTATGTTCTTTTTTGTGTGTGTCTGTTTTCCATGTCTGGTCTTTGTCCCTGGATTGCATTCGTTTGATTACCGCTATAACCTTGGTTCCCTTGATTACTCTTTCATAACATTGATACCATTATAAGCCCAGAAAATCATAGAAAGTTGCATTTGATTTTTAAAGTGATTATTACAATGGCTTAGTTTTTTTTAACAGACGTCAAACTTTTAATCAATCAAAAATGTTGTTGATATCCTGTAGACATTTTCAGGTATAAGTTTAATGCAATATTCAATACGAAACGACAAATGGAAAACTGATCAGATGCGTTCTATGACCTTAATAATTACAATCAGCCGGGCTTTTCCATGCATAATTTACCAACCTTAACATTAACACTTAAACGGAACACCTTAAAAACACTGAAGTCTCTTTTCTTGCATTACACAAAAGGGTAACAACAAACTTACCGAACACTAATCCGATTCATAATCAAGTCAAGTCCAAAACATATCTGGCAAAACGATAGAGCTTTTTGATGATAGAACTTTTTGATACCTTATTTGGCTTCCTATTCCGATATTTTTAGTTTTTAATATTTTTATTTTTTGGATCATGAACTTCCTGAATATTAAGTTCTAATGTGGCTGATAAGAGATTCCTCCTTGAAAAGGTGCACACGACATCTATATGTACAATATTATATGATTGGTATATTTGTATTACTACCATGCAAAACGCTCAAATATAATGCATTGATGTACAGCCCTTGCTCTGAACAAAATTTATTGCATCATTGCACATTAATCATAATGCGAAACAAAAACAATAATCGGAATAACAAGTGGTTGATTTATTTGAAAAAAAAATAAAGGAGGAAAAAATATCACGAAGAAAAATTAGAAATCAAATACATGTAAAAATAATTGTCATTGGTTTGATCAATGAGTAACAGGCAATATGCAATGAGTTGAAATGAAACTTATTGTTTTTGACAATTAACTATGTTCTTGTCTATCTTTTATTTAGCCGATCAAGCACATTCTGCTAATACCTTTGGATATAACAATCTTGGCTATTACCCAGGAACAGGAGCGCCTGTTTACCCTACAAATGGTAAATATGAATGATCATTGAATGACTAAATAACATGCAAACAATGTTACATGTATTTTAATGTTCAAAGAGTAATCAAGGGAACCAAGGATATAGCCGTAATCAAAGAGTAATCAAGGGAACCAAGGATATAGCCGTAATCAAAGATAATCAAGGGAACCAAGGATATAGCCGTAATCAAAGAGTAAACAAGGGAACCAAGGTTATAGTCGTAATCAAAGAGTAATCAAGGGAACCAAGGTTATAGCCGTAATCAAAGAGTAATCAAGGGAACCAAGGTTATAGCCGTAATCAAAGAGTAATCAAGGGAACCAAGGTTATAGCGGTAATCAAAAGAATGTAATCCAGGGAAAAAGACCAAACATGGAAAACAGACATACACAACAAAGAACATAAAGTAACTAAAATCGTACAAAGTAACAAAAGCAAATGAGTAACTCCGACTCCACTAAAAACTGTTCGTATTCATAAATCCTCCTTAATCTGTAAACGAAATAAATCGGTTTCACGGATATTAAAACTGACAGCAACACAAAAGACTTACATACTCATATCGTCCATTAAAATGAATGCATAATGAATTACATGTAGAAGATTCTCCTTATGGTGTTTATAACTTAATTTCTAATTTCACCTTTAACACATGAACATTTTGTATACAAGCAGCTTGGGAAACTCCACAACAAACACCATGCGCAGGAAATAATGCTTGGAACTATCCCGAAACTATACCATCGGCTCCATCACAATCATGTAAGCTTCACAATGTATACGTTTACAGGTTTTGTATTAATGTGGATTATGATATTATCAAAAAGTATCAGAGTCTATATTTCTTTAGTTACAACGGATTGTATTTTCATTCAAACACTTATTTAGGGGGAAACATAAACAATAATCCGGACCAACCATCACCTTACAGTGAAGAGGAGACAGACATGGCAGGCAGTTCTAAGGCTATGAAAACGTAAAGTTAATTTTGCCTTTCAATCATTATTGCATTCAATGTGTTTTTAAACATTGAGAAATGTACGTCAACACCTCAACGGACTGATGAACAAACATATAATCTATTGTTTGGATTGATTTTAAGATATACTTTTTGCTAAATAAATACATATTTATATGAACATTACCATTTAATATATGAAATCAAGGAAAACATGGTAAATAAGTAATCACGACTTCGCCATAAAGGTAACTTAGCCCATTTCAAAGGGTATCATCGAAGTCCCCCCCCCACCTTTGTTCTAGAAAAAAAATGGTTTCAGTCTTATATCTTTATTGTTAGCGACAGAGACACTTATAACACAACTACTGAAAGTGTCAGTGACGGCTATGTAGGCAGTGGTGCATACAACACAACCGCTGAAAGTGTCAGTGACGGCTATGTAGGCAGTGGTGCATACAACACAACCGCTCAATGTGCCAGAGAAAGATGTGTAGATAGCGATGTGTACAAAACACCCGCTCAATGTGTCAGTGACGTATGTTTAGGCAGCGATGTGTACAACACAGCCGCACAGAATGAAGAATGTGCAGATAGTGAAATGTACATGACAATTCGAGAAGTGGAATGTACTGATAGTGATTTTTATATTTCTCATACCAAAATGCTTAAATAAAGAGGGTACAATACACTTAACGATTTAACAAGTAATGACAAACAAATATTTTTATTTCATTTGCACAACAATCAAGCTTTGGCACATGTAAATGATATATTTCAAATATAATCTAATATAGTAAAATATAGTTGTATATTTCAACTTTCAATATATAAAATTCTACTTGCTTATGTTATACGCATGTGATTTGTTGTTTGTATGTACAATATGAAACATGTATCAGTCTTTTGCATTTGTTGTTACGAAATTATGTGTATTGATTGTCTTGAGTCATATATAAGAACTTTTTTCTCGTTTGCAATTTTAGTTTTCTTTTAATATTTCTGGAGCCTATAGGACCAGCCAAATGGCTGTTCCTGTGTATAATGTTGTAATTGCGCATCTGCAACATGCTATGTGGTAAAAAGGTTTCCAGGTACTTTATTGAAGACCAATGGTTAGCATTGAGCTGACAATGTTCATCCCGGCGGGGTTATTGTCTAGAAGAAAATAAGATTTTTTTGTAATTTTGTTCTTTATTTTTGCATACCTCATGATGCTAACATATATAGTTGAATTATCAACTAAGTTCACTACACTAATGGCAAGACAAAAACATCAATATCCGGTTTGCGCATAAGTTCTTGGCAGGTCCATTTTCGTATACTGTGATATCTATCATAAAAAACTAATCAAGTCCCGAAAAACTTTTGCAATATAATACAAGTCGAATCGTTACTTTTTTCGAAAATGACGTTATCAGTTTTACATATAATAAGTGTGTACCTACAAACTTCAAAACGAAATCGAACCAAAACAAAACGAAGCAAACCGAAACACAATGTAACAAAACAAGATAAAATGTATAACATTTTTAACTATGTTTCACAGTTTATAGGTAGTTTAATTCTGAATAACATTTCGGACCATAACTTTTGGAAGTTTAAAAGAGTATACACTGTATTATAAAACAGGCGTACATAATTAATCGTGGTTGAATTTATGTTACATCGGGAGCGTTTCAGGTTTCACCTGTTTCATATCAGGTACTAGATAAATTACTGAAGATAAACGGAGTAGTCTGATTAGTATTGCACTAAACATAGTGCAAGCAGTGGTGATTCGAGATTTGGTTGGATTTTTAAAAAATGTAAAAAGTTTAGCCAAAGAACATTTTCACTACGACATTGACAGACAGAAGATTTGAGTATTTTCAGGCGTTCGACCTAAACACCCCTCTCCTCGGGAAGAAAATGGTTTGCGTCTTAGTAGTAACATGAGAAACGAGGGTGTGATAATAAAATATATTCAAAATTAAGACTGCCATTATTATTACTTTAGCCCAGTATGAAAAAATCTAAACATTGTAATAATCATTATGCCCGTTTTTAAACAGTGGGAAACGATCAAAGATTTCAGATATGTTGATCTATTCCGTTTTATTTAATTATAGTAATAATTGTTTATTAATATTTGAATATTGTAATTGTGTCATACATATTCATCATTCTTTATGACTATGAGATGATTGTGTATATTCGTATATCGTACAGCGTCTACTACATGGCTAAGTACGTTCGAGCATATCTCTTTTGTAATTTCATTGTAAGAGGTAATGATGAACTATGAACATAGTTTAACTTTCATCTGTTATCTACACCAGGCGTGAGATTTTATGAACAACTCGGTGGGTGTTTCTTGAAATGCAGATCTGGGGGACGATTCCTCTTTTTATGCTTCGAGTTTTTTTGAATGAAGTCGGGTTTGCTCAGTGTTCCTTATTGTTGTACGTCTAATTTTGATGTATTCATGTTGTTTGTTGAGTGCTTCTATTTTCCCTGTCTAGTCTTTATCTTTGGGACATATTTCTTTGATTTCCAACCGTATCTTGACTCTTTTAATTACTCTTTCATCTGCAATTACCTGTAAAATCTGCTTACTGACAATTTCATTGTTAAAATTACTTATATCAGGTTTACTTAAGGGTTGATTGTCGTAAAATATTTCGTACAATTGAGGTACAGTAAAACCTCTCTACACCGAACCTCTTTTGGACTGTAGAATACGGTCGGTTTAGACAGGTGTGCAGTTTTTCCAGGTTCAAAATACATTTACACACTTTACACAAACTTACACAATGGGACTTGTTGTTTGATGTAGACATGTTTTTGGTTTATTCAAGGTTCGGTTTTACTATACATTATTCAGTTCTATCTGGTTAAGCACAGTTCTTTAAGTGAGTGTTTAAAGAATTAGAACGTCTACCATTTTTACCTTGTGTTGGGCGATTTGTTTGGATTGTGTTCTTGTTGTGTCGTGATTTTGTTTTGTCCATGAATATTCCTTAACATTATTTGCATCTACTATATTTCAACTTCCATGTTTGGTACCATATTTTAATGGGTTCGTGTTGTTAATTTTTGTGTGTATATTTTCCTTCCTTTATTGTTTTGTGACTTACATTTTTTTGTTTTTCGCCTTTTGTGTTCCTGGCTTTGTTTTGATTATTTATTTTCTCGTTTGTTTGTTTGTTTTTTATTTTGTTTTGTTTTTCTTATTCTTCATTGGATATATTTTGTTGGAGATATATCAAGGTAGAGAACCAAGATTCGAAAGTAAACCAAAGAATATAAGCCAAAAATAAAATATAGACAGGGAACACAGACACGTCCAACAAAGACAAAAATATTCAAACTAATGCGTACAATGACACAAAAACAAATGAGCAAACCGAACTCCACCAATAACCGTGAGTATGGACCAGGTACACTAGTATGTTAGGCATTCTCTCTTTTTCTAAAAGGACCCCCGGATTTGCCCACGCCTAGATTAGACAAAGAATAAAACAAAAACTATGACAATGCAAACAAATGGGTTATCATGGTGCAGAGGATTAATTGTAATATATTTTATTTGTTCTTTTTAAGCTGCTTTGTGTTGAGTGACTTATATTTTGTCCTTTATTTCCATTTGCGTTCTTGCTTTGTTTTATGGATGAATCGTTTGGACAGTTGACATTTTGCATGTGGTTTTATGTTTACTATTAAGTTCATTTGTCATTTGCTTGTTGTGTTCATTGCTGTATTTCTTGTCGTTCAATAATACAAACTCAAAATGCTTTTGAGACTCTGATAACTACAGTGTTGAAAACTGATTTATTCAACGGGTCATAGTTTTCCTTTCGTCGTTTGTCTACCTCGGACTTGACTTTTTATGAGCAACTCGGCGGGTGTTTCTAGAAAAGCAGAAGAAGCTTACCCTACCGGTGCACCTGCTTCATGCTCCCAGTTTTTAGTGGAGTCCGGATTGCTCATTTACTTTTGTTACTTTGTATGTATGATTTTAGTTACTTTACGTTCTTTGTTATGTATGTCTGTTTTCTATGTCTGGTCTTTGTCCCTGGATTACATTCTTTTGATTACCGCTATAACCTTGGTTCCCTTGATTACTCTTTCAGAATATATCCTGGTTAATCAACAATGACATCATAACAGCGGTTTAGTTCAAGAGATATTGGAAACAATTCACTATTTGTACCTTCATTGTAGGTAAGCTATCATTAATATTGTTATGCACAGTTACATGTAATTATATAAAAATAAAAAAAAAATATAAACATTTAAAAAGATACGTTGATCACAGACACTTGAGGACAGTATATAGCTTTGTTTCAAGTATTTTTTTACATTTATGGATGAAAGTACATAGTGGAGCACTATTTGTTTACACATCAAAACATTTGCATTTTGAAAAAAAAAATATCACAGGAACTTATTTCATCTCAGACAGATTAAAAAAATGAAGGTTTTTGCATTGAAGTTTTCATTTTTTTAGAAATAAAAATAGTCCTATATTGACCTGTTTTTTATCATTTAGATTGATCGAATGTTTGTCTATGTCTACATACATATCAACACGTTCTGAAATATTATAAGTGTAGTTCTGAAATACATGTTGACTGTTACTATATGTACATGTAATACATTACTTCATATAGCAATAATTGCATGTGAATAAATGACAGTTATCTATAGGGTTCTAAATGGGCGTTCTGTATTGTACCATATGATGTTCTTAAATCATTGTCAGCAGATGTCGAAAAAACATAATTCAGGTTAGTTAACATCATTTCCGATTTGTCAGATATCAATGATATTAGCATGTACAAAATGCACATCCACCATCTTTTATTTATTAATATGTGGTCTTACAACTCGTTGTCTGCTATATATCTTATTGAGTTTTGCTCTTCGTGGAACGCTTTCGATCCATGTATCAAAACCCACCCATACAAAAACACTAACATTAACACTAAGGCTGACAGGAAGCTCTATACCTAGATTATTGACTGGATAATAAACGACCAAACCCCCTGTCTGATTCAATACATGTATATAATGATTGTCAGCGTCAGTGATCATAATAAATCCACTAGTGGTTACTGTTATATCTTTTGGGTTTAAATTATTCACAGACGTTATTATTTCACAACCAATGTAAATCCATTTGACGTCACCTTCATAATTTACCATTCAACCCTCTCTTCCCATATTCCGTTATGGTAGACATTAATACTGTTGGTTGTAATATTGCATTGCCATGTAAATAGTTACTGTTTGTCTCTACCATATTTATATGTATTAATTATTTTCATGTTCTGATGATTCAGTACAGCAAGTTTTTTGATGCTGTTTGGTTAAAAACAGGTCCTAGATCTACAAATCCTACAGGGAATTCTTTGCGTTCATATATATGTACCCCCTTTTTTAATGGTGAGAAATCTTTGTATGATTTGAATGTTTTTTTTTGTGTAAAGTCTACGTGTAGTATCCCATGATGATATAAGAATATCTCCATTGTTTCTCATGGCCATGTCCAATAAATCGATTTTTCTTTCGCTTACAACTGTCATCTTGTCATTTTCAATATTCACTTCAATATCTTGTGTATTTCCAGGTATGAATACAACCTTTGATACAGTAATTAGACTTTTTGTATTCTCTGGCAATTTGTTTACTACAGTCACACTTTTGTCAGAAATATCCAAGAAGAACATTGTTAAATTCATTTTTTCTTTTTATAAGTTATTTTTCATTTTTTGGGGATTTTTTCAGAGGTCATTCTGAATTTTGATCTCTGCATTTCTGGGAATTAAGTCATTTTTTGGGAGAAAATTCTGCAAATACTTGGTTATCGCTTCTTCAAAATTTTCTCTTGCGTCTTGATTTCCGCAGTTATTTCATCGTTATCTGTCCTATCTATTTGCGAACATTTTGTTTAGTTTCATATTATTTGCTTGTAAAAATAGTAGTGATATGATAAAGAATTTAAAACTGATTTGATGATGTGACTATTTGAAGAGAAATATGCAATGAGAATTATATCCGGTGTGGATTCATCTGTTGACAGCCACAGTACAAATTCTAGATAACCACAAGAATAGGTAATAAACATAAGGTTCAATAAAAAGTTATTAGTTTCTACAACATACGATGATTAACTTGATGCAAGTAGTAGAAATGTTATAAACAGGGTGATAGTTTTCAAAGTAAATAGTCCACAAACTGTTACCAGACAGCACATAAAGAGGCTTGAAATAAACAGTCATGAACAGAGTAAACCCAGCAAGTCTGTTAACATTTATATCGGATAAATTGTTCCGTAGTAAATAGTATATAACATTTGACGTCAAATGTTCGTTATGACGTTTACTTTTGTCTGACAGCTTACTACAAAAACAATAACGATAAACACAAAAAAGAAAACAAAACAAACAAGCAAACAAGAAACAAAAACAAAACAAAAAACAAACAAAACAAAAACAAAACAAAACAAGAACAAAAAAGATTTAAAGATTCCTGCGAAGTAAAATACTCGTACGACCTATATTATAAACATTCACCAATCACTTGAATCAAGCCATTAACCTTCAATGACTGAATGATTGATGGGTATCAGTCTTATCACGGAATAAAGAAGGAATGCATTAAGTTAAACTCTTACACAATAAGATATTAACCAACTCGAATTATAACCCTGTCGTAGTAGATTGACATTTGATTACAATTCCGTGTAAGAGTAATCACGAGAACCAAGATTCTAGCAGAAATCAAAATAATGTTATCCAGGGACAAAGACCAGACATTGAAAACAGACAAACACAACAAAGAACATGAAGCAACTAAAATAATATATACAAAGTAATACATTAATTGCAAAAATGCCTATGGTAGAGATGATTCAGTGTGGTGAAAAGAAACCTCCAAACATGTAGTGTTTTATTATCAACATAAGCCCAGTTATTGTAGTTACTGTGAAAGTACTATGTTCATGGGGTACCAATTTTTATGGTTTTCGTTGGAAGGCCAGAACCACGTTCGCAACGAAAAGGAGATTTCCATTGATGTGTATAATAAACGTAAAGTAAAATACAACTAAACAAGAAGGCCATATAAAATGTAAGCCTATAAATAAGAGTTATCTTCGATTTAATTTGATAAGCGAAGAATTAGAAATAGTATATTTGTCTAGAATAGAAGGTATGTTTCTTTTCTATGATTTATAAAAGACACATGTAGGTGATGGGGAATCTAGCAATTTAAGTTACATAAAGAAAAAAGGAACTCGAAAAATATATTATTGATATGAACATGATGAATGAGGCAGATTGAAAAGCGTTTCGAAAAAAAAAACTTACTTTAATCGATATTGAATGCATCAGTTCACAAATCATCGATTTAAAGATATGAAATGAGAATTGATAATGTTATAATACATTCTACCATGTAAATATTATTGTTCGTGGGTTACGATTTTTTTATGATTTTTGTAGATTCGGGTGTCCACGAAATTGTTTTCTCAAAGAAGAGGACCCTTTCCATTCATTTAATAATATGATTTAAGCCTATGCCTATGATGGTCGGAGCTCATACGATGTTTACGTTACACCGTTAATTACTCTGGGGGAGTATCTTCGGTGTGGAGAATGTGTGAGACTTTCTTCCGGGAAAACTTAATACATTTATACACAACCATTACTTACCATCAAATGAATAAATAAATATGAAATCGTATCCATCGACGTATTAAAAGACAAAACAGCGCCACCGCTGTGTCGACAATTTTTGTCACTTCCGTCATAACATATTTAAGCCATTCATTTATTTGGAACACTTCTAACCTCTCTAAATTCTGTCAGAATCTGTCAGAAAACTGTTCTAAGACAGTAGTTAGAACAGAAATCCTGACAGATCCCGACAGGGTCTGACAGAGGCTGTTCTGGGTCAGGACACATTTTTGTCCTATTCCCTAACAGATCCTGACAGAAACTGACCTTGGTCGTGACAAAGAAAATAAGAAAGCTGTTCTAAACTTACATACCCATGGATAGTCCTGACTCTAAATATTTCTATTATTTGTGGCGTAATTAAGAACAGGAATAATGTAAACTGTGTGACCAAGGATTTGTATTTAATCCTTGGTGTGACTAATGTGAATCAGATTAGGAAAAAAATCTTGATTTCAAATTTTACATTGAATATCCAATTATATACATGTTCATGTTCAAATTTTGTAGATCACGGCCCAGTTACTCACCGTTCAAAAATTATCATTGTTTACATGTATATTTTATTTTACATTCTGGCCTAGAACTGTAATTAAATTAAATCATTTAATTATAGAATTAAAGTTTTATGTTTCTGTTCTTTGTATAGAAACGGTAACCGATAACTTCCAGATGTTTGGTATTTCTCATGATGTTCAAAATTGCCAAAGTTCTTTTTGAATAATATAATGGTCACAAATCACACTAGTGACTGTGACACCTGTATTTTAGTAAAAATTCTAAACATTCTGCAAAATGTGGTGCTAGCAGTTTTATTTTTAATAATGTTCTACAATTATTGACTGAAATGCTCATGTGGATGTCTGAGACACATTTATTTGAGTCAAAAATGTCATTTTGTTGTAAAATGTCTATGTGTGAACACATTTAAGTTTCATAAAGGTCTTAAATTTCTGTATGAAATGTTTGAATTTGTCAATATAGGTACTAAGTATCATACTGTTGTCTACAACAAAAAACAATCCAGTCCGAATTCTTTAAAGTCAGTTAGTAGATGCGGCAGACAATAATGATTGTTGGTAATGCATGCCATCCATAAAATTAAAGTAAGGTCAAAAATTGAAATAAAAAATCTAGTTCAAACATAGCTAGACTTCTTTCCCGTCGTACGAATCGTGAGTCGGGTGCTACGACAAATTTTTTTTCGGAATCACGTATATTTACTTTATGTTATTCTGTCAGAGAAGTTAGTGGCTGTCAGAATCTGTCAGCAACTCTTCTTATCCACGAATCTGCTCTACCTAAAACAGTTCCTGACAGGAGAGTGTCTGGACCCATGACAGTTTATGACAGAGCTAGTCCAAAGCCCTGACAGACCCTGACAAGGTGTGTCGCGGGTGAAAACAGTTTCTGACAGTTTAGAACTCTTCTATAACAGCAAATCCTGACAGAATAGAAGAGAGGTTAGAAGTGAACGCAACTGTAGTTCTGGTCTCACATTCTGTAAATGAAGGACGTCTCTGACCCTAGTCCGTTTGATAAAATTGTCAAATTCACGAATTCAAGAATCTACGAACTGACATTGTTTCCCAAACCTCGAAATTTAGCACCAATGTATTACAGTATTTTCATAGCATATAAAACAGAGTTAGAATTTAATAAGAGAACGATGAAGGAAACCAACACTCTGGCGAAAATCAACGGCATGTAATCCATGAATAAAGATCAGACATGGAATACAAACAAATACAACAAAGAACATGAAATAAGCAAAATAATACATACAAAATAACAATAGTGAATGAACAACTCAGAATAAACACTGGGAATTGCGGGAATGGAATTTCGTCAATAATGAGGAAAGGAATGTGATAAATGTGAATGGGGAGGGGCTGGGCGAGGTATAATTATATATTGAGAAAAAAAGGTTCTTTTAGCAAAATAAATATGTGTTATAACAATACTACAGATTTGGTAGGTTTATCAGTTCCGACTGATTATTTCCATACAACACCAAATTGCAGCTTAAATTTCATTGACATACAAGTATTGCAGCACATCAAGATTGTACTTTTTTAAGAGTAATCAAGGAAACCAAGGTTATAGCGGTAATCAAAAGAATGTAATCCAGGGACAAAGACCAGACATGGAAAACAGACAACAAAGAACATAAAGCAACATTCATTCATACAAAGTAACGAAAGCAAATGAGCAAATCGGACTCCACTAAAAAATGGGAGCATGGAACAGGTGCATGGGTATGGTAAGCGTCCTCTGCTTTTCTAGAAAAAACCGCCGAGTTGTTCATAAAAAGTCAATTCCAGGGTAGCCAAAAGAGGAAAGGAAAACTATGACACGTTGAACAAATCAGTTTTCATAGCGCAGATGGATACACCGTAACGATCCACGAGTTCAGGATGATGACCATAAAACTTTTGTAGTGATGACTTCAATCTTGTAGCAACATAAACCTGTTCCAGAAGCCTATTTGATATAATTCTAGCGCAATACAAAAAGTCTGCGCAGTTTCGGCAAACTCTGGCTAAGTTGTGATATGAACACTCCATACGCAGGTGCTGAAAGGATGTTATCACAGATGAATAGAAAGTTGACAATGCTGAACGAAAAGTCATATCCTTTGTCGTAGAGTTTGGTCAATAGTTTTCCTTTACGGTCGATTTCTAAGTCAAGCTATGAGGCTTACTTCACAATGTCTGTAGTATACTGTTCTCAAGCTCTTTTGGGTTGATGCGATGTATCAAATCTCTTAACTTGAGTGAAGGGAAAGGTCAGCAAGTAGAATAGCACAATTTGTTCCATTGGAATGCCGACTGATGGTTGAAAAACCACACTGGACAAATATGTCGTCGATTGAAAATTCCAGCATTTTGTAAACATCTTCTTCTGTTTATTTGGAGGATGGTTTGGAATTATTTCTTACAATGTATGAGGAATCTCTACATTTCTACAATCTATACATTTGTATCTAGGTGGTGTACCATCTTTTTTTCTGAAAAAAAAACAGGAATGTATAATGTTTTAAGTCGGGATTTTAACTGAGTATGGGGGATAGAAGTAAACAGTGTTGACAAATCATAGCTTAAAGCTACATCAACTAACTCTTCTTGCCACAATTTTCAAATAGTGTCCTTCCGGTCACGTCGTAAAGGAAGATTTAGCAATTGCAGAAACGAATAGCCGGATTAAGCAAAAATTCTAAATGACAGTAAACAACGCTCCAAGCATTGTAATTTAAATTTCTTCTGAATGCTGTGTAGAACTATTTGAGAAAATAGATAAAAAAAAAATAAAAAAATAAAATGAAATAAAATAAAATAAAAACAAGATCATGATTCACTGTCATATTTGTTGAAAGCTATGGAAATTGTATTAACAAACAAGTCCCGCACCGCAACTTAATTCATAAGAAATTGTCAAATCATATAATAGTATATCGGTATAAGTGTCCTTGATACAGATGGTATTGACAGTGAATGACTGTGAAAACTCTTAAGACAAGAAAATAATTTGAATTTAATCGAATGAAGACCTAGGATTTTTCATTCTTTTTTGGAACTTTGAATAATTTCAAATTTGAATAGTTTTTAGTGGATTCCGAGTTGCTCATTTACTTTATTTTACTCTGTATGTATCATTTTAGTTACTTTATGTTCTTTGTTGTGTTTGTCTGTTTTCCATGTCTGGTCTTTGTCCCTGGATAACATTCTTTTAATTTCCGCCAGAATCTTGGTTCCCTTGATTACTCTCTGAACAGCGTCTGATGTTCGAAATTCATTCTACACGCCGCAGCCAGCCCTCTCAAAAAAATTAAGAATCTTCCAAAGTCGGAAATTAATGCATAGTTTTACGCGATGTTAACCGTTTATTAAGCGACGTTTGAATGCATAACGAAGAACTGTTTGCAGCGATTAGTGGAAGACAATACGAACATCCGCCGCTGTGTTTAGCTCGGTAGAGAAACTTATTGTACGTGTGATATGCCTAACCTTTTTATATGAATTACCATAAATGAGACTATCTGTTTCATACCTTTACAGATCACTTACTCACTGAGAAATATCATGAATTGGAGTATGTTGATTAAAGATTGAAAGACCAATCAAAAATTTTACCTGAAAGGAGGGTAAAGGAAAATTAAAGAAAAAAAAAAACAAGACAAGCAAAATTAAAACATTTATATCCAACTCAAACCCCGAATACTCAGAAAATATTTTTTGTCGTATACTCAACATTACAACTCATTCTATTCCAAAAATGTTTATTTATGTAAAGTGTAATTAAACAATAGTATTTAATATTTCATTTATGACTTTGATACATGGATATTGTTTTTTCATAATAGTTAAAACCCATAATTATTTTTGTACCTTTTTGTTTTTTATTTTTGTTTTGTTTTGTTTAATTTTTTTATTTGCCATTCGATCAACAAGAATAAAAAACGACTTTGTGAAGAGAAAAAAGAATGTATATCAATTAATGAAAACAAACATAAAACAAGAGGATATCAATTTGAATAAAAAACGGACATGGTGGGGACATTTTGTTTTCTTGCCATTATCTCCTGTAGAAAAAAATGTCATCTGATTTGAAACAATTTCACCAAATTCAAACAAATGTCGAAGATCACAGTACATATGACTGATTTTTTTCTTATTTGTGCCATAAATACTTAAAAAACCTAAACGCGCTCTCGATACTTCGTTATAACGTCGGACATCTTACAATCTATGGCTAGATTTTATAAGGATCAACTAAAAACTTTTATCTCAGTTGTACAAAGTGCATAGGATAGTTATTGAAATTCAGTGAAAATAAAGTTAGAAACTTCGACATATTCATATTTGTTAAGAAAGTAATTTTGAAAATCAGTAGAAGTATCATAATTTCATTGCGTCTCTAGTGAAAACATTTGTCAAAGCATGATCTGTGACATCGTCCCAAAGTTTGACAATGGCGACGTTTTTGTATCTTTTTTTTTCATAAGACGGATCATTTACCGTGTAACCATAGTTTAAAATCAGATAGAATGTGAAGATCACGTGTCATTTTGTGTTATCTACCTTGAGGTAAAAAATGAAGTTATGTTGTCATACTGATATACTGTACACTATAGGAAACCATCTGTGCAGGTATTGTTGTTATCCGTCAACGATAATTTTTAATTTACAAAACAGTCTTCGACCCATCAAACATTAAACAGTTTTTCGTTTTTATCACGTGACTGTAGATCATTATATACATGTTAGGAAGTGATTTGATTCGTCTGCTATAACATGAACTTCTTACATATGCATTTGCATATATGCATTTAAGATTCTGTTCAAATATAGAAGAAAACCTTTAATGAAGTGATAATACACATAAGAAGACATATTACAAAATCGCAGTTTGTCGATCAGTCGGTAATAAATCACTGATTCATAAATGATTGTTCATCGATCCGTCCTAATTCCAAAATTCGAACATTCAAATAGACGCACTGATCCATTCGGGTAATAATTCTTAAATGCTTTGCAACTGAGCTTCCAAAACTCTTTCATTGGTGAATGATGGTCGTATACTTGGTTTAAGTGAGATAACAACATGTCTGTGTGCGTAACAAGGTTTCTTCCGTCCTTTACAACATCTGATACACGATTCAAACAACTCCATGAACTCTTTTTTAAACTTCGCCTGAAATAAAAAAAATAAATATCATTTTCAACTTGAATTATTTACCGAAAGAGGTATATTTTCTTATAAATGTTTCTGTTGAACTATTATAAAATGATGATATTTTGGTAACCAAGGAATTTAACTTTTCAATGTTATATAATAATAACATGATGGTTTAGAAACTTTACAGTGAAATCTTTCTTGTCCGAACCCCTTTCGGACTGAAGAGGTCGGTGAGTATGGACAGGTGTACGATTAATCCTGGTTCAAAGTACATCTAAAGTGATACAATGGTACTTCAAAACTTGTGTAGTTTAGGCAGGATTTCGGTTGTTGAGGGTTCGTTTTAGACAGGTTTTACTGTATATCGTTTATAAATGGACTATAGAATATGTTTCGTTTACAAGGTAAACATTCATTTGGTAGAATACTTTTTAAAAGTATGCAATATTCAATCTGATCTAATAGAATTTTATTGGGTATGGATACCATAGATACCTGTATAAACGGAGGTAGAGAACGATTGAAAATATAAATGTTAAAAAGAACAAATATTTTAAAATGTTACAAGTCTAAAACAATATATTCAAATCTGCACCATAGGGATTATACCTTTAACTTATGCCTTTAACCAAACCCTGAAAGACCCTAACTTGTAATAACCAAACGTAAAAGTAATATAACGACACAAGACATTCTAACGACCAGCATTTCCTGACTGTAGACAGACACATGAAATCAACAGTGGGATTAAACCACGCCCGTTTAAATTCAAGGAAAACAAATCTCACAAACAATAAAATTCCCTCCGTGGAAAACATCTAAATACAAGATACTTTGTATATAGCTTATTAATGGTGTTTTGTCTGATTAAAAAAAATGTTTTGCCTTTGTCCGGAATTATGAACATGCCGTTTCTCATTCAATAAAATAAGTTGCATATACATTATAGTTTTTTATTATGTATGGACAAAAATAAAACATAAACAACTAAAATACCAATCGATTTTTCAGTGCATTGATTTATTTCAAATGAGGTAAGAAAGAAAATAAAAGAATTAAAATGTGAAGCATAAAAAACAAATTACACAAAAGAAATGAAAAATACCGATATGTTGTAAAGTGTGTAAAAACGAAACCTAATAAATGAGTCAGATGCAAATTCGGAATGATTTTTTTTTTTGCAGATAGACGGATATAGCTCGATGAAATAACACACATAAAACTGATGACGCCATCTTCATGATCATGCAAAAGATAATGCAATCATTTATGAACATACTGACATAATGAGGAACACCGGAGAAAGAAAAACATATCAATTGGGTGGAGATAACATAATGACTTTCGGCTTTGATTGTGGTATTGAAATAGTTCAGTGACTCACCAAACACAAAGGATGAACTTTATTTTAGAAAGTTTGTGTAACTAAATATCACAAGTAGCTTTATCTATTTAGGAAAAATGGCAAGAAGACGACGGACAGATAATATTATTAGTTCAAGCACAGAATCTAAGATGTACGTAGATGAAGTGCGAAAAGATTCTGCACATCACCTATCAATGTGTTGGAAATGTTTCTATGAAATACATTTAACAAAAATCTATTTTGATTTGGAAGAAGACCAAATTTCATTTTATTTTTCATTTTACCTGATGTCCCACCTATCTAACTTGGAAAGTTTCTTCATTTAAGGACAGAGATATAGTACTAAAATTTTACTTAACTTACACAAAACGCAGACCAAGATGCATGATTAGTCTATGAAGGAAATTAACAAGTTTGAAATGGTAAACTTACATTCAACAGCCCATAGATAAATGGATTGAGACAGGCGTTACTCATAGCTAACCAATTTGCACAAAGCCACAGTATGCTAATGTGCTGGAATCTGAAGATAATAAATAAAGATATGTATATGAGCATGTCTCTGGAAGAAAAAGAAATGATACAAAATGAACAAATATATTGAACATGAATCAATGATGATATAGGAATAGGATAGAAAATTCAGCACGAATAGTTTTTTTCCATATGCAACAAAGGGATGAACCGTCAGTATATCGGGGGGAGGGATCATTTTATATTGCAAATCGTTGTAAATAATCAAAAATAATTGTTTACTGTATTGTAGAATACCCTTGGAGGTTTTGGTCCATCAATTGTGTATCGAATCAATCATTTGTAACAATAACGAGAATATTGTTATTGGAAATTTCGACAATGTGTCATAAATTCGTTATATATTCGTATAGAGTATATATACCTGTTGATTAAGTCAATGTGTTGTATTCAAATATTTATATTGAATGTCGAAATTGATTTTTTTTACGTTTTGATGTAATATATATCTTTATTACTTTATAATTATCTTTATTATTGTTAGTGATAATAACATGACAAATTCCGTTTTTCACACACTGAACATATAAGGATAAATTGTAAATCAAAAGAAAACTGGGTCAAGATTTGCCAATCTTACTATCAATATTCTTTTGTCTGTAATATTAAATGTAAGGCAATTACTTCTAAATGCTCAAAACTTGACTATAAGAGTTGGAATAAGAATACTAGCGACACTTGGGAATTCGAAAGGTCAATCAAGGGAACCAAGGTTATAGCGGATATCAAAAGATAGTTTTTTCAGGGGCAAACTCCAAACATGAAAAACATACACAACAAAGAACATTAAGTAACTAAAATAATACATATAAAGTAACAAAAGCAAATGAACAACTCGGACTCACTACAAAGTGGGAGCAGTGACCAGGTGCTCCGGCAGGATAAGCGTCCTCTGTTTTTCTAGAAAAACTCGTCGAGTTGCTCATAAAAAGTCAAGTCCGTGGTAGACGAGAGAGGAAAGGAAAACTATGACACGATGAACAAATCAGTTTTCGTGGTTCAGATGGATACACTGTTACAATCGTTAGAGTTGTAACAAGAATACGAGCGACACTTGTACAAGATAATATTTGTCTACAAAAGTTGAATCAAATGTGGTGAAAAAGTACATACGAATTGATTGTTTCGGCGTAGTAAGGTATCAGCACATTGTAAGTCTGTAAAGGCAGCCAACACACGGCAAAAAGACAAACTACTACTATCAACATCTTTACAAGCTGAAAAATAAACAAAAAAACAAGAACAACGTGCAAACAGAATTTTTTCAGTGTATTCTCGATACATATATACAATTTTTGTTCCTTATTTCTAAAATTACTTTATATTTGAGGGATTGTGCAAATATGGAATATTGGTTTGATTTTTTTTTATTGTTTCCCTTTTGAAAACAACAGTTTTATGTTAATGAACGAGAAACTGTTTATAGATAAGTAAATAACCTCTTTTCAATTTCACCTTAATAGTCATTTATGATATTTACAAAATGCAAGCCATTTAAGCAAGGTTTTTATTTCAAAGGGACATAACCAACCAAAACACGACAACTTGGTTGTAGGTCTCATTTGGTAAAAGGAAGGACAGTAAACAGTCAAGAAGACTTTAGGACGTCAGAGGTCATTTCAGCTATTGAATTTTTTTTTCTATTCATCATAGTTTTCATGATATTGTCTGAACACTGTATAAAAACATCAAAAACGTCATTTTTTACTTTACAGGGGCAATAACTCTAACAAAGAGTCGTCTGACAACTTTTATCCCCGGAGACTTTTGTGGGCCTTAAAATAATGATCATTTGAGCAGTCGAAAGAATTCGGCTGACTAATATAACGGTTTTGGAGATATAATATGCGAAAAACTACTCTCTGGCCTTATGTTCAATTTTAAGTAACGACAACCATGATTTTTCAGAGATAAAAAATCCCCAAGTCAGTCCTATGCAGGATACCCCAAGAAACATTCATTCCAAGTTTGGTTTCTATTGGCCAAGTGGTGTCAGAGAAGATTTGTGAGGAAAATAAGACTACAAATAGCAAAAAGAAAAGTTGAAAAAGGCGGATCAAAATTTCCACATCAGTTCTATGCTGGATACCCCAATGCGCATTCATGCTAAGTTTGGTCCCAATTGGTCAAGTAGTGTCAGAGGAGAAGAATTTTAAAACATTGTTAACAACGACGACGACGGACGCCTTGTCATGGCAATAGCTCACATGGCCTTCGGCCTTGTGAGCTAAAAAATATATTGTAAAAAAATTGAGTTCATGATACTTTCTTTGTGAATTCCAACTTGATGAAATAGTTTTGTAGTTATAATTAACTTTTGAAATTAACAAAATCAGCATTTGTCATGTTTTGATATAATAAATCTTTGTTATGTCACCATAAGTTCACGAAAAAGTAATAGAATAAATTTATGTAAAGATAGAATGAGTGTATCAGATACAGAAATGTATATATAATGAACATATGATTTGTTGTATATTACACGGTACTGTTGCAAGACACTTTTTGAAAATTCCAAGTTTTATATGTTAAGTAGCAAATACAGCATTTCTCTTATTAGTCTTTGATGAGTAGCTTTGGTTTAAGATTGATAAATTATGAATATACTTATATATACTTAATTTTCAGTCTATCTGCTTTTAAAAATCAAATCTTTTTCACTTAGAAAATAATATTCTGTTTTGATAAATCTCTTTCTTTTCAATATTGTCTTATTTAAAATGATAACTGAAAGGGTATACTTTCCATGAAAGAGATAAGTTATTAATATATAATATCGAAAGAGTAATCAAGGGAACCAAGGTTATAGCGGTAATCAAAAGAATGTAATCCAGGGACAAAGACCAGACATGGAAAACAGACATACACAACAAAAAACATAACGTAACCAAAACCATACATACAAAGCAACAAAAGTAAATGAGCAACTCGGCCCCCACAAGAAACTGGGAGCATGGACCAGGTGCACCGGTAGGGTAAGCGTCCTCTGGTTTTTTAGAAACACCCGCCGAGTTGCTCATAAGAAGTCAAGTCCGGGGTAGATAAACGAGGAAAGGAAAACTATGACCCGTTGAATAAATCAGTTTTCATGGTGCTGATGGATACACCATAACGATCCACGAGTTCATGAAGTTTACATTTAATAAATTTGTTCAGTAAAAGTTCGCTCTGTCTCAAATCTTCAGGAAAATAAGGAGGCCAATTTCACCCGTCAGTTTCTTTAACCATTTGCGAAACGAAATTATTACAAATTCAAATTAAGAGCAAAAAAGAAAAAAAAAAGAAAAGAAATATCATTTTTTTGCCGATTTAAATTAAAATGTTGTAAAAGTGATTCAAAGTAACATATCATATTTTATACCCCAATTTATTCTTTATCTTTTTAACTTAATTTGAATACCAGTTGAATGGATGATAAACCATACCTTTCGCCTATTAGCGATTCTAAGTCTACCTCCTGTTGTAGTATGTATTATTTCATGGTTAGAGACGCCAGGGAAATTACATTTCCAAACTCTAGCAGTGATCCGAACATAGGAAAATGTTATAATGGTAAGTGGCACTATGTACTGCGTCAGAGCAAGGTACATTGTATGGAATGTCAAAAAGCTATGGGAAGGATATTTTGCGTTACAGATCTTCTTCAGGATAAAATGTGAACTGGTAGAAACATAAACTTTCCCTATTTCGAAATACAAAGCTGTTGGCATTGCTGAGGCAATGCTACAAATCCATATAAAAATTAACACTAAAAAGGCAGTTCTCTTCTGAATACCAGCTTTAAGTGGAAAGATGACCGCAATGTATCTATCTAACGCTATCACTGTCAGAGATAAAACACTGACATATACTGATACATCTTTCACGAACGGGGCAAGTTTACACATAAAATCAGCTGAAGTCCATTTCTGTAATATTGTAGCATGAAATTGAAAAGGTATTGTAAATAAACCAAGCGCGACATCTGACACGGCAAGGTTTGTAACAAGTGTATTTGTCACTGTATGCATGTTTTTCTTTGATATCACAACTATGATAACAAGTATATTCCCAACAATTGCCCCTAATGCAATTAGTCCATATAATACGGCAAACACAATCAGGAGTTCCCCAGAAACGTCTTTGTCTTGATGGTCTAGAACAGTCTGCATCAACGTCTTATTTGAAATATTATAAAGTTTCTGAATAACACTATGTTCAATTAAAGCCATGTCCATTGTTTTCTTCAGGATATCAAATCCCTATATTCTTAACCATTTAACGCTTAAAAAGCATTGACACACCATTATTTCATTTAAAGTATTGATATGCAAACAGATTCATTAAAATATCTCAACTTATTACAGTACTATCAACAAGATTCCTAGATGATATATTCATGCTTCTAATACTGAATTGTCTTTGACAACGGCTATTACATAAGATGACGATTCATTCCATAAACCAATGCCAGCTTCCACAGACAAATAAATACTTGATAAATTGTTCTAATGCAAGACTGTTTTAACACAACAGCAGTTCCTGATCATTATCGCTACATTTTTTTATCAAATCTTAAAATAATACTTATTCTATATATTTCTAATCATTTTTTACAGATCATATCGAACTATTAACTAGATGTCAAAACTATCTAAGCCAGAATACATCGTAAAATGGTACGCAAGAAATGGATGTTTGGACAATATGTAACGCTAAACATTTTTGAAACCGCGAGAATGAAACCTGCGAAAAGATTCACTTGACAAAATCCGCTAAAATAAGCAAACCCGAAAATTAATACTTTTACAGTATGTAAAATTTATGCTCCATAAATGTACATTATGTTTATATATGTCTTCTATACTGTTTTGACTACTGATTTAACCCATTTTGCCCAGTAGTGATTTTGTGCTGCTTGTTCGTATTACAATAAATCGGCAATTAACCGTAAGGCGTGGGTTTAGCGTGCTACAAAGCTTGTTTAACCCATAATTTTCATAGGGTGTATAAGTTTCGTCATGTGACTCCGTGGTTTCACGAGAATGTGTCCTAATCTACCAATCAAATGCTTAGAGATTTGTCATTTTCAGAGCATTGGGTTCAGTATATAAAAGCAAAACATATTCTCGTGTTAACATACCAATAAAAATGACAAATTTCTATTTCAACATGATAAAAGTATTAAGTAAAACGAAAATTAGAAGTTTTACATGCTAATACAGAGTTTCGAGATCCCTGAAGTAAGCAATAAAATGCAGACCGGTCTTCGGATTTCAATAAGTATTACAGGCTAAAAACCACTAATTCCACTTCCCATAGGCTTCTATGCTAATTTCACAATATTCAATGGCTTCTCTGGACTTTACCTTAACTTTAACCTGCAGAGGACTATATATCAGCATGATTCTACATATGTCAGCTCACAATCCTCAGAATGGCGTGTGGGATTAGCAGACTTGCAGTGAAGTAGTGGTCACCGAAAGTGAAGGGTCTATAAATAGCATGGGAAATCCCAGTGTTTTCACAAGATAGGGGTATATTTAAAAATCATTGTGGAGATTAGTCTTCACATCACAAGAAGCAAAATGCACCTATAAAATGTACAGAAATGTTTTTCCTGTCAGAAACTGTTTAAATTTTTTAAATAAGATGAGAACTTTTTTCACAGCACTATGAGGAACAGGGGTAATTTCTGCGTAGGACTATTTTTGCGTACGTTCCAAATGCTCATTGGTTGAATTGGTGGTCTGTAACCTAAATTACAACAGAAATTCTGATAAGGAAAATGAAACTAGAACGAGACTTACAGACCCTATTGTAAGTGTCTGTTCGTCAAGACCATTCAAATTGTTTTTTACTTGTTTTTTTTTTTGCCTTGGTGTTGACATTTGTAATATGTACTTTGCTTAAAGATTATTCCTTTGACTACTACTCTTGATGTTATCAGTTCTGTCATTTTGTTATTACATGTACCCCTTCAAAATATAAGTAAAAAAAAGAAAAAATATATAATAATTAACATAAATTAATTAAAGATTCTAGTATTAAGTTCTAGGAAAAAAGCCTTGTGAAAAAAATGTAATAACAGAAAACTCCATGAATGAACAACACAACCGATAAACAAGTCACAGTTATAGAACTACTACTTCCAATAGAGTGTAATTTCTCACTTTGATGGTAATGCACAAGTAGATTAGCTCAATAAAATCACACAATGTACTTTGCTCCATTGAAGTAAGTATTTAAGTAATGTCTATAATTTATGACCAGGTTATACGAAATAATATGGTGTGTTGCAGTTTGTATACTGTTTCTAAAATTGTTAATGTCATAATTGATCATGATTGGAAGCTTTTCAAGACGACATTTGATGAAAAACATATATTTCATCTTCTTTTGTGAGATTGCTTTTTAAGTGTTTAAATGCCTTAATTATACATCAATTTAAATGTTTGCATATCAGATTCAGAAGATTAGATTGCTTAGGAGGTGTCATAGAAAGATTAGGCAGTTTGTGGCACCTGAAAAAAACAAAAACAACATAATTTCCATCTACAATCACATTTTTTTTTTACAAAATGATAAACGTAGTTTGAAATTTATTGAATAGTAAGAACGAAAAACATTAGAGGTCAATAACTCAATCTGCTCAAAATTTAGTCGATTTGTTAGAGAACTTCGAAAATATAAACAAAGTCATACACGGACAACGGACAAATCCTGTTTAATTTTACATCAAAATGAGTTAAAAATTTCAATGGAAGAAAAAAGTGTTGGGATCGAATTTACTCACTGTCGGTCATATGATCAATCTGCCTGAATTCTAAAACAAAAATCTTTTAAAATGTCATAATGTTTCAGCTACATGTATAAATACATAATGTACTAGTATTTACAAATAACACAAACAAACAAAACAAAACAAAAACATTAAAAATTTTGAATGATTGTTTATCGCTGAAAAAAATCATATTGAATTTTTGAATACTCATTACTCATTATAGATGACTTATCAACTTTCCTAAAGTTCTAATTATAAATTTTTATTTCGATTAAATTTCTTGTATGACCCCAATCACAATTAGAAAAAAACATTGGCTGAAAAGAATTGTTTGAACTATTTTTAATCACTTCATTTGTCACGTCGCTAAAAACGCATTCCATAGCTTTTAGTGCATATCATCACTTACACACATCGAATGACATTGTTAAAAATGTTTATTTTCTCCTATCCTTTTAAGGAAGTAGCATGATGCTATTTTCGAAAACAAAGAATATAAAATCAAGCAAAAAAAAAAAAAAAGAGGATTAGCTCTTGAATAAATGGCGTCATGTGAAACCATTTGGCTGTAAACATCAGTAAGAATTGAAATGCATTAATATAAGTGCTGTTAATTTTGTGATTGAAACAATACTCTTGCATTTAATAGCGTGATAAAAAGTCTTTTGTTATATAATGATCCGTAGGAGTATAATTTTGTATTTTATAATAAAAAAGGACATAAAACTAGTACATATATCTAACACCAAAACTTTTTCGTTACGACTTACTATGTATCTACTTACTGCACTATTCGATTTTTTATAACATCTAGATATAAAAAAGTCCTGTTGTTGGATAAGTTAGCACACTTAAAAAACAAAAGCTTTCTATTTCAGAGGAGCAAGGTTGTTCATTAGTTAGACTTCACTGCAGTACATCTTTATCAATTTGAATAAGATTAAGATATTAACTCAAAATACTAAAAATACTAAATAATTAGTCTTTGCGTATTGTAAATTCCAGCATACGTATATTTCCTTATAATAAACAAGAAACATATAGATTTACATATTCAGTAATAGTATGTTAATTAAAATTTTTTCGCCTACTGTCATTCATTACAATGGACAACTTAGTTTCCCGACCCATCTGCCAAAATATATTTGGTGGAATGTAGGGTATTGATCTAACTTTTTGCACTTAAATCACCTACACTAAATCAGTCATTCAATAAATCATAATCCATTGAAGAATTATTTTTTACTGTATTGTAAGCAGATGGTAGGTACAGTAATGAACTCCACTTGACTTTTAGTTCATATCATCCGTAATCCACACATTGTTCCAATTGTTACTTTGTGTATAGAGAACTGTCACATTCACTTTCGTTCCGGAATAAATTCTTTCTCAATATTCAAGTCAGGTGGGATTGACAGGCGTAAGACATTACTATGGGAGACAAAGAGCTATAGCCTTGAATTGGTTACAATAAAAAATACAGTATGATCGAATCATTTACGAAATGGTCTATGATCCAAGACATTTTTCCACATGCACTGTGTAACGTTTGGTGGTCTTTTTTTCCATTGCAGAAATATATATTTGTCTAGTATAGAACCATATGCCATTTCCCACTAGATTCGACCAATACGATACAAAAAGTGGTCTATTATATACTTGACTCCTAGTTCTAAATAATATATATGTCAAATAAAATGTTTACAATCTATTTGTATTCCTTACACATTTGACATTTCCCTTTCTAACAAAGCCATTTAAAGTTGTGGTCTTGTTATCACATTTCATTCCTTTAGAGCTATTTGTAGCATCAAATAAACTTTCTTTTCTGTCATAAACTTTATCTCGTCATTTGAAGACATACGAACAATTTCCTTTCCATAATTGTTTCATTTTTTTCGACAGGGAAATTGTCTTTTGATTAGGAGCACTATATATGATTCCGGGAATCCGTGATTCATGCTGACGAAAGCAGCAAAATAAAAGAAACGTTGCTAGTCAGTTATTTTATATAATTGATTACCGCAAAACCTATCATTTTGAATTGTCTTATATGGGACTCACGAAAACATTTTAGTAATATATTACTATCATTTTCATATGATTTCGAGTTTTTTTTAGAATTTGTACATAGTAAGCCTTCTGCGTTAATGTATTTAAACTTCTGTACTTAAACATTCTGTGATGCGAAAGAAACGGTTACGTCGTAATATAATTGTTATATGTATAAATAAAAGTCACTTTTATGTGGACTTTGTGATTGACAGTTGACTATTATTCATAATTATGTAGTGCACAATTGGATGAAAATAGTATTTTTATCTTAATGTTTGCTTAACCAAAAATAGATTTCGTTATATAAACTTTTTCACTTTGTTTTCCTTTTGGTTACAAAATGTAAAATGCTATAAGAATCAGGAAAAATAGGCAAAATCAAAAATATGCGCGTAAAACACCTACCGATTCGACAGTACCACTATAGACTGCTTACAATTAGGCTTCTGGAACAGGGTTATATTGCTGCATAATTGAAGTCATCACTGCAGAAATTTTATTTTCGTCCTCATGGACTCGTGTATCGTTACAATGTATCCATCTGCACCATGAGAAAACATTTGTTCAACATGTCATAGTTTTTTCGTTCCTCCTTCGTCTACGTCGGACTTTACGGGACTTTCAAGCCCATATTATCATATGAGAATCAAATGACTACCATATAATAAATATCATATGATTTTCATATGATTACCATATGATTATCATATGAATCGAGCACCATATGATTATCACATGTGGCACATTTGGCTGTGTAGTATTTGTAAAATATAAGCACTTATGCCCCTCCCAAATAAAAAAAAACAAAACAAAACAAAACAAAAAAAAAAAAAAAAAAAAAAAAAAAAAAAAAAAAAAAAAAAAAAAAAAAAAAAAACAAAACAAAACAAAACAAAGCAAAACGTTCTCAGTGAATAATCCATTAAGAAAAGAAAAATATTTGATATCCCTGTTATCATAATTAGTTAAACAATACATTGGAACGAAATATTTGGTAGAATAAAATTTACCCTCTCCTTCCCATGCCATAATCTAAATAAGTCTTTGGTAATACATTTGCCTACACGTATTAGACATAAACATAATCCGTATTAGATGTGAATAAAATCATGTATGCTTAAGTGTAAGTCTTAATAAAAATCAGGAAAAATGGGAAAAATCATAAACATCCTTATCAAAACCCGGCTGATCTGACAATAATATTTCGCACATTGATGCTTTCTCAAATTAAACAAAACAATTATTTGATCCTTATGTTAATGTTAATTTTCAGAGCATTTCAATGAAATTTTCTCTGAGTTTACCAAGATAATATGGAAAATCTTGTCTTTTTTCTTTGATTTTGATGATGCAAAATAGTCATATTAGACCATTAAAATGGTGTTTTGTTATATCAGGTTTCACGCACTGCCTGGTTCTTACAAATACTGACACTTATAGACAACCTACATCAATTAGGGTCGACAAAGGTCATCCGTTATATGGAAACTCTATAACGTGCAAACATAGTTGCAAGAGTAATCAAGGGAACCAAGGTTATAGCGGTAATCAAAAGAATGTAATTCAGGGACAAAGACCAGACATAGAAAACAGACATACACAACAAAGAACATAAAGTAACTAAAATCATACATACAAAGTAACAAAAGTAAATGAGCAACTCAGACTCCACTAAAAACTGGGGGCATGGACCAGGTGCACCGGTAGGGTAAGCGTCCTCTGCCTTTCTAGAAACACCCGCGAGTTGCTCATAAAAAGTCTAGTCCGGGGTAGACAAACGAGGAAAGGAAAACTATGACCCGTTGAATAAATCAGTTTTCATGGTGCAGATGGATACACCATAACGATTCACGAGTTCATGATGACGACCATGAAGCTTCTGCAGGGATAACTTCAATCTTGTAGCAACAGAAGCCTGTTTGTTAGAGTTCTAGCGCGATACAAAAAGTCTGCGTAGTTTCGACAAGCTCTGACATATGTATGAGTTGTGATATGAACACTCCATACTCAGGAGCCGAAGGGATGTTGCTACCGATGAAAAGAAAATTGACAATTTGAATGAAAAGTCATCACGTTTGTCGTTAAGTTTGGTCGATAGTTTTCCTTTACCATCGATTTCTAAGTGTAGGTGAAGATATGAGGCTGACTTCACAGTGTCTGTAGTATTATCCACCAATAATACTGCAAAAGACACTTTTGACATCCTACTTTGAAAATTTCCTCGTTTTGTGTTTTTTTATAACATTTTGAAGTTAATTTTATTAGGAATACTTTATCTCGGAATTCTCTGCTTGCAAGGTTAACTTGGAATTTAATAGACGTCATAAAAGGTTTGATTTGAAAATTTTAAATGCAGCATTTACGGGTAAAGTGATCTTAATAAAACCTTTCGTATAATCCCGTACTACTCATCCAAACATAAAAATTGCAATTGACGAGAGGTCAACTTGTTCAGATAAGAACTTAATACTTAATCATTCGTATTTATTGCTTATACTTTCCTCATATTAGTGAAAAATTTCATTGTAGGATTTATAATTAGGAAATGATTGATATGGAAAATATCAACTCAAATTATCTCATTTCAACATCATCAACAAGAATCGGCTAGTTTGAATAGAAGGTTGAAATTGAATAATGCGAGTTTATATTTTCAATATTCCAATTTCACGCGTAATAAATCATTTTCTTATGATTCCCTGATTTTTGGGACGCTTGAAATTCGGCATTTGCACCAGGTCCGATATTTAAGCGATCGTCGGTATGCATGTACATGTATGACGTCTCCAATTCGTTTCGGATAATAAGGCCATAATGTTGCTCTTCACCAATTACATTTGTTCAATTGTGCGCCACAATCACACATAAACGAATCAATTAGCATATTTGTCATACCATTTGTTTATCACATCGCCCTAAGGTGTGATATCGCAAAATATCTAACCCTCTTAAAAGTAGACAAAATGATAGAGAAGATATCGTTCACTTTTAGTTGCATGTGTGTTTTCAAGATAAAAAAAGGCTTGTCGTTAAAAATTATTCCCAAGAATGTCGAATTAGAAGTTTGTTCTAAATTGTTCTTTCCACTGTTTATTCAGTTCATTAAAAATTTCATGTGACTATAGCACAATAATTGGTATAAAGACCGAATTATGTTCACAAAAGATAACGTGATTAACAACCGCAAAACCTTAGGGAGATTCTTAATTTTATATGCGCTGTCAACTAATTGATGTTTATAACTTATAATAATGAAATTGAATCTTTTATAATTAAGGTGACGAATCATATCAGGATGCAATAACCACAGTTTTGTAGGACAAAAACCCTTTTGTCATTTAAAACAAACTGTAATTTCTATTCACATTCGCGTTCTTGTAATACAATTGTCAGAATATAAAATATAGTTTTAACCATACGAGTTCCAAAATATGCATTTGGACGGGCTGTTTCAGATAAATTCCTTCTGTTTGTTTATCGTTACAGTTTTGAAGTGACCTTTATTTTGTACTTACTCGTGTAATATATCACTTTTATATGTAATTTTCTACATTTCAGTACCTTTTTCCACATGATATGTTATGTTTTAAGAGTGCATCAGAACCGAACCGATTTCTTTTACATGTAATAGTTTGCCTTCCCGTTTTTGTCTTTGAAGGACAAATTTTTATGAGCAACTCGGTGGATGTTTCTAGAAAAGCAGAGGACGCTTACCCTACCAAGTTATAACTATATAAAACTGATACATTTTTGTTCATGTGCACAAAATATTTAGTTGTTTATTGTCGATTAATGCCATACTCACCCCTGGCCAAAAACTGATAAATTTCAATTATTAGATATGAAATTGAACCAGTTTGAGAAGTTATGTATAAGTGTTTGTAAGAATCGGACAAAATGGGAAACCTCAGAAACGTGCATGTCAAAACGCAACCGATCTGATATTAAAAATCACTCAAGGATACTTTCTCTATTTGAAAAGATCATTATTTGATCTCTGCATCATTGGATTTGCTCAGAGTTTTTTTCAATAGAATCTTAAAAACTGAAATTGTAACTCAATGATCCAGCATGAAATGGGAAATCAAATATATTTTCGTTGATTCTGATGGTGCGAATAGTCAAACTACACTATCAGAATGATGGGGTTTTTATACAATGTTTAATAACCTGCTGCATAATTCTTACAAGGACTGACGCTTAATCTATTGATTAAATCAGATTGTTGACTTGGTAAGTACTCAGTGTTTTAAGTTGGCTTATCCCGTAAGATTTAAGTAAATAGCAGCACGAAAATATTGTATGATGTCATGGTATAACATAACATTGGGCCTCAACAGTTTTAATAACTGTGATGGCTGTCAACTTACCCCTTGTCACATCTATGTATCTAAACAAAACAATCGAGTAAAACTTATGAAAATATGACACAAAGTGCGCAGCAAAACGTTGGTCCGGAAATGTATCATAGCATGCTATTGGTTTAGTTACCTTTAAAGGAGTTCTCAATGTAAAGTACTAGAATTAGAAAGATCAAGTTTACGCAGAAGATATCGAGAGGTAAGCCTGAAAAATCTGTATCAATTGAACTTTTACAAATGTGATTCCTTGTGATACAGCGTAAAACTACGATAAGGATATTTATGTTTTGAAAGGTATGAACTTGTCACGTTTTCTTATACTTAATCAGATTTAATGACATTCGAAATTAATGTTATCTGCTGCGTAAAAAGGAAACGACATGACACAAATGAGGAAAATTATTAATATCAAAATATTTATCTGTCATCCTATGAGAATGTGCAAAATAATAGTCCTTCATGCTTATAGAAGAATATTATCAAAAAATTGAGATCAACATAAACAGCTGATTTAATTTTATTATTTTTGTTTTCATTCATACTGCTATCTTTAAATTTCAGTAACTAAAATGAATTGACAGTGTATAAATTAATGATGTATGGTCACTGACAGTATGTTTCATGTTTGCCTTGCCTTATTTCTTACTTCCTACACAAGAACTGTGTGCTTAGTATAAACAGTGTGTCAGAAAGCTAAGTAATAAATACGCCATATACAAAAATGACTAAATGTGGATTATGATTGCTGTAAACAAACAACCAACTGCATTGACCATAATGAAAACATATATATATATTTTAAAATAGCACAAATCAAAAACAATTTAGCGAAGCCTCGCGTTTTACCCCGACTTTAAATCTCATCCGTGTTTTGTTTTTACTTTAAGTCATTGTATGTTTTGTCTAAATTTAAAAAAGTCAACCAATACTGTGAAAGTCTTTAATTCGTGAATACCAATCTTCGTGGATTAGGGAAGAAACACAGGTTTGTGGATTCCTAAATTCGTGGTTTTGAGGTTTTCAGTATTACACTTCAATAGAAATATTCATTTCGTTTGGAACCAAATTTCGTAGTTTAGCCTACCAACGAAAACCACAAAAATTTGTACTACACGAACAATAATACTTTAACAGTAATGGTAACGTAAAAAACAGTACCTACAATGTATGAAACAAGGAAATGTTGGATTTTCATTTAACAAAATAAGAAGTTTTTGGTCCATATTTGTATCATTGTGACCATTTTAGTAAATTAATAATTTTAGTTTACATCTACGCGACTACATTTTCAAAAAAAAATACTTTAGAATGTCAGAAGAATGAGTAAACATATAAACGTATCTATAAATTGGATTTCAAATTTCCAGGAAGGTGTTATAAAATAATTTAATTAATTGCAGAATATAGGTGAAACTGAAAGTGAATATGAAATTCACAAAAACGAAATCAAATAAAGTTTATAGAGGAATATATAAATACGAAATTTTCTTTACGACCCTTTTTGCTTTGACTTTTTTATTTTCAACATTTTTTTTATACATTGTACGTAATTTGTTTGTATTAGTTTGTATACATGAGAAAAATGTGTCTGGTCTGTGATATTTTCTTAGTTCTTGATTGTATGATACCTACGATCTCTCTTACAGAATTTGATATAGCAATCTTTGCATCGAATGAAATTATTTTGCTGACAAAAGATTCTTAATTTTGCATTTCTTTGATTTTCATGTCATTTAATCACAGCGTTGTTTAATATATTATGCATAAATATTTCTAAATATTTTAAAGAAAATGCTAAACTCGATCAAAATCATTGCATTAGTTCATGTAAGCTACTGTTTTTCTCTGAAGCCGTCGTCGTCTGTCGTTATTATTTATTACATAATTTTGTCACCATTATTTTGGATATCTACTTTAATATTTCATTTAATTTCAATAACAATGATCATTATCATGCATGAAACATAACTGCTATTTTTGTAAGACTAAACGAGTAAACCACCAATATCTAGTTATGTAAAAAGGGAAATATACTGGAAAATAAATTAAAGAGTATTAAGGTAGCCTAGATTCTTGAGGAATTAAAAAAGAATGCAATTCAGTGACAAAGACCAGACATGAATAACCGACTCATACAACAAAGACCAAATCAGGGTTTCATGGAGCAGATAGATACACCGTAACGATCCACGAGTTCATGCTGACGACCATAAATTATCTGTACCGATGAAACCAATATCCAAAATGATAACCTCGAGTCCATTAAATTATGAAGTAGGCTCAAAAACAGGACTGTCAAGACTTGTTTTGTAAAGGGAGTGCAGTGTATTGAGATGTTGTATAGAATAGAGATACATTCCAATGTGATGAATTCCAAGGGTATCTGTATGAAGGAAAAGACATCTTGCATGACGCCTTATCTGTTTTGAATTTTTATCAAATAAATTTGTCACATTTCATGCCTTCACTTCCTGCGTATGGAGTGTTCATATCATATCATACGTTATGCCAGAGCTTGCCGAAACTACACAGACTTTTTGTATCGCGCTAGAACTATTCTGGAACAGTGTTCCTACAAGAATGAAATCATCACTACAGAAGTTTTATGGTCGTCATCATGAACTGGTGGATCGTTATGGTGTATCCATCTGCACCATGAAGACTTATTTATTCAACGAGTCATAGTTTTCCTTTCCTCGTTTGTCTACCCCGGACTTGACTTTTTATGAGCAACTCGGCGGGTGTTTGTAGAGAAGCAGAGGATTTACCCTACCGGTGCACCTAGTCCATGTTCCCAGTTTTAGTGGAGTTCGAGTTGCTCATTTGCTTTTGTTACGTTGTATTTATGATTTTAGTTACTTTATGTTCTTTTTTGTGTTTGTCTGTTTTCCATGTCTGGTCTTTGTCCCTGGATTACATTATTTTGATTACCGCTATAACCTTGCCCATTATTACTCATATTATTGTTGTATTGGCTTAAAAGGTCATCATGATTTCTTGTGTGAAAGGTTTGTTCATAAGGATGCTAGTGAAAAAATGCCGGTTATTACAATGTTGCAGTTTGCAATTTTTTATGAAACATTTACCCTACCGGTGCACCTGGTCCATGCTCCAAGTTTTAAGAGGAGTCCGAGTTGCTCATTTTTTATTTTTTGTATGTATGATTTAAGTTACTTTATATTCTTTGTTTTCCATGTCTGGTCTTTGTCCCTGGATTACATTCTTTTGATTACCGCTATAACCTTGGTTCCCTTAATTACTCTTTAATTCATTCCTCTTGTTAAACCATAAATTATATAACTGGGCTGATTATATCCTCGGGTCCAAATTCTCCAGCAGAATATCAACCCTGTTGTGTGAACGAGTAATAAAAGGAACCAAGATTTCACGGACATTCCTTCTAAGTTTGGAGAACTATTCTAAAATCTCTATTTGGTCAATGTTGTACGACCTTTCCCTGTTAAATTTATTGTCCTGGACGGTAACTGTTGTTCGCGGTTTTTTGCTTAAATTTTTTAAAATGTGATTACATATGATAACATTTGAGTACAAAAAGTGAAATTTGAGTTGATTTGATTTTCATTTATAGGAGGTTTATAACAACAAATAAGTGGAACTACACCTGTAAATATGTTAGTTACAACTTATCGGTGTCGTTGAAAAACTGTGAACAACAACAAAAAAAAAAAAAAAAAAAAAATAGGCATAGTATAATGATGTTAAAATTGGTTGACGAAAATTATCATAAAAATCCCATTCACGATGATAGAAAAAAAAATACATTTTATATATTGTAAATTTCGGTATGCTGTACACGTGTTTCAAAGAGTAATCTCTCATCAGCAGCATTAAACTCAAATATGTAGGAACATCATAATCAAAATATTAGTTGTATACAAGAAGTATTCAAAACTAAATAAAAAATCGAAATAGGAGGCCAAATCAATCACTGAGAGGTTATACCATATGCTGTGCAAGGAATGACGCCTCGGTGTTTTACGTATTTGTGAATTTGGAATTCTGCAAGATTTTACAAATAGAGTAGATAAATAAATGTGTATAAACCAAATGTTACGTTCAAATTAGGTAAGTTCGGGTTAAGTGATAAACGATATCATGAAGGAGAGATTTGTGTCTCGTACTCAACTGTAAATGTTTAAACTCCTATGCTTCTGACGTCACAGTTACTATGTTCTTTTCCCACAAGCCATATTTGTACGTATAACCAATATATATATATATATATAAAACACGATTCAGCAATTCTATATACTGGATAACGATATGATATATTTTATACCGGCGTGTATCAATAAGACGAAAATATATTACAGGCTCAGTTAAATCTGTCTAATGAATTGACCTACCCTTCAGTGATCAAGGTTCCTTCAGTAAAATATCTTTAGTGGTTGAGGAATAATTGCTTTGCAATGGAGGGATAATAATCTCGTTAATTATCGAACGTGCTTATTTCATTGCAATTTACATCATGCATTTTGCTCACTGAAACTTTAAAAAAAAAATTCCCAGAATTACGTTTCCACAGTTGTGATGACAATATGAAACTTTGAATTCACAATTATATTCACAATCTGTTGTTGTAAAAGTTGAAACTTTTGATATACGAAGTAGCGAGTAATTGAATGTAATCTAGAACTATAATCGACATTAAATCTGTTAACTTGTAATGATAATTTAATCGATTACAGATACTTTCCAATACTTTTACAATAAGTTTCAATTACAATTTAATTACACATTGAATCTTAGCTAATGAAGTGATGATCAGCACAGCATTTAAACTAAGACATAGGAAAATGTCATGAATACAATGTTTTTCTTTTTTTTTGTTTATTCGTTTTTTTGTTTATCAAAACTGCGAATAAATATGACGGTACTGACTTAGTCCTGTTCGTTTTGGTAGGCACATAAGGCTGTCACCAGAGACCCCAATGACCGTCTGTCCTGGACTTGTCACAATGGCTCATCCTTTACTGTCATGGTCTATAGTTTTTTTTCCTTATTCAAATTTTGAGTCCATCGTAATGCTAACCTGTTGAGGGAGTATTGTTGCATTCTACATTCATGACTGATCTATTCATAACCTTTTCTCCATTTCATATCCTGCAAATTTAGATTGTTCTTGTTCACGTGTACAATTTGTCACTAAATGTTTTATTGTGCCAAACGATGCGTTGTATTCTTCGGAGGCACCGTGTCTGAGAAGCTTTGATTTGATGGCTGATGTAACCTTCCAAGAGTCAGCGCCATAGAAGATGACGCAAGTTACATTGCTTTTCAAGATCCTGCTTTTAGTATGGTTTCTGATTTTGGATGACCTCCAGATGTTACAGTGGGCATCACAGACTCCAGTGGCCGTAGATATTCTAGGTTGTACATTAATTTTAGAGTCACTAACATTGTTGATCTTGCTTCCCACATGAACAGAATTTATTTACTTCCTCAATCTCAGTACGTTCTGTGCTCATTTTCAAACACCAATCAATGGGGTATGTCAAAATCGCTGTCAAATACATATTAAATTAACTTTTAAAATATTTTGTATAGAGCAAAAACACCACCATGTTTTCTTTTCTTAGTTGGCATATTATTCAACAGCTTCAAACATATATGATGATACATGATGTACCTCTTGTTCCATTTTAAAATAAACGCTTCAGAGAGTACAACTTGTAGAATATATTTACTCATTCAATGTAGTAAACACATCATATTTCACCAAAGGCTTACAACTACTGCATACTAAGTTCTATTAAAACTTTTTTGTTTATTTATACAGATTTTGCAGGATGGCAAGTCAAGACAAAAAAAATGAAAGGCAATATTGCTAAGAAAGAAATGAAATATTTTCTAAGATACCATACAAAGGGGAGATAATCAAGATTTTTTGTTCAGCAGAAAAAAAAATACATCTGTTATAAAAAAATATTAACTTTACTGTAAATAATTTTATAAATAACTACAAAAATCATTATAAATTATTTTATTTGAAACAATGAAAGCCTCAAAGCGTAATCTGCTATCGTAACTATATGGGATATTCACACGTATCCATCACAAAGTAGCTGATTTATGATGTTTTTTTAGTTATTTCATTCTCTGTAATATTGATATATGGGGGAAGTACTCAAGTTAGTGATTTCGTTACGAAGTAGTTCTGTATAATATTTACGTCATATTACACCCATGTTGTGGGTCCCTGTTTTACAAACAATTATAAACTGATTGACGTTGAAATTTTCGTCTGTGGCGATTAATACATTTGACATGGGCTCGTTTTAATAACACATGTTCCAGAAAATCTCGACATGTTGCCTATGATATAATTATTCACACCGAAAAGATAAGCCGTTTGAGGTTTATCAATGAAAGGTCACAAATTTCCCTGGACTTTTGATACAGCTTTTGAGGCTATCTATCTTGTTTTTGGGTTTAAATAAATTCCGTGTCAAAATGATGTTAATTATTATATTGGTATTAAAGAGAAAAAAAAACAGGAGTCCCTTACCTACATTCTAGACACCGCAATTACTGTGAAAGCACTCGTGAATATCTATTTTCGTGGACTAGGTAAAAAAAACAAAAGTTCGTGGATTCTTGAATTCGTGGTTTTGAGATTTTCAGTACACACAAAGGAAATCTCCTTTTCGTTGGGAACCAAATATCGTGGTCCGGGCTTCCCACGGAAACCACGACAATTGTACTTCCACCGTTAGTAGAATTTAAGTTATTGAATTGACTTCATGGTTTGCCTTTCAAGTATTGTCACTATCAACAGAATGTAAACAAATTCTTAGGCTACCAGTTGATCTAACTTCATTTATAAAAAAATAAACGAGGGCATGTTACTAGTTTCCAATCATTGCACTTGGAGATGAAGTGGGTAGCCACTTTTATATATCCAAAAGGTGATGGAATTACACATCAAATTGTATTGCCATCACGTAAAACGGTTTAAAGTAACAGCTTTTTCTAGATAATTTTAACACGTAGTAAATAAAAATTAACATTACAACATAAATATATCAATTCCATCGATTTTGTCATTTGGGTCAATTCTGTTTTTTTAACGATGTCCATTAAGACAAGGTATTATTTTGCATATTTACAATTATACTCGGCGGTTGTTTCTAGAAAAGCAGAGGACGCTTACTCTACCGGTGCACCTGGTCCATGCTCCCAGTTTTTAGTGGAGTCCGAGTTGCTCATTTACTTTTGTTACTTTGTATGTATGATTTTAGTTACTTTATGTTCTTTGTTGTGTATGTCTGTTTTCCATGTCTGGTCTTTGTCCCTGGATTACATTCTTTTGATTACCGCTATAACCTTGGTTCCCTTGATTACTCATTCATTATTGAGGTCAACTAGCCAGAGTAAAATCATGCACACACAGACAACTCAAGGATACGTTATAGACAAAAATTATTACTCTAAATACTGAAATGTCGTCACCATGGCGTAACTGACTGACTTTTATTATCTGTTTATAATAATGCTAATGATTTATGGGTATTCTATGAGAAGTTCAAAGTAATATCCAGTAAATGTAATTTTGTTTCCAAACTCGTACGCTTTCTAACAAATGACATTTTTCACAGAGATTAAATAGATAGGCATCGACTATACAATAGCTATGTCCTTACCAAAATTGACTCTTAACATACAGCAGATAGGAGGATTTATACAAAAAAAGAGCAGACAGTTGAAATTGATAAGGAGTCCATGTAAGACCCAGAGAATTTGAAGCATATGCCGAATTTAATTTGAACAATGATAATCCATTAGATATCACTTAAATCTCTGTCCTTAAAATATCAATGTTGGTTTGTAATTTACTAAATAGGTAAGAATGGAAACAAAATGAATTACTTAAAAACGCATGAAACCTTAGAACATAAGAAAATAACTCAATATCTGTTTATAATCTAGTTGACGTGTTAGAAAACTTTAAACATGTTCTGAAAATGAAAAAAAAAATCCCTGTTCCATCTGACTCCATAACAACTTTTCTATTACATTGAAACATGGAAGATAAGAATGAAATAGATAAATAAGTAAATGATAAAATAAGGCCACACTTAGCACAATGTTACTTTCTTCTTACCCGACACTACCAGGTTAGTATGGAAACTATTTTTTTCTCTAAAGTTCATCTGATTGTATAATCTGTGGATGGCCTTTTTTTTGGTAGGGCCAATTTGAATGGGCAGGTAGAGTGAGGGGAAACAAACTTAATTTTAATTTTGACCTTAAAGTTACTCTTTACCTTGATTTTTTCATGGAGAGTCTCCCAAAACAACCCAATGGAGTAACAAATTAAACCATAAGATAACATATTACATCATTGTATTGCAGTATAAAAAGGACAGCAGAAAGAAGGAAACTAAAAGTGGTTGTGCACTTTGTTCATAATTCGTAATGTTATATCAATTTAAAACAATTTTTATGTCTTGCAAAATGACTTATTGAACGAATATCATAGTTATATCGATGCACTGTCTCAGATATTAGATTGTTTGGGCCTTTGGGTGCAATATTGTTCTCTGTGAAGGATAATATTCATCAATATGGACGCAATAACGTTTTTATTATTGCGTAATTTTCAGACATTCTAACATACATGTACAGATACAATGCGTTCTTTTACAATTATGATTTAAGTGCCATTTAGTTTAAGAATGAGGCAATGGGTGGCACACCATATTTCTCAATTTGGTCTTTTTGCCTCGAATATATTCAAAACATCTAGAAAACAACTGAAAAGCTATTTAAATTTTATCCTGAAGCATCTGTGATATATATATTTGTGACTGCTTATATACGGAAAAAGTGCGAGAAAATTTCCTGTCATTTTTCCAAAGTGCATTTCAACTAAATTTGACCTATCAATATCTTAAAAAGGCAAATTTTACAAACTCTTTGATGGTGGGTAATGGTATTTCTGGAAGTTATCGGGTATAAATACTTTGTTAATGCAATAAAATCTCCTTTTGTCCTTCATGTGCCGCACCTTATTCACATTTTGCCTGATACTTAGACGGATTAGTACTTAACTAGTTTAAATATCGAGCAAAACTTAATAGTTGCACTGATTCAATGGACGTTCACTGATGATTTGTATCACTTGTTCAATAATACTAAAATTACTATTAACCTTATATTTTTAAAACTAATATGGCACTTACAAGAACAAATAAAATGGATTAAGGAATGGTCGGCATCCACCATGTTTGTATGTCATAACATAGCAGTAATACGAGGGCAAAGTCCTTATGTGAAGTCTGAAGATAAAGCTTAGGTTTCCTTTTCAACAATTAAAACTTCATGCCATTTCTGATATTTCAAATGTTTTTTTTTTAATTTATAATTTACTTATTTTTTCATCAGTAATTAGTGAGAGACAGCAAATAACATTCCAGATATTTCTTAAATTATCGGAAGAAATGTTTTGGGTTTGGCGTAGACAAACTATTGACCAAATTTTACGACAAACGTGATGACTTTTCATTCAGAATTATCAACTTTCCTATCGTATGTGGCAACATCCCTTCGGCTCCTGCTTATGGAGTGTTCATATCACATTTCATACGTTATTCCAGAGGCTACCGACACTACGCCGACTTATTGTTTCGCGCTAGAACTCTAACAAATAGGCTTCTGGCACAGAGTTATGTTGCTACAAGATTGAAATCATCACTACAGAAGTTTTATGGTCGTCATCATGAACACGTGGATCGTTATGGTGTATCCATCTGCACCATGAAAACTAATTTATTCAACTGGTCATAGTTTTCCTTTCCTCATTTGTCTACCCCGGACTTGACCTTTAATGAGCAACTCGGCGGGTGTTTCTAGAAAAGCAGAAGTCGCTACCGAAATTGACTCTTAACAAACAGCAGATAGGAGGATATATACAAAAATAGAGCAGATAGTTGAAATTGATACGGAGTCCATGTAGGACCCAGAGAATTTGAAGCATATGCCGAATTTAATTTGAACGATGATAATCCATTATATATCACTTAAATCTCTGTCCTTACAATATCAATGTTGGTTTGTAATTTACTAAATAGGTAAGAATGGAAACAAAATGAATTACTTAAAAACGCATGAAACCTTAGAACATAAGAAAATAACTCAATATCTGTTTATAATCTAGTTGACCATGAAAACTAATTTATTCACCCGGTCATAGTTTTCCTTTCCTCATTTGTCTACCCCGGACTTGACCTTTTATGAACAACTCGGCGGGTGTTTCTAGAAAAGCAGAAGTCGCTATCGGTGCACCTGGTCCATGTCCCATTTTTGTAGTGGAGTCCGAGTTGCTAAGTTGCTTTTGTTACTTTGTATGTGTGATTTTAGTTACTTTATGTTCTTTGTTGTGTATGTCTGTTTTCCGTTTCTGGTCTTTGTCCCTGGATTATATTCTTTTGATTACCGCTACAACATTGGTTCCGTTGATTACTCTATCACAGTTGAGTCACTTTAACAGGTTTTCAAAGCTGAGCCTGCCTTTTAAATGTGACCAAATAAAGGTAAATATTTACAAGATATTTGTTCAATATAAAATTGACTGTAATTTTGGTTTTCACCATAAAAATTATTTCGTCGAGAATAAAAGGTCAAAGGCATTTGTAAGCAAAACGCAATCCGCGTGTGATATACGCATCACAAAATTTTGCTGTATCAGTACCATTATTTGAAGGGAAACTTTAAAGAACGAATTTAAATAATAAAAAATAACATCCATCCTTGGATATGAAGACATTAGCCTCACAAGGTTGTGCACTATTTATTCTTACTCTGAAAATAGTCCCTATTTATATATCCTATATTCTTAAGTTATAACATATTAGTATCGAGCAATTATTTTACAGTCGAATTCAATTGGTTAATTATTTTTATACTAAAAGTAGCAACTTTATTAGATTTTGATAAAGCATACATTTTAAACTGTATAGATAATTTTATATTCATATAAAATAACATTACAAAATAGCAATACAATTAATCATAAGCAATTCACTTAAACATTTTTATTCAAGATTTTTGATTGATGTTTTGTTATTAATTGTCAGTCTCTGTAAGAATCAGGCTGTGGGTGAAACATGATATAAAAAAAACATCATTTTGATAGTGTAGTTTAGTAGGAAAACAGAAAAGATATTCCATATCATACTGAACAATTGAGTTTTCATTGAAATGCACAGAAAATGAACAATTCAAGGGCAGATAAATCTGTCAAAAACCTCATTTTTCTAACATTATATTGAAAAATGTCTAAGGAACGCCAGTGACGCAGAGATCAAATTACGTTCTTTACAAATAGAGAAAGTATCATTGAGTGATATTACATTATCAGATCGTTGGAGTTTTGAAATGCATATTTTATGATTTTTTCCCATTTTGCCCGATTCTTACTAACAATTATACTTAATTGTATTTTGTAAAAGTATGGAACAAAAAAAAAAAATCAAATCAGTTCTCCTTTAGCTCATACTCATTTTACACTAAGTTAAAAAAAGAACTATGCTTCAATCAAATATTTAGCATTTATGAAGCCACATATACAGACTTAAATTGCTTTTTATGACATTTTTCGTGGAGCAAGTTATCAGCTTTCATAACTATTTATAACAAGCTGTCATCTGATTAATACATAAGGACTAATGAATGAAAGGGGAGTGAAAGAAGAAAATATAATACAACAAACTGGAGAGCATAGGCAGGCCACCAATAAACATGAAACATGCTTCGGAGTAATCGAGGCCACCAAAATGCTAACGGAAATTAAAAACAAATGTAATCCATTGACAAAGACCATCCATGGAAAACAGACACATACAACAAAGAACATAAAATAACCAAAATAATACATACAAAAGTAACAACAGTTGATGAGCCACTCGGATTCCATTAGAAAATGGGTACATGAACCAGGTGCACCGGTAGGGTAAGCGTCCTCTGCGCTTCTAGAAACACCACCGAGTTGCTAACAAATCAAATCCAGGGTAGACGAAAGAGGAAAAGAAAACAATGACAAGCTGAGGAGATTAGTTCTCATGGCGGAGGATGATACACCGTAACGATTCACGAGTTCATGATGACGACTATAAAACCTTTGTAGTAATGACCTTAATATTGTAGCAACACAACCCTGCTCCAGAAGCCTAATTGTAAGAAGTCTGTCTCGTACAAAAAGTCTGCGCAGTTACAGCAAGCTCTAGCATAATGCGTAAATTGTGATATGAGAACTCCATGCACAGGTGCTAAAAAGACATTGCAACAGATGAAAAGTCATTGCGTTTGTCATATAGTTTGGTTAATAGTTTTCCTTTAACATCGATCTCTAAGTGTAGGTCAAAGTATGAGGCTGACTTCACAATGTCTGTAGTATCATCTATTTAAAATTCTTTCGGGCTGATGGGATGTGTAAATTACCCGAAACTATGGTTGTGTGACAAGATGTAATCTTTATAGCATGAACTGAGATTAAAGGATCTAGCTAAACGGTCAGCCTAAAAAGAGTGAAGGAAAATATCAGCAAGAATTGGAATGCTGACTGTTTATCGATCACACTGAACAAACGCATTTTTATTCTACAAGGAGTGATACCCGTTCAGCAAATAATTACACATGATTTCTTTTAATGAAAACATCAAAACATTTCCTTTAAACCATTTAAACGAAAGCAGTATTTCAGGCCGAAAAAAAGTATTCAGGTCATGTAATAGAGCACAGCATGTTTATAACTTTAGTTCAAAAAACAAACAAACAAAAAAAAAAAACAAAAACAAAACAAAACAAAACAAAACAAAACAAAACACAAAATAAAGCAAAACAAACAAACAAACACAGGAACAAAAGAAAACAAAAATAAAAATAAAAACAACAACAGAAACAGGTGACATCAAATACAACAGCATATACATACGGTATAATGACACCACTATAATCACTTTCAAAATAATCAATTATTTAGTAAAAATCGAATGCATACTTTGTGTGATGAAAAGAATCATGTAACAGGTATTAGGCAAGTTCTATATTGGCCACAACTACGTGTTGACTATCTCAACCCATACTATTATGTTCATAATTGTCCTCTTGACACTAATGATCCTAATGGTAAAAAAATTGTAATAAAAATTAATAAGATGGCTTTAGGATAATATATGCCAAAAATAGATATATTATTATCTGAAGTGCTACTCAATAAATGTCATATGATATAATTTTTGCTAGTTCAGGTAAATGAAAAACTGTTGAAAAAGTAGTTTAATTTGAGGTGTACCAATGTCGTACTTGTCAAACTTGTTGCACTTATCATAATCTGCACATAAACCTGAGAACAACTCCTATATAGATTGTGATAAGAAAATGAATCAAGTTGATTTCAGAACCAGGTCATATACGATTTAGATATTGGCAATGGTAGAGGTGATTCACGATTTAGATACTGGCAATGGTAGGGGTGATTCACGATTTAGATACTGGCAATGGTAGAGGTGATTCACGATGCTAAAAAAAACTAAACATAGATGATTCTTATCCAACAATAACAAATCAGATGGTTATAAATATCTATAACTGATTCTAAATTAAAAAAAAAACGATTGAGGAGGGATATGCATAATTCACATCATGTCTGATTTGGTAGACTGCAAAACGAGAAAGAAACAAACAAAAACAAAGAAAGAAGTTGAGTCTCTTGATTTAAGTTTTATTTGTAAACTATAAAGCAGATCAGTGAATCGTCTACTCATTTTATTTCTCTCGTTCGCTCAGCGTTTTGAAAATTCACGTATAGTTTCATTTAAAAAAAAAAAAAAAAAAAAAAAAAAAAAGTTAAACATACAATATGTAACACATATTTTTCTTCACCGAAATGCCTGTGTTGGAGGCGGTTCCGTAATTCGAAAATTATTGATTGCAAATAAAAAAAATTTACATAGTAAACATACGTTGAAAAGGGATATAGGTTATATATGGTCTTTGTCCCTGATTTGCTTTCTGTTGAACCGTGAATGCTAGAACCTTGGTTCCCATGATTACTTTTGCAGGAAGAACCAAATCAAAACACAAATAATATGCGATAAGACATGTTTCATTATTTATTACTCTAGTTATATTTGTTTTTTTTTTTTAGAATTTTGGCAAACGTTTTGCAACAATAGTTGTAATGCTCTCTTTGTGTTACCTACAAAGAGGTTGTCAATGTAAAAAATGGACAGTTGCTATGATATTGATGACACAGGGTAAATCTAATCACGCTGATCTCTTTTGTTCTAATGTAATGTATATATGACATGTATGCCAAAGTTTGTTGACATCGACAACAGATGGCTCAGGATGCGATTTTAAAGTTTCATCATAGAGCAACAAATTTTCTCAAATTAAAGAGTTATCTCGCTTTTTTCAACGAATAACAATGCTTTCTGTTTTTTTTTCTCTTAATATTGCCATACTTTGAAACAGGATGCAATTGGGATACGAAACAAGTAAATTAAAAAAAAAAAAAAAAAAACAACAAAAAAAAAAAACAAAAACAAAAACAAAATGTGTCATGTGTCACATACTGCCTGATTTTTGCTTGGACACCCTCTTAATGACTTGATAATTTGCAACTCCTTAAGAATTTTCAATACTAAAAAAAATTGTCTTTGAAAAATAGCATAAATTTTCCATGTGCATATTAGGTTTATTGCACTTCGCGCAATAAACAATATGCACATGAAAAATTTATGCTATTTTTCAATAGACAAAATGTTTGTCATAGCCAACTCTTATAAATTAATTTTAAAACATATTTTTAGCTTTGAACATGGGAAAAGTAGCTCTGAATTTAACTGAATAGGGGCGTGTCAAAATTTTTGTTATCCATTGAGATATAACACAATTATTTTAACTTAAATTAATTTATAAAACAATAAAACAATATCATGTGTAAATTAACATTACTTTTGATGATATATATGACCTTTGTTGTTAGAAGGAAAACCCACGACTCGTCTTTGTAATCGCAAAACATGCAATTTAAATACCTTCTTCGGCTAAGACTACTTAATAGGCTTCTACTGTTTACCATACTGCGTTGAATCAATGTTCTATTTCTTGATGATATAATTTGGATTTATAGGATGTGATTTGATAGGTTTATGATAGGTGCTAACGAATCAGTTAACGAATGTCCACATGTCATGCGTTTATGCTTTGATATGGAAAGGCTATTTTAGCACGACAAAATGTTTTTCAACCATTTATAATGATTATTTCACACTTCCCTTGATCAGCTTCATGCATTACTCGGTGTTTTTGACAAACGTGTGATTATTGCTTAAATTAACGTTATTGTAAGAATCGGGCAAAATTAGAAATAAAATCAAAAATATGTAAGTCTAAAACCCCAACATCTGAAAATAGAATTTTACACAAGATACTTTCTCTATCTAAAATGACCACTTTTTGATTTGGCTTGGTTTAATTGCTAGAAAAATGAAGATTTTAACAGAGTTATCTGCCCTTTAAATGTTTATTTTCACTGCATATTAATGAAATTACAATTCCATTTACCAACATGTTGTTGAACATATATTCTCCTACTTACTTTATTCCGAAGGTGCAAAACGTCTTAATACAAGTTCATTTTTTTTCATACCATGTTTGACTCACTGCCTGTTTCTTACAGAGACCCACACTTAAAAATTAAAAACAAATATTAGAATATTGAAATATATGGGGCAACTCTTTCGCTGTACCTGTGTACAATGATGTTTTTTTTGGCCAGCGCAAGCTTTCCCTGGGATTCAATGGTTTCCTCGTCCTTCAGTGAAGACCTATCGATGGCCTTGGCAAGACATTTTCATGCAGGTGGGTTTTTTTGTCTCTTTAAAATATTCACCAGACATATTTTCGTTATAGCATTATATATATATACACTTACTGTGGAAAGTCTAGACGTCTTAATTAGATTCAACTATAATTGAAAATGGTATAAAATCAGTTAATGTTAGTTTATTTTACACTTACATGTATATTAATTGCAAAAAAAAAATTCTGTACAAGTAATTCTGTTAAAAGTGTCGATGTCATGTCTCTATTCATTGAGAGTTCAAGTTAAATTTATCATTTAAAGGAAAACTATGATTTAATGACATTTTTGGATGCTTAAGTCAGGCGGGACATGTTTACACCCTTTTTGCTGTAATATGTCTTTGCATGTGCATTTGAATGGTAATCTATACCAAATTAAATCAGTATATTCTGTAATAGATGTATATACATGTATTTGAAAATAATTTGATAGTTGATATATACATTCTTACTTTAATGGCTCAATATAATGTCTCTGTTCAAATTATATAGCAATGTATTAAATGTCAATTTATGAATCACGACAATGCTTGGTGTTGTAGATTGAAAGTTTATTCGAACGGGACACGTTTATTTGTTATAATATATCTGCGCGCTTGCCTTAAAATAGAAACATGTACTCATATCAAAATCGCCCAGATGAGCTTATGTATACCTCTTTACGTTGATTCGAAAGCCTTATATGCTCGGAAATGTCACTAATTTCCCTCATGTACAGCGTAAATTAATCAGACACTTCCTTTTTCAAATATTAAATCCAAGGCAGGCCACACACACACACACACACAAACAAAAACGACATTATACCAACAATGAAATACTAAAATAAAAATTAAATTCTTAAAAAAATAAAACTTGTAGCATCTAAAATGAAATTTTTATTTTGTTTAAACATAAATTGTAAATCCTATTCTTTGAAATTATGTTATTGATACTGCTTGTGTTGTACAAAATGACAATCATAATCTGTTTGCATGAAAGTAACATTGATGCAAATTTCAAAGTCATCTGCAGATAATAATATAGGTTGCTGTTGTTTGGTCACAAAAACATAGTATGTACGTGACAAACAATGTTATGAACAATGCGTTCGAACAAATGTTAGAATGGAACTGTTATCGACACTATAATAAGTTGTGATAACACTATTACCCTCAATGAATAAATTGTACAATCTATTCATGGAGCGAGTATGGACACATTGACACGTACAAGATTCAAACAAAACTGCATAACTGATCATACACACTCATCTTGTAGGTCAGCCTTATTTTGCATTTGAATTTTTGTTTTTCTCTGAAACGCATTTACAGAATAACGAATTTTGTTTACAAATGAAAAAAAAAATAGAATGGTATGAACACAATTTGAAATGTTTTCATTTTACGTTTGATTTCAGGACGATAAGTACACTTACAGGGTAGTGAAAAAAATATATGTCAACGTCGATGACGTTACTGAAAAAAAACAGTATAGCCACTTGTTTTGAAAACAAATTAACAGGAAATAAAATAATGCAAAAAAATCACTCGTCCAATACTTTGTTAAATGCCTTTCAACTTGAAGAATTCTCTTGTGCATCGATTTTATCAGACTCTGAACATAGTCAACACAAATGTCAGTCCGAATGATTTTAACTTTTTGGAAAATGTCAGCATCCGAAAATATCCTCACTAAATTTTGGGCAGTATAATTTCCGTTTTATATATAACCAAAGGTTTTCAATGCTGTACATTTCAGATGAGCAGGGCATGGATTTTATATTGTACCTTGTTATATGATCTATGGTTGATCTGGAGGATGAACTTGAGCACGGTCCTCTTGCAACAGTGGAAAACTCAGTTATGACGGGTCACACATTGTTTCCTGGAACATTTTTATATTTCTTTCGATTACTGTTACTTTTAACTTTCATTCCATGAAATACAACCCCAAAAAATTACTTCGTACGTAGGCTTCACTTTCTGTACTAAGTCAGGTTTCCGGTCTTTTTCTCCTTTCCCCCAAATACAAACGCGTTCATCATGTCCAATTACAATTTTACTTTCAAAAGAAATATTACTTTTTTCCCCAGTGTTGTTCTATCGTCTACCATCTTTTTTTCCGTGCCATGACGAAGACTGTTTCAATTAATCGCTCTGACTGCAATTTCCTTTTTGTGCAAATGAAATTCCAAAGTCCCCTTCTTCCTTGTTTTCATTGAATTTCGGTACATGTGTTCCTTCTATTTGATTTAACAATGTGTTCTTACTTGCGGTTATCCCGAGTAGTCACAAGTCATCCACTTCTATCGTTGTTCTATTCTGCTCCCCGTTGTAATAACTGTCGGAGAAGACTCGATGCAGTAGCTGTAGACGTCTCCCAAACTTTACCAATCGCCGTCAGACTCAGACCATCCCCGTACAACTATGTTATTGCCTATTTTCACATCTGGGTTGAACTGTAAACATTTTCGACCCTTTAGCTTGCTATTTCGAAAAAAAAAAGACAAACATAACTAAATTTGAAATTAAAAAAAAATGAAATATAAAAAAGGACTTTCTGTAGCGGTAAGTCGATTTAAAAGCATGCCTCTGTATTAAGCTTCCAATACTAGTTTTAATATCCACATTCCATGGGCCTTAATATTGAAGATTTCTCATTATTTAAAAAAAAATTAAGTTTATAACAGTTGCAAGACTTTTTCTATAAATTCTTATGTAACAGAAATTCCTATTGTCATTAAACATGTTATACAGTATCTGCATGAGATAAAATTCCCATTTTATGTGGTATGGGACAATGAGGCCTGGGGAATGGGGCAATCGGGAATGGTGCATTGGGAATGGGGTATATGAATAGGGCAATTGGGAATGGGGCAAGGGAGTAATTTTGATTGGTCAATCAAAAAAATTGTTCTGCCTTTTTCCGCAAGCAACGTACCTATCTTAATTTTATGATAGCAATTTAGAGTTTTTTTTAAAGAAAAAAAAACTTGTATTAGAGTAATTATAAATGATTACAGGTGTCGCAGTTCATTATTCACTGACATTTTTTAAAATATTTACCGGAAGTACATTTGTACAATATTTAATTTCTGGTTATTTTAAATTGAAAATGTTCGCGCCTATGCGATTTTTAAAGAGTAATCAAAGGAACCAAGGTTATAACGGTAATCAAAACAATGTAATCCAGGGTCAAATGCCAGACACGGAAAACAGACATACACAACAAAGAACATAAATAAAATCATATATATAAAGTAACAAAAGTAAATGAGCACCGCGGACTCCAGTAAAAACTAGGATCATTGACCAGGTGCACCGGTAGGGTAAGCGTCCTCTGCTTTTCTAAAAGCACCCGCCGAGTTGCTCAATAAAAGTCACGTCCGGGGTAGACAAATGCGGTATGGAAAACTATGACCCGTTGAATAAATCAGTTTTCATGGTGTAGATGGATACACCATAACGATCCGCAATGAACATATGTCAATTTTGAAAATTTGGACTGAAATAATTCTGTCAGAAACAGTGGCATAGTTTTAATGTTGACAAATTAAACATATTTAGCAATAATAACAAGACCATTTAAAAAATAAAATAAAATGTTGATTCCTATTCAAATGACATAAATATGTCATTTGTCGCAAACTCGAAAAGGATAATAATATTGCCATTTTTGATATTTTAAACAGTGATTTTAGACCATTATTGAAATTAAAACTGTTCGCACCCTTTCAATCTGCATAAATATTTCATTTTTGAGATATTTAACTGAAATCAATGTGTCACAGCCAAACATATGGTGCTTATTCTGACAATTGTAACATTTTAAACAATAATATAAGACCATAAAGGTAATTTCAAATCTTCACCCTCATTTAATTTGCATAAGAATCTCATTTTCATGAAGTTTGTTTGAAAGATATGTATTACAATTTACAATAATCAAAATAATACTGATAATGACATTATAAAAATTAGTCTAAATGCATTATAAAAATGCAAAAATGCATTTAGACTAATAGGTACATTAAAAGTGTTCGCAGACATACATTTTCCAAAAATATTTCATTTTGAAGATTTTAAACTGAAATATGAGTGTCCCAACCACCAACCGGATACTAATATTGCCATTTTTAATATTTTAAATAATGATTTTGAAATATGTCATTTTTGAGAAATTTGTCTGAAATTAATGTGTCGCAGCCACACATATGATGCTTATTTTGACAATTTTTTTTCATCTGAAACACTAATATCTGTCCATTATTGAAATTAAATTTGTTTGCACTCATAAAAATTTTCAGGAATATGTTATTTTGTGGAATTGGGACTGAATATGTATACATTTGGAAAAGTGTTTCTCTACTTTAAATTTGAAATAAAACAAGAATATCCATTTTTAAGAATCATTTTAGAAAATAAATTCATTTACAACTTATACATATATCTATAGTTGTAAAAATATTTTTCATGATTATTTCTCATGCACCTCGGAGTGGCGATAATTCTAATTAAAACACCTTAACGTAGTTTTCATGTCAACGCCCACACGCACACACGAAACAATTATAGTAAAATTTACTGATAACTCCTAAAGCACTGAAATACAAGAGATTTAATAGGGTGAACAACTTATTTCGGAAATGTAATTTACTTCTAAGAACACCATTGAATTTTGAGTGTTTTTTTTTTTATTTCAGGTTTAGAATCAAAACTTTTATCTTGTTTTTTTTTACGTAATTTGAGCTCGCAGTTTTAACCAATAATTCTTCCAAGGTTCCTATTTTCATCATTTTAATTAGGGCATATTTTACGGCTGCAGGGAGATAACGAATAAAAATGGATAAATGTCATGCAACAATGCGTGGTGAATTAGACAAGACATTATCTTAATTTCATTTAAAAGTCGATTTTGGATATCGCCAATATAAATTGATTAGATTGTTCCCACTTTCTAGTTTGAATGCTTGAATTGAGGGCATTTTGCCTCGAAATATAGCACAAGTAAAAAGGATGCAAAATGAAATGAAGCAGTTTAACATCAGAATTGCGTGTAAATATATAATGTACGTACATATATCATATCATGTTCAGAAAATAAAAAAAAATGGAACACAAGGAACGGGAATGCGAATAAAATGAAGAATGAAGCTTTTCGAATTTTAGCTCGAATATTGCCCCCTTTACTTACGCTTCAACAACTCAATTTTGAATCAGATATTGACGTTTTTTTCATACCGTATAAAGTTTTGGAAATAAAAAGTACATTAATTTATATTTAAAAATACGTAATTAAACTTCACAAGTAACACGCTTTTTGATTGGCAAGAAATCCCATCATCTCACAGACTTAATTTTGTATATGTCTGTGACGTCCTCAAGTTTTAATCAATCGTTTACTCGTTGAATATTGATACTAAAATTTAAATTATAAGGACTTTTTTTGGTCTATATTTCACTTCAGAAAGTACCTTAATGTTTTGCAATGTGATCAAAATATTTGAATTTGAAGTATTCTTGGGCATAGGGCAATGTGGTAATGAATCCTGTCCTGCTCGTCCTAGGAACAATAATAAACAAATGTCATTTCAGCAAAAAGTATTAACTATTGAAATAAATAAATAATAGCAGAAATCAATATCAATATGTTCATTAAACACTTCACCTTTAGAGCTCTATATATGACAAACTATTGGATCCCCTTATTATATAACTAGTTCTCAATCTTTACGTTGAAATTTAGGCTTTCCTAGTTTTGGTTTTGTCAAACCCAATTTTGTTTCAAATTTTAAGTTTCAACTTGTTCTCCTCGTGATTCCCGTGAAATATGTGTGGCTTCTCATTAAACAAGTAGCAATCAAAACATCATTATTTTTTTATGTTGTGCAATTGATATCCTATCGACATTCTTTTTCGTACTATTAATTATTTTTGATTCTTTCACTTGCAATTTTTTAACATTTTTTCGCCTTATAAACATAAATAAATATTTCGAAGATAGTTGTTAAAATGTTACTGTTGGAATCATCCCGTAGGATCATCCCGTAGGACTGACATCCCATGTTTCGTTAGGATGACAGTCCAGTTGTATCTACTGTCTCTTGTATTGGTCTGTATTAAGTAGCAGTTTTTGTAAGAATAAAGCAAATTCAGTAATATGTGATACACCTTTAAAAAAGGCTACATATTTTTATTTTTGTCATTGAGTTGTTTAATGAATTATATGATGAAATATATAATCATTCATTACAACTCCTCTGATCTTAGGAGATGATCCACACTTAAAATCCAACATAATCTATTGTATTTTTGTGTCATTTACAAAGTAATCTCCCTTAATTTTGAATATTACAGTGCATTTTATAGAATTCTTCATCTCCTAAAAACAAGGATAATATGATAAGCCACATATGCTAATTTCTGTTTACTTTAACATTTTAAACAGAATATCAAAAATAAAAATATGTAGGCTTTCCAACAATGACACACATTTTGCATGATTCTTAGCTGGAGTAATATTGAACAAGAAATAATTGGATCTGTATAACAATAGTCATGCCAGCAGCTATAAGGATTTTATGTCTCCAGTAACTGTAGAAGATGTATGCTCGGGTACAAACAAATGGAGGATACATCTTTTATTGCACCGAGATACAAATTTACTCAGCGATGTCCAATTAACATAAGGTACATATTCAAAACTTAATCAAGAGTATATGATACAATATACTAAATTATATACGTTAGATCAGCTGGAATGCTTTTGCATGGGAACAGGAATTTGAATCCAGGGACAAAGACCAGACTTGGGAAAGAGACAAACATAACAATTAAAACAAAATAATCAAAATAATACATACAAAGCAACAAAAGTAAATGAGCACCTCGAACTCCACAAAAAAAAAAAAAAATAAATAAATAAAAAAAAATAAATGGTAGCATGGACCAGGTTAACCGGTAGGATAATCGTCCCATGCTTTTCCACAACCGCCGAGTTGCTCATAAAATGTTAAGTCCATGGTAAACAAAGGATGAAAGGAAAACTATGACACGTAGAACAAATCTGTTTTCATAATGCAGAGGGATACACGGTAATGACCCATGAGTTCATGATGACGACCATAAAACATTTGTAGACAGTAAAATTACATAACTCTAGTACAGGGTTATATAATATGTACACAAAGACGTTTCTGTGGGTTGACTGTTTAATGGGAATTAATGGGAATGTTCACTCACGACGCATATATAGGTTACTATCATATTTCACATCGAAGGTTATGTAATTTTGATAACCGATACTTATTTCTCCATTATCAACCGGCCCATTGCCACATTAACTTCCTTTAATAGCATAAAAAATGCGATTTTCAATGGGTAAGAAAAGTAGTTAATGCCATTTCTGTTGAAATGTACGACCCCTTGTTAATAAGTATATCACTGGTGCAGACTGAAAATTGGCATTTCAATAAAAACATGGAATGTATACCTAATCACAATGGGAGAAAAATAGGACATATAAGCTTCCAATTCAAAAACAAAAGTGGGTGAAGAAAAGGAGAATTAAATAAGATAACATGAATTTAAATTTGAATAAAACATGGGATATATGTTTCTAAAAGAAGCAATTTAAAAATCAAGAATTGTGGATTTTGTTTCCTTTAATAATTTGGGAATGGGAACGGGAATTATATTCAAAGTTCAAAAATAGTATTTTATGTAAAGCTTTACCATTCAAAGGCTGATATCAATATTTCCTTAAATCTTCGAAATTCTGCAATAAAAAGTTTAACCGATAAAAAAGGTCACTTATCATTTTTTTTCAAATCCATTATCGACATCAAATTAAAAAAAGAAATCAAAATTTAAAGACTTATAAGTCAGATGAACTTACAACAGACGTCGTAAAAACGATTAAATTGATAGAGAAAAGTGAACTTTTCTCCTAAAACAATCAAACAGAGCATGCACCTATATATACTTTCCAAAACAAAAATGTTTTAGAAGGCACATCAAAGTCATGTACAGTAACTTTAACGTTTTTTTGAAATTTAATTTTAATGAACAGTAAAGAAAATTACAACTTATAAGCTTAACCCTTACACTACATAACATTCCCTTGCCATAACCTTGATTCCCTTGATTACTCTTGTTCCCCGTCAAATCGAATCGAATCCTATAGTAAATGTTAAATTAAATTAAATTTAATATATGTAATTTCCATGCAAATTGATACTTTAAAACTTGTTTCCCCGTCCTTTTCATTCAAAGTTCCCATTCCCATACAAATTCACAATTCGCCATCCCCCAATATCGAATGTTTACTATACACAATAGGGAGAAGATTTCCTCATGCATGCAAGTTCTCTACTTTACCACAGCAACACGAGTGATGAAAGACAAAAGTATGTAAAAGTACGAATCAAAGAAATCATTGAATAATAAGTATAATGAAAGAAGAAAAAACATATTGAAAACATTTACCTGGTCTGATTTGGGTTTCTATGATGAAAGTACAACATTTGCACCAGCCCTGGAACATGAAGTCATATGGGTTCATTTTATTCTGTAGACAGGCATTATTAATAAATTGTTCATTATATATTACATGATTTTCAGTTCATTTTCTCTCGTATTTTAACATGTTTGCTTAATTCAGCACTAGCAAAGAATGTCATATTTCTTTTCTTTTGTATCTAATTATTTTTTCGTAAAAATAAATTCCTGAGCCCTTTTTATGGGAGAAAAGGGAAACCAAGAAGTTGAATAAGAACAAAACAAACTAACAGTCAAAAAAGAACGAAAACAATAGAAAGAATATATTTTGCGGTTAACCTGAAATCCATGGCAATGAGTTTTTCTTAAGTTTAGATTTTCAAGCAAACTGACTTTTATTCTGATTTGAGATAGTATTTTAGGCTATTATTCATTTGAAGAATTTCAATGAAATTAGATCCAGATACTATGAAAAACTATTGATTCCTATCAAATAAAATATGGACATATCAAAGCTGATCAACTATGGGCTTGACCCAATTCATGTAACATTGTCCAATTTTGTATTTTTTTCACATAATGATATTACGGCACTGTTCCATGTTTAGAACTTCGGAAAGGTATTCTCAAGAGAATAAAGAAAAACACACTGACTTAGATATGTAATCACATTAATTTTCCATCAGTCACGATTTTCGAAATATTTACGATCAAACCATGAGTACGTACTGACAGCGATAAAACTGATATTTGACAATATATAGAAAAAACTATATAATATGAAAAAGAACCTCAAATTTAAGGCAGCATTTCCTCTTAATATAAATATATCAAACGATATAGATGCAATTTCACAATTTTCAGCACCTGCGTATTGAGTTTTTATATCACAACTCATACAGTATGCCAGAGTTCGAGCTTGCCGTACCTACGTAGACCTTTTGTATTGCGCTAGACTTCTTACAATTATGCTTCTGGAACAGGGCTATGTTGCTACAAGGTTGAAGTCATCGCTATAGAAGTTTTATAGTCGTGATCATGAATTCGTGAATCAATACGGTGTATCAATCTGCACCATGAAAACTGATTTGTTCAACATGTCATAGTTTTCGTTTTCTTTTTCGTCTACCACGGACTTGACTTTTTATGAACAAATTTGCGAGTGTATTTAGACAAGCAGAGGACGCTTATCCTACCTGGTCCATTCTGAAAGTTTTTAGTGGGGTCCGAGTTGCTCATTTACGTTTGTTATTTTGTATGTATCATTTTAGTTACTTAATGTTCTTTGTTGTGTTTGTCTGTTTTCCAAGTCGGGTATTTGTCCCTGGATTAAATTCTTTTAATTTCTGCTAGAATGATGGTTCCCTTGATTACTCTTTTATTCTTGAAGCAGGATATCGATCGAAAAAAGTATTTGAAAGATATGTGAATCTATTCTCAAATGATAAAAAGTTGGTATTGGTTTGGCTGTTAGCTTTACAAAACGCTATTACATGTATGTAGTTCGTTTTGTGGGTTTCTTGTTGTGTTAAATTATATATTGTTTTTTATCTTTGTTGTGGGTATTGGCATTATATGCTTTTCAGACTGCAATAGTTCTATTCTAGCACTGTTACATATAATGTCTTTGTCATTGTCTAGTTTAAATTATCTCGTATATGATATTAACGTTGTTACAAAATAAATGGTCTTGAAAGGTAATCATCATATTTTTATTCATATTTTTACACATCATGTATTTATCCCTTTTCTAAAACCTGAGACTTACAACAGTACAAAATTGAAAAAAAGAAAAAAAAATAACACTCGTTTTATTTGAACCGATGCACTTTTCCAATGTATTCCTTGTGTAAGGTACAAAAGTTAAATATAATTAGGCTGAAAAAGAAATAAATATAATATATGTAAAAATCAAATAAGACAAGAAATTCAACATCAAAATTCGCGGATTCCGAAATAAAAGCATTCTTAAAGCTAGAAAGTGTCTAAAAGATAATGTATGGCATAATTATTAGAAAAAACTTTTTTTTATTTTTGTGTTGACACTAGAGTTAAATCATAATGGATGACTGATATATTTTTCGGTCTATTTGAAAACGAAAACCTTAAAACAATTGGTGCACGCATGTAATTGACTATGTACCTCGTGACTGAGGTAATTTAATCATAGACTGAGAAAAGTGTAACAGTCATTCTCTAAATAGTCTGATTTGTAATAAAAAAACAAAGTCAAAATTAGATATAGGCATTATTTTCTTTTGTTACGTGACCATTTGATAAAAAATAAAATCGTACCTCACAACTGTCAAAGAGGGTCTGCAGTCCAACCACAACACTTGTTACTCCCGTAGTGGTATTAATTCTATGTGGATCCTGAAAAAATCGAACGATCTTTTGGAGACAATTAGTTCAAGACTACTATCTGAATAAAATAGCATTAAAACCTATGATTTTTCAACACTGTATACTTCTTATCCCCATAATCAGTTAAAATCCCGACTTAAACACATTTTACATCGTTGTCTTCCCAAAACGATGGTACACTTGGATACAAATATATAGTTCTTGGTAGAGATTCCTGATACTCTGTAAGAAATAATTCCCAATCATCTTCAAAATATACAGAGGAAGATGTTTACAAAATGTTGGAATTTTTAATAAATATATTTTTCCAGAGTGGTGGATGTGTTTTTCAACAAATGGTCGGCTTTTCACTGGGAACAAATTGTGCTCCTTTACTTGCTGACCTATTCATTTACTCTTATGAGGCTGACTTTATAGCTGATCTGATCAGAAAGAAAGAATATCGTTTGGCTACATCCTTCAATCTCAGTTTCCCCTATATAGATGACGTATTATCTTTAAACAATCCTAATTTCGAGGATTTGATACATCGCATCTACCCAAACACAGACTTGAGACACTGTAAAGTCAGCCTCATATCTTGACCTACACTTAGAAATCGATGTTAAAGGAAAACTATTGACCAAACTTTATGACAAACTTGAATTTTCAATCTGAATTATTAACTTTCCTTTCATTTGTGGCAACATCCCTTCAGCACCTGCGTATGAAGTGTTCATATCACAACTCATACGTTATGCCAGAGCTTGCCGAAATTACGCAGACTTTTTTGCATCGAGCTAGAACTCGTACAAATATGCTTCTGGAACAGTTATGTTGTTATTTATAGCTGATCTGATCAAAAAGAAAGAATATCGTTTGGCTAGATTCTTCAATCTCAGTTTCCGCTATATATATGACGTATTATCTTTAAGCAATCCTAATTTCGGGGATTTGATACATCGCATCTACCCAAAAGAACTTGAGATAAAGGATACTAAAGACACGGTGAAGTCAGCCTCATATCTTGACCTTCACTTAGAAATCGATGGTAAAGAAAAACTATTGACCAAACTTTACGACAAACGTGATGACTTTTCATTTTGAATTGTCAACTTTCCTTTCATCTGTGGCAACATCCCTCCAGCAACTGCGTATGGAGTGTTCATGTCACAACTCATACGTTATGCCAGAGCTTGCCGAAATTACGCAGACTTTTTGTATTGCCCTAGAACTCTTACAAATAGGCTTCTGGAACAGGATTATGTGGCTACAATATTGAACTCATCACTACAGAAGTTTTATGGTCGTCATAACTCGTGGATCGTTATGGTGTATCTATCTGCACCATGAAAACTTATTTATTCAACGGGTCATAATTTTCCTTTCCTCGTTTGTCTACCCCGGACTTGACTTTATATGAGAAACTCGGCGGGTGTTTTTAGAAAAGCAGAGGACGCTTACTCTACCGGTGCACCTGGTCCATGCTCTCAGTTTTTAGTGGAGTCCGAGTTGTTCATTTGCTTTTGTTACTTTGTATGTATGATTTTAGTTACTTTATGTTCTTTGTTGTGTATGTCTGTTTTCCATGTCTGGTCTATGACACGTTGAACAAATTAGCATTGAATAAACAAGTCATTGAATTGAAGTTTTATAAACCGTTTTGTTTGGTTTTCGTGTTGCATGGAATTTACTTAGACAAGTCAACTTCGTATAGAATAACCTGACAGTGCGACGTCATTAACATCACTTGTTTTTCCGTCTCCAATTCCAATACTTCTTCACTAAATAAAATTTTGATTAAGACACATATAAAAGTTGACTACAATGACTTAGACATACAATTATAAGAATTACAGACTTCGGGACAGTGACACTGGTTTATAAGTCTCTTAAGAGCAGTAAACTCACATATAACCTAAGACATCACTTGGACAAAACAGGTTTTTTATTTTTTATTTTATTTTATTTTATCTTTGTTTTTGTTTTTTTTTTGTTTTTTTGTATCAATTTAAGAATTGTCTTTTTTATTATTCATAAGTGCGGTATTGAACTCACCATTACCTGAGAATAGGCCTGATCATTGCCAGAAGCATTGCAGTTGTTTCCTGCATATTGTCACTTGCTACACGTATATGGATTTTTCTGATTTAATATTGCCCATTGCAGGTCTGGGTATTAAAAGAATATGCTTGCAGCAGCGCGCTAAGATTGTCGAAAAAGGCGACCAAATAGTGCTCAGAAATCTAGCCGGGGGCTAGTCGCTCTGCCCACAGAGCAACTGGGATGTGTGCCCCAGGTGGTGGAATGGAGTACCCCTGGCATGTTACATGCTGGGGTTGTCAGGCTATAATACGAAAAACCTGACCGCAAAACATAGTAGTGCACCGTGTTGGGAAAGATGTCACGTTCCACGCACGTTAAAGTACCCTGCTATGAGATTCGACAGTAGTAGTAACCTTTGCGCTCCGCCACAGGAGGCTAAATTGCCCGACCTTACCCACTTCCTTTTTCTAGTGGCAATCAAAATTTGTCGACCCTATTATCCTTGTGTCCCATCCTTTCTTTTATTTCATCATCGTTTCATGTTCATTTTATCATCATTTTCATGTTCATCGTCTGATTATAGCTGAAATATTGCTGCTCGGACGTTAAACGACAACAAAAAAAAAAAAAAAAAACAAATAAACAAACTGATTTACTATTTCTTTGGTTATTGCCTATAGTTTTATTTTAATGTGTAATGACCCAAAGTTGCCGGTATGAAACCAGGAGCATTGCAGTTAATTCCAAGTTTCCGGGTTTTGCCTAAATTTTGCCATTTGCAACATGTATATTGACTATTTCTTCTGACTGTTGCTATTGTGTTTTGACCCTTTACTAACATACTGATATAACATTTTTGTATCATTGTTTCAAACAAATGTCGTCCTACATAGGAAATCTATACCTTTGCCTTCCGCTATTCAATATCAAAATCAAATTTAAATAGTCAAAGAATTGGTAAATAAGAACACATAATTCCGGCTTCCCTTTATCGGTGTACAAATATGTTAGATGGTACTCTTTGATAGAATAAAAAAATGGAGTCCTAGTAAATCCTTATAATATAATTATTGGGTCCTTTTAATCTTGGTAGTCGAAATTATTTGAGATTAAATCATGAATTGAAAGTTAAGTAATGAAAAAAATAAACCAAGAGTTCATTGATATGATATTTAATGGTATTTGTTAGTAGAGTGTGTGTTTGAACGATATTTTATGCAAATGGAGTTAACGATGTCTGTAAATATCGAATATTATGTAACAATATTCAACAACTGCATTATTAAATCAGTTTAAAATCATCCATTCAGTAATACAAATAATGAGTTTTATAAAGAAAGAACCCGGACACCGTAAAAGTAAGTTCCGTTTATAATTGGACATTATATGGCGTTTCAAGACGACCCAAAATAATTAGTTTGTATATTATGTTCATTTATACGACGGTATATGAATTATATGTATTCGATTAAAAAGGGGCGATTCTGATTATTCTATGTTTGTGATTTGATTGAATGAACTGGTGTAGTTAAAGTAAGGATTAAAGTCAGATAAACGCACATGATTGTAAGATTACAACGTAGGTGATACAACTTTCGTATAATTGTACTTTACAAAAACGAAATTAATAGTCTTTGAAAACACATGCATTATAGATACTAATTATATTTGAAAAAAAACTCCAATTCTTCTTCAAAGTACATGGAAGATGTTGACAAAATATTTGAACTTTTGATCGACAATATATCCATCCAGTGAGCTTTTCAACACACATGTGGCAGTCCAATGGGAACATATATTGTTCCACTATCGCTGACCTATTTATTCAATCTTAAGAAGCTGATTTTATAGCTGACCTTCTTTAAAAGAATGGACTTTGTTTCACCAGGTCTTTCCATTTTGGGTTCTAATGTTAAGATGACATATTCTAGATTTGGAGATTTTAGACATCGATCGAATCAACCCCAAAGAAGTTGATATAAATGAAACTACAGATGCCGTAAGTCAGCCTCATATCGCTAATAACTATACGACTGACATAATAATTTCTCGTTTTTGTATGGTTAACTTGCTTTCTTCTGTGGCATTATCTATTCAGCACTTACATTTGGAATTTCTTATTACATCTACAACTACAACTCATGTCAGAGCTTGACAGATCCCCCCTTGTCTATCGCAGACGTGATATTTTATAAACAACACGGCAGGTACTTCTACAGAAATAGGACAGGCTTACCCTATTATTGTACTTAATTCATGTTCCTTTCTTAAGTGGAGTCCAGATTGTCTATTCACTGTGTTCTTTGTTCGTGTCATTTAAATTGTCATGTTCTTTGTTGTGTGAGACCATATATTCCCTTGATTTCCCGTATATTTAAATTACAATTTAAAAATGCCATAAACGATATTTTTTTAATAGCAATTAAAAAGAAAATATCCATTATTTCAAGTTGAATTCAATTCATTGTATTTGAAAGTTTCACATTTTTTACTCATTTATACCTGTATCACACATTTATTTACAGGTAATTTTTTGCAACATCGTTTTGTCAGGCTGGATCATTTGCTTCAAGCAACATTACTGAATACATTAAGAATGACCTTCTAAGAAATCAAGCTAAACGTAAGACACTAAATAGAAAACAAATGGGTTGTTTCTATTTTGACGTTTGAAATTAATTTAGTTTCCGTGTTAACTTTTCAATGTCCTTTGAGACAAATATACGTTACAAATCAATTATTTAAAAAAAATCCGTTTTAATTTTTAAAGGGTTAAACTGCTATTTTCAGAAACTATTTCTTCTATAGAATTGTTTCATTATTTTTCTACCATGACAAATATCGAACAAGGAACTACTGAAACAATGCCTAAAGGAGGAAATAGCTTCAATAATAGTCAGCAGAAGATGGAAATGGATTACGAAGTTTCTGAGAAGAGAAAATGAATTCATCTTGAAGGAAATATCGCGTATGACATCTAACAGGAACATAAAACAGTGAAGATTAAATATGAAAGAAGGCGGACCTTAGAAAAATTAGTCAGAGGCGTCACAACCTACAGTAAAGAAGATGTATTAAATTATTATTCTACCATTTATCCTGTACTTAAAATGGATTTCGCGACTCCTGTTTTGGATAACTTTACTTGTCTGTTTATATTTAAGCCTCATTTAAAATTACCTTCTTTTTCTGTCATCTAATAAAAAAAAAACTCTCTGATCCTAGTAAAGCTTTGACACATATACTGCATGCTTAAGAACACTTAATCAATTTGTACTTGATAATGGGAAGAAAGTTTCCTGCCACGTTGTATTAACCCACAGTCGTTGCTTCTGAATAGATCACTACACGCGTATATGTATCGAGGTGTAATGTTTTTTTTTTTATGAGCTATAACATTGTATAACATTTGTGAGTCCGGATATTAACTGAATAAAGAATAAAGAGTTGAAAAATCATTGGTTTTAATGCTATCGTATTCTGATAATAATTTTGAATTGAGTGTGTCTATAAGATCTTTCGAATTATGCAGGATACATATTGAATTAATATAGGTATTATTAATCCTATATTTTTTTTCTACGTCCACCTCTGATAATAAAAATTGGATATAATGCGTTCTGCAGACATAAACGATCTTGTTTTACGTTTTGTGTACTGATACAACATATTTGTCAAGTATATTAGACAATGTTTTGGCTACATCTGCATCTTTGAAAAAATGATGTAGCATTGACACTCATTGACCAACTTTAAACTTTCAAACATTTTGACATTAAAGACCTCACAACCTTTACCCAATCAGACAGTGAATCAACGTCTTCTTATTTCTCGCTTTATCGTTCCTTGCATGGTCCTCTACGGCATCCATATAATCCCATTTAAAAGTTGTAATTCCAATTAAAGGAGCGTAGTTCACGGCACTTAGAATTTTTGGAAAGGACTTTACGGTGATATTCGTTTTCTATTATGTTTTTATCCCCTGGAATGACGAGACCGGAGGGATTATATTTGAACGGAGAGTTTTTGCAATAGCAGTTAAGGCTTGAAGTCCTCAATCTCAAAATCATGCCATAGCCTTTTATAATTAATTTTTTTATGGAATAAATGAAGTATGGTAATATCAAATAATTGGTATTGATTGACTTATACAGGAGATTTTGTTCGTGACGTTTTCACTATGAAGGATGTTCACCAAATTAATTCCATCTTTTATTTGATGACGAATTGTAGTGGAAGAATCGATTTTAAGTTTTTATGTTTTTAGCATTTAAAGTTGCATTATAAGACTATATGATAAAATGTATAATTATTCATTCCAATCTGTCTGCTCTTCGATTATTTACAATGACAATCAAACAATTTCTATTGTATTCTAGTTTCATTTACTGAGTTATCTCCCTTAATTGTGCATTCATAAGTGCATTCTGTATAAGTTTAATCTCTTTCGTACAAAGGGTTCTATGAAAAGCCACATAATGTTTTCTGTTTACTTAAGAATTTTAAACCAAAAAAAATATGTAGGAGTTCCAACAATGTATCACATTTTGATTGATTCTTAGCTGGACTGCTCACTTAATAAAACATAGACCAATATTATTAAATACAACGAGATTAGGTATGGTGAATATTTCTAAAAGACAACAACCCGACCGGGAAAATTTCAGCCCGAGGCCATCTATTTGTCTTCAATGAACGACGAGGAAACCCTCACAGCACAGGGCACGTTGCAGCTGGCACCAAAACATCATTTAATACAGGTACAGTGAAAGAATTGCCCTATAAATTACAGTATTATAAGAATAAACTAAAGGTGAAAACGAAACAAGGCATGCAGAGGCCAGAAATTCCTGACTCGTTTGTCAACAAAGGTACAGATGCAATTAATTTGGCTAACATTCTCCATCACAAAAACGTTACAAACAAAATTCCCCCATATTTCAAAGACAAATCCATACCAATTATTTCATATTCCTATACTTCACACATTGTATCCAAAATGTTCAGTTATAAAAGGCTATTGCAGAACTTCGAGATTGAGGACTTCAAGGCGAAACCACCTGACTGTTCTTGCAAAACCTCTCCACTCAAATATGGTCCTTCTGGTCACGTCGTCACGGGAGATTTAACCATTATCGAAAACGAATCTATGCGTAATATCCTTTCTAAAGGTCCCAAGTACCGTGAACAACGCCCCATAAATTGGATGCCGTCGAGGACTATGCAAGAAAATGGATGAATCGAGAACAATAAGACATTGATTCTCTGTCAGAGTGGTTAGGGGCCCGTGAGGTCTTTAATTTTAAAACGAATGAAAGTTTTAAGTAGGTCAATGAGTGCCAAGGCTACATCAGTTTTCAAAGACCCCGGTGTAGCAAAAACATTGTCTACTATACATGACAAATATGTTGTCGTACCAACAGACAAAGACTAAAAAAACATTGTTTTTGTCTGCAAAACGTTTTACATCCAATGTTTATTATCAGAGGTACACGTAGAAAATATAAGCAGTGATAAGTCCTATACTGCTACCACTCTCTCCAAAGAAGAGATTGTGGAAAACCATAAATCTGTGCTGTCCTCTTTTGGTCTCTCTACCAACGACGATGATTGTGATTTACCGTCTATGTACTGGATTCCTAAACTCCACAAGAATCCATACAAACGTTTCCTAGCTGGATCTGAAAAATGTACCACCAAACCTCTTTCAAAACTTTTAACTTCTATACTCACAACTGTCAAAGAGGGTCTGCAGTCCTATCACAACACTTGTTACTCCCGTAGTGGTATTAATTCAATGTGGATCCTAAAAAATTCGAAAGATCTTTTGAAGACAATCAGTTCAAGACTATTATCTGAATATATAGCATTAAAACCTATGATTTTTCAACACTGTATACCTCTATTCCCCATACACAGTTAAAATCCCGACTTAAAAACATTAAACATCGTTGTTTTTTTCCAAAACGATGGTACACCTGGATACATAGTTCTTCGTAGAGATTCCTCATACATTGTAAAACATAATTCCCAATCATCTTCCAAATATACAGAGGAAGAGGTTTACAAAATGCTGGAATTTTCAATCGACAACATATTTGTCCAGTATGGTGGACGTGTTTTTCAACAAGCGGTCGGCAATCCAATGGGAACAAATTGTGCTCCTTTACTTGCTGCCCTATTCCTTCACTCTTATAAGGCTGATCAGAAAAAAAGAATATCGTTTGGCCAGATCCTTCAATCTCAGTTTCCGCTATGTAGATGACGTAATATCTTTAAACAATCCTTAGTTTGGGGATTTAATGCATTGCATCTACCCAAAAGAACTTGAGATAAAGAATACTAAAGACACTGTGAAGTCAGCCTCATATCTTGACCTACATTTAGAAATCGACGGTAAAGGAAAATTATTGACCAGACTTAACGACAAACGTGATGACTTTTCCTTCAGAATTGTCAACTTTCCTTTCATCTGTGGCAACATCTCTTCACCAACTGCGTATGGAGTGTTCATATCACAACTCATACGTTATGCCAGAGCTTACCGAAACTATGCAGACTTTTTGTATCGCGCCAGAACTCTTACAAATAGGCTTCTGGAACAGGGTTATGTTGCTACAAGATTGAACTCATCACTACAGAGGTTTTATAGTCGTCATCATGAACTCGTGGATTGTTATGGTGTATCCATCTACACCATGAAAACTTATTTATTCAACGGGTCATAGTTTTCCTTTCCTTTGTTTGTCTACCCCGGACTTGACTTTTTATTAGCAGCTCGGCGGGTTTTTCTAGAAAAGCAGAGGACGCTTACCCTACCGGTGCACCTGGTCCATGCTCCCAGTTTTTAGTTGAGTCCGAGTTGCTCATTTGCTTTTGTTACTTTGTATGTTTGATTTTAGTTACTTTATGTTCTTTGTTGTGTATGTCTGTTTTCCATATCTGGTCTTTGTCTCTGGATTACATTCTTTTGATTACCGCTATAACATTGGTTCCCTTGATTACTCTCTCAGGAGAGGCGTAAAAAAATTAATTCGGCGGGGTTGAAATATATTTATTTGTTTCAGAAAAATAGTAACCTGATCAACTTCTGTACAAAATATACATGATACATTGATTTTGATTTTGCCTGTACAAAAGCAGATTGTAACAATATTGCTACATTGTTAATATACATTATATATTTTAAGCAAAATGTTCAAATAACAATGTCGATTCATATATTTATTTATATTCATTTTATATGTACATGTGAGTTGAATTTAGTCATTAAATTCATATTTTCGGTTTTAACACGTTTGATTTTGAAAACGGAATTTACATGTTTCAATTACTTCAATTTCAAGTTAGTGTCTTTTTTGCAATAATAAAAAAAAACATCATATTGATTTCTAATTTGCAGTTACAAACGATTTAAAGTATCCTTTATTAAAAAGATCATTTATACGGTAAATCATTGGTCTAAAAAATAACAAATTTAAGAAAACAATGTAAATTTCAGTTTTAAAATTTCGATGGACCTTGTCCATTCTCCTAGTGTTTAGTGGAGTCCGAGTTGCTCATTCAATTTTGTTACTAAGTATGTATTTCTTTAGTTACTTTATGTTCTTTGGTGTGTTTGTCTGTTTTTTTTTATGTCTGTTTATTTTGTCCTTGGATTACATTCGTTTGATTTCCGCTAGGAAATTGTTCCCTTGATTACTCTTTCAAATCAAACAAAAACTTCACTTATACAACACAAATTTGAGACAAAGTCAAACGAAACCAACAGTAACAAGATAGGACTGTTAAATGTACTTGTTTAAAATTAGGCCTTTAGTGATATATGAAAATATATGATAACATTTTAGCCAATATGGCAATATATAGACTTAACTAATTTATACATTCCAAGAACAAGATTGACCTCTGTAACAAATGAATAAACTAACATCTCCCTGGATTTCAAGAAATGATTATAGTTAGCAGAGTCAGACAGAACACACGACTTAGTATATCGAAATTTGAAATCCGTTATCAGTAGAGAAAAAAATGATGGCATGTAGTAATATTGATGAAAGTGTTTGTTGCTGTCCTTATATATTTTCTTGGGCTTTCTCTTTGATGTATGTCGATCGTATACTGGGTTTAAATGTGATGGCAGCATGGTTGTATTTATAAACATATTTCGGTTGTCTGTTACAGCATCTAATACATGACCTAAACAAATCTCTAAACTCATTTTTGAACTTTTCCTGAAATGAAGTTAAATAAAAAAAAAATTTAAAAAAATGCCCTAAAAACAACCAAATTTTGAAAATCAATAGTAAGAGAAGAGGAAACAGAAGTCAAAGCAACTATGATCAATATCGCAGACCTATAACCGCTTCATTATTCACTGACCATCACTCCACTTGCTTATAAGTAAACTGGAAACGAAAACAAAATCACTATTATTGACAATTCTGCTAATCTATTTCCGGTATACTGTACTGATTTGCATAAAGGGGCGGAGTTAAGTTCTGAAAGTGGCAGAACTTTGAAATCTCTGTGCAGGAAATTGAACCAGGACTAGCGGAGCAGTAATCAATATTTATAAGATAGTTACTAGACAAGAGAAAAAAAGACACAGACTGTAAATAACCAAGAGAACATATACATAGAAAAAAAGTAAATGAGCAACCCAGTTTTACAAATGGACCAATTCGATATTACAAATATAATAAAACTAATATATATTTTAGCAGTTATGTTTGGACAAGAATTATATTGATTAAACCCAAGTTGAAAAAATGATGCACCATTCGCAGCAAGTACATAAAAACTGAATTTAGCCTTCAATGCTCATAAAACATTCTACTAGTGCACCATCACATTATATCTTTATTTTTAAATAAAACGAATAAAACGGACAGGTGAACATCCCCATCCAAAAAAAAATTCCAGCACGAACATTCTTACCATTATCTTACAAATAAATATTCATTTGATGTTTAGATAAGTAGAACAAATCCAGTCGTCTGACTTACAGCATTGTATAGACATGAAACATAAAAATGGCATTAAGAGCATGTCAGAAGTACACTTTTCCAAATGGAAAGCGACAACGTAAAGGTGTTTAGTATGATTTATGTGGTAAGTAACACTAAAATAAATTTGCCATTGAAAACAAGTTAAAAAACAACTTTTGGAAGTCGATCCCAAAAAAGAAAACCACAAATGAATTGCAGTTTTTGGGGCAATAAGTGCGCATATTATCGTCTCAGGTCCTTTCAACAAAAGCAATACACATAATTTTAAACAAGCAATACATATTGTAATACCTTGTTGATGACTACATCTCAATGAATAAAAACACTTATACTTAAAGTTATGTCAACTTACATTTAAAAGTCCATATATAAATGGGTTGAGGCAGGCGTTACTCATAGCTAACCAATTTGCACAAAGCCATACAATGCTGATGTGCTTGAATCTGAAAAGGAAAAAAAAAATAAGAAGCTGTCCTAGAAATCAGACAAGAGGTAATCAATACATGTCAAAAACCCACTAAATTGACTATTATGTATTTCCCAGAAACAATGGCATACATTGTAACCAGTCTAAGATATCATTCTGTTTTTGCGGTTTTGAAATAAAACTTATATATTGTACACTAACTAAGCACTTTGCAAAAGTTATCGTTCCTGATCCTAAATAAAGTGTAAGATTAATGACTAATATCAGGTGTGAATACAGAATAGCCGATTGATACAATGTAGGTTACAATTATATCATCTAAAGGCTGAATAAACCATTATTTGTGTGGTTTTTCAACACCATGAATCACCTCTACTCTAGGCAATGCCTGCATTTAAATGGACTAGTACTTAAATCAAGGACAAGGTGCTCAAAATAAATCTCTAGGTCTTTGTGTCAGAGGTTTGTTATTTTGCTTTATAAAACAAAAAACGCAGGAAATATCCGTGTCACACCAATAACAAAATTTATCATCTCGAAAGAGATAAACTGCAATCTTTCACAATCTAATTCACCAATCAATAAAATTTGCTCCTCTGATGAATGGTAGTGGGACAGTTTGCCCTACAATAATTATGATTTTTGTCATTAGTTACACCACACATAAGAAGGATTATTACTGTTTGGTTGATACCATGTGTAATCTAAACATATTTCTAAGATTTCTGTCATTTTTACAGCTACTTGTAATATTCATAAAAATATGCTTTTTTCTCTTGAGCCTTAGAATTTGCCATAGCGTATATATTTTAACCATTGCGAGATCTATCCCACCAAGGTACATTCAGAAGCTTATTTGTTTCATCGGTCATAGTAACGCAACGTGATTAGGACTACCAGTCAAATAATCAACAACACGGTCTTTTAGTAGAACTAGAAAGGTATTGGAACACTTATGAAGAAGACAGAGAAAGCATGAATCAACAAGTCAATTTTTTTAATTTGATATTCATTGTGATGATCAGATTTGTCATGGGCGGGAGGGTGTTTTTTGCGAAAAGATTTCAATGTCAAGATTTATCTGTTTATCTGTTCATTATCACCAATAATGATTGACGTCTCATGTAGATTAACCTGATAAACTGTTCCATCCATTTAAATAAGTATTTGTTGGAACTTCTAATGAGATGTAGCTATAGCGGTCGGCATTCCAATGGGAATAAATTGTGCTCCTTTACTTGCTAACCTATTCCTTTTTGTAGTGATGACTGCAAATGTTATATCAAAATTACAAGAAGCCAATTCGGAAGACGTCTAGCACTGTACAAAAACATTTAGTATAACACTGGAATTATCGGTTTTGTGTCGAAATAATAATATTACATAATTGTTGTGCAACCATTTAAATTTGGTAATATTGCCACGAATACAGCAGTATATTGAGGTTTTTATATATAACCACTTTAATGGGCATTTTATTGAAACATACATTTTTGTACTATGTCATTACATTTCAAAAGGGCGTCTCATAAATATTTTCAATGACAGGATGTGTTTTTTTGCATGTTTACTATCAACTAATGATTAAGTAAGATGCCTTTGGTTATGAAAAGACGTGAATATTCATGGTATCTCATCACAATTGATACTAGTTATGTCAATTTCAAGTTAAGCAGAATAAATATGGAACTCAAAGATCGAAGAGAAAAAAGAGTCATTCAGATTAATGTCAGACTTTACACAATTTGGATTTTGATTTAACTAAAATTGCTCATACAGTAAAAGTAATCTAACAAGATTAAATATTTGAAATGGGGCTAAAGTTAAAAATGATACAAAAGTAGAGGCGAGTCTCAAAAATAGTTTGTTATGCATTCAGTACGTATAGGATATATTTTGTGAAATGTAACCATCTGGCTTGAACTTCAAAACGGCAAATAATGCTACATCCAGTTTCCAAGTTTTATGTCGAAATAGAAAAAATATCCTTACACATTATCTATTTATTTTTTTTAACTTTATCATATAGCAATAAGTTGTAGCGATACTAACGAGTTTATTTCTTCACCAACAAAAGGCACTAGTACATTGTACGTCTGTAAAGGCAACCAGCAAATTGCAAAAAGGCAAACCACTACTATTAGCATCTTCACAACCTGAAATACAACTATTCAGATAAGTATCATTCTAAATGCAAACTTTCTGTTATAGATTTTCGGAAACATAGAAAGATAAAGAACGAAAACAAATAATAATAATCGCAAATAAGATTCATAATACCTTCCACAATGTACTCAAAAGTTCAGTTGCATACATATTATACCTATATTCTTCTAAACGGAATCTAAACTTTACCAGCTTTAATAGAATAAACAAAGAAATACAGATTCGAGACATACAATTCGCTTTATAAAGAATAAAAAGACGAAATACGCATTACTAAAACAGGACCAGCCAATGAAGCATATGGAATACAGCATATCTTCTTTTAATTCAATTGTAAGAATGAATGTTCAGCTCCTGCATCTGTATTCATATATTACAAGTCATATGTAATATTAGAGTCGACAAAGAACCTTCCTGTTTTTGTACCCTACTTTACTTCCCAAAAAAGGTGTTGGAAAAAGGTTATATTTTCCAAACACTTGACTAATCACTTTAATGTTTGTACAATCGACATACTGGACATGACCACCATAAAATATATTAAGTCGAAACGCCTTTCGTCCACATCTTAACTTTGAATCGGGTTTAACGTTATACGTACAAATCGTTTTTTCATATTTCTAGGAAAAAAAGAGAAGACACTTAATCTACAGGAGCACCTTGGAAATAAGTCTAGTTTTCAGATTAGTCTTCCACGTTTATGTCTTCTTTTTATAACTGAAGTACATGATCCACGTTTCTTTTTGCAAAAGTTGCTTGTTTACTCACTATTTATTGTATTCTTCCTGTTTGTTTTGACTTGTCCTTGTCCATAAATATAGAGACCGACCCTTGGTCTTAACAATTATCTTTCTTTCATTCAATATAGTATGTACTCTAAATATGACAATATATTCACGTACATATTGAGACAAAATTGAAAATGTAACAAAAAATCAAACCAAAAAAAAAAAAACAAACCAAAAAACAAGAAAACCAAAAAACAAAACAAAACAAAACAAAACAAAAACAAAACAAAACAAACAAACAGACAAACAAAGGAAACAGAAATAATACAAACATAAAACGATTTAAAACAAAATTACTTCAAACAATAAACTTCATTACTAGTTTTTATGAACTAAAGACACTCTCTGCCTTTTGTAATTAGTTTTAGTTATGACATGGTAATTGATATGCGGAATCAAATATATGAACACGTCTTATAATTTTCATTTCAAAATAAACAAATTTGATTCTCTTGGACAACAAATCTGGGAGTTTCATGATACACAAATTCTGGTATGAACAATATTCGTTATTCAATAATTGGTGCTAAACACACATATTATTTTTCATATTTACATAACTTTAATAAATTAATACTATAAACGTATTATGTCGTGGTTTCTATTTTCTGCTGAATCCTATAAATGAACATATTTGTGGTTTTGCACCATGAAAACTGATTTATTCAACGGGTCATAGTTTTCCTTTCCTCGTTTGTCTACCCCGGACTTTACTTTTTTATGAGCAACTCGGCGGGTGTTTCTAGAAAAGCAGAGGATTCTTACACTACCGGTGCACCGGTCAATGCTCCCAGATTTTAGTGGAGTCCGAGTTGCGCATTTTCTTTTGTTATTTTGTATGTATGATTTTAGTTAATTTATGGTCTTTGTTGTGTATATCTGTTTTCAATGTCTGGTCTTTGTCCCTGGATAACATTCTTCTGATTACCGCTATAACTTTGGTTGCCTTGATTACTATTTTAAATCCCATTCAATACAATTCTTTGAATTTGATTTAACTTAAATTTGAATGTAATATAAATACCGAGAACATATATTTCACATTTAGCAACACTACATTTGACACAAGTTCATAATGTGCATGGAACAACTTTTGCAGTTATGACTGGGTATGTGCTTACATAAATTGTGTCAACAGATTATTTATAGACAGGTACAACAATCTGCGCATGCCCTAAAGAGCCTGGTATTATGTAGGAGTTGTGAAACATAAGAGAATGTTCGTACATCATCTGATAGTTTTATAGGTCTTCTTTAATAATAGGTAAATATATTAGACAGATTCTTAGCTTGTAAAATGCCAATTCGAAAAAAATCGAAAATTTCTCAGGAAACCCTCAATATAAGACTATTATCAGAATACATAAGCATTAAAACCTATGATTTTTCAACATGTTAAACTCTTTATACTTCATTTTTCAATACCCATGTAAAATCCCGACTCCAAAACATACATCATTGTTACTCCAAAACAGACGGGACACCTAAATACAATTGTGTAGATCTTTGTAGAAATTCCTCATACTGTATAAAATAATTCCAAATCATCTTCCAAATATACTGAAAATGTTGTTTTCAAAATTTTTTTATCGAAAACATATTTTTCAACAAACTTACTATATTCCAATGGAAACCTTTACTTGTTGACCTATGCCTTCACTTTTATGAGGCTGAAATTATAGCTGGTCTGATCCAAAAGAAGGAACATCGTTTAGCTAGATCCTTTAATCTAAGTTTCCGATATATAGATGACGTATTATCGATAAACAATTCTAATTTCTGGGATTCAGTACATCGCGTCCACCACAAGAACGTGAGATAAAGGATTTTACAGCCACTGTGAAGTAAGCCTCATATCTTGACTTACATTTCGTTATCAATGGAAAGACAAACTACTGAAAAAACTATACGACACACTCGATGATTTTTCATCCCTTCAGCACCTGCGTATGGAGTTTGCATATCACCACTCATGACCAAATAACAACACAACTTTTCCCCGAAAACTTATTTCTATTATATTTTGTTTACAGTTGTCCCCCTTTGATAATTCTAATACGGTCGACAATTGTCTTTTCTGCCCTTTTCTAGAGAGGTAAGACTTCTAACCTCTACCGGATGTGGATAAGTTTTGTATTGATTTTTTTTTCATAATAATAGCTCACAAAAATGACTTTGCTCATGCACTATCCTTTGCCTGACGTTTTCAAAACACATTTTTTTTCTTTTTCTGTCAATACTTAATTAAATATAATGCTCTTAATATATATCCTATATTCGAGGTACACGAATATTCTTAGGCAGATCCGGTAATCATACATATTGATATTTTTAAATCAATTCATTTTTTTCTATATTTTATTCCTTTTAAATCTTCTAGTAAATTTTTGGTCCCGTCATTGTTAGTTACCGCATGATTATTTGCTTTGTGATTTTAAGTTCAAGATCAATTTTTTAGCAAACAATTTATGAATGAAGCATGCTTTGGGGGATTTTTCATTGTCTTAATTAAATTTTGACGATTTCGGAATTTTGTCCATTATTTCTAAGCGGTATTCTGCATTTGCATTTACTTTTATTATTTTATATAATGGGAGAGCATGATTTGACTCACAAAACTATACTCCGCCACCGAGGATCGAACCTTAGATCGGTGACAAGCCAGCGACATACCGATTCGGCTAAAAATTAATCCTTAAGCGAAGTCAGTTAACTGGCTATTTAAATCTCATTACCTACTACAACGCAGGTAGGCCGTCCTGCCACATTTCCTCCACCTTTAGAGTCTTCGTACTACGAACGACCCTGACACTAGCTCGTACGCTAACAAAACCCCGTGGGTTTATTCAGGGCCCCAAATGTAACGGGAGAGCATTATTTGACTCACAAAATTATCCCACGCCACAGAAGATCGAACCCTAGACCGCTCGGTGACAAGAAAGCGACAAACCGATTCAGCTAAAGAATTAATCCTCTAGCCAAATGAATTAACTGACTATTTAAATGTCAATACCTACTACAACGCAGGTAGGCCGTCCTGTCACACTTAATATGTATTATTTAATTACATTATGTTCTGTGTTCTGTTTGCCTGTTTTTTCTACGTCTGGTCTTTGTCTCTGGATTACATTCTTGTGATTTACCCTAGAATCTTGGTTCCTTTGATTACTCTTGCAGCACGATATATCTTTAGATATGAATATCGCTCAATTGTCAATGTGGTCATTATCATGCATTTAATTCATTTTGAGTTAGAAGTCAGTAAAACAAACATTTCATAACGTATTTTCGAAATTCTAAGTTTTCAGATTCGTTCAAACTTAAGGTAGATCACACTTAATATTGCTAGTAGATAGATTTTCCTAGTTCTCTTGTAAATGATCTTGAATAAACATATTTTCGAAATATAAGTAAAAACATATATAGTTCATCCAACTTGATTTTGTGTTAACTAAGTCTTAAAAAGACAACCTTATTACAATATTTTATATGGATTCTGTAGGGAGTTTTTACTATTTCGTGTACCATTAACAAACTGCTGGATAAGATATATTCATAAATATATATATAAAGAACAATTATCTGGCATTGTTTTATATTTCAAAAAGAAAATTGGAGGTCATCGAAATCTAAAAAAAACAAAATTCCAAAAAATATTTCTGTAGAACATTTCCCCACCCCCCCTTATCTACCTTTGATATTTTATGCTGAGTGTCATCGTTTCCCTTTCCTCTTTCGTCTACCCTGGACTTGACAATTAACGTTTAAAGATCAACTCGACAGGTGTTTCGTGGAAAGCATAGTACGTTAACTCTACCGGTTCACCTGATCCATGCTCCCAGTCCCAGTTGCTCACTTACTTTTGTTATTGTGAATGTATCAATTTGGTTATTTTATGTAGTTTGTTGTGTTTTTTTCTGCTTTCCTTGTCTAGTCTTTCTCCCTGAATTACATTTTGTTATTTCCGCTGGAATTTTGGTTCCCTTAACAACTCTTTTCCTCATTTAACATTCATATTATCAGCTTTTGTCGACTCGATTCATCAACAGAAGCTCGGTTTCATATAGGAAAAGTGTGACTCTCAGATTTCAATATCACCCAAAATCCCATAACACCAATCAAGTCATTGACTACACACGATTTAGATAAACGTACTAAATAGATAACTTTTATGTGCGGAAAGCATGAAAGACAGGAACACGTTATAACTACAAAGTAATAAAAAAAAACAATAAGTGATATCAAGCGATTAATAGGTCCTTAGGAATAGCAAATGTACAGTCATGCAAACGTTTGTTACGTTTAGAAATATGGATTTAAAAACAACCAGCAAACTCAAAAAGAAAAGAGATTTGAAAGAAATGTGCAAAAATACAGTTTTCTGATCATCAATTAAATTGATTCGATTCCTTGTAATACCAACCAATGTAATTTACAAGAAAAGTTTTTCAACACAGCTATCACCTAAATTGTCCAAATTAATTAAATGTTTGTAGCTAAAGACAAGTCTCACTGCATTAACTTCAATTTTGTTTTGCTTAACTTTTCTTGTTATTTTGTTCTTTCGTTATAGCATAAGCATAAAAGGCGTAAGGTATTTCTTTATTCAATCAACTTTTGTATATAGAAAGTAATCATTCAATGTTTGTTTAAAAGTCATTCAATCAGAATCAAATTTGAAATACATTTCATTTCTTTCCAAACAAAATGCAGAACCAATTGACATAGTTAATGGAAACTTTTCCATGAATATTTGACCGGTTCTAGATTTGTAGCGCGACTGCTTGACACTAAGTCTATACATTGAAAATTAATTTAAAAGTGATTAATTTACAAATGCTGTTTTTGCCATATTCTATTCATTGTCCATTGTTTAAGTTGACAGTCATATACGGATTAATTATGTCAACATGCGTCGTGACAAAATATATACCTGTACTGCCTGCAACATACGGAATAGATACATTCGTATTTTTAAACAACACAATGTTTTGTTCAAAACTCGATATATTCGTATACATTCGTATCTAATTAATGCAGACATCATTTACCACTTGATGTAAATGACATAAAAATACAAAAACTCGGAAGTCTACAAAAATCAAAAAGCAAATATACGATAGACAGAAAAATCGAACAATTAAAAAAACAATGCACAGATGTTTTAAGAGCCATATGCATGTACTATAGTTTTGCATACCATATTAGAGAGAATAAACAATGAGGTTATCAACTACTTTTTATCGCATTCGCTAATCATCTCCAAACAAGATAATGTCCTTCGGGGTTAAAAAGTAAAATCTAGAAAAGACATTTAAGCCTAAAGTCACTTGACATTTTATATCTCATAACAAAAACTAAGGATAATAAATGATTTTTATACTTATCACTTATTTTCAGAATATCAGAAGTCTGTTTTAAATGATAAACGGGGCCAATAAAACTTGTGGAAATTATAAGTCTTACCTTCCGCCTGTTAGCAGTTCTTAAACTACTTCTTCCTGCAGTGTTTTTGTCGTTATGGGAGACACCTTGTAACGTATTACCCCAAACTCTTACAGTGATCCGAGTATAAGAAAATGTTATGATTGTTAGCGGCACAATATACTGTGTCAGAGCCAAATAAATAGTATGCACTGTCATAAATCTATGTGAAGGGTACTTTGGATTGCAGATCTTTTTCAGCACAAAATGGGATTTCGTAGAAACATAAGCTTTTCCAATTTCAAAATACAAAACTGTTGGTACTGCTGACAAGATACTCAGAATCCAAATAAATAGGAACACAAGTAGCGCTGTTTTTTTCTGAATGCCTGCTTTTAATGGAAACATGACAGCAATGTATCTATCCAAAGCTATCACTGTCAAAGATAAAACACTCACATTTACTGATACGTCTTTTACAAATGGAGCAACTTTACACATAAACTCTGCTGCAGACCATTTTTGTAATATTGTGGCTTGAAACTGGAATGGTATGGTAAACATCCCAAGTGCAACATCTGACACAGCGAGGTTTGCAACAAGTGTATTTGTCACTGTGTGCATGTTTTTCTTCGTAGCAACAACTAAAATGACGAGTATGTTTCCAACAATAGCGCCAATAGCAATTAATCCATATAGCACGGCAAACACAATAAGAAGTTCTTCTGAAACTTTCATTTCCTTATGATCAAGTATTGTCTGCAACATACGTTCATCTGAAAGATTATAAAGTTCTTGAATAACTTTATGTTCAATGAGAGCCATGTTAGTGTCAAGTGTTATGAGTTGTTATTTGAATTCGTTCATTTTAAATTTTATCAAACAGTTATTTTCTTTAACGCATACACATTATCCGTGAAAAAAAATCATTGTCATCCATTTCGTTTCACCGATAAAATCCATTGGATTTTCAACCTGTTATTTTGGAGGAAACTTTCCCTTATAAAATGATTCAACATTTACTCAGCTTTATAAGTCAAATAATAAAAATGGATCAGTATCTCGTCCGTGACACTTCACTGAGTATTCTACTAAACAAATGACAACTAACACAGTACGACTATCAATCGATAGATTGCTCTAAAGCAAGATTGTTTTATCAATTATCGATATCATCCGTAAATAGTAGCAAACTGTCAACTTTATGGTAAATTGCGATAAATTGAAAGTACATACATGAATAATAATAATAATAATAATAATAATAATAATAATAATGATTATTATAAATATTAATAATAATAATAAAAGCACTTGGCATTATTATAATGCTAATTATAATAATACTTATAGCATATGCATTAACCACTAATTCTGTCAAATAGATTATACCAATCCTCTGCTTTCATGATAATATATTTCACAGATCTTCAAATTTACTCTCTTCAGACATAAATTAACTATTCTTCAGGTTCAGTTCAAAACTTTCAGAAGAGTTAGCTTCTACTGTTTTTTTTCAACATTTATAAGAAAAAGAGGTTAAACCTCTATATAACGCTTTAGAATGGAAACATAAACTACACATATTTACTAGAGTATAATTTCTGGTCTATGACAATCGATATACAACGTACTGTTATATTTCACGCAAACAACTTCCTGTTAAATGAAGAAGGTTCTGCAATCTAATGCTTCAGTGAGTGACAAGTGATAATGGTATCGGAGTGAGAAAAAAATTGATAGTTTAGTGAAGGAAACAAAAATATGATAAAACTATTCAAGCACAACAAATGATGTGAAAGATAGTCCCAAATTCATACGTTTTGTGTCGAGAAAAAGATGTGGTAAAAACAAAAATGAGACATATACATTTGACAATGAAATGTCATTACGGAAAACTCTATTTTATTATTATTCTATTATGCAGGAGTCTAAAGGGGGGATAAATTGTACATAAGTGAAATAAAACATAGCAAATGATATTCAATACTCGATAAATATAATTAAATAATGATAATTACAATGATTATAAAAAAAATCAAGTTTAAATGTTCAATGTTGATTACTTTGGGGTTTTTCATATGGAGAATAACTCATAATTATAGAATAAGCGAATCATTCCAGCCTACAATCGAAATAGTATACAAAACAAAACATAACAGCCAGACTAAGACATGTTACTTCTAGTACTGCATCGAGTAGATCATATTTCATCGATTGGTATAGGGAAATAAAACGTCTACTTTCAAAGTTTCCCTTTCATGTGCCGTACACGTAATATACCAGTTTTCCATGAAAATGGTGTTTTTTTAGTTGGTAAGGTATACCAGAGCTAGTTAACAGTATTTTAATTGTTGTCTTGGAGACTGGCTTTTGGATCAAGGTTATTAAGTACCAGTCTATATAAAATTCAAACACTGCCAATGGTAAGGTGATTCATGGTGTAGGAAAACCCACAGAACAAACGACGGTTTTTCAGTCTACGTAGGCTGTATATTTACATTACAATAATAATCATTTCCGTATTCAGATCTGCACGTTTGAGAAAATCATACATTCATCTCAAACTAAAATCAACCAAATGGAACCTAATCAAGAACGATAACTCTTGTAAAGTGCCAATTTAATGTACAATCGAAAACATTTCATCTCAAAAGCGCAACAACCAAAATGAAAAAACTAAGACTGGTTATGTGATCTGTAACTCTTTCTGAACAAGACATAACAATGAATTCGGTGGATTTAGACATGCATGAATCACTTTCTGTCTGACTTTTAGAAAGATTGCTACCTAAAATACCTCTCATACGCTGACAGAAAAAAAACCAAACTAATTTCCGATACATGCATCTACATATTATTTGGAAATATTCTGTTTCTGACAAAAATAACATAGATTTAAATAATGTCATCAATATTATCTCCTGTTATTGATGTTATTAACTTTTTAACATTGGCAATTTGGGCTGCAAACCTTCTTTTATATTTAGTACAATTAATCAGACGGAATTACTAAAAACATCAGTCTTCTTCATACAGTAATGCAAATTAGGATTACAAAAATAGTGAACAGACACGTTTCAATTACGCTATTAATTGGAATCTTGTGCACTACTGTATGTAATTTAATGTCACAATTATTAAATAAAAACTAAAAAAAGGATCTCACTATAAATGACCCAACACGAAATCGTCAAAGATAATTGACTGCCACTTGTTTTATATAGATGGAAACGCTTGTTACTGATAGTGATCAAGAATTCATCGAAAAGGATGCATTCAATATGATGTCAATGCGTACACTTATATGATTTATTCCAGCTAGATTTGTCTAAGTGAGTTTTACGAAACCACATTCTTAAGTCTTAAATCTTGTTTGGGAAATTTTAACAAGATTTTATAACTCCTAATTCAAGCTGCCGTCAGTGTACAAATCTGATCTTATATCTTGTTGGGTCAAGGACTTAGCCAAGTGAAAAAATGTTTCCAATTATTAAATTATAACTTAAAAGAGAGAACTTTTACGAAGCTCCTCTAAATTGGGTAACCAATCTGTATTCTATTAGCTTAAACAGCTTATGCCCAATAAAATACTCTACAAAAGGCTGAAAATACAAATCTTGAAATCAAGAAATCATGAAGTGTTATATGTATCTTACTCTAAAACGCCCGAAGCTCTAATTCTGACGTCATGCAGAAATGACCAATTTATAAATGAAAAAAAAAATGACTTACTTATAATATTCAATTATATCTTATCATTATATTGTTCTTTTACCATTTGTTTGTCATTCTGTCATAATGTCTTTTATCAATCAGATTGTTTCACGTCCCTTACAGTTTATCAATGCTCTCATTCTTTTCGAATGGGATTTTTTTTTGGATTTTGTATTTTCAGCCTTTTGTTGAAGTTGTTTATACCAACTTTGATTCATCCAAAAAACAAAAACAAAAACAAAAACAAAAACAAAAACAAAACAAAAACAAAAACAAAAACAAAACAAAACAAAAAACAAAAAAAAAACTTATAAATAACCCAAGCATAAATCAATATACGATTATAATGTTTCGGTCTATAGCGACATAACCACAATCATGTGCACCGCTGGCTAAAATAATGACTGTGATGACTATTTTGACCATATCAACACATAAAATGTCCATTCAAATCACATTTTGTCGAACTCAGTGCAAAAATGCGTTGTAGTAAACAGTCTTAAAACATCAGAGCAAATGTAGTGTTGAGTAGGACACAAAATGTCTAATTCAACGTTTTTGATCATAGAGGTGGACACATTTTGTCAATCTCAAAGCAAACAGTGTTGATGTAGACATTCTTTGTCTACCTCAACTCAAAAAAAGCGTTGACATGGACATTTTTTGACTTACCATACCAAAAAGAGTGTTGGCATAGCCAAAAATTATCTACCTTAACATTTTCGTTTGTTTAGACAAAACATTACTAATACCACACTTGTTGTCGTTGTAGTAGACAGAATGTATTTCTCATAGACAGATAAGGCGTTGAGGGAGACAATTTGTGTCTTCATCAGTCCGAAAATGACTGTGGATGGTCATATCAGTCATTACTTTGTCTAGTAGTGTTGGTACACCTAACAGTTTATTTGTATGTGCGTACCACGGACATTGGAGTTATTTCAAATGACCAAAAAATATAATAGTCATTCCTTATAATTTAATTTTAGTATCAAAATTGAACGAGTAAATCATCAGAAAAGGTTAGTGACGTCACAGTCACATGACAAAATTTGGTCTATGAGATGATGGACAAAATGTTTTATCCAACCAAACAACGTGTATCTGAAATTCAATTATAAAATGATAATTAAATTGCACACTTAAGTACAATACATTTGGTGATAGGTTATAGTATGTGTTATTTTCTTTTAAGACAAAATCTGATTAATTTTAATTTTAGAACGTGATAATATTATTTGAAATATTGAAAATTTATACATCTGTAAGAGGAAAGCGACCTTTTTTTATTACGTAAGTTGTATTTATACTTAGGACTTCCTGTCTGCAAATTTAATATCTAATATCATTTTGTACTTAAGTTTCCTTTTGTTTTCCTTTTTGTTTCCTTAATTTAATTTGGCTTTAGGTTTTTATTTTATAAATATTCTTTGTCTTTTGTGTCATGATTTGTGATGTTTCTATTTGATTATCTTGTATTCTGATGTTGTTTATATGGTCCTAGTTTGGGGTCTGTGTATATAATATGTGTAGACATATATTTTATTTCCTGCTGTTTATGTTTATACTTAATATTTTAAGGAGTCACCTCCTTTCAAATATTTATATGACTAAATAAGTGATATTATACTTAATTTATGTTGTGTATAGTTCTATGAAATGGAAGTTCTATCTTTTTTGTTTGACATTTTTTAGATATCTGAAAAATCTGGTTTTTTTTAAACTTAACACTTTTTTAGAGCTTACGTTTGTTTTCGTCGGTTTAAATGTATTAGTCACCTTGGTAAACCGAACACCTTTCAAAAACAGTAAGATTTTGAGTATAAAGGTGTCATATCAGATAACACCTAGAAATAATAGTACTTTACTTTTGACATGTTGCTTTGGGCTAAACTAACTTCTTGTCCAAAAACTGTGTCACTAATGAAAATAGGTCGTAAGTTGTGACGTAAGGAGAACATATTATAATAACATTTTAAAGTGCAACCAGTAATGATATCACCATCAGACATAAACCACATTCCTTATTATATTGATATACGTACAAAAGAAAAAAATGACAAACAAGAATAAGTAGTAATGTTTTACTTTAACTTTTTCACATGACGTTTTCTTATCAATATTGAGGTAGAAGAAAATGCATCGATTTTATGTCTAAAACATAATGTCGTCCATAAAAAATATCAAAACGGTGATTTAAGTAAATTATCATATGTACAGAAGGGGGAATAAGTAAGTGAGCCTAGGCAAATAAATACATTGATTAATTTGTTCAACCTCTTAAATAAGGGATATATTTATTATTCGTTTTTTTTTAAATTGTGGTCAATATTCAACAAAGTGGAAAACAGCTACGAACATTTTTATGGTTATTCGAAAAAAAAAAAAAAAACATGGAAGGATTATAATTTTGAAAAAGAGGACGGAGACGTACACTGCTCCATCGGATCAAATTGATACAGGGAAGATAAAGTTAGCATAGAAATATCTGAAAAATTCCCAACGATGTTAGAACTGTCAAATTTGCAGTGCAAATTATTGGTCGTTCCCTCCGCGGGACTCGAAATAAAAACCCAAAAAATTTGCATCATAAATTTGACAGTTCTAACATTGTTGGAAATTTTTCAGACCTTTCTATGCTAACTTTATCTTCCCTGTATCAATTTGACCCGATGAAGCAGTGTAGCGAATAGAGTCGTACTATATAGAGTTAACATAGGTAAAACCATAAACCATAATTTTCAGCATTCGTGAGGAACTATGGGTTATCATGGTCCGAAATGAATTTGGGTCGAATTGTCCGGTATTGATGAGCCGATTGTGTCATTTCCGTGATTAATCGGGTGCCATGTTTGACCATCCACATCTTGGAAAAAGCTAAAATTCGATTTGTATTTAACCAATAAAGCTAGCGAATGTTTTTTCCGAGACTGGTGTGATTATCAATTGCAATTACAAAGTATACGTAAATGAAGCTACTGTGATGTTATGATTTTTTTTTCGCCAGAAGTATACCAAACCCAATTGATAATACAACCATTACCGCTCTCAAAATTATTTTATTTTATAAAAATACAATACATCAAACCGAAAATCGCACAAGTAACTATGGTTGTAAGAAAGGACTGGCCTTGTAAATTGTTCTCGCTGTCAATTATTTAATAAAAGAACTTATTTTTGCAACAAAAAAAGTTTTTCTTCAGCATTTCTACGGTAATCAGAACACCAAATAAATAACTGTTACATTTCAAACAGCAATGCTCTATCACCAGTTTTAAATGCAATTACGATATTCCTCATTACAACATTCATCTTAGCCGAAAGCATTCAAGAATTCTATAAATTCTGTTAAAATACAAATGTGATCTTCCAGCATAAAGTATGATCAATACTTATGAACTCATACTTTTTTAACTGTAACAAAAGTGTTTGCTTTTTTCAATTACTACTTGCTTAAGATTTAATAAAAATCATTATAATGAGGCAAATGTGACGATATTTTCTACAAAGAAAAGATTAATGTCTTAATGTAATCAAGGTAAATTAATAGAGAAATGAAGATTATTATTATAATAATAAAAACATCTTCAGAACTCAATTGACGGAAGTCAAGACTATGTCTAGGTTCAGATACAATTCCTCGTTATATTTCAATGAATACAAAATATTTCAACAATTTCCTAATGTAAAACTAATTTCACGAAATAAAACTAACTACTCTATATATTTACGTTATAGAAATAAATGGGTATAAGGAAAGAGTCTTGTATTAGTTTTATTGATAAAAGTAATGTACATAAGATAAAATCAACAATTTTGACATCCATTCCTATTTGGCGTTTAGTATGAGTGTTGAAATGTATATGAAAAACTGAATATTTCGCAATGGTTCTAATCGGTGTATATGTTATACTGAGAATATCACTTATAATTCAATATTTCTTGTTCAACGAAGTATAAGTATCAACGTCTCAAAATGCTCATAATTTTATCATGTCCCCAACAACTCACAATGACAAAACTGACTCTTTAAACTAGATATTCCGGTGCAATGTCCAGTTAATTTTCGAAATAAAAAGTCACGCACAATTCAAACTGTTCCCTAACACGTGTATAGGTGTTTATAGAACAGAATTCATCTTCTAAACCGTACAAACATATTATAGTCGTTGCAATTTCAAACTACTTTAAACATACCGTTATGGATTCAAATTATCATAATTATTTCGATAATGACTTTTGTTCATTTACCCACCAGAACTAAATATTAAAAATGATACTGACACAGCATCCTTTGCGTAATTTTATACCTTCAGCTCAAATTCAACGACAGTATACAACTCAATACAGTACAAAAGAGGCAACCGTGACTTTTGATTTCGAAATGATAATTATGAATTTCCTTTTCATTTGCAGTAGTATTCACACTTCTCTTGTACAGTACTTGTAATGGGGATTTTCTTTGAGGGATGGGTATTCTTATTTGGGAATTGGGGTTTGGAAAATCGGATTTGTTAAAAGAGGAAAGTTTATACCATTCAGGATATGTTTTTGCTATGTATGTGTCCCTTTTTTGTTTGGTATGCTATATCTTAGAGACACTATTCTGACTTCTTAATCTTCTTTGTCTCGGAAACAGGCTTGCAACAAGGTTATAAATATGCGTCTCATACCCAGCCAGAGAAAGATGTTTTCCGAAATTGCATTGAGAAATACATGTAGTCTGTATCTGACAAAATCAAATAGTACAATTTCTAGTTGTCTTTTAAAGGCTTACATGTACCTTCAAAACTTCTACGCGGTAAGCTAGGATTTAATACCTATTCATGAACTAGGCATAGACATTTATGAATTCATTTTGTAAACAAATTATATACTAAATTCCACCTACACTAAACAATGTTATCCTTTGTAATAGATATAGGATGATTACTCAGCTTTGAAAAAAAGTTTATTGAGCGAGCCATTGATGAACTTTGTGAAAACATTAAATAAATGGGAAAGGCTCGTATATTCCAGTCTGTTGTTATTTTGATTTTACGAAATTGTATGTTTTGTTTTTAAGATAAATTATGTTGCAATTTTTTTATATACCAGATGTTTTTCTCACCAGGAAGACCACAGAATGATGTAATGATACAGTACCTGTGTGGGATTAACTCGGTTTATATGGGTAAAGAGTAATGGGGATCTGATTATGGGGAATGGGGTGTGTAGACGCGAGATATTGGCAATGGGGAATATGGAATGTTACATGGGGAAATAAGAAATCAAATTTAATTCGCCACTCATTTAAAATAAACTTTTTACTGATAATTGTAAATAAAGTTTGAATCAAAAATGATAAAAATTGATTCTGCATTATGTACCGTCCGTGTTCATAAGGCATTTGATGATTTTGAATGTGAATTAGAATTTGGACATGGGGTTTTGGAAATGAAGGTCATAGATGAGCTGTAACAATAAAATAAACGAAAACTTTTCCCACGTTGTGTTGATTCCGCAAGAGCAAAAGATAACTTATGACAAAATACTGTACTTTTATTTGACCGCTGAAAAAATACATCAGTCCGTTTACAATGTTTATTTGGGGTGAGCTTCTACTTATATAATATATAGGGTTTATCTGGGAAAAATAATGAAGGTTATTAAAAGATATTAACGGAAAATTTATGCCATTCAATAGCAACGGACAGTATTTTGCAATTAATTTGAAACTTCCAAGCAATGAATAATACCTGGGTCAAATGGCTCATGTACTTAAAAGAGGTTTATTAGGCACAATGAATAACTCTAAAGGTTTATGTACAGGGCTCAATAGATTAAGGTGTGATGATGACACATAGATTTAAAAAATTTTTTATCGAAAATAAGACCAAATTTACTGATTTCTATGTACCATTTAAAGCTAAAGAATTTCTACAAGGGGTATAAAGGGAAATTAAACACATGTTTGGATATTTATCAATTAAAGCCGTAAAAATAGCATGTCATACTTTACAAGGGAGCAATGTTATAAAGGAAACAAATCTTGTGCCTTTTCGCAAAAAAAGGATGAGTATTTCCTGGTAATTAAAGTGCTCAAAATTAAATAACAAACTACTCCATTTTAAATAAATTGAATCAATCTTTACTAATTTATCGTAGATAGACGGAAGAAGACCAAGTATCTACATATTGCAAAATATGGGTATGCTGCACACATCCTAAAAGGAATAATCTCCTGTCAGTAGCATTAGAAAAAAATACTGTGGAAGCTCAAAATCAAGTTTAAATTATATACAATAAATACTCACGAAAAAGACAAAAACAAAACAAAACAAAACCAGCAAACAAACAAACAAAATTAAACAACAACAACAAAAACAACAAAAACAACAAGAATCAAAATTAGAAGCCGAACTCAACCAGTGGATATCAAAGGAAGGAGCTGCTTTGTGAAAGTTCGTGTTTTCTTTTGTCATTTGGAATATTTTTTTACCTTTTGTATATGGAGTTTTGAGAGCCCGGCTAATGTTACAAAAGAGCCTGTCAGTGCTTTATTGTTTTTTTTGTATTATACAAATAGACTATTTGAATCATTGCATCTTCTTTTTTTAATTTTCTATTGGTATAATTTCGAATTTAAAAGAATCGGTGACTTCATACAAAGAGCCCTTACAATCTCAAATAATGCAGTTTTACTCACCCATGATACACAAAAATAAAATGGATCAAAACCAAATTAACCATCAATCGCGTCCGTCACTCTACAGAAAAGCAGAGGACGCTTACCCTACCGGTGCACCTAATCCATGCTCCCAGCTTTTAGTGTAGTCCGAATTGCTCATTTGCTTTTGTTACCTTGTATGTATGATTTTAGTTACTTTATGTTTTTGTTGTGTATGTCTGTTTTCCATGTCTGGTCTTTGTCCCTGGATTGTATTCTTTCGATTACCGCTATAACCTTGGTTCCACTGATTACTCTTCTACAATCATATTTAAAAAAAATTACAAAAACAACGAAAGAAAGAAAGAAATAAACAATAACAAATAAATCAAAATTAAACAAAGCAAAAATCTTAAAACAGTCATGCAAAATTCATTGTCGATATATTATCTGCTTTTTTTTACATTAAATTAAATAATTTATTATTTTATTTGGTGTGATGACATCTGCATAATCGAATATGTTCTAACACAGTTCAATTTTTAATTGATAATTAACAAATAAAATTCTTACTATCCTCTCAGACATGAAATAAGATAGTTACCAGGTTTTTTTAAGAATTCTTTTCAATTTTTGATCAGATTATGCAAAATAACCAACTTTGTAGCAGTTTACGCTTCAAGAGCCGCAAATCGATTTGTACAAGTAAAATGGCATAAGTTGGTTATACGAGCATAACTCAGACAAAAAATAAAAAAAAACACAATTATTATATTTGAATGTCAAATTAATTAAAGTCAAAATTAGGAATTGTTCTTTCGAGAACCCTTATTTAGTTTGGGAGTGTTTTGCGGACAGATCGAGGTTAATGACGTGTCGGTACCAATATAGTTAATATAAAACAGCCCAGATGAAAAATAAATAATCAAACTAGATTATATGGCAATACTTAATAATCTATGATTGATACAGAGTACATATAAATATAAGAAAATCACATCGGAATCAAATATTAAGTAGCTGTCATTGTAAGAATCATGCAAAATCTGAAAAATGCGATCACTCCAAAAAAAGGCTACATATTTTTATTTTTGTAATTAAGTTGTTTTATGGGTCTATACTAAGAAATGTGCAATTATTCATTCAAACCAGCCTGCTCTTAGGAGATAATCAACTTTGAAAATCCAATGGATTCTATTGTAATTTACAGAGTTATCTCCCTTACATTTGAAATCTACAGTGCATTCTATATAATTTTTATCTCCTAAGAATACGGGTTATATCAAAAACTGAAAGTTAATTTCTGTTTACTATGGCAATTCAAACAAAATATCAAAAATAAAAATATGTAGGTTTTTTACTCATGAATCACATTTTGCATGATTCTTAGCTGAAGTGCTACTTAAATGAGTAAATAAACAATGACCAAGTTCATCGACAAGGTAGTTAACGTTATTATCTTTTCTGAAAACCTCCACCGAGTTCAAATATGATGTCATTTACGATATAAAACTAACTTTGTGTTCATGATGAAAATCGCCACACAGCAAAAGTCATCAGGTCGATGATATAAGCCAGTGATAATTAGGCCCTTGGCAACATTCCCCGTAACCAATAGATTATTTCTAAGATTCATAAATGCTTTCCAGTCTCTGAATACATTGCTTCTAGATAAATTCAGCTGATGCTTTAAAAAAGGACACTGAACGTATTGGGTGTTGAAACTTTAACCTGTCAAACAGGAAGTTGTGACGGCTGTAGAAGTTTTGAAACGATAACTTAAAGTTATGACCAACATATGTTTCTCATAATCCTGCATAAAGTCCAAATACAGTTGTATTGGGTTGAGATCACATGTATTGGCCTCACCTGCGCCTCATTTAATAACACTGTAAAATTTAACCTTGTGGCAATAGAAATATAAATTTAAAGCTGCATTAGCTGCCAAATTTGTTCAGTTTTGATTCTAATGAATTTTGTTGATTCAATGAAATAAGTTTGCAGTAATACAATTGAAGCAATAAATGTCCATAATATCTACAGAATATTGTAAAAAACAACGTTTTTTTTAATCAGAGAAGATTAATAGCTCCGATCTTAATATTTTTTGTCATTACTTCCGACGATTGCCGACAGGACATCCACTTGGATTAAAATAACAGATAACAGGTAAGCACGTCTCTTGTTTCTTGTTTTCATTTCATTTCATCTTCTTCTTGATTAGTTTTCAAATAGATAATGATCATATTTTTGCCACATAATTTCACAATATGTAAATTTCAAAAGGATCCTTGCGTTGTATTCCAATAATTTTCTTTTACGGCTTAAGTCCGTTGCTCTTCCTTGCCGTTGAATAACCACTTTCGCTTTGCAATCAGATTTGTAATTAAAGAGGCGACCCTTAAAGCACATGTGCGGATTTAGGTCACCTGAAGTCACCTTGCAAGACAATAAATAAAAAAACCTATTTCGTGTAGTCAATGCATTTTATTTGTGCATATGGAATGAATTTATACAGGAATAGTACAATTTAGTAGATATAACTCAAAGTTAAGGTATATTTTAACAAAAACAAACAATTACGAAAATGACAGCTAATGCAGCTTTAACATTAGCGTATCTCTGTTAGGATTAATTATTACTTCATGTGTCTTACCAAAAACTGTACGTGCGTGTTTCAAACTAAATTCACACCATCTGAATCATAAACAAAATGTGTTTGAAATTTATAACTATTTAAGCGATAAATATGTTACAATTATACATAAAACTTACTTTTATAAGAACAGAACAACCATTACAAAACATTAATAATTCGAAAGTCTAGAAAAATCAACAAAGTAAATAAGCATAAACGGCAAAATCAAACAATTCACATAAAACCAATGCACAGATGTTTAAAGGATATGCATAAAATTACACACATCTTAACTTTCTGCATTATGGATGTGTGTAATAAAAACTAAAAATCACCATATGTTTTCTGAATGTTGAACCAAAATTAACATATTAGCATCCTGCACATGCATACAAAAACTGAGATACGCCAAAATTGCGTTACCGTAAATATATTTGCTTAAGCAAATTGCATTTCTCTAAAATATATCTGTCAAGAAAACAATGGATGTAGTGTTCGCTTTCATCACAAAATGATCATTTGACAGGTAAATCAAGGAACAGCTCTTTGGTTAATTTGTGACTTGTTGACTTTTTGATTTTTCGGGAGCGTTTCATGTTTCATTTATCTCATAATTTGACAATTATTACAACAAGTGTTGGTATGTTTTACTTGTACAGAATTTGATTAGATGACGAAAATCTGATTCTAAGGGTGCCTGCAATTTTTTGTTGTTAAAATTTTGCCGGTAGGAAAAAACTCGTATTCGACCTAATCAGGGTAATATCTTGTCTTTTACTGAAATGATGGCCGAATTCCGGTTTCATAAAAACAATATCAAATTGAGATTGCCCTCAAATTTGAGCAAATCAACTAGCTTGAAACTTTTCAGGGGAAAAGGTAAAGCTTTGAGGAAATCGTAATTTGTTTGTTTGTTTGTTTGTTTTTCGACGCAGTTGGTATTGAGTTCCTTTTAACATCATGTGATACCATTATGCTTAAATGGCAATGTAACTGAAGGATTTTCAACCTCTTTTTCATGGAAAAAAGTGATGGCAACCGTAAAATTCTAGACTATATTTGGAGCAAATGTCTGAAATATTTTCGATCAAAAAGTCTTTAACTTTTACATATTGAGTAATTGTAAATAAAGCACTTGTTGCACCAATTTGATAGTTCATTGAAATATGAAACATAGTACAGTGATCACACATTTTATCAATAAGATCTTAAATGAAGAGTATCTTATAGCACAGATTAGACCCATTGAAAAGCTCCGTCAAAAAATAAGCAAATTTGTCAAATAAGAAGTTGATGTCGATTCGGAAATTAAATTTCACCACATGTACTCATATGAATATCAAATGGCTGTGATAAGTAAGTGCATAGAAAAATGTAAAGGAAAAGGTGCCAACCAGCGAATAGGAACGAACAGACAAGAGAACCATTTCATTCATCTCGTTTTCAAAAGGGATTTATACTTACCTGTTAAAGTAACCAATTATACAAATTACATATCATCAAAACCTACGATACAAATTAATGGAACGGAAATGTCGTCGATTTGTTTATCGAACACCCCAATTTCTACGATTAGAACAAGTTCACCTTATTTGTCATAGAGACAATGTTCCCATTCGCGAATCTGCTAGAAGCACATTAACAGTTTTCTACCAGACAAAGAAAGGATATTAAATTTGAAAGTTCTATCTCCCTTCTTCGTTGAGGTAGATATGATGTATTTACAGTGACTCTTATCATACGTGTAAAATTGAAAAAGCAATTTGAAACAAAGAGCTTCGAATGCATTCAAGATGTTATCTTAATTACATTATTATCTAAGTAAAAAGACATTGACATGTAAAAACAATTGATAAAAACAGTTAAAATCAAATGAAAATTCGTACGATTTTCCTCCGAATAAAATCAAATATGTATGAACGCTATCACACTGCCTATGATTACGCTAAAGTGCTTGTTTATTGCTTACTACTGATTATTTCCTAAAGGATGAGCAACGTCATCGAATGTTTTTTTTTTTCTTTTACAAAGAATCGATTCAAATCTTTAAGCAATGGCAATGAATTGACAAGATAATGATAGATTTTTTATTATGAATACGTCTTTGGGGCACAACAGAAAAGTAAAAGGAAACCAAGATTGTATCTAGATGCAGATACAATTCTACGAAAAATTACTAAAAAATCAAGACGTCGATCATTAACTTTCCAAATTTCCAAAGCAAAATTAAACAACAGACGTAAGAGCTTAATCGATATGCTAGTGAAGCTCACACTTGTATCTACAGAAATGTATCTATATATCCATCATACTTATAAGGTGAGAAACTTCCTTAAAAGAAAAACGCTACATCGGATATACTGAAGCAACCCCCCCACCCCAAAAAAAAAAGAAAAAAAAAATAACGCATATGTTTCAAGGAAATATATGTTTTTTCATCGAAACAACTTGAACGTTTTCAAATAAAGTTTATTCCATTTGAAGTGATCATTACAAAGAGTAATCAAGGGGACCAAGGTTATAGCGGTAATCAAAACAATGTAATCCAGGGACAAAGACCAGACATGAAAAACAGACATACACAACAAAGAACATAAAGTAACTAAAATCATAAATACAAAGTAACAAAAGCAAATGAGCAACTCGGACTCCACTAAAAAATGGGAGCATGGACGAGGTGCACCGGTAGGGCAAGCGTCCTCAGCTTTTCTAGAAACATCCGCCGAGTTGCTCATAAAAAGTCAAGTCCGCGGTAGACAATGAGGAAAGGAAAACTATGATCCGTTGAATAGATAAGTTTTCGTGGTACAAATGGATACACCATAACGATCCACGAGTTTATGATGACAACCATAAAACTTATCTATTGATGACTTTAATCTTGTAGCAACATAACCCTGTTCCAGAAGCCTATTTGTTAGAGTTCTAGCGCGATACAAAAAGTCTGTGTAGTTTCAGCAAGCTCTGGCATAACGTATGTGTTGTGATATGAAAACTCCATACGTATGTGCTGAAGGGATATTGCCACAGATGAAAGGAAAGTTGACAATTCGTTTGTCGTAAAATTTGGTCAATAGTTTTCCTTTACCATCGAATTCTAAGTGTAGGTCAAGATATGAGGCTATCTTCACAGTGTCTGTAGTATCCTTTATCTCAAGTTATTTGGGGTGGATGCTAGATTGTTTAAAGATTATACGTCATCTATATAACGGAAACTGATATTAAAGGATCTAGCCAAACAATATTCTTTCTTTCGAATCAGATTAGCTATAAAGTCAGCAAATAAAGGAACACAATTTATTCCCGTTGGAATGCCGACCGTTTGTTGAAAAACGCGTCCACCACAATGGACAAATATGTTGTCGATTAAAAATTCCAGCATTTTGTAAACATCTTCCTCTGTATATTTTGAAGATGTTTATGAACTATTTCTTACAAAGTATGAGGAATCCCTACCAGGTACTATATATTTGTACCTAGGTGTGCCATCTTTTTTGGAAAAACAACGATGTAAAATGTGTTTAAGTCGGGATTTTAACTGATTATGGGGATTAGAAGTATACAGGGTTGAAAAATCATAGGTTTTAATGCTGTTATATTCAGATAATAGTCTTGAACTGATTGTCTTCAAAAGATCTTTCGAATTTTTCAGAATCCACATAGAATTACTACCACTTCGGGAGTAATAAGTGTTGTAATAGGACTGTAGACCCTCTTTGATTTGTGAGTATAGAAGTTAAAAGTTTTGAAAGAGGTTTGGTGGTACATTTTTCAGACCAGCTATGAAACGTTTTTTTGTGTGGATTCTTGTGGAGTTTAGGAATCCAGTACATAGACGGTAAATTACAAGCATCGTCCTTGGTAGAGAGACCGGAAGATGACAGCACAGATTTATCGTTTTCCACAATCACTTCTTTGGAGAGTATGGTAGCAGTATAGGTCTTATCACTGCTTTTATTTTCTATGTCTATCTCTGATAATAAACATTGGATGTAAAACGTTTTGCAGACAAAAACAATGTTGTTTTTGGCTTTGTCTGCTGGTACGACAACGTAGTTGTCATGTATAGTAGACAATGTTTTTGCTACATCGGGTTCTTTGAATCTTAGTATGGTAAATGACTTGAATTCTACTTCGTTTTATAGGAAACTTGTTTTTTTTTATGATTCGCTGGCATTTTAAGTTTTATTCCAAATTTTAGAATAATATTGACTAAATTAGGGAAAATGATGTGCCACCCACTGCCTGATTCTTACGCAGAATGGTACTTAAATATCAAAAAGGATACTTTTCGTTATGGTGTCATAGCTTACGATTATTTTTTTAAACTTGCTTTGAGAAATTGTCTACAGTATCAGTTTTGCATTGAGGTCATTCATCAAACTTGTAAATGTAAGGTATTTGATTTACGCTGAATATATGTTGAATTTCACTATAGGTCATTAGTATAGCTCTTAGTGTTTCGTACAAATGACTGAGTAACATTTCAAAAATAAAAAAATGTAAGTCTTGAAACAGGCATATAATTGAATAACTTCGGTAATACGTGCCAAAGTGAACAGCCTTTCCTCACAACACAGCTAAACTACTCAAACCGATATTTTTATCTTTTTCAAAGTTACGTAATCTGATTCTGACACTCAGTCAAAGCTTTCCAAATAGCAACTCCCTTGATAAAAAACACCGTTAAAGAAATTTGAAAGATTTAAAACAATTATCGTAAAATATTATATTTAGTACTTACTTTTACATCAACATAGGTCATTGCCCTTTTAAATTCCATAATTTCCGCTTTTGCATTTATTGGCAGGGTGCCAACATAGCACTTCATCAGAATATCACTCCATATTATTATTATTTTTTTTACTCCGTATTATTATTATTTTATTTTCAGAAAAAGCTTAAGCCTTATATAATTTACATGTAGTTTGCTCATATATTTTCTCTCAAGTCCTTTCAACGCCATGTCCCGAAGTCGTTTGAATCAAATTGAACTTCTATAATCAAATATGTTGGGGTGGTCATAATTTTGGACTCCACAGCACCTGTAAAGTCATTCAAGAGAGCATTCTTTTTCTTCAAACCATCTAAAAAATGTTAACTCCGCTGCTGTGTACACGAAAATCCAGATCCACTATTCTGGAAAAGCACTTCTCTGGACCCTATTACAATTGAAGAACCAAAACCAAAAACGGACTTTTGTCCTTAAATACAACTCAGGGTTGGAAACATTGAATTAAATACAGATATACAAATGGAAAATATCGATGCGCACCTTCCATTCCAGTCTGTGTAATGTTATCATGCACCTTCCATTTCAGTTCGTTATCACCAACCTGTCTTTTAACTAGACCCACTGTTCCATTCTAATGGAATGTGAGTAGAATACTATGAGTTCTAGGCTTTATTATTTTTCGGGGGATTAAGGGGAATAGTCCAATGAAGCATGCGCATGACGTCACATCCTGTGGTTATAAACCGGAAGTGACCCTTGGGTGTGACCGGAAGTGTCTACTGACCATTCTGGAAAATGACCCTTCTGACCAATGACAATTGTGACCCCTTATTCTTCTGACCCCTGACCCTTTTGACCCTTACCACCCCCACGCTATAGTGTATTAATCCGAAGCGGACCAGTTCAAAACGGGACCCGCCTCCTCTTTAGCGTCGTCTTATGGATTGGAATCGGAATTACATAAAACCACTTCTCCATTAGCGTCGTCCTATAGATTTAAATGTGTTAATTGCGGCCAATGAAATTCAAATGTGTGAGATCCAATCGCTTGTTGTCGCGAGGAGGATAAACACTCCGGACATTTTCGAAATCGTTATTCTCTTGCGGACTTCTAGAGGAGAACCAACCTTTCAAAAGTAAGTTTTAATGACAAAAAAGTTAAGTGCTTTGTTTTTTAAACGTTAACGTCTGCCCAATTGTTTTAGAAAGTAAGTTCTATTTTGTTTTCCATTCTAAACCGCTTCAATTTTTCTATAATATTGTCTTTTTAATCGCTAACGTCTGTCCAATGTTTTCGTTTTCAACATTCATTTATTAGAAAGTAAATGTGTCATTCGAAACCGCTTCATTTTCTTTTTTTCAGCTATCACAAAGTTAAATCATATAGTTTTATTCCAAAGAAGGTAAGCTCTATTTTTTAAAAGAGTACTTCACAACGTTCATAAACATCTGTTTTACGATTATTGATTTTCGAATGAATCACAATCCCAGCAATTGTTTTCCGTCATATAACAAAAAAATTGCTGCATTTTTTTCACCTATCTATAATATTAAATCGGTTGCTTTTTAATTGTTAACGTCTGTCCAATGTTTTCAACGTGCATTTTTCAGATATTAAGTTTTATTTTGTTTTCCATTCTAAACCGCCTCATTTTTTCTATAATATTGAATCGGTTGTTTTTTTTTAATCGTTAACATCTGTCCAATGTTTTCAACGGTCATTTTTTAGAAAGTAAGTTTTCCGTCTGTCATTCTAAACCTCTTCATTTTATTTTTTCAGTTATCATAAAGTTGAATTGGATAGTTATATTCCAAAGAAGGTAAGCTCTATTTTTCAAAAGAGAGTATTTCAAAACGTTCAAAAACATCTGTTTTATGATTATTGATTTTCGAATGATTCACAACCCCAACAATTGTTTTCCGTCATTTTAAAAATTGCTACATTTTCAGATATCTAGATTATCAGAAATATTTCAAGAGTTCTATTTTATCACAATTTTAAGCAGAATTACAAAAAAGAGAACTTTAGCCGCTATTCATATTGACAAAATTGTCTTTGTTCTATGCAGAGTTTTACTATTGATTTTTAATGAGACATTACGGGAGAAAATATCTGCTTTTTTTATCATTTTGTCGAATAAATCTTTTTTTATATGTATGGATTAGAATGCAACTTATGCGTTTTAATATATGTCGGAGAAACGCAAGAACAATTAAATAAAAGAATGTGCGGTCATCGTTCGGGAATTAACACCACCAAATTCCCAAAAATTTATCAACACTTTAATCAACAAGATCATTCAATCCTCTCCATGAAAGTTTTTTAGAAAACAATTACCATCCTACGAACAGTCCCGATTTAAGTACAAACTATCGTAGGAAAAGAGAGGAGTACTGGATAGGCACACTAGGTACTGCAATACCTTACGGATGCAATGACAATATCAAAAGTATAGGAAACCTTTCAAGCCAATATAACAATAACATAAATGTGATGAATTTATTTGACAAAAATCCAAAACTGGAAAGGAGTCATGGCCATCGCCACTATACGTCACCTAAGTTACATGATGTCTCCATAGATGGTCTCCTTCCTTTCATACAAAAACCTCTTGGACTTCATCACATTAGAACCAAACTTTATTCTATACCTCTCACTCTATTACACTCCCTTTACAAAACAAGTCATGACACTCCTGTTTCTGACCCCACCTCATCATTATACAGACTTGTTGCCATCATTTTGGATATTGGTTTTCACAGACTCTTTAAACCAGTTTGTGTGAAAAGTCAAGATGAAGAAAAACGATCATTTCTTCCACTACCGTTTGTCAACAAAGGTATAGATGCAATTAATTTGGCTAACATACTCCATCACCAAAACGTTACCAACAAAATTCCCCCATATTTCAAAGACAAATCCATACCAATTATTTCATATTCCTATACTTCATCCACTGCATCCAAAATTTTCAATTATTGAAGGCTAAACCACCTGACTGTTCTTGCAAAACCTCTCCATTCAAACATGGTCCTTCTGGTCACGTCGTTACGGGAGATTTAACCATTACCGAAAACGAATCTCTGCGTAATATCCTTTCTAAAGTTTCCAAGTACCGTGAACCACGCTCCATAAATTGGAATTATAACTTTAAAGTTCTTATGGATGCCGTCGAGGACTATGCAAGAAAATGGATAAAACGAGAACAAGAAGACATTGATTCTCTGTCAGAGTGGTTAAAGGCCGTGAGGAAACGAATGAAAGTTTTAAGTAGGTCACTGAGTGCCAAGTCTACATCAGTTTTCAAAGACCCCGATGTAGCAAAAACATTGTCTAGTATACATGACAAATATGTTGTCGTACCAGCAGACAAACCCCAAAACAACATTGTTTTTGTCTGCAAAACGTTTTATATCCAATGTTTATTATCAGAGGTAGACGTAGAAAATAATAGCAATGATAAGACCTACACTTCTACCACTCTCTTCAAAGAAGAGATTGTAGAAAACCATCAATCTGTGCCATCCTCTTTTGATCTCTCTACCAAGGACGTTGATTGTGATTTACCGTCTATCTACTGGATTCCTAAACTCCACAAGAATCCATACAAACAACGTTTCATAGCTGGATCTGCAAAATGTACTACCAAACCTCTTTAAAAACTTTTAACTTCTATACTCACAACTGTCAAAGAGGGTCTACAGTCCTACCACAACACTTGTTACTCCCGTAGAGGTATTAATTCAATGTGGATCCTGAAAAATTCGAAAGATCTTTTGGAGACAATCAGTTCAAGACTATTATCTGAATATAGTAGCATTAAAACCTTTGATTTTTCAACACTGTATACTTCTATTCCCCATACTCAGTTAAAATCCCGACTTAAAAACATTATACATCGTTGTTTTTCCAAAAAAGATGGTACACCTAGATACAAATATATAGTTCTTGGTAGAGATTCCTTATACTTTGTAAGAAATAATTCCAAATCATCTTCCAAATATACGGAGGAATATGTTTACAAAATGCTGGAATTTTTAATTGACAACATATTTGTCCAGTGTGGTGGACGTGTTTTTCAACAAACGGTCGGCATTCCAATGAAAACAAATTGTGCTCCTTTACTTGCTGACCTATTCCTTCACTCTTATAAGGCTGACTTTATAGCTGATCTGATCAGAAAGAAAGAATATCGTTTGGCTACATCCTTCAATCTCAGTTTCCGCTATATAGATGACGTATTATCTTTAAACAATCCTAATTTCGGGGATTTAATACATCGCATCTACCCAAAAGAACTTGAGATAAAGGATACTACAGACACTGTGAAGTCAGCCTCATATCTTGACCTACACTTAGAAATCGATGGTAAAGGAAAACTATTGACCAAACTTTACGACAAACGTGATGACTTTTTCATTCAGAATTGTCAACTTTCCTTTCATCTGTGGCAACATCCCTTCGGCTCCTGCGTATGAAGTGTTCATAACACAACTCATACGTTATGTCAGAGCTTGCCGAAACTACGCAGACTTTTTGTATCGCGCTAGAACTCTAACAAATAGGCTCCTGGAACAGAGTTATGTTGCCACAAGATTGAAGTCATCACTACAGAAGTTTTATGGCCGTTATCATGAACTCGAGGATCGTTATGGTGTATCCATCAGCACCATGAAAACGGGTCATAGATTTCCTTCCCTCGTTTGTCTACCCCGGACTTGACTTTTTATGAGCAACTCGGCGGGTGTTTCTAGAAAAGCAGAGGACGCTTACCCTACCGGTGCTACTGGTCCATACTCCCAGTTTTTAGTGGAGTCCGAGTTGCTCATTTACTTTTGTTACTTTGTATGTATGATTTTAGTTACTTTGTGTTCTTTGATGTGTATGTCTGTTTTCCATGTCTGGTCTTTGTCCCTGGATTACATTCTTTTGATTACCCTATAACCTTGGTTCCCTTGATTACTCTTTAAATACGTTCATTATTCTGTACTTGTCGAAATCCTGACCTGTCACAAGAAAGTCCACGGGGGAGGACAAACGTATTCCTACGATGTGTGCGGAAAGGAGTTTAATCGTCCCGACAACCGAAAACGCCACCAAAATACCCACGGAGACCATTCCTCCCTTGAATGTCGGCTCTGTGGGCACACGTTAAATTGAAAGGACCATTACCAGCAACATATGGACATCCATGAGCGACGTATGAGAGAACTAACTGCTAGAGATAGATCCAGAAATCCTATTCGTCGCCCGTCGGAAACCAGCAGTCGTCCAAAAACAGCCACTCGCCAAAATCCAACCGTCATACCAACACAGCAAGAGTTCCGTCCTCCCCCTCCGCACCCGAAGCAACATCCGCATTACCCGACATATTAGCGGAAGACCCAGAGACCTGCACATTATATTGGAGGCAATGGCACTCTATCAAGACCTACCACCATACAGGAAACCGGACACAAGATACATGTTATTACGTCCTGGACAATATTCAATTATTCGAACGTATCGACGAGAAAATAGACGAAGATTTAGACTCAGAGGACGAGAAATACGACCAACTGTCTGGCGCCCGGATTATGTTACGATAAAGTTTTAAAAACATACGGATGTAGTGTAGAAAAAATACACTTTCCGTACGAATGGGTAGACTCCATCAAAAAGTTATTGACCACCGGATTTGACGCCAACGCCTTATATTTATGGTGCATTTTGCAGCAGATGTCTACCGGACATTTTGTTCTACGAAAGGCAGAAAATCAATTCAAACGAGAGACTCCCCGTCGATACGAAGCCATGGCCATCGATTGGTTGGAATGGGAGGCCAGTCAATTGGGACACCATATTCAACATCACGGAAATAACAAAGAGAAAAACATAGGAAAGTATCCGGTAGATGGGTTTCGTAAACAAACAAACACCGTGTATCAATTCGACGGCTGTACATTTCACGGACACGATTGTGCTTTAACACGCAAGCACGGTGGTATAAACCCCGTCAATGGCAAACCATTTACTGATCTACGCTCAAATACCATCAACAGGGACCACTATATTAAAAGAAAAGAATATACTTTAAAGGTCATGGCGAAATGTGAATGGTTGGAGTTAAAGAAAACCAATCCCGAAATACGTCAATTCATCAAAACTAAAGCTCGTCCATGTTATTATAAATTGAAAATGACAGAGGAACAAAGTTTGAACACCATCGACAACGGCAAAATATTTGGAGCCCTGGAAGTCAATATAAAAGTGCCGGATCATTTAAAGCAGAAATTTGCAGAGATGCCACCTATATTTAAAAATACGGGCATTTGCAGGGACGACGTCGTCGACCACATGCGACAATACGCAGAGGAGCGTATCATCATGCCTCGTCCGAGAATGGCATTAATCTGCAGTCTACACGTCAAAAAATCATGATAATAACTCGTTGTTGAAATGGTACCTGGCGGACGGTCGTCACGAAAATACATCAAGTATTCGAATATACACCGTCAGCTTGTTTTTAAACAAATAAATCGGAAATGATATCAGCAATGTACAGCATGAGGGGGTGCAGATCCGGATAAAAAGATAGTCGCAGAGATGGAAAAGTTGTAAGGCAACTTGGTGCTACGATTTATGGAACCATGGAGGAGGTCGACTTTGTACAAGGATTCCCCATCTTTGTACAAGGATTCCCCGACCTTGACACCTTGGATCCCACAGAGAAACACTTGCTTATTCTAGACGATATAATGAATTCGGTCACCGAATCTATTTCGCATCTCCTCACGAAATATTCTCACCATAAAAATATAAGTGTCATGTTGTTGGTCCAGAATCTGTTCAACAAAAACAAGCATCACAGAACCATCAGTCTGAATGCCCATTACCTACTTCTGTTTAAAAATCCCAGAGACGTAGCATAGGTCATGACTATGGCCAACAAATGTTTCCTAAAAAGACAAACTACTTTATGAAATCGTACGAGTATGCCACCGCCAAACCCCACGGATATTTATTGATCGACGTGAAACAGGGCACTCCCGACAATTTGAGAATGAGAAGCAACATGTTCCCATGGGAAATTCAGGATGCGTTCTTGGATGAAAAAAATTATATATAGAGATGAAAACGGATGTGTGGTCACTTCTTGGCGTACTCGCAAAGGAGATGGAAGCACCCGGAGTAATAAAGATTTACAAGATAGTCCACTGTCGAGGGATTCATTTAGAAGAGGTCACTAGTCGCCATGCAACTTATAGAGAGGATTTTGGAACAAAGATTGAGCAGGTGTATTAAGAACGTAACACGTACAACATCAGATCATCAAATACTAGTGGAAACCAGAGCGGAGCACCGTGCATCCTCGCAAAAGAATCGATGACCTTAATAAATCAAAAAAATTGCAAAAATGAGAGGATGTTTCGTCAAAAATAGCAGGAGCTATATGGATATACAACGAACACCACCAGAAGTCATGTAAAACCAAGGAGCAAAAATAAATTGCAGTTTTCACCAGGACGAAGGAAACGCCATCACGAGAGAAGACTACGGCAAAGGATACACGATATTCGCCTTTGATTTGACACCAGATATGTCGGAAGTGAGAGCATTTCAGCTGATAAAACAAGGCAATCTGAGAGTACAGATTCATTTTTCGGAAGCCCTTCAAGCCACCACCAACGTCGTAATGTATGCCGAATTTGACAACGTTATCGAATTAGATAGAAAGAGACAAGTGTTGTTTGACTACTGAAAAAAGCACCAAACACGTATTTGAAGGGGTGTATGCGAGGAACAGATTGCCCAGAGACATAAACGTTCCATTCGCTTTAGTAGGATCCGGATAATCTCCCCGGCACACACTGGGTAGCCGTATACGTAGACGCCAATTCGAGAGGACAATACTACGACCCGACGGGAAGACCACCCTTTCAGCACACCTACCTGAATTTATGAACAAACATTGCAGTAGTTGCACGTACAACGCAGTACGAGTACAAGAAGAAGATTCCATCATGTGTGGACAACGTTGTATATTTTACCTCATACACAGATGTGCAGGACGACCCATGACGCACGTGATCAGGACCCTGGACGACCCCGAAGAAGCTACAGATATAGTCGTCGATTTTGTCAATAAAGTATCGAAAATGTATCATGGCGTTGTTATTCATAAAACCCGAGACGAAAATAATACATTTATTCATAACATTATAACAATCCATCCGGATTACATTAAAAACAACACACGGCATCTTCTACGTCTTGATGTTTCATATAACACGGAAGTGTCTCTTTTAAACCCTGAACTAGGTCCGGAATGACTTTCATCACGTCCAACAATGTATCATATTGTTCGAATGGCAAACTGATTCCATGCTCAATGGGGTGCCTCAGGTTGTCGGGTGATATCCAGTAACGTCTGATGTCCACACACCAACTATTGTTTCCGGTCGTGACGTAGACGTTTGCTCCTAAATGTTCGCTCATGTAACCAAATCGATTGTTCTTTATACATTCCACTACACTGGAAATTTCAAATACGTTATTTTCCAACACCTACCACCGACTGAGCGGAAAGTTCATAGTCAGCGGATCTTGGATCAGATGAACAATTCTACCGTCCTCTTCGAGGTGAACGCCTCAACCTAAATTGAATTTTGAATACTGCGGATAACATATTTCCATGTCTTCTTCTGGTGAGCCAAGACGCTCACCAGATCGCTCCTTTTCAGTTCCATTAAGGTTTGGCAAAATACGTCAAAAGCCTTGGCCCTCTTCTGGGCAGGAGTTCCAGTAAGGCTCTCGCCCTCGCCGCCCTGGTCGGTTGATTCACGATGTATTCGCTCGTTTCTTCGGATAAGATACCACTTTCTACGAGATACGGTATCACTTTTTCGGTAGGTGTTTCTTTCATCAGTTTCATGCAGTTTTTAGGCTGAGTTTGTTCTGGGAATTCATTCTACAACAGAAAACAAAACATCTTACCCACGAGGACCCCTGGTTGGTTCAACACAAACAAACACTACAATCTACCCAAACCCTGCAGGAAACCATGCGCCAAAAGCTAACGTCGAGGTTAATATTCTTACCTTTTCTCCTCTGGAAGTCCGCTAGAAAATTACGATTTCGAAAATGTCCGGAATGTTTATCCTCCCCGCGACCGCACGCGATTGGATCTCACACGTTTGAATTTAATTGGTGGTAATTAACACATTTGAATCTATAGGATGACGCTAATGAAGGAGTGGTTTTATGTAATTAACGATTCCAATCCATAGGACGACGCTAATGAGGAGGCGGGTCCCGTTTTGAACTCGTCCACGTCGGACTAATACACTATAGCGTGGGGTGGTAAGGGGTCAGAATGGTCAATGGTCAGAGGGGTCATTGTCCAGAGTGGTCAGTGGTCACTGCCGGTCTATGACTGCCGGGTGAGACGTCATGCGCTTGCGCATTGGGGCTAGTCCCCTTAATCCTCCCGAAAAATTATAAGCCTAGAACACATAGTATACTACTAATGTGAACGTATTTACGATGGAATATTACAAAATATACATGTAGGCACCTGTAGATAACAGAGCATAGTTTTCTTTTTATCTTCTAATGGTCCTCCCATTGAAATGAACGAATATTTTTTTTGGAAAATTAGCCGAGGACACACGGATTTCCATACAAGCCTTTCACAAGTACATGCATATATTATGGTCAATACTTAATTATATAGTTAACGGAATAGCCTCTTTGGTCAGTTGTTGATGTGAGAATATGTAGATGTCGCTGTGAATCGCAATATGAACCGTGACATGGACTGCTACGTCACGAAGATTAATTGCATATTCGTACTCATCCTTCTACGTTCGAACAGTGAATTCACTCATTCGTATGACAGCAGAAACAAAATCCAGGGAAAGAATTCGCGATTATAATTGCCTCATAATTCGAAGTACAGCCCCGTGCAGGTCCGGGTGTTAAAAGAATAGGCCTGCAGCAGCGCTAAGCTTGTCGTATAAGGCGACTAAATAGTGCTCAGAAACCTAGCCGGGGGCTAGGCGCTCTGCCCACAGAGCAACTGGGATGTGTGCCCCAGGTGGTGGAATGGGGTACCCCTGGCGTGTTACATGCTGGGGTTGTCAGGCTATAATACGGAAAACCTGACCGCAAACCATAGTGGTGCACCGTGTTGGGAAAGAAGCCACGTTCCTCGCACGTTAAAGAACCCTGCTGTGGTATTCGATAGGAGTAGGAACCTTTGCGCTCCGCCACAGGAGGCTAAATTGCCCGACCTTACCCATCTCCCCCTTTTTCCAGTGGTAATCAAAATTTGTCGACCCTATTATCCTTGTGACCCATCCTTTCTTTTTTTCATTTCATGTTCATTTTATCATCCATTTCATGTTCATTGTCTGAATATAGCTGAAATATTGCTGCTCGGACGTTAAACCCCAACAAACAAACAAACAAATTCGAAGTACAAACTGATCGTTAATGCGAAGTAACGTTTAAATATTTCTTGGTTAACAGGATGCGAATATCTAATAGATGTAGGTGTTTTAAGTAAAAACGTTCTATCACTTTAAAAAATCAGAAAAGATTTTGTAAAGTCAGAAAGGTCTTGCATTTAATGGAAATAATTTAGGCCTGAGGTAATTGTTTACAAAATAGGTGTGCAATCTATCGAGCTATGTGCTCTATTGGACAAACATCCGAAATTTAAATTCGACAGAAATTACTAAATTGATCTATTGCTCTTTTGTAGGATTCCGATGAATTGTTTGCTATCAAAATTTTAATAGGTAATACTTTCTGTTGGTCTATATATCCAGCAAATGGAGAGTAATCGGTAATCGCAATGGTTCTGACTTGCTACAGGCATTTCTAATATAATGATTGGTTAATTCTAGGTTTTACAGCGCGCTAAACCTTCCATTTTCAATTGTAACATCAAATACACCGGTGGTGATTAAATATCACTTGAATGCTATAGTGTCATAATGTCACAGAACAAAATAAAATTTACCAAAAAACGTTATTGTGTCTCGGTGTTTTAGAAGAAACTAAACAAATTATGGACCAATGGATGATATCAGAAAGAGATTTAGTAAGAGACCTTTTGAGATACATTTCCTGTTACCCATGAATAATTATAATTTCATTCGGTTAAAATATTGACATAGAATGAAATTAATTTCTCCTGGATATTTGCATCATTTGTGTGGGGTGGTTGTTACGGTTTTACCCGTTCTTATATTTTCCCGCTCAAAATATTTTGGGTTTTTGGCGAGCTTTCGTTTATATTATTCATTCAGCACGACGACGTCTTATTGATCGGTTCGGTTTAATTTTCGTTTTGCCACGTACCCTACGATAGAGAAAGGGAAGGTGATACTAGCGAAGACGTTTCTCTTCGAGATGTTCTAAGAGCTGAACAACAACAAGGTGATATTAACTTTCAATTAAGACAAGAAGTAGTGGAACTTAAATTGCATGGTTGCGCGGTTTCTGTTGCATCCCATGTTAAAAAGCTAAAACAAGAACAAGAATACAAATAGAAGTACGAAAGTAGTAAGATACAATTTAATCTTAATTCAAAAATTCTCGCTGACCTAAATCAAGATATTTGGGCTTTTAATTAGAGAACACAAAAAAATGATTACGCTCAAGAAATTGCGTGAAATTGCAAAAAAGTCAAAAAGCGAAATAAGTTGATTAAAATTGCTGATAGCAGTGAAGCCGGTTGGAATACTGTAAGACAGTACGAGTCCAATCCAGTCGCGATCGATACTGATGATGAAAATAGGATTAACAAAGCTGAGAATAGAGCGCTCCGTAAGCGCAAATTTAAAAACACTAAAAAAGATAGCGAGAAACCTAATAATACCCCAGGTCCTCAGTTTTCTAATATTGCAGCAAATATGCAACAGCAGCCCTTTCGTGAACCCCCAGCTTGGTAGCAGTACACCAATCTACTCGGGTATGCCGAGCACGAGTGGCGGCAACGCAAGGAGGTTTCAACATGGAGGATGTTATGGATGCTGGTCTATGCAACACTGAAGAAACCGATGCCCCTTCAACCCCAAAGCGGATGTCAAATCCAAAGCAGAATGAATTTATAAAAGATCAGTATTTTAATAGTTTTGTAGACAAAAAAATTGATTTGAATTTAACAAAATACTATTTCGAATATGAACAAGGCCAAGCTAATATTATTGTTAAAGGTAGATTTCGGAAAAATTACGAATTGTGGAAGTCTTTAGGTTGCTATGACTTTATTTTAGACACTATTTTGCATGGCTACAAGATCCCTTTTCACACAAGGCCTCCACCTATATGTTTACATATTAATAAGTCAGCCATGAGAGAGTTCGATTTTGTTTTCGAGGCTATAGATGACCTTTTGATCAGAGGTTTAATTGTTGAATGTATTGACAAACCTGCAGTCGTTAATCCGCTTACCGTATCTATTCAAAATAGTGGTAAGAAGAGACTTATTTTAGATCTCTGTCACGTGAATAAACATTTGTAGAAGACTAGTGTTATATTTGAGGATGTTAGAATAGCTATTCACTTTATTAAGAATAAAAGCGTTTGTTCCAAATTTGATATTGATTCTACATATCATCATATTGATATTTATGAACCACATACTGAATATTTAGGCTCTTCCTGGAGTTATGGCAAAAAAAAAAAATAGATATTTTAAATTTTTGGTATTGCCGTTCGTAATCAGTTCTGCCTGTTATATTTTTACTAAAGTTACCCGTCCATTAATTAAGAAGTGGAGAGGTGAAGGTATACAGATTTTGATGTATTTAGATGATGGATTAGGGATCCATGATAACGAACTAACTTCTCGTTATATTTCTATGCAGGATGAGCTCTGATTGACAGCGGTTTTGTTCCAAAAGTGGAAAAATCTATGTTTGAACCTATTAGACAATTTAATTTCCTAGGCTATCATATTGATACAGTAGAGGCTCGTTTTAGCATTCCTACAGATAGACTTTCTAAAGTTTTAAGACTATTTGAGATATTGGAATATCATTAGAAAAGATTAAAACTGTACATGTTCAATCTGTAGCATCATTAGTGGGACAAATTGTGTCTATTTCCTATGTTATTGGTAATGTAGCGTACATTATGACCAAAAACTCAGTAAAGACATTTTATCCACCGGTTCTTGGCAGAGTTATATTTCTTTGTCAGATGATAGTATCAATAATATACATTTTTGGAGTGACAATATTTCTTCTATTACTCTGAAGAAGTTTAATTTCGAGTTTGCTTGCAGAGATGCTAAGCAGTTCTACTTGGAGAGAACTTAATGCAGTTCGTAATGTATTACTGCCTTTGCTTGATTTCGTTGAAGTTAGGAGATTAAAATGGTTGACAGATAACCAGAGTTTGACCTCTATTATGTCGAAAGGGTCTATGAAGGAACATTTACAGGAGATTGCCCTTAAAATTTACCAGATTAAGTTTAAAATTTAATTTGACTTTAGATGTCGTATGGGTCCCTAGATCAGATAATGAAAGGGCTGATTTTATTAGTCGTATTATAGATTATGACGATTGGAGTGGCAGTGACAATGTTTTTAACATGATTGATTCGTTATGAGGACCACATGAATTTGATTGGTTTGCCAGTGATCATAACTGTTAATTGACAGTTTTCCAGTCAAGATATCGGAATGTTGGTTCAATTGGAATCGACGCATTTACGGTGGACTGGTGCGGTCCGGGGTAAATGATTGGTTTGTCCCACCTGTTTCTATACTCCTTAAAGTACTTATGTATATGAGGCAATGTAGAGCATATGGCTCTGTTATTTTGACTGTATGGAGATCGGTTAGTTTTTAGTCTTTTCTGTGTCCCAGTTGTGAAAGTTGTATTCCTCAGGTGGTGGACTGCATTTATTTACATGTACTTACTAACAAAGCTAATTATATCCCTGGTAAAAAGTCGGTATTCGGTAATATTGATTTACCATTTAAAATGTTAGGTCTCAGGGTGGATTTTAGATAAACTAACTTTTTACAGCATGTTAATTGCATGTAGACTGATTCTGGTATGAGTAAGTGATGGTTATGGACAAACTATGGTAGTGACAAATTGTATGAACATTGTCTTGCCAGGGTTTGAGTGATTACAGAGTATAGTTAAAATGTAGGATTAATATTATTTTTGTATTATATTAGATATTAATATTGATGTACGATTATTATATCATTTTCTTTTTACATATGTTTTTGCAGACTTTCAAGCCTGATATTTATGAATTACAGGATGAACTACTAACTTCTCTTGATTTGATACCGGACTTACATTCGGAGGCAAAATCGGCGAACACCGTTAAGAAATACTACTATGGTTTTCGGCGCTGGAAATCGTAGGCTACTGCTTACAATATTCAGGAGTGTGATATTTTACCTGCGAAACCTTTCTATGTAGCGCTTTATTTAACATCTTTAGTACAATCGTGTAATACATCCAGTCCTATTATTGAGGCGTTTTATAGTTTGAAATAGGCACATTCTCTTATTGCTGTTTCATCGTCGGCTGATTCTGAATTAGTTATAAATGTATTTGAAGGTGCGAAACGCAGGACCGGTTCAAATATTCATAAAAAGGAGCCAATTACTCCCGGATTATTTGAGATGTATGATAATTTTTGTGTCACTAAAAATATATATTTCCAGCGTACGATTTGTGCATGTTTGTTATTTTTTTCCGGGTTTCTGCGTATTTCAGTATTATTAATTTTGAGGAGAAGTGATATTAAAATTTATTCGTCTTATCTTTCTGTTTTCATAGAGAAAAGTAAAACAGACATTTTCAGACATGGTAGTTGGCTTGTTGTTTCTTGTACTGCAACCAAATTGTGTCTCGTCAGGAATTTAGAATTATATCTTGAATGGTGCAATATATCAGAGGATTCGGATGAATTCATATTTCTAAATGTGGTATTAAAGAAAGGAGTATTCGTTTCTTTCTGTTAATAAACCGCTTTGTTATACCCGCATGAGAGAATTGTTCATTTAAGCCTTCAAACCCTTTGTGAAGGATATTAAATTGTATGGATTGCATAGTCTTCGGGCCGGTGGTACCACGGCGGCAGCAAGTAATGGTGTGCCTGATAGATTGTTTAAACGTCACGGTCGTTGGAAGTCTGACACTTCAAAAGATGATTATGTGAAAGACAGTTTAGAATCGCGTTTGCAATTTTCCAAAAAATTAAGAATTTGACTTTATTTTCATTCCCTTTCTTTGGGTTCAGCAGCGGCGTTGTCGTGCGGCTATCCACTTTATCATGATTTTATATTTATTTCCTTTACATATTCTAGGTTACTCGGTGGTTATACTTTAAAGCATTTTATGTGTTCGTTGTCTATGTAATTCACAATGATGAGGGGTTGTTACCAGGATAACAAGTATGTTACGCAGATATTCGTGGAGTTCAAGGAAATCAGAGGAGTTAGTAGTTGAAAGTACATGTATATTGCTGCACAGGTAAGAAAATTGTCTACCCCGGACTTGACTTTTTATGAGCAACTCGGCGGGTGTTTCTAGAAAAGCAGAGTACGCTTACCCTACCGGTGCACCTGGTCCATGCTCCCAGTTTTAAGTGGAGTCCGAGTTGCTCATTTACTTTTGTTACTTTGTATGCATGATTTAAGTTACTTTATGTTCTTTGTTGTATATGTCTGTTTTCCATGTCTGGTCTTTGTCCCTGGACTACATTCTTTTGATTACCGCTATAACCTTGGTTCCCTTGATTACTCTTTAATTCCAAAGTAGTCTCTTTTAACATGAATATAAGTACTGAGATAACCACTGTTTTTCGAATTCGAGATTAAGGTCCATAAATGATGCTGAACAAGCTGTTTCTGCTGTCTCCTTTATCTCTGGTTGATGTATTGAATGTATTCATTTACCACAAGAAAAGTTGTTAGAGACAATACCTCATCAATATACATGTATCTGTATGTGAAATTAAAGGATTTAGCATGCTTTTATATTTTTGCACTTTAAGAGATTCTGAAGAAATTCAGTCTTGTATGAATACAAAACACGTCGGCCAGGAGAGGAGCACAATTAATGCCCACTGGAAAGCGAACTTGTTGCTGAAAAATTATGGCTCCTCCAAATGTGAAAAATAAACTATCAATGAAGAAAACAAGCATACTGAAAACCTTTTCTGGGTAGCAGACTTCATTCTTCAGAGATGTTTAGGAAAAATATGTTGATTTGCAACCTAGAACAGCATAATTCCTCAAATCAGCAAACAATTTACGAATAAGTCCAATTTTAAGTTAAATTTCAATTTGTCATGTGGCAAGGTAGTGTAAAGAGTTAAGAAGTCAAAAGTTTGAAGACAACTTATTTCTGAGAAAAACTACGGGATTTAATGTTTAAATTTCATGTACATCTTTAGAATGTTTAAGTATCCACATAGTGGGCATTAAATTTTCTTTCCGTACTTAGATATTAGGTTTGTCATTATGCCGCATTTGTGTAACCATATCTATTGAATCAAGCTCGATACATGCTTTGTACACGTAGGAATGTTTCAGTTTGTGTTGGTTCTACGGTTCTTTAGCATATAAGTCAAGGGGGGTAGGGTGGGGGGGCTCCATCCTCAAAGATCACATGAATCACTAGAAATTCAATGAATCCTCACAAAATGAATGAGACTGTCGTTCCCTAATTGTTCTTTTTTTCTTTTTGACATACGAGTGTAAGGCTGTGGAGATCGAAGAGTTGGCAGTGAACTGATTATTTGTTTGTCTAACTAGTACTGAAATTGGAATCCTGTAAAGTAGAATCATTTCAGACTAATCTGAGCAACGTATAATCGGGTGATATCGTCTTTCGTGTAGAACCAGGTTTTGAATCGTGCCGATACAACGTGTACTTCCTTATTTCTCTCTTCACAATGATAATAACAGAAAGACAGTCAGTCTGAATATATATATTTATTATACCTCAGTATATAAACATCAATACAAAATTTTCTACAGTAAAATTGCTATTTTTCTCCTTTTTCAGTGTTTGACCATTGAGCAGTCCATAGTTTTCAGACTATTGACCGGCAATGTAAACCGCTTTCGCGGATTTTTAGTTCTGTCACCGGATTGGACAAAAGTTTTATATTTATTCCGAACGCTCGAACTTCACCCTCTCTCAATAAAAACCCCAAAATGACCACGTCTGCTGGTTTTGTCTGCTGAATCACAAATGGCAAGGTTTGTTAATAAAGTAATAGATAATTGCTACATTTGATTGTTAACTCTATTGTTTTTATTTTACTGTACTGCGCCCTCTCCAACAAGTCTTGCACTTTAACACAGATGAAATTGAATGTTTGCGAGACAATAGTCAAATGTGTACATTATTGCTGTTCTTTATCTTGCAGACACCATGTAATTGATGTTGATGGCTATTTTTTGCAAATTCAAACTCCTATGAATTACTGGTGAAAAGGTCAATGAGACAACATTCAGATTAAAATATTGCCAAAAGATTCATGGTTTTCTGGGTTTTGAACATTTTGAGGTGATGAGGGGAAAATATCAGTGACATTCAAATTAAAAATATTGTAAAAAACGTTTTTCTTGGTTATCATTTTGAGATGATCATTTAATTATAAACATTTGAGGGATATGGAGTAAATGTATTACAAGTTTAAGTTTTCGGTATAATGAAATACTTATAGATTGGGTATTCGGGAAATAGCAAGTTTATTGTTCCCCTCGGCTACGCCTCGGACAATAGTCACAGTCTTGGGGAACAATAAACTTGCTATTCCCTCATACCCAGTCGATAAGTATATATATATATAATTATATATATATATATATATATATATATATATATATATATATATATATATATATATATATATATATATATATATATATATATATATATAATTATATATATATAATGATAATAATAATAGCATTAGATTCTTTAAATGTAAATATGTTTTTGGTGTACATTTAATCGTATACATGTACATCATATTACCTTTTAATCATTTGTTTAGAAATAGATATTTAAAACTCATGTAATGGAGGTAATTTTTACATTGATAAGTGCTAAACACATAAAATATGGGTCCATATCATGAACATGCAAATATACAAAAGCATCGTGGATCTTATTTTCTCGCCATGTTGCGTCACAAAAGTATGCATAGTAACTGCTATTTTCTACATTCTAAAAAATTATTTTTTCCTCTCAGTAAATGTCATTTTAACTTTATCGACCGGAGTTGTAAAGATCTTCAAAGTTGTTCGTATTTTTTTTACTTCCGGTGGCATTGAAACTTCAAAGTTCTGAATAATCTGGAAATAAAAAAAACAAAAGAAAATATATTGAACTTGTTCAGGGAGGGAGGTTGAATAAAGGGCAGAGAAGGTGGGGTAAAGAAGAGATTCGAAATGAAAATTAACGGAAATAGGAACTATTCCATGCTTGTACCATCAACAATTCGGTCATACATGTACTTTCCTCAGGTGGGGGAGGGGCAATCTGCTTTTTCTATGATATTGGGTGTTGCTAGTATTCTGTCACCCCACCATATTCATATACAATGTATCGGTTTTTATTTAAATGTAGACCTTTTCATATTATGTCAGAAAAAGAGAAATACAATTCCATACATATGTAAATATATACGGAGTGTTCCTTTGATTATGATATAGGACATATGTATAGAGTAATATATTCATCACGTATTTATTCTACAAATACGAAAATAATTACAACAAATGATAGGACAAAAATATTTTCGACTATCCATATAATTCGTAATGTAAACTTTATAGTATTTTTTATATATAGATAGCAGTGGTTTATCGAACGTTCCCGGTGTAATAACTTTCGATATTTCACACTGTGAAATAAATTCGGTAATTTCACTCCCGCAGTTTCTCCAGCCAAAACGACTCAACTTTGATATCAACCAGCCAATCACACAGCCAATCACAGAATTGAAAATTTATGTTGAATTGATCAATAAATTATGAAAAAAAAATCTATATAATAAATAGGATAATTAATAGTACATGTATTTGTGAATTACCAAAATATGATCACTCTGCCAAGAACACATGAGGATTTAGCTCGTGATAATATTTTAGATAATTATAATTGAATTTCTTTCTTTCCAATTAATTATCCCATTAATCATATACTACTGTCCGTTTTCCCTACCTCTTCACATAGTTACATTTATATGCAAGCTAGAAAATGGTACCAACTCCATCGGCACGTCCTATCATCTTATATATAGAAAGCGCACCTCCTCAAGACAATTTCAGATTGCAAATATGCAAAAATATTAAAGCAATAAAGTTTCTAGATGCCATATCTTTTACCATGTTTACAGCTAGAAAATATCAAGGGTTTAGTTTGTTTAATAATCATGTTCATGGACATCTATATCTACAGTATACCTTCGCTGTAGCTATAAATATTTCGTTTTCAGCGAATCTTTGTCCGATACAAGATCGTGGCCCAAATCCGAACGGTTTATGAGCAAATGGGAATTCTTTGCTTTTGGCTAGTTCCCCTGTCGTCTCTCTGAGCCATCTCTCTGGAAGAAACTCATCAGGTCTTGGGAAGAACCGCTCATCCTTACACATCTGCCTATTATTGATAACTACCAGTGTCTAAAAATTTACAAATCAAGGAGGAAAGATAATTTTATCATATATAAGTTATTATGTAGATAGCCAATAATTTATTGAAATTGTCCCTTTGTTATAAACTCGATAGTTCACGTATGAAAAAAAATTGTAATTTTAATTAACTCTCGAGTTTTCTCCCGCCAAAATGTCACAACACAGATATAAATCTGCAGAACACAATATGCATAATATATACTGAAAATGGCAATGATAAGTCTATTTAATGATTAGAATAAACAAAATGTTATTACCCCTTTCCAAACTCTTCAAGATTCAACTTGTTCACTAAATACATTCTGTGTTGTTTGTCTGTATCAGGGATCATAATTGGTTTTTTTTGTTCAGTGTATCTCAAAATTATACTCCATGTATTTTTTCCCTGGTACACAATATGTTCGTATCTGTATGTCTTACACTATGAATATATTCAACATCGCTTAATACATATACATGTACCAGTTATCAATCCCTCCGCAGACAAAATAAATACTTATTGATTAACTGTATTTACGTATCACTGGATTCGCCCTGCATGGTTAATACGAAAGCAAAAACAAAAAAAGGAAAAAAAAATAATAAAAAAATAAAATAAAAAATAAACAACAAAAAAAAAAACCAACAAAAAGTTTTTTGGGGTACTGTACTAAAACTGAAGGGGGTAATACAATGTAATACTGATTATGACTGAGGAGTAAAAGTTTTGAAATTGATAGCAGACATCTGCACAATACAATGACAAATTACACCAAAACCCATTAAATTGATTCTCAACAGGTCAGAAATAAGAACTAGAAACTTACATCTTTAGGAATGACGTATCCTCCTACAACCAGATCCTTTTCCGGAACTCGTACCGTTCCAAAGGATGATGGGAAGATCACTCTGTCAGAGAAGAAGGGAATGCTAATGTCTAACATAGGAATGATAAACACACTAAACAAACCATTTTCTTCAGGTAATTTATTAAAAATGACTTTGATTAACTCTTGTCATTTTCTTTTCTCAGGCGGTCCTTAAACCATCTATAACTTTGTTGAAATACCAATATACAATGTACAGGTCTACGATTTTATTTACTCTAATACATCCCAATTCCTCCACCAAAAGTTTCCTGTACATTCTTTGAAAACAGGATATATGTGTACCGGCTAAAATTTTGAAAAATTATTCTTCTACATGATTAATTGTAGATAAGATTATCTGTAGCAAATTGAACTTTTACCTGAGATTCTCTTTTGATATTTTGATTAACCTTTAAGATTCCTAGCTGAGGCAATATACATGCATGATAAAAAAAAAAACTTACCCGTGAGAGTTCCCGAGGTAAATTTTAATATCATAATTTACCTGTGAGACTCTCCGTGACCCGAGGCAAGCTTAAGTTTTTCAATTTACCTGTGAGATTTTCTGAGGCAAGCTTTGATATTCCAATTTACCTTGGAGATTTACTGAGACAAACTAGAATTAATATTCCAATTTTACCTGTGCGATTCTCTGAGGCAAGCTTTGAGGTAGGACATCTGAGCAATATGTTCTTTAGTCAAAGTGTCATTATCTCCAACTACTCGTTGTATTTCCTCGTACAGCTTTGTTTGTTTGTCAGGGTTCAAGCATAGGTTCGCTAACATAAACACTAGTGTGTTAGCAGACTGAAATTATAAATTTATTGATATAGGTAAAGTACATGTAATTGGAAATCAAAACGCGAATCAACAAGCAGTATAACTGAATACACATCTGTTTAAAAATACGGTTTTTTTAATTGAAAACTCTGAACGAAAAGAACTTCGCTGAGCGCAGAATAATATGACCGCACATGTTGAACTCTGTTCATTTGGGGCAAGTGTGGACACAATATTTAATTTAGTTTATGAAATACATTAACATTAGGACTTACAGTTTATTAAGGACACTACATGGGTTTTTGGACTCAAAATGACACAAAATTTGAAACTTAAAGCCGAAAGAAGTTCTGCTTTAAGGGTTTAAGGGCTTTAAAATTACAGTCAGGGATTCTCATGAAGAAGCTAATAAAAGCAAAAAGTTCAAAATCGAACCAAATATAAAAAAAATGGTTAAAACGGTTAAATCATATTAACAAATTTTAAAACAGAATGTCAAAAGGAACACATTGACACAAGAATCAGCATAATTGGATTAACAATTTTACCGTATAGCGGGACATTTTCGAGCGAAGCTAATTTTAGCATATTTTAGCAGTCTGCCAAAAAAAGCCAAAACTAGATTTTTTTTTAAAACAATCCAAATAATTTCTTGACAAAAACCAAAAACTATAGGGCTCCCGTCATATCCAAAACAGAACAATGTGTCAAAATTTCAAAAAGATCCGATAAAAGTGACTGAAAGTTATGGTAAACAATCCCAGCACATCACCTGGTTGAATTTTGCCTTTCAAAGGCAATAAATTTCACAAGAATTTGTCCAACAATTTTGACTCCAGAAGTCTTTGATAGGACTTATCATAAGGATCATTTCAACTACTGAAAGTTTGACCACAATCATGCTGAACACTTTTACCCATGTCACAATTTAGCTAAACCTAATGGTTTTGGAGATATATGCGAAAGACTACTGTCTGACCCCTATGTTTTAATCTTGGTAACGGCGGTCATATTTAAAGACATATAAAAAATCCCCACATCAGTTCTATGCAGGATACCCAAAGGAACATTCATACCAAGTTTGGTTTCAATTAGTCAAGTAGTGTCAGAGAAGAAGATTTTTGAAAGAAATAACATAAAAAATAGCAAAAATCATTGAAAAAGGGCAATAACTCAAATATATCTCAACGGATTAAAACCAAAAGTTAACAACAGATAGACCTCATCATGATAAATACTTTTACCCAGTCAGAATTTAGATTAACCTAACGGTTTTGGAGGAATATGCAAAAAAACTACTGTCTGACCCCTATGTCCTATTTTAGTAACGGCGGCCATGTTTTTCAACGAATCAAAACTTCCTACATCAGTTCTATGCAGAATACCCCAAAGAACATTCATACCAAGTTCGATTCTAATTAGTCAAGTAGTTTCAGAGGAGAAGAGCTTTGTATAATTGTTAACAACGACGACGGACGACGACAAGTGATGGCAATAGCTACCTGGCCTTTGGCTTTGGCCAGGTGAGCTAAAAAACAAAAGTTAACAAACGACAACAATGATATGATGATGCCATAATACAAATGTACGTCCGCAAATTTTGTTTGTGTAAAAAAGAAAGAAATTAAAACTAGAATGCAGCTGCCCGTCGTGCAGACCAAAAGAAGACGTTTGAACAGGTGGGCGGATAGTGTATATAAAAAAAAATACAACACCCATCAAAAGTGAAAATATAAGAGACTTTCACGAAAATTAAAGGACAAAATCTTAATACTTCAATGTATATCTTGTTTCGTTTTCACTTTCAGTTTACTTTTATGTTGCTAAAGTTTATATTGTATGATGTTGTTTTGAGGCCAGCTGCATTCTCCCCAGTGGTGTGAGTGTTTCCTCGTCATTCATTGAAGACCGATGGGTGGACTTGATCTTACACGTTTTAGGATTGTTCTCTTTAACATATTCATCATATCCATTCTCGTTATAAATATATATGAACGTGTTTATTTTTTTGTTTGTTTGCATAAACATTTTAAGTAGGTGTTCAAACAAGGAAATAAATTCATTCTTCCAATAAGAAAAAAAATCAAGACATTTTGTATTTATTCAAACCTCCATGAACCTCAGTGATTGCTCTTAATACACTTACCGAATCAATTCCAGCACCAAATAAGTCACTGACAATGGAACCAACTTCATCGTCGGTCAGTCTACCATCAGCAAGTAGAGAGTACATAAAATTAGGCTCCTTCTCCAAGTACTCCTCTAAATTGCCATTTTTCTCAACATTTTGGAGGAACTCCCTTTGTGCTCTTATTTCACTGCCTACAATGCTGAAATAACAATGATTCTAGTTATGCTTAAATATCCATGTTTATGTGCATGATGAAAATCAAAGTACTGAGGCTCTAAGTCAAGGAAGATCTCAAATTTACCAAAATACAAAAGTAACCAAATCTGAAGCTAAAGAAATCCATAAAACTACAGTAGTAATTCAAGTCATACATGAATAAGAAATAACAAGTTTTGTTAATGCATAGAATTTTTGAATTGCTTCTTTATGTGTTTTTTCTTCTTCTTATGTGCTTTTCTTAGTTGCCGATGACCTCTAGATTCCCTTGCCGTGTTAATTTTTGTCTACAATCTTTTTATTTTACAGCAGTTCGTCAGAAGAATATTTGAGCAAAACTTGAGCGAAATTTTAGTAACGGACATGTAGTAGGAATGCATCCAAGATACATGTACGAATTTTCAGTTTAGAGTTGCCATAACTAATCCAGAACACTGGTGGAGGTTGAACATTTGAACATTGACAAGATAGACAAAGAACGTAATGGCGATAACAATTATATTTTATACAGCAACTGTTCTATTTGAACAGTCAAAATGCAATTACCGTATAATTTACAAATGATATACGGTAACTGACTGAATATAACTTTATGTTGTGACATCATCCGTTTCTTGAAACGTATTTAAATTTTATTTTCTTTTTTTGGAATTTTCTTTTTTGCAGTTAATTGTTTTAATCAAGTTTGGCAAATGCGTTTACTACATTTCTTCCCAAGTGGTATTACCGGTTAATGACGCTACGATAAACAGGTGCAAGTACTTCATGCAAGGTTAAGAAAGCATGCAGAGCCAATGTGTTGTATACAGTCAGTGACCGTACATGTATACCACCAATGAATATACTGTCAATGTATTTTTATTGCTCAAGTAAAACGATTGCAGTATAAATATATTACTTATTGACGTATTTGTCGCAGGTGTCCGACCTTATTGTCAAGACATGACAAAAATTGTGTGAATGCATACTTAAACAAGGAAAAAATTATTTCAACAAGCATTAATAGGTCTTGGTAAATATATGTGGGCTTTTCTCATAACATTATATAAAATATTTCATATAAAATTCTACGTTTTTGATTCGTTTGTGAAGGTGAATCATTCTGATTATACATCCCGTCTTCGTCAAGTTCAGGAAGGGCATACTTTAGTAGAGGGTGGTGTATTTGTATACACCACCATTCCGTTAAAAATACCACCGCTTCCGTGAAAAATATCGCCCTCGACTGTCTCGGACGATATTCTTCCTTAGTGTGGTAATCTAGTATGCAACCCTCAACTGCAGGCTGTATGTGCATAATATAATACGGTGTTCATAATTGATGATCCTCAATATGTAGGGAAAAACAAAATTTCCGAACTCATAAAATCAAGGCAGTAAAAGGAATAGTCACAAGGAAAGTCCGTAAAGCAAATAGCAATATATGATAATGGTCGGGTATTAGATTTGGCAGCTGCTCGTCTTTTCTGAAACTACATGAAGTGATCCCCGAAAAATTCTGGTATACCAACCCACCCACCACCCACCAGAAAACGCCGATCTACCACAGCTTCCTGATTAACTACATATCACTGTGCTAGCTTAAGGGTCTGCTTTACAGGTGAAAAAAAATCACAAGGCATGAGTCATGAACACTACTCATTACAAAGCCGTGGTTGCTTCTGTTGTACTGTACTAATATGCATATCAAAAGGCGGCGTTTAGTAATGAGTATGGCAGAGGTGTAAAGCTTTAAAATAGTTAGTATACCCTTTGCAAAGGAGATTGCTGGTATACATGTAGCACTACAAACCAGATACAGAAACTTACTTGTAAAAGACTATAGCCTCTTTCTCGAAGCGTTTGTAGAACGGTGTGCGGAAGTATTTGTAAACATTTACAGGCATTAACAACGCTTCTTGCATCATGTCAAAAATTTTACTCATACAAATGGCGATAGTGGGCGGATTGGACTGATTTGATTCCAGACATCCAAGTCTTTTATTGAAACACAGCATGCCAACACCTAATGAAGAGTTGGTAATTATAAAGGAAGTTAATTGTATTAAAACCAATTGAGTCATCAAAGCATTGGATGCATGTACATTGTAATTTAAGAATATTTTATCTTTATTGTAACCCAACATTTGTAGATTAACGGTTATTATATATTTGCACTGACAATAAATAGATGTACTATAAACAAATGGTACTGCAGTGTTAGTAAAACGGCAGTTTACCCTGTGAATCTGATCCGCGTTGTGTTTATGCTTTTACATGTATGTTGTACACATGTATTGTCACATACATGTATGTATATTCCTATTTTGCTACATTGTATGTGTGATTTCTGAGATTCATTGATTATAACCGTTCACACTGGAGTATAAGGCCGGGATTGGAGTACAGTTTTTTGCAGTTAGGTTTTGGTTTGTAGAATAAAGAATCGTCTTTGTCTGCGTATATATTTGATATTGCAGGTGCTATATTTCAGACAATTTTATAAAACTAACAATTTTAAAAGAACTCAATGTACAGTGTGTAGTACCTGATAGTACATGTACCTAAACCAAAAAATTGCGACAATGTCTTTGTATGTAATATGGCAAGGTTCGCGTATAACATTATTTTACCACTACAAATCAACCTTTAAGTAGCTGTACGAGGCTAAAACATCATTTCATTGTTAAAAATATATCCAGTATGTTCTTTTTGTACACTGTGTAAGTTTTTATATCCGGTAAGGTATGAAATACAATGTATGCCCCATATAAAAGTACATGTACCGTGTTTGTTTAAATTCGTATTGCATGTAATTAGAATACCATGAAACTGTAATTAAGGAATTGCTATGTAAATATATCAAATTAAACGAACCATTTCTTGACAATTGGAATATTTGCTATGAATGACACTTTTACTTACATTGTATCAAGCAAAACCAATTTTTCATTAATTGTTTTCTTATTTTACATAACCAACTGTATAATGATTATTAGGAGTCGTTAATAGTGAATACTGTCCAGGGGCAGATCCAACTACAGGTGTGCTGGGCCTCCCCCCTCTAAAAAATATATAAAAAATTTGGGAAAAATTTAATTGTGCTTTATATCTTGATTTGTCACTAATTTTACCTTCAGAATGTGTTTTCTTCGCCCTGCAGATAATTCTATTATCGCCCCTTCCCTCTAGAGTTCTAGATCCGCCCCAACAGACAGTCAAACCCATCACATCTATGTCTTTTGTACTTACTTTCAGTTGTGTAATTATACAAGTCCCACAAAAGATCGTCTGTAGTTTGTCGCCTCCTAAGATTCTCTATCATGTCGTTTGTAACTTTTTCGATCAAAGGGACGTAACTCGCTACAACAGCTGGTCGCAACATTTTCTCCTGGGCTGGTTTCCTCCTTTTTGCCCAGTCATCACCTTCTCTATGGAAAAATGCTTAGTAAGGTCATTATCACGATAAATCGAATGCTCAAGAGACACTGATATTGCTGAAAAGTTAAGGTTTCCCAAGTTCCATCAATTTATCTATAATGTATTCATTATAAGCAACTTTCATAAAATACATGCAATTGCATATGTAGAGGGCATTATAATGGAAAAGAAAATGCCAAAGAGACAGTGAAATCGCATTAAATGCAATGGTATTATCTGTATTGAAGGCAACACCACTTTTAAAGGGCAGTTAATTTACTAATAATGCCCATTGCATTACCAACTATCTTGTATAAATGCAGCGGGTATACTGTGTGGTAAATGTAATGCACAGATACATTGTTAAAGACCACATGACAATGTTTAAATCATGCAATAAGAATGGATCATAAATTCGTATAACCCTGATATGAAGTACATTTAGCTACTTTTATTTCATCGAAGTGTCTGAAACAGACGTGTACCTTGAGGTATTACTCCGGGCATTAATACGCAAAACCTTATTTTTGACATTTTTATGATTATAACACAACCGTTTAAAGTAAAGTAAAGTAAAGTAAAGTAAATTTTATTTAAAGTCGGCATATATGTACAAATAATAAAATAACACGAGCACTGAAGTGCTCTTTAACCGACTACAAATAAATAAATAAATAAAAAAAAACTCGACAACCGTTTAACAAATAAGTTAGAATGGATGTAGTTAAAGCATTCCTGATATATGTATGAAATTATATATGAATTAATTACTTATTTTTTAAAATTTTTAGTTGGTCGTCCACACTTGTTCATCTGCAGTATACAAAACATTCGCAAAAAAGATACACGTAACGGTTCCAGTTTACATTGTGCAGTAAATGCGTAAATTCTACGTGTATTTAATTCTGTTTCGGTTAAAAAATAATAATAATAATAAATAAAAATAAAACTAATGTACAAAAGAATCGCTCACATTTGAATCTAAATTTCGTGTGAATTTCTTCTTTTGGGTTATAATAATTATTTGCAATACATGTACTTGACAAGAGAAAATGGTACATGTACGAGGGAAAATCGTGCAATTTCAATGGGTTGATGGAGATATCGACAAACATTTACATTAATGTCTTGGATTGGACATCCTCCCAAGTCAGGGTTTTAAGTCCACCCTCACTCCCTCAAACCCCTGGCATCACTCATTCATATTTAGCGGGTATCGTCCAGCGCCATTTAGTGAGTTACTTAAATTTAACTCGGATCCAACATCCAATCAAATCACTCGTAACAGAAAGTCTTCGATATAACTTACAAAATTGCTACACATAACGTCATTTTTTTTAGTAAAGACTCTAAACAAAATCTACAGTTATCATTTTTGCTCATATTACATCATTTGTGACATCATACAACTTTCAGTTACTTTATCGGACCGTCCATTACCTCGTATTATTGTTTACCTTTCCACAGACATTTTATGTTAAATCGATTTTCATTGGTGCTTCGCATCCTGAAAAGCAATCAATCAGAATTGGCTGGACGATACCCGCTAAATATGAATGAGTGAGGGAGCGAGGGAGAGAGGACTCAAAACCCTGACTTTGGGAGAATGGGATTGGACAGAGTCTCGGTGGAAGATTACATTTTTTTTTAAATTTCCTGAGTTATCATTTGTTGGTAATTCGAAGACGTTTAATTTGCCACTAATAAAAATTATGCCTTCGAGTTCAATATAATTCAGGTCTTTTATAATGATCAATATTTTTTTCCGAATTATCTGAAGTACTTTCAAATTGGTTATTGTATCAAATGTATGTTGCAATTGTGATCTCCACGCAGAGTGACCGATGTTCGTTTCCCCTATGCTCCATGTAGCTTGAGTGAGTTCCGAATGTAACACACTGTTCGAAGCTTGGTGGGATTCGTTCGAACAATAAGATTTGTAAGTCTCGATTTAGTTTCATTTTCCTTCCGGAATAAAGTATGTAGAACGTTCATAAATGCATTTATTGTTTACTTCCAGGATCTCGAAATATTGCAGTGCAAAATCTTTTATTTTATGCTTTTCTTAACATTTTAATCGCACAGAACTATATATTTGTCACATTTAATCGGTATTTTTACACGAAAAAAAAATTGTTAAGCTTTTGATACTGAACTCAACTCTATATACGAATATCATTACATTTGAATGATAGCATTTTCGAGACACTACGGTGTCATGTAACGAGATTTACGTACGTACATATACCGACTACAAATGTATCTAAAAATGTCACATATACTTACAATACTACCAATCCTTTCGTTACATTTAATCTCTCTGCTGTTACAAGACTTATATCAAAGGAAATCCTTTTATGAAGTTCGTAGTCGGCATTGAACAATGTTTTGGCGTCATCTGGATGATTTAAATAAACCATGTATCCGGTCCCAAACCTCATTTTAAAAATGTCGCCGTAGATCTTTGCTTTTTCTTGTATGAGATCACTAATATCGTGCGGTGTATATTTTGCTAAATGTAGAAACCATTACTGTAAGTTACTAATTCCTTTTATAAATTAATACAGTAAGATATTACTACAATTATTGAGTATAAGGAGTGAAACAAGATATTACTACAATTATTGAGTATAAGGAGTGAAACATAAGACCCAATGGATCCATAGAAGAAATCATTCGAGGCCATATTGGCACATAGTTAAAAACGTGCGCTATCGCAACACTGTTTGTTTTTTTAAGAGTGATACATGTACCTAGGTTTTTTTAATGCGTTTTTAAAAAATTAAAATAATTGTTCAAAACAGGTTCATCGCCAGTCCTACATGTATTTAACCGTTGCTTACATGCATATACTGTTTACAGGGGTGAATCCAGAGGATCACCAAATGGACGGAGTAGAGACGTCCATAAGCACCCCCACAAAAAAATCTTTCATAAACATGCCATTTCGATGCATGCACCTACACGAAAGAAAATACGCTATTTTCTTAAATTTTGCAAATTGGTAAAGGGGATATTTGCTAGCCTTGGCGGCGTGCATGCATGCGTGCTTGCTACTCCCATAATCTTCATTTTATATGTGTAATCTGTTTTGATTGGTTGTTGGGGTTTAGGACATATATGGATTTTGACATATATGAATCATTTGACTGCTGACGTTTCCGGATCGGTATTATATACAATATATATAAAAGGGGCTGAAAAATTCCCAAAGATGTTAGAACTGTCAAATTTGCGATGCAAATTTTAGGTCGTTCCCTCCGCGGGACTCGAACTCGTACCGCTGTGACATCTATGGCAACACCGCCTGCACAAAGTCCAGCGCCCTAGACCACTCGGCCAGCTAGGCTATATAAAAATATAGCTTTCGCTGGCTGGGTCATTCCTCCTCGTAGGATTAATCTATGGCTCTAACTTAGTACACGATGTATGGAAGTATAGGACAGTTCATCCAGGTGTTATTATGTAGGATAGAGGATCAAATTAATGATGCAAGTCACAACACTGCTTCATCGGATCAAACTGATACAGGGAAGATAATGTTTATAGAAGGAGAACTGTCATACATGTTGTTGCTATATATAGCCGATCATAAAGTCTGTCGGAAAACCACATATTTCAAAATATAGCATGCAAGCGTTAACTTGCAGTTTGTTTGTTTTTCTTGCTTTTGTTTTTGTTTGTCCTTTTTTTTTCGAGTAATATACAGTTGTACAATGGCTATTCGCCCACCGATTGAAGATAAGATGAGTTCATCGGCTTTAGAACAACTGCATGTACACAAGGCAATAATAATTGTCTTTTTTTCAGCTACATGTACCAGCAAAAACGATAGGTTAGGTAGGTAAAGAAATCATTTATTTTCAAAAATATTCCATAACAACCTATACTTTAACAGTGCTTGGGCCTAAATGGCTTTAAAATGTTTAGGGTAAGCGCATGAAACTTGGGTAGGTATTGGTTGTAGGAAACAGACAAAATTGTTTTGACCTTATTGTGTATTTATTTACATACATACAAATGCATCTGTCTACTTGTCTCACAACGATCACTTTGTACTTACAAAATGGTTTGAATAAGAACATGGCTCCAAAGAATGGAATTTCAAACACTCCTTTAGGTCCAGGCATTTGACTGAAAGTCTTGACATGGGTCGATATCGGAGGTCCATCATTAAAAGAGGCCGATGTCGAAGAAAACCGACTGGATAATGTAAAAACAAGTTTGGACTGAAGATGGATTTTTCCAGAAATCAATCTTGCTAGTTGAAACGACGCCATTTACAGTTCTTGTACTTCTGAAACTTTGAAAAATATGAGTTTTCAACGAGCATTTTTCGTAGTTTACTTTAAATGTTAATTGTGTCCGTTATGTTTTCACCTATGTCTTGGCTTTGTCACTTACGATAGAGATACAATGAATGCTGATGTATTTGAAACTAATTCGGATTGTATGGCAAGCCATAATGGACAAAAATCAATATTTTGTAATATTAGAAAATAAATTTTTAATATTACAAAACCATTTTTTTAATATTCGAAAATATTTTTTATTATTAGAAATTCATTTTGTAATATTAAAAATTCATTTTCTAATATTAAAAATTCATTTTCTAATATTCCAAATTCCTGATTTAGTAATATTATCAAACATCACACATTTCGTAATATTACAAATTGAATTTGTAACATTGGAAAATGAATTTGTAATATTAGAAAATCACTTTGCAATACTGCAAAATCAGTCACATTTTTTGCCTAATATTATAAAATCGTAATTGAATACAACAAATCCATTTTCTAATATTAGAGAATCAATTTCTAATATTAAAAAATCGTTTTTTAATATTAGAAATTCAATTGAATTCTTAATATTAAAAAATTATTTTTTTTAATATTAAAACGTCTTTTGTGATATAAGAAATCTAATTTGTAATATTAGAAAATGAATTTGTAATATTAAAAAAATCATTTTTTGTTATTAGAAAATACTTATTCTTGTCCACTTTGGCTTGCCATATGAAATAATTTGTTTGGAATACAAATAATAATAGTAATAGCGAGCGCCGCGAAGCGATGTGAGCTCTACCGTTATTACGTGTACTTTCTAAATTTCCCTTAAGGTTCCCCAGTATACTAACGAAAAAAAGTCGTCCCGGAAGTGACAAAAAGTGACTGTCCTTACGGAGAAATTTAATCATTTCCTTCAATCAAATAAATAAAAAAAATATGGGCAAAGATTTCGTTTCAGTAAAAATAGATTCATCTTTTCTGATAGTTTTCAATAAAAAAAACCCTCCCCCATTAATTAACAAGACATATTTTCAAATAGAAATATTGATTTTGCTTGCTGGTTAAATATAAATAAAAATATTGCACTTACGAAGCCCCCCTTATTTGTAACGTCCATTATTATTTTTACGAGTCTCGCACAGACGGTACATGCTCACGGTGGTCGCTGATTTATGCAATGCCTACCCCATATTAAAATTTAAAAAACACTGCACTAATTCATTTTATTAAATATAGATTCAAAAAAATATGTGTCGTACAGGTATCGATCAAATTATGTGTATTTTAAAATGAACCGTCACGATGTTAAGTGTAGATGTAGGAAAGGTGCAGATGATATCAGATTTTGACATGTTACGGATTCATTGATATTTACCGATCCGCAACCAAACGTTTTAAAAATAATACACGTTGACACATTACTTTCAGTGTAGATAATATGGTATATTTATTCACTTTAACTTTTTAAATTAAAAAGTCATTTGGTACCCCATTGCGAATTAAATCAAATTTTGGGATTTATGTGTGTGTGTATAAAATTCCATGCAAATAAAAATATTACACTGATTAATAAAAAAAATCAATAAAAAATGAAATACACTCGATCAAAACGGTATCTATAGGTTTGTGTGTACAAAGCTGCTAAGGTGTAGCTGCACATAAATGTACTGACCGTGTAGTTAAAACTTTGCTGTACATAAAACTATACACGTACATGGTGTACATGTACTTGTCTTTTCAATGTCAGCGTTTTTGTCGACCATTATTGAAATATGTGTAAATTGATCTACGAATACTGTTTAATTGTAGTTATATATTGATATTTAATTACGTAAAAATAATAAGTTATTTGACCTACCAGTTCCTTTTTTGATGCCTTACGAATCCCATATGTCGCCCATTAACCGCGATTACATTTAAAGAAGTTTGATGAGCACACACGTATAGTGCATTTCGTCAGTTTGTTTACTGACAGTCATTTTTAATTTTAACCCTTCTTGAGGTCAAATGAAGAAACTTGTATTTACCGGGAAATTTAATTTTTTTGTGTGTTTTTTTTAACTTGGATTGTAACTCTTTGGGATCCATGTTCTTGAAAGAGTCAGGCAAAGGTGGATTCAGTGCGCAGGTGCTTATCATTTTGCTCGAGAAGTGTTAGTTGATTTTTTTTTTTTTAAAGTCGACAGTCCATGTGCTTTATTATACATATAACTAATGCATTGCGAAAATCTGATTTGGATTACGTGAATGTGGATACAAATCATATCCAAACTTACATAATTTACATAAAAGGTAACATTTCTGTAATGTTTACATTTAGTCCAAAAATATATGTCGATTTACAGGTAACTTGGGGTGATTTGTTTTCGCCATTCCTTTAATTTCTTTATGTTTATTTCTGTAAATGATTGCCATTCTTTTTTTTGTGGAGGCATTGCCAATTTCTTTTAGGTTTATATGACTTTTACTTCTTCAAGCAACGTTCGAGCCTGAGGAATATACATGTATATATACGTAACTCTCGAACTCAATAGATGTAAATTTAACAATGTACGTTTTACTCAATCTAAAAAAAAATAGTCTGTAATGCTAGTATATGCTTCTACCCGTAATTCGCACTCGGGCATGTGTCTTGGTGATTTTAGGAATCAACCACTTTATTTTGTGGAAGGGGTCAAACGTTTATTAAGTACTTATAGTCTATTACATACACTGTACATCTTGCAAGTTGAGTATTTGATGGAGGGAGTTGATTGTATTATTATTATTATTATTATTTTGTCATGTCAGTTTTATGAAACTATGTATTAAACTAGTCTAAAACCACCGCAAATTCAATGCACCTGCCCACAGATAGGAGATGTTTGTCATTTGTCATTTTCTTCTCGGGAGAAGGCGTGGGGTGGTGACTGAGATTTTATTCTGAGTTAGAAAAATAATTGATATTATTTTCAGCAGTAGACTGTTCCTTTTTTTTTGCTCATACAAAAGGTCTACTGAGGATACTGAAAAGCAAGAAATTAAGACTGAAAACACAGAATAAAAATTATCAAATCCGAAAATCAAATCAAATGAATGCTTAATTAATAGTTGTGATTTTGAGTTCGTTTTCAAGAGTCACTACTTTGCAACCGCATGGTCGAGTAAGACGAGGGCTTCCCCGGTTTTCGTGGTCTCAACTCAATAAATACTACAGAAAATTAAATCGTACATGTATATTTACATGTACTTGCATGTAAATGGCAGAATATTTTAATTGAATATAAATCACGAATGTTTTGAAAACTTAATATTTTCTGTAAATCACATCAGCACTTTTTGATAAATTATGCAGAAATCGTGCATCGTTAAGACGTACGAGTTCTATTGCCCACTCTCTACATTTTGATATCAATTAAGATTCCTCTCCTTGAATTTCATTTTGACTTTGTCAACCGGAGTGGCAAAGATCCTCAATGTTGTTTTCAATTCCTTCGCTTCTGGTGGCATCGATACTTCGAAGTTCTGAATGATCTGAAAAATAAACCCAACCATTCTATATAGATTTGTTTTTGGTAGATAATCTAACATCATTCTAAAGGAGACATGAGTAGGATTGAATGCGTTATAAACTAAAAAAAATATGGACAAAGCCAATGAAATTATATCGCGTCTTCCCTACCCCAGAAAGTATCCAATCAAAATGTAAATTAAGTCGGAAGTTGACGTCACTCCAGTCTGAAATCAGATCCAACGGTCGGCAAACACGGACGAGCGAACAAGCAGGGGGGATAATTTGAACTGCCAAATCAAACGGTTATTGGGTATCAAAATTCTAATGCATTATGCATTCAATTCAATATCGTGTGAAGCAATACAAATAATAGTCACAACAAAATTAATTTCTGTACTGACTTTCAAAGAGATTTCTTACAGTTGTTTACATCGTTTTTAATTCATAGAGGTATAAACAAATGTAGGTGCAAGAATTATTATAATTATGCATGTCATCTTTCAAAAATATACCTTTGTTATAGCAATGAAAATTTCATTTTCAGCAAATCTTTGTCCGATACAAGACCGTTGCCCAAATCCAAACGGTTTATGAGCGAACGGGTATTGTCTGCTCTTGGCTAGTTCCCCTTTTGTCTCCCTGAGCCATCTCTCAGGGAGAAACTCCGTGGGTTTCGGAAAGAATCGGTCATCCATACACATCAGTCCGTTGGTGATGCCAACCATTATCTGGAAATGACGGATAGAGGAGTCATACATGTACATGTAGTTGCCCTAGTATTTCAAATTATCTAATTATCAATATACATGCACACAATAACAGAAACATCTTGTTAAAGTTTGAAAAGATTCCCTTTAGCAGTTCTTTAATTATTATTCTGAAAACAAAAGAGTACAGAACACAGACAATTCTTTGAATTTCTCCAATTCATCATTTCGGTTTCCATGTATGATATAGTTGTGTCTTTAGACTCCGCTAGCATTCAAGATGGCACCATTCTACAGAGCTTGTCGAAACTACGCAGACGTTTTGTATCGCGCTAGACTTCTAACAAGTAGGCTACTGGAACAGGGTTGTGTTGCTACAATATTGAGGTCAATGCCACAGACGTTTCGTGGTTGTCATCATGAACTCGTGGATCGTTACAGTGTATCCATCTGCGCCATGAAAACTGATTTGTTCAACGTGTCATAGTTTCCCTTTCCTCTTTCGTCTACCCCGGACTTGACTTTTTATAAGCAACTCGGCGGGTGTTTCTAGAAATGCAGAGGACGCTTACCCTACCGGTGCACCTGGTCCAAGTTTTTAGTGGAGTCTAAAAAAAATAAAACAATATAGTTTAGGATTACGTTTCAGTAAAATAAACTGATCATTTTTGATAGTTTGCAGGTCTTTAACTTTTTTTATTTAAAGAAGTGAATGTGATGTTGTGAAAAAAACTTCGGGAACACGTGGATGTACGTACGAGTATCTCCGCTGTTCCACTGTTGCTGTTGTCAAGAACCTAACCCGCCTTGGAAAAATATATAACTCCGATTGTATTATCCAAATCAAAGCTTGGCTTTTCTAAGATAGGAAAGGCAATCATATTCTTGTTTGGAATTTGGTGCTGTCTTCTGAATCACATGATGTGTAAAATATTCCCACCATTCGTGGAGAACTGTAATATTTCCGGTATCTGTACAAATTGATCTGACCGGCTAAAACTGAAAAGGATTAAAATTTGATTTGATCAAGTTGACATGCATGCCAACCTGTTTGGAACCGAAAGTGGTAGGGGTTTATTTTTGGAATTTTTTTTTATCCTGGAAGCAAAATGTTTTATCCTGTCAGTGAGCACATTTTGGAGGATATGAGACACCAAATTAGGGGAGTGAAAACTTACCATTTTTTTCATAATGTTTTCCCGTCTCCTCGATTCTTCACGATGAAGAAAAATGCTGCATCCTGCCGGGCCCTAGCCCAGCATGGTTTATTGGAATGTTAAGTCTGCCTGACAATATTCACAAAAGGCATACATGTTTCCTTAACATGAGGCCTTTATAAAGGGGAATTTGTCGGTCCATGAGGACTTGAACGTATTATCATAACGCTTCATAACTTAGACTTCCATTTCTTGGGCTTCATCCGCCATCTTTGTATTGTATCAGGGATTTTCCCAAGTTCAAAATCTAGCGCGCCAATATACTTTTTTAATAGGTGCATATGTATTTAAATAGCCAATGAAAAGATCGGTGTATATACTTTGTCTGACATGCGTTTCACTCTCCTTTATTAAACTCCCCCAGTAATGGCAAAGTCATCACATTATGGACTCGACCAAAACATAGAGTTGCATTAAATAAAGATGAAGAAAAAAAAAATCGGTAATCATTTTTGAAATAGGTAGAAAAATTTCTGAAGTTAGTAGGCGGTAGAAACACCAGAAAATCGGTAGTCTACAGCCTAAAGCGGAAGGGTTGGCATGTATGAGTTGAAACAAATAAAAATCAGGCCATATGAAATAAACTGCCCTGTTAGTACTATAATACTTCAAATAACACTTTTTTTCTAATTATAAAAAATAGTGCCTTTTCAACTTCAGGGATCTACAAACTTGTAAACAAAACCAAAAAGGGGGGAGGTTCCAATACCATTGAGAGAAAGTAAACAAAAGAGAGAGGGGAACGTCGACCCAAAGAACGTCGTCCAGTTTAATCCTTTGCCCAACTTGGTTCTTATTTACATTTGTAACCTAGCAGAGCTAAAATTACCTGAGAGATTCTTTCAAGCAAGCTTTTAGATAGGACATCTGAGCTATGTGTTCCTTCGTCAACGAATCATCTCCAACAACATGTTTTATTTACTGGTATAGTTTTGTTTGCTTTTCTGGATTGACACAAAGGTTTACAAGCAAAAACAAAATGGAATTGGCGGACTGAAACAGACATAAACATTTTATTAACAAAAGCGAACGTCGAGATAGAAAGAAATACTGGGAGTCCAAAGTGTCCATAATCACGGAATTATCACTAAAACAGTTAGCGATGACAATATTGAATGTAGTGATCGACATGTCCAATTATTATTTTTTGTGGAATATAGAGTTGCGTGTACATGATATAGGTACATGCTCTTTGATTGGCCTTTTCAAAGATGAACCCGGATCTGACATCATATGAAGAACTCGTTTCGAAAAAAAAACAGAAGACCTTTAGCCTTGAAGTGCACCTGATATCCATACTCATACATTTTAGTGAAAGAAACGCCTTTCCCCAATCTTTTAGCGCCCAATAGTATATACAATGCACATTAACAGCAACACATTTCAGAAGTAGAAAACCGCTTTTATATGAAATGGAAAGTATAAAATACCGAATCGATTCCGGCACCAAAGAGATCTCCGACTATGGAACCAACTTGATCGTCAGTCAGTCTGCCATCAGCAAGCAGAGAGTACATAAAATTAGGCTCCTTCTCCAAATACTGCTGTCATTTTTCTTCATTTTCAAGATTTTGGAGAAACTTTCTCTGTGCTTTAATTTCAGCGCATATAATGCTAAATAAAATGTTTTTTTATAAACATATTAACAATATAAACAACTACACCTACATGTACAACATGTAATATAATCACGCATGCACAACGTATACCTTAGAGTAGGATATAGAAACCGAGTGACAATTTTTGATTCGGTTGATAAAAGGCGATTAACAACCCCGCCAGTATTAAAATGTCACCCAAAGGCCACTCATTAGTCTTCAATGAACAACGAAGATACCCTCACACCACAGAGAAGGCTGCAGCTGGCCCCACATTATCATTATACACAGGTACATGTATCTATTGAATTTTTACATACATGTACATGTAATTACCTACAAACCTACCTACCTACCTTTTTTATTCTATTGTAATGGTACATGTATAACTCGAACAAGTGGATTTCATGAAATTCCGAAAGGGAAGGGGGGAAGGGGGGCTTGCTGGCCTTAAATGGGCTTTCTCTAGTAATTACTACTGTGAATGAAGACTTCATTTTTATATATATTTTATGTATAATTAAAATAACTAACCACGAATTTTGAGGTTATGAGAGGCCTACAATTGTATATGTATGTCCCCTCGTTTGAATTCTTAGCTCCGCCTTTGAGATCTTTACTACTAATAATAATAAATACAAAAGAAAAGAACGCTTTTTTTCCGACGCAGTCGGTATAGTGTCGCTTTTTACCCATTGACCTTAAAGACCTATTCTATGGAAACTCAAGTCACCTGATTGCAGCCTAGTTTCCCGATTGGCTAAATCATGTAAATACTGATAATTTAGTGGCATTCGAAAAATCTATATCGAAATTTGCATTTGCATGCCATGTGTTATTTTCTGAATGAAATGTGGAAAATTATAAGTAAAACGAACAAACTTTTACTGCGTCGGCCATCTTTTTTAAAGATAGTACTTGTTTTTCTTTCAAACCATGAATAATAAAGATAAACCCAACAACCTTAAATTTCCTGAAATCACAACTAACTTGTAAAAAAAAACTGCCCCCTTTTCAAAGCGCCTGTAGAACGGGGTACGGAAATACTTATAGAATTTCACTGGCATAAGTAGTGTTTTCTGCATGTGGTCGAGGACGTTCCTCGTGCATATGGCTGTAGCAGGTGGTTCTTTTGCAGCTGAGTCTAAACACCCTAGTCGTTTATTGAAGCATACGATACCAACATCTGCAGTTAGAGGGAAAAATGGGACTGGTTTCGATTTCATCACGGGAACCAGTAAATGTTCACGTTTATACTAGTCAGGTTACATTGTATTTGATAACTGCAGAAAGCTCCCGCGAATAGAATGATAATGGATATGGTGAATATCAATGAAAATGACAATGAAACCGTCCTATGACAGGACAGGTTGTAACAAAACTACATCATACACAGGTAAACGAAATAGTTAAATTGCCCACATATACATGTACTTCAGCAACAAAATATCAGTCAAATCCAAAAGTTTTCCTCATATTTGAAATTAAGTTGAAGCATACAGTTTGATTGGTTACAATTCAAGACGACGACGGACTTAATGGTTGCCATGGTGCCAAAATGTTAAAGTTTTAGAAGTTTCAAGTTCTAACCAATAGCTCGAAATTTTGATTTTCAACTATTTTGCTAGCAGACTTAGTTCAAAATGGACTATGTTTACATGTACTAACTCGCCGTCGTGTAATTGTACAGATCACTTAACAGATCGTCTGTGGTATTCTTCTTCTTCAGATTTACTATCATGTCATGGGTAACCTCGTCGAACAAAGGGACATAACTCGCTATAACAGCTGGTCGCAGCATTTTTTTCTTGAGCAGGTTTCCTCCGCTTTATCCACTCCTCATCTTCTCTGTAAGAAATCATCTGAACTAAGATTCAAGCAGAAATCAATAGGCTAAACATATTTTCATAGGAGAAGACCAGACAGGGAAAACAGACATTTACCAAAATGTAGACGGCAGAGGAAAGGTATACTATACCAAGGTGAACAAACAACAACAACAAGACTGATGTTATGAACGTATGTGTGAATGAATTACATAAACAATCATAACTAAAGGCACGATATTCAAGTTTTTGTGTCCATTCGTTGGAGAACCTTCCAGACAGTTAAAAAAATCCCCCAAAAAATCCCTAAGAATTAAACAAGCATACAATAAACAACAACACAAAAAGACCTTATTAATCAATACGAAGAAAGGCAATCGGAACATCACTCTGTTTCGGAGATGACCGTGTGGTGTTCCCATTGGAAGGAGAGGACAAAGGGGTACTGGAAGTACTTATTTGTACATGATTTTAGTACAGTATAGTACGAATTATATTATGATTTTATCAGTAGGTTAATGCATGAAAATGTACGTAAAAGTCCAACTGATCATGATATGGCAATTTCACTCAGGGAAAATCTTCTCTATTTGAAATGATCTCTGCATTAGAGGATATTTTTTGATGTTTTTAGGATGTTAAGAGTTTTTGGCATTTTTAACTACCACTGAAATATTCATTTGCAGTGTGTTTTAATGAAATTAATTTAGATCTTTTCACCAAAATAATTGTTTTTCGAACAATGTTTCACACACTGTCTGATATTTGCAGAAAACTGACATTAAACACATAAATAGACGTTATATGTTATCTGGTAAAATTTCAGATGTATTCCAATATTACGTGAGATTTGTTGTCTTGCTCTTGTATTTGGTAGAACTACATTTAGTCTCTTTGCAAGTATTACATTTATGTCAAAGACAATCCTTTTGTGTATCCCATATTTCGCTTGGAATAAAATTTTTGCATCATCTGGATGATTGATGTAAACTATGTAGCCGCCACCAAACCTCATTTTGAAAATATCGCCGTAAATCTTTGAGTTTTCTTTCAAAAGGTCAGGAATTTCATGAAGGGTATATCTTGCTAAAATCACAACAACCTGATTTATACGACTTAGCATAAAATTTTATGTCGGTAAAATATTAAAAAAAACCAAAGCACAACAAAACAAAAAAAAGCAAAAACAAAATAAAACAAAATAAAACAAAACAAGACAAAGCAAGACAAATTCAATTTACCCATTACCACTGCATGAAAAAACAACATCCGGTTTAATGGACTGCAAATGTAGGTCGTTTAATAATTTATGTTCATTATAGTTGAACATTTGAAACATTTTAACCCTACCGGTGCACCTGGTCCATGCTCCCAATTTTTAGTGGAGTCCGAGTTGCTCATTTACTTTTGTTACTTTGTATGTATGATTTTAGTTACTTTATGTTCTTTGTTGTGTATGTCTGTTTTCCATGACTGGTCTTTGTCCCTGGATTACATTCTTTTGATTACCGCTATAACCTTGGTTCCCTTGAATATTCTTTTAAATTACATAAGAGTTACAATTAAAGTTTAAGACTATCCAGTTTCTTTCTAATGTATAATAAAAACGGAGAAAAATGATATGGTATGGTCTAAATAAAACAACTAAAGCGCTAGCAATATAAACTCTCCCCACAAAATCTGGAGTGACATCGGGTGCTCCGGATAGGTAAGAATGTCCTGCTCCGCAAGCAGCATCCGTCATACAGTCGTTTAACAGAATGCAAACCATTTTAGCAACGTTTTCAAAGGAACGTAACCTACCAACACCCGACAACATGGTTGGCGGTCTAATTTTTGAATTCGGAAAAATATCTTGTATTTTATTTTATTTGTTTATTTTTTGTTGTTGCCTTTTTCCTATTTGATATACTGTAAGACTATAATATTATACTTACAAAAAGGCTTAAATAAAAATGCAGCTCCAAGGTAAGGAATATTATACATTTCTTTTGGACCAGGTATTTGGCTGAAAGGTTTTACAACAGTTGTTTTCGGGGACTTCTCAATGCAGGTAACAATCGTTGAGGACCACCGAATGGGAATGGCGGCGACAAATCTGACAGTATGCTGTATAATTACCGAACCTGACTTGACTAGTCTAATTGATGTCATTGACGGCTGTACTTTCTATGAACTCTGCTATTATATACTTGTATCATTAGGGAAATCAATAGGGAAAGTGAATAAAACATTGAATTTTAATATTGCAAACATTGTTTCTCGCACATAGCACATGCTGACAAGTTTGGCAAAATTTTGAAAGATCAAATTTCAAATTAAAATGCGTAAATCTCGAGAGAATACTACAACGCTTGGCAGCATAAATGAAATTTAAATAAGCTGAATACAGATTTTTTAGAATTATATACAATGTATATTATTGTACATATCAATACAGGGAAACCTAAATAGATTGCATTTTAGCAACTGTCTGGGTATTAGTTTCGGATAATGCAGGGACACATACATGTACTCATCGTGTGCATTACAGAGTTTGCATGATTCCTTCGAAGACTGTACATGTACTTTAAAAGTACACGGTACAAGTACTTGTCCGTATAAATCCGTTCCATTGCTACATGTATATGTATGTTTTATGAGTGGATTGGTATTTGTTTGAAAGTTGCTCAAATATAAAGATAAGCTACATGTACTTACATTCGTACCAAAAAAGATCGATGTTGTTTCGATTTTACGTACATGTATTGATACATGTAAGACCTACCAGTTCATAAATGCTGTACAGAAGGCTCACATCTGTGCCATAATCTCTTAAACGGATGATATTACTTAAATTTATCTATTATATATCCCTTGACGCAACCGTGTGCTCTCCATAAGTAGATTTTAAAAATATATATAGTAATATCAACCTCTGTATGTAGGATACAGAGGGGGAAATGATGAAGACAAGCGTTTAAGAAATCATTGATTTTTGTTTATTAAGCGAGTACATGTATTATATATATATATATATATGTATTACGTAGGAATCCATATAATTATTATGCGATATGTGCATGCTATTTTAGGATAGGGATTTTGCATCAGTATACTGTCCGGTAAATTAATTTTGTAATTAATGCAGTTAGTCTGCAATAGCAATTAGTTTTACGTTTGGATACTGTAAAATTCGGAAATTAATAATTTGCGATGGCTCGATCAAGGGCATGTGCTTTGTATTACAGTATTCTTTTTGTAATACCAAACAAACATGACACATCAAGATACAATGTACATTCATTATTCAGTCTGAGACTTTAACAAGAATAAAAAAAAAACAAAAACAAAAACCAAAAACTAAACAAACAAAAATAAGAAAAAAAACATGAGATAACCTGTCAACATGTATAATGCCATGGACCTGATGTAACATGTGTTTATAGCGTAGTGAAGAGAGACCTGAGGTGACTTGTCTGTGTGATATATTGAAGATGAATCTGAGGTAACCTATCTTTAAAATGTACTGGAGAGGGACCTGAGGTAACCTTTCTTTATAATGTAGTGAAGAGGGACCCGAGGTAACCTGTTTATAGTATAGCGAAGAGAGACCTGAGGTAACCTGTTTATAGTATAGTGAAGAGAGAGACCTGAGGTAACTTGTCTATATGATATGTTGAAGATGAACCTGAGGTAACCTATCTTTATAATGTAGTGAAGAGGGAACCGAGGTAACCTGTGTTTATAATGTAGTGAAGAGGGAACCGAGGTAACCTATCTTTATAATGTAGTGAAGAGAGAACCGAAGTAACCTGTATTTATAATGTAGTGAAGAGGGAACCTAGGTAACCTATCTTTATAATGTAGTGAAGAGAGAACCGAGGTAACCTGTGTTTATAATGTAGTGAAGTGGGAACTGAGTAATCTATCTTTATAGTGTAGTGAAGAGGGACCTGAGGTAATCTATCTTTATAATGTAGTGAAGAGGGAACTGAGGTAATCTATCTTTATAATGTAGTGAAGAGGGAACTGAGGTGATCTATCTTTATAATGTAGTGAAGAGGGAACTGAGGTAACCTGTGTTTATAATGTAGTGAAGAGGGAACTGAGGTGATCTATCTTTATAATGTAGTGAAGAGGGAACTGAGGTAATCTATCTTTATAATGTAGTGAAGATGGAACTGAGGTGATCTATCTTTATAATGTAGTGAAGAGGGGCCTGAGGTAACCTGTGTTTATAGTGTAGTGAAGAGGGACCTGAGGTAACCTGTGTTTATAGTGTAGTGAAGAGGGACCTGAGGTAACTTCTATATATGCCAGTTCTTCTGATAGTTATACCATCAGAGCCGGCTCTACTGCTCTACTGCTCTACTGCTAGGACTGTCAGAAGACCTGCTCTAGAACTGTTCTGATATTTCTATGACAGTTTTGAGAGAGGTTAGTCTAGAACTGATCTCATTTGTATGGGTTCAATTTGAACGAACCTAATAATGGAAAGTACTCCTAGTCAATTAGTGTTGTTCATCGGTTTTAAAACGTTATTAAAGAAAAATGAAGGGAACCAAGATTCGAGTAACATCCAAAGAACATTACAATGCATCTAAAATTTAATTTATTTGATCTCTCAGACTGCATCATTTCCCCTAGATTCTGATCGTGCAAATAGTCAAATTTCACAATCAGAATGATGGATTTTTTAAAACAGTGTTTCACCCAATTACTTTTGTTACTTTGTATGTATAATTTTAATTACTTTATGTTCTTTGTTGTGATTGTCTGTTTTCCATGTCTGGTCTTTGTCCCTGGATTACATTCTTTTGATTACCGCTATAACCTTGGTTCCCTTGATTACTCGCTGCCTGATTCTTACATGAAATGGGTTTGTCTGTTTATTTTAATGTATGCCAACTGTTTCAATAAAAGTATAATAATAAGAAGAATGTACTAGTGTTTCTTAAAACCACTGTATTAAACCCCATTTTTATTCTGAGATCAATTGACGCTCCCTGCATTAGGAATTTCTGGATCCGCTACTGGCAGAAAACAACAAAACATGTTAGGGTACAAAATGTATGTGCAATGTGATTTACATTCCCAAGCAATGTGTAAATATATTTTCACTTACAAGCACATTTTATAATGGTCATAACTTCTAGATTCACAAAGGTTTCTATAAACTTTTCAAAATCAAATGAATGACACCACGACTGAAAAAAGTTTGCCCATGCTTAGCGTAATTCTGATATTAGTTTACAGATTATATTTGACCACTAGCAACTTACATGTAATTAACTCCTTAATGCACAACTTATGTCAAATGATCATGAACACAGTGCGGGTCCGAGTGTCAAAAGAATAGGCCTGCAGCAGGGGTAAGCTTGTCGTAAAAGGCGACTTAATAGTGCTCAGAACCCTGGCCGGGGGCTAGGGCGCTCTGCCCACAGAGCAAATGGGTTGTGTGCCCCAGGTGGTGGAATGGGGTTTCCTGGCGTGTTACATGTTGGGGGAATTCAGGCCATAATACGGAAAACCTGACCGCAAATCATAGTGGTGCAACGTGTTGGGAAAGTTTCTACGTTCCCCGCACGTTAAAGAACCATTCTATAGTATTCTCCCTGAGTAGGAACCATAGGTCTCCGCCACAGGAGGCTAAACTGCCCGACCCTACCCACCTCTCCCTATTTCCAGGGGCAATCAAAATTCGTCGACTTCAGTATAATATCCTTCTATTCCATCACATTTCATTATCATTTCATGTTCATTTTATAATCCATTTCATGTTGGTTGCCTGGATATAGCTGAAATATTGCTGTTCGGACGTTAATATTCTATACAGAATTACATATAATTTTTTGTACATGTACATATAATCCGTCTACAGCCTATATACTGATATAACACTGAACCGAGAAAGTTTATCATAATACAATTCTCACTTAAACTTTTTAACTGAACCCAATAGTTCGGTACATGTAATAATATCAGAAAGTCTGCTATGCTGTAAAACCACCAACGGTATATATTGGGGTGCAGAGAGAGTTACAGGTATCTCCGACATGCATCTTGTGCAAATTTTGGACAAAAATAAGTATATAGCCTGGAAATCCCCTACTGAATTTTATAGACCGCATCCCCCCTTTTTTTTTTAAACATGTACTCCATTAAGTTACATGTAATAGAGTCCGGGTTGTTCATTCATTCTATGTCATATTTGTGTTATTTATTACGTTAGTTTTGATAGCTTCTTATGTCTCATTTCTAGTTTTAATCATGGTACGGTCACTTAAAGATAAAAGAACGCAGCCTTAGTAACAAAGAAAAAAGGCGTTGGTCCTTTCTTTCATATTTTTTTTATTAGGGGAAGGGGTGGTAGTTATAGAGTTTCTTTCTACATTCATTTCACAAAGACAATAAAATCAAAATTGTTTACATGCATTAACAGCTCAACTGGCCTCATTCGAGGACCTTGAATGCATACTTCATTAAACAAATATAAAACATAGACAGTACTTACATATATGACAAAACAAGTTATTGGCGTGTAGATTATTTCTTTCAACATTGATAATTTTATTAAAAAAAAGAAACAAACCATAAAAGCCGACTGATAATTCGAACAAATTATACAATTCAGACAGGTTAGGTGTTAGTTTTTGATGGTTATAAGGTTTCACTTACATGTACCAACACTTACGTTACAATTACTTTTCATTTTAAAAAAATGTAATTGACAAAGTTCCGCTGTGAGCAGGGGCGTAGCCAAACTTTGTTTTGAGGTGGAAGCCCAAATTCGACAAGGGGTCTAGGGGACCGCTCAAGGCTGAAAAAGGGCTTTACTGAGAGATAATTTTGTGGAAAATGTTTTTTTGTTTTGTTTTTATAATACCAGCAGTGAACTAAAACTAAAACTAAAATGAAGAAATTGTCTTCCCCAATTTGATATGTTGTATTTTGTATTGTTTTTAAATGTCGATCCCTTCAGGACCCGCGTATGGAATTTTCACATCACAACTCATACGCTATGCTAGAGCTAGCCGTAACTACGCAGACTTTATGTATAGCGCTAGAACTCTAACAAATAAGCTTCTGGAACAGGGTTATATTGCTACAAGATTGAAGTCATCACTACAGAAGTTTAATTGTCGTCATCATGAACTCGTGGATCGTTATTCATCTGCACTATGAAAACTCATTTGTCCTGCATGTCATAGTTTTCCTTCCCTCTTTCGTCTACCGCGGACTTGACTTTTTATGAGCAAATCGACTTTTATGAGCAACTCGACGGGTGTTTCTAGAAAAGTAGAGGAAGCTTACCCCATCGGTTCACCTGGTCCATGCTCCAAGTGTTAAATGGTGTCTGAGTTGCTCATTTACTTTTGTTGATTTGTACGTATTGTTTTGGTTATTTTATATTTTGTTGTGTGTCGTCTGTGTCACTGGATTACATTCTTTTGATTTCTGATAGAATCTTGGTTCCCTTGATTACTCATTTTTCCTTACAGTTGTCTCGGAAATAATTGTATCTCGAATCGGGTTCCATAGTTAACCTGATTTTAAAGCTTTTGAAAAAACCTTTCTATGCAACATATTCGTTCAACTATTTTGGAAAGAGTCAAATACACTTTAAATAAAGATTTTAAGTCATCATTGCAGTTATCATTAGTTTGGTAAATCTTTATGGAAAACCCATACATGTCTTAACTTTTGAATAGGTAAGTGTTGCTCAATCAGCGATAGTACGCCTGAGTCAGTATGTGCTCTTTCTATAAGATCTGATTGTTTTCATGTTTTTCATGCTGTCAAAATGACCTTGAATCTACTAGCAAGTGGGTAACGTTGACATTTAAAAACTAATATTCAACGTGAAAAAAAATGCATTTGTGATTTGAAATTGATGAAACAATTATGAAAACAAGATTTGTCTGCTGTGATTTTGCATGGATTCCTTCATAATGTATTCTATTTTGATTCTACATGCTTATAACGAAGATTGTTGTACCTTTGATATCTATTTCACATGTAACCTGTTTTTTTTATTACAAAGCTAGATTACTTATATAAACTATCCATCTATTTATTGTGTATTCACAGTATCTCATCTATCCATCTATTTATTGTGTTCTCACAGTACACACTGATTTTTCTAATTCTTACATTTTTAAAATCAAATATTTGATAAACTACGGGTGTTTTAAAATGTTATTTTAATATCAATTGTTACAAACTGTCTTATCCGTTTTATTTTCTATTACAAAATGTACATCATGCCTGTTTCTTACACGGAATTGTATAACCTTTTCTTTTATATCCGAATTCCTATTTGTTTCTGGCATGGATTGCGCTATATCATCATATATTTCTGAATAATTAAAGATGATATTAATATAAATCGAAATGAAATTATAATTTTATGTAATCGAAGACGAGCATTTTTCATTTTGATATATTGAATCCAATACAGATACACAAACGCAATTCATTATTTAATGCATAATCATTAAGTTCAAATGAAATCTACAAAAGGGATTGATAAAATAAACTTTGCATCCTGTTTAAGTACCATTCTGTGTAAGAATCAGGCAATGGGTGGCACATCATATTTCTTAATGTGGTCTTTTTTGTCACAAATATTTTCAGTGCATCTAGAAATCAACCAAAAAGCTATTTTAATTTATACTGCTACATCTGTGACGTAGATATTTTTGAATGCTTATATAAGGAAAAAGTACGTGAAAATTTTCCCGCCATTTTTCCATAGTGCAATTCAAGTGAATTTGACCTATCAATATTTTAAAAAGGCAAATTTTACAAACACTTAAATGGATATTTCTGGAGGTCATCGGGTTTAAATACTTGGTTAATGCGTCATCGGTTTTAAATACTTGGTTAATGCAATGAAAAAGTTGGCGTTTTTTTCATGTGCCGCATCTTACACACATTTTGCCTGATTCTTAGACGGAGTAGTACTTAACTAACAAACTAAATGTCATGTTAATAAAACAAACTAATTTATATTAAACAAAAGAAAATAAAAAAAATGTAGTTTGTAGATCGTAAACATATTTGATTAAAGTTTATTGTATGCAAAAGCACATGAAATGTTTTTCTTCTTGTTCATTAAAAAGTAAAATTTGTAGAAGTATTTTCTGTCGCTCTTGATCGAAGACAAATACACAAGCAAACAACACTTAAAAATAATCATTACATTTTAAAATATTGTCTTTTTTTTCACATTGTTCATTCTTGGTCTGCTGGCTTCATCAACCTTTTTTTCCTATTTATTAAGTCATAAATAATCCAAGTTAATTAAAAACAAATCTACACAATCTACTTACCTAACCATAAATCATTATATTGCTTTATGAACACAAACGTTGTTATTGTTATATCTGTGCTGTATTTACAATTTTGGTGGTTTCTAGGTAATGTACTCTACTCGAGTGCAATCCAAGTACGAGCCAAAACCAGGTACACAGTGTGACTAATATACATGGTCACTGTTATTTATAGGGTACACATTCGTTTTCATTTGTTTGACTGTAACCATTACCTATTTACTTGTATCATTTTTGGGTGATTTGATCAATAAAGTTCACTGGGAACTCAAGTGAGATATGAGAAGAATATACGAAATTTTTTGCATTCGATTTCACTGAAATAATTTTCCAGTTGTCCTTGAAAGTTTTACTTTAGTTAATGCCTGCAACGTACACTTTATGCAACTGATCACATCAAAACCAATAAAATGATGCAGGTATAGTTGAATATATTGGCATTTATAAGAATGAATAAGTCTTCTACAGTTTTAAATATGCTAGAATTTATTTTCTTTAATAACTTGGAGGTGTGGGCTACATGTTAAATATACGAATCTAGTAAGATCCTTATTCCGTATTACTGGTTGTCCACCGTGATTCTGCACACTAATTTTATCCATGTAGTTAACTAGTTTACATGCTCAGGTTCAATTCCTGTCAGACTGAAATCTTATTCCCGTTGCTTCTAAGGTAGAATGTTAAATATTATGCCAGAGCAGACTTTTTGTATCGCGTTAGACTTCTCACAGTTAGCCTTCTGGAACAGGGTAATGTTGCTACAAGATTGAAGTCATCACTACAGAAGTTTCATGGTCGTCATCATGAACACGTGGATCGTTACGGTGTATCCATCTGTAATATGAAAACTGATTTGTTCAACGTGTCATAGTTTCCCTTGACTATTTCGTCTACCCCGGACTTGCCTTTTTATGAGCAACTCGGTGGCAGAGGACGCTTCCTTTACCTGTGCACCTGGTCCATGCCCCCAATTTTTAGTAGAGTCCTGGTTGTCCATTTACTTTTGTTTCTTTGTATGTATTATGTTAGTTACATTACGTTCTTTGATGTGTTTGATGTGTTTGTCTGTTTGTCATGTCTCTTGATTACATTCTTTTGATTTCCGCTAGAATCTTGGTTCCCTTGATTATTCTTTCGAATTAATTATAAGTATGAGAACTTCACCTCTGTTAGGACATTTCTACCTCGATAGTAATTATTTTACTGACAGGGAAATAATCAGAAAAAAAACAAACAAACAAAAGAAAATAAATTAAAAAAAAATAAGAAAAATAAAAATAAAAAAACAAAAACAAAAACAAAAAAGAACAAACCTAAAGTAGCTCTCCAGATAAGAATCATGCAAAATGTGATTCATGGTTGGAAAGCCTTCATATTTTTCTTTTGATCTTATGTTAAAAATGTTACAGTAATCCGAGATAAACATGTGGCTTTTCATATAACCAATGTTCTTAGGAGATACAAATTGTATACAATAAACTGTCGAATTAAAACAAATTTATGAGAGATAACTCTGAAAATGACACTAAAATACGGAAGTAATTGTTGGGTTGTCAATGTGGATTATCTTCTAAAAGCAGACAAATTGGAATAAGAAATTACACATATGGACAAATAAAGAAACAAAATAATAATAATAAAAAAATAGCCTTTCGGAGATGTATCACATATTACAGAGTTTGCATGATTCCTACTAAGACTTATACTTAAATCTTCATATAACACACTATTGATACAATTTACGTTAACAGGAATTCAATACAATATTTTCACTACTATGGGTTCATTGTTAAAGGGACGAAATAATATTTTAACTCTTTAAATTGCTTTTTCTTCATTGCTCAATTCAAGAGTTTGCAAAAAATCTTATCGAAAAAGTTTCTTCAGATTTAAAACAAATTGGGTTTATGATTATTACATGTAGACGCACCATTCTTCATTTCAATTTACCTAACCAAAGGAATATACTTAATCAACGCTATGGAAACCAAGAAAAGAAGACAGTTTCAAACCCTCTACTCCGCTACTACGCTAGACATGACGTCTCGATTGTTCAGTTAAAAAAAACAAACTATTAAACCAGTAGAAACAGACAATGATGCTGAATTAGCCCACGACTAGAAACTAAAATCGACTGTGACAATGAGAATATTTGATATTTTTTGTAATATTATATATGACATGTAGGCGAGGGAAACACAAAAGCGCTGATAGATTAAGACTTATTACAATATTTGTTCTAAGGTCGATCTTATTATTTATCATATCCTGTACTACATGACTGATTTGTCTCTGAAAGGAAGAGGTTTTTTAACAACTGTATGTTTTTTCCATAATATTTGTCTATAAGTCAAATGTCTGATGAAGGCTAAAATTGACCAATCTCCTGTGCAGAATAATGTTAGCTTATTCAAAGCCTTAGACTCATACTCAGTAAACTCTTTGCATTTATGTTTATAAGTACAACAATTGTGTGGTGCTCCTATTTGTTGACAACGTCCGCGTTCAGAAAACAATGACTTCAATGATATCAGAAACAATCGCGTCGGAATAATTGCTGATGGGGAGGCTGGCTGACGTTAGATTTCATCGTGGGCTCAATATAATTTCATATTGTAATATGATCATTCTAAAGTCTTTATATCACGATAAGCGAGTTTTGAACTAAACAATTTGTCATTGTAAATAACGGTATGGTACGCAGTATCACCATCAGATACCGTCATGAAACCCCGACTCTTCTGTAGAGAAAACTGCTTTTATGTTACATGTAATATTGCATACAATATATTGTTATTGATACAATAACAATAGGATTAATTGTTAAAACATTTGGTATACGCTTGAAATTTAGATAAACTCATATTTTATAAAACATTGTTTCAAAAATGATATCATAAAATACAAATCTAATTCATTGTAATGCCTATGAGACATAACAATTTTCAATAATATTTTGTTTTTGCTTCCTAGAACAATAGTTTTATATCTGGAAGAATTTGTAGACGTCATTCGTCCTGCAATTTGTCGATAAGACAAGGTAGGGGAGAACATTACAATACAAAAATAAGAAGTTATATAGCATTCTACATAAGAATCATGCAAAATGTAATTATGGTTGGAAAGCCTACATATTTTTATTTTTGATATTTTGTTTGAAATGTCATAGTAAACCTTAAGTTACATGTGGTTTTTCATTTAACCTCTGTTCACAGGAGATACAAATTATATAGAATGCACTGTAAATTTTAAAATTAAGGGAGATAACTCTGTAAATGACACTCAAATACAATGGAATCTATTGTATTTTCAATGTTGATTATCTTCTAAGAGCAGGCAGACATAAATGAATAATTACTCATTTCACAATATAGACCCATGAAACAACTTAATTACAAAAATAAAAATATGTAGCCTTATTTGGGGTGTATTACATTTTCAGATTTTGCATGATTCTTACAGAGACTGCTACTTAATTCTTTCAAGTAATACTTTAATAGGAAGACAAATAAAACAAGATTAGATATCGGAGAATATTCAAAAGATAATGCCTAACTTCGTTGAAACAAACAGCAACACTTATTAAACAGATATATCATGATTTCGTATAGTCCGCTTAAAGTTTGCTTAGACATAGACATAGACAAGCTTTATTTAAAGTCGACAAGACATAAAACAATAAACCTAAGCTCTAACGAGCTTTTGAACCGACAAACATGATATTGACAGTTATATATAATCATACAGGTAAGTAAAACAAGACATACATATACACACAGAAGACATTTAGACAAACATAAGAACACATAATTATATCAGTCAGTACTATGATACGAGAATATAAGCAGTTGAAGCATACAAACACTAAAAATACTACTACTACTAGCTAAAGAATAAAAAAATAAGCAAATAAGGAATAAAGCTATTGTGCAACTCAAGCAAAGTAACCAAAAAATAATAAAACTGAACTAAAATAAAACAAAAGTTTTACTTGTGGTCTTTCTTTTCAACAAGATTTGATAAGACAGGAGATGCTAAATTATTAAGTATTTTAAATATTTCTATTGCCATTGTTCTTGTTCTTTTTATATACATTGTTGGCAGTTTTGCCTTGATTAAAAGATCTTCATATGTTGAAATATAGTCTTCATAAACAAATATTAGGGCCCTTTCCTGTATTTTTTTTCATTTTTTTGAGTATCACCTTCTGAACAAAAATGCCACGATACTGGGCAAAAGTTAAAATTTGACTGTATAAATGTCTGAAATATGGTTAGTCGATTTAATTTGCTCAAGTTTTTACCTATTCTTTTTAAAATATTCATATATTATCTAACACCTGTTTCCAGTCTTCTAATAACCTTAGTAATGTTGTTTGACAACCGTGGCCTTTTCGAAATGCACATAAAAATTTATCAAAAATAGTTTCAAAGAAAGTAGACAACTGTTCAGCTAAAACTTTTTCGAATATTTTTGATGGAATAAGTAGTAAACTGACTGGTCTGTAGTTGCTCTTTGTAAAAAGGTCATGCTTTTTAAATAATGGAGTGACTTGTGCCTCTTTTAGTCTGCTTTGAAGTATTGAAGTTTCTATTGAATAGTTAACCAGTTTGGTTATTGTTGGCAATAAGAATGATTTGCCATATTTCATGAGTTAAACTGATATTTTATCAAATCCTGTTGCTTTCTTCACATTAAATTTGTCAATGACCTTTGATACAAAAGATTCATTTGTTGGAACAAATTCTAAGTTATTATGTTTAAAGACCTTTTCTTCAATCTTCAGAAGGCCTGGGTGGTTACTCTTATCAAATGTACAATCTTTACCTATTTCTTTGGCAACATTTACAAAAAAAAATCATTGAATACCTCTGAGACTTCTTCATTTTTTGATATAATCTCATTTTCTTCTTATAATATAATTTTGTTTTGTGTACCTTTTGATTTTTTTGAGAAATACGGCCTGATGGTTTTCCAAAAATCAGTCTGTTTACAGCCTTCCAAACATCTTTCTTGAAAATTTTCAGATTTTCTTTTCAGTTTATTTACTAAATTTCTGTTTGTTCTATATTTTTCCCAAGTTTTAGCATTTTCGACATTGAAATATTTATTATAAAGCATTTTCGTTTCATAGATTGCTTTTTGTTATGCTCTATTCATATAGGGTAACTGATTGTTTTAAATATTAATCTCTTCGATTGGTACATATTGATCAAAGACATTGCAAATATCTGATTCAAACCTTTCATAAGCCTGGTTCATTGCTTCTAGAACATGATTGCTATAAAAACACCTATACAAAGGCACACGTTTTGTAGTATACAACCGCTAACGAATAACATCACGGGCGTCTTGTTATAAGCAAATATAGATCACTTTTCCAAAGCCACTAAGTTCATTACCTTTTCGTTTGCTTTGTTATTATTTTTGTATTAATTAATGTGTAAAAATTGCCTATCTCATCAGCACACAACAAATATCAAATCAAGTTTGGATAATTTGTATGATAATGGAGATCAGAAATAGTAATATCAAATTAGTTTATCGATCAAAATTATTTTTAAGGAAATCATATACTGAATCTATATGTATGTATCCCTAGAAATGAAATGACGTACATTTTCTATTAAGTAGCAGTCTTTATAAAAATCAGACAGGAGGGGATTAATGCATATACGAAACCCACCACCAAACACTTTTAATCATGATTCAGTAATGGGTTTTGACAACAAAACCGGTCTTAGTTTGTATTGTGTTGTTGCATCCTTGAGATAAAAAATGTATAGATTGTGTATAAAATTAGCGCATTGAAAGATTTACGGTTCTTGCTTTAGTTTGATATGGTTGATCTTAGTGGAAAGTTAATGTATTATTGTAAAATGCAAATCTGATACAGACAGTTGCGTTAAAATGTAGAATATGTATACATCACAAAAACATCGTTTGTTCGGTATGTATTTGTACACCAAGAATTACCACCACCATAGGCAGTGTTTGAACTTTATATAGACATTTAAATCGTCAGAAAAAGAAACAATCATCTGGTCATATATACTGGTACAAGTATATTTTGTGTATTCCTATATGATGAATTAGTATAGTTAACATTCAATGTTCAATCACCTCAAGATATTTCTGGAAGATACACAAGATGTAGTTTATTTATGCATAATTTCCTTACAGACATTATAGTTGCATCATGTTTCATCTTGTTTAAAGCTTATTAATGATTGCTTTTTTACAGACTAAATCTGAAACCTAAAACCATCGATCTTGGACAAAAGTCGTCTTAACAGCAAATGTTCATTCGGAATAATTGTCTTGTTTCATTTTTTCTTCCTTTTTTCGGTCTACTTAAATAGAACTCAAACTTACTGATTGTTGATAAACCTGACTTATTAGAGTTTGCCGCTTACTAACATTGAAAATGATAATGGTATCAATCATTTCATATCTGTTTACAGTTTAAAATCTAAATTTTTTAATATCCTATATTTATAAGCCTGAATTTAACGCTACAATACCGAAACATTGAAATAGAAGAAAAACATACGTAAATACATATACATTTTTTAGTTATTTCGAAGTTTATGCCTTGTTTACATTTTGCTACAAATAAAGTCCAATAAAATGAATTAAACTAGGATAGTGTCGCAGTATTACCAAAGAGCAGTGTCAGGGAAAAAAACAATAATGTCAAGAATGGCCATGGCAGTGTTCTGTTGCCTTGATTAAAGTATTATAAGCTCTGGATGACTAATATTTTTATTCTACAATTCTTGCAAAATTATATTCATTTTATGAACGGCCAAGTTTAAACCAATGTGTACTTTCGAAACACCGATCGGCTGGTGTGTATCGTGTCAATTTATTACGTATTTCCACGAAGGCAGCTGGAAGTCCTTGGGAAAGTGCATCTTTTCGTTGAGCACGTGAGACAAGGTTTATCTTAATTGATACATTTTTTCAATATATCAAATGCAAATTCGTTTAAGAGAAAATCAGATAACAATTAATGTTTTCCTTTTAAAATGAGACAACTTTTGTTACACGCAATGTTTTTTTTGTCTTTTTTTGGATCAGTTGATTTTGGATTATACTACATATATTACTCAACTCAATTAACTTGGAATTTTATATATGTACAAAACAGAAAAACAAAAAAATATCCTAATAGCAAGCCAAATCAAGTATAGAATTTTACTATGTGCAATACAATGAATGTAGCCGTAGAATTTTCTGAGTTTTGCATTTGTGATACAGCAAATTCTTGTAAAATTGTATGTTCGTTATATATATTTCGAATTAGTCAAATCTGGATAGTGGGTCGGTAAAAAACCTCGGGGACCTATGGTCATACAGCAGTGGCATTGATCAAGTGGTTTTAAAGTACAAAAGAACTGTAAATTTGGACATTATCATTTTAAGACACTTAAAGTGTGGCCAGAAATTGAATAAAAAATATTTTGTTATATTCAATTTACTGTCGACCAACTATAGAAAAATACAGATACAGATAGAGAAATACACATAGAGTAAAGTAAAGTATATAAAATTAACCAGAAAATGCATGTGGTGTTTTTATTTAAGTTAAACGAATAATTTATTTGATTATATTTTAGAAAACAACTTGCTTGTTATTTTCTATTGAAATTAATTAACATAAGAGAAAAACAAACGTGTCTGCTTAGATACACAATTGTCTGTCCGAGTGGGATGGCTAGCTATGCTTCCACCAACTAGCTAATAACAAAATGGTATAATATGTCGGACTAGAATGATGCAGGGTGTGTTTTTTTTCAGTTATCATTGAACTTTTTATGTTAGTACCTCTTAATGCCTGTAACGTACACTTTATGCTACTGATCACATTAACAACAAATATATATATATATGTAGTGGGATTTATAAGAATGAATATGCCTTCTTCATAAGCTAGACTTTACCTGTATCTTCCTTAATAACTTTATAAAACTTTGAGGTATGGGCTACATGTTAAAGATTCGAATCTAACAAGATCCTTATGCCATATTACTGGTTGTTCTCCAGGATTTTACAACACATACTAATTTTATCCATGTAGTTAAGTAGTTTACATGCTCAATGTTCCAAAATGTTTGAAGTATCTGCAATAAGATGGAGTGTTTCGAACCTGTGGCAAACATTGCCTAAACAAGACAATGGCAAACGTTGCCTAAACAAGACAATGGCAAACATTGCCTAAACAAGACAATGACAAACATTGCCTAAACAAGACAATGGCAAACATTGCCTAAACAAGACACACGATAATGAACATGAACATACAGCAATTTATTACATAATAACTGATTGTATGGATTCTTAATTAAAACTGGTTTAATTTGTTTATAATGTCTTGGCAAGACACAATGATAATTGCAAACTAATTTCGTTTTAATTTTAAGCACTTAATTATTCTGAATGAAAAATATTCATCTGTTTAGAAAAATGAAGTCAGGTATGATAATTAACTTTTGTGTTTACTTCCTATTTTCGTGTTAAAAAGCCATGTGCGTGATACGACCTAGGGAATTTAATAGTTATGTTTCACGAAAATGTGCTTTCACGTCATCTTGTTCAGGTGTTATATCTGTAAGGATATAATTTATTTTCATGTGACTTTGATGTCATGTTCTATTCATCTCCTGTTTCTGTGAAGATGTAATTTCCTTTCTAAAAAAATTTTTACGTCTCTAAACCCGCATGTTGAATAACAAAGAAACGGAGTTTAGAATGACTGGTACTCATGCACTATTAAAAACAACACATAAAATCCGGGTAATACATATCTTGAAAGGAAAAACACAATTGATCTTGAATTATATTATGAACTTGAAGATTTTATTATCCGTCAAAATTTGATTAAATGAAATATAACTCATCCTCATACCAAACAAAATACCAATCCCCATCTACACCTTGCTTAATCCATATGCCATCACCTCCCCGTGCGTCATCAACCATAGAAATTGACGTTTACCAAATAAAGTAATAAGATAAGTAAAGTGGAGTGACAGGGTAGATACTACGGAGGTGATCGTAATATCTATGAAGAAGATTTAAGCCTCTTCTTTCATTTATAAATACATAACCGATTATTTCAATCATCATGCTCTTGCATTGCTTCAAACTGACGACACTAATACCTAACCGGTTCCAGTGAATCGAATTTCCAAGTTTCAAACGTCGAGAGAATCGTAATGAAAGGAATCTGTCTGTATCTGAATAAACACTGGCATATGAAATTTTAACAAACTCTTACCAACATAACGGAACAAAACAATTTTACTCCGACTTCGACCAATTTCACCACACAACAAACTTCTAATATGAATTTCTAGTCAGATCTGACGATTCAATTCTTTTTTCCGACGAAAAAATAATACAAATTTGGTTGTAATAAATAGGTCGGGCAAAACCTTTTTAAAGTTGAATTGATGAATGTCAGAAAATGATCACGTGATTCACATGGGAAATCCCAATTAAACGAAAGTAGAAAATTCGCATATTTTAAAACCTATCTAATCATACAAACCTCGTAAAAACCGTATAATATAAATTTTAATAATTTTAAGACAATTTGATTGTTGAATGGGACTTAAAAGTATCTAAAATGACTTTAACTGTCCTGCAAAGATAAAAAAAAGAATGTAGTATTTATGGTAGACCACAACTCTAACAAAATCATTGAAACGTTTGTATTCAGTATTTTACATTGATCTTGTGTAAGCATCAAAGTAACATGGGCTGATTTCACCCTATTTCAAATGTAAGCTTAAAAGCCTTTTGCGAAATTGAATATGATGCAAACATATCACTGATTTCAAGAGTTATGTCCCTTACCCTTGGTCTACCTTCTTAAAACCAAAGTATCAGCACAGAAAACCAAATCCTAGAACTAATGAGTTGTACTTAGTATGTCAATGGGACTACATTACTTTTTGTCTAAATGTTTAATACAAGAACTAAAAAGAGATGAACGGGTTTGGATACATCCAATTAAGTTTGACAATAATTAATATTGACAAGAAGGTCTACCTTACAAAATAGAATGTTACTTGATACGCCACCAGATTTTATATCTAAATATCATAATGATCCTTTGTTGGTGATATTGTATCATTTCAAACATTTCAGAGAACTTTAAGTGTAAGTAATTTTAAGAATCAGGCAAAATGGGAAAAATTAGAAACACGTTTGTCAAAAAAACCGATCTGACAATATAATTCCACTGAAGGATGCTATTTGGAAAGACCTTTAGTTGATATCTTCATCATTGAATTTGCTAAAAAAAAAATCAATACAATGTTAGAAAAATCATGTTTTGGTAAAGGTATTTGCCCTTTAAATGTTCCTTTACAGTGCATTTCAATGAAATTATATCTCAATGCACCAACACGTTATACAACATCAAAATGATAGGTTTTACATACCATGTTTCAACGAATGCCTGATTCTTACAAAAGCTGACACTAAAAAAAAAGGATAAAATGAGTTTATTCTATCAAGGTATATTTGAAATTCATCAAGATTCATCCGTTCTATTTCTTTGTTTGTGTAAAAAGTCAATCATGATACAAATACTCAAAAATCACTTTAATTTCTTTCATTTCAGTTAACCTTGATTGGTGTTGCGACCATCTTTGGAGAAATAGACACGATTTTAAAATGAACGATGACCCTGAAATACTCCATTTTAGGGAAGCATTACTTTTTCATGTTCACACTCTACACCCTGAAACACACTAACATGATGCCAAACTTGCAACAGCTACGCTTGTATATCACACACACACACACACACACACACACACACACACACACACACACACACACACACACACACACACACACACACACACACACACACACACACACACACACACAAAATTGTTTTTCTTCTTAAATTCATATCAAAGACTGTGTACAGAGTTCATTCTCATTAAATAGGATTTGTGCTTTGTTATTTTCTTCTTTTAGTAAGTGTGAGGTTCCTTGTGAAAATTTAACCGTTACATATGTAAATGAAGAGCAAAAATATACATAACCACGAAATATATAAGTCGATCGCACAGTGACATAAGAATCCTATTGATAGTTTGCTTTCTGTACAATCAAACATAAAATATGGCACACCTTGAAAACTATAGTATATCATAAAAAATATAATATTGGCACAAATAATAACGCGTAACCAATGGGACAAATCAAATACATTATAAGATCTAAATGCATGACCGGAACGTAAGAGCATTCATCACAGGCGATCAACGTACATTTAAACAATGTAGCGAACCGGATAAAATAGATTTCATATAAAACTGAACATAAAACTCAAACATATTTGTTTTTTTTAATTTGTTTTATTCACACACTTACAAATGATGTTTACTTGATTACTTTTTTGTAAGAAGAATTGTTTTAAAATTAATTATTATTTCAGGTTCTTCGACTGCATTACCTTCATTGCTCTACAAATGCATTAACTTACCGATTGTGACAGCACATTCGTGACCTTCAAATTTGATCCGCACTTTTGTGCTATTTGTTTTGCCATGATCATGTACTTTCTAAGGCTTGAGAGGCTTGTCTTTTTGTCGTGGTTGTCTGTTTTCCATGTCTGGTCTTTGTTCCATGATTACATTCGTTTGACTTCCACTAGAATCTTGGTTCCCTTGATTACTCGTACAAAAGAGAATGTTTTAGGGCGCATTCTTACTACAAATACAGCAAATTACAGAATCAAATCACTGGAAATATTATAAAATTTAACCACGAGAATAGAAAATACAAGGCTAAATTAATTTTTTTTCTCCAGTAAGCCAATTGTCATGTCGTATTTGGCTTTAGCTTGTACAGAATAGTCATTTGTTCACAGTTTAAGAGACTTTAATCAGAAAGCAACTGTCATGCCCAGAAGATAAAACAAATTTTGAATTAGGTGTAATAATAGCCCCCTGTAACAATAATCTAATAGTAGCTTCCACTTTGGACAGAGCTATTTAACATCATCATGTGTGCATGTCGTATTGTATTTAACGACATGCCATATAGAAATAAAGGCCAATTGGTAATTTCCATGGTGTGATACATAGACCGATACATTTTATTTGGAAGCAAGACATATATTGCTTCCAAATAAGTCAAATCTATTTATGTACGGCTCTATAAATAATGATAAGAAGAAATTTATTAAATACAATATGTTCACTACTTCGTTGGTGGAAGATAATTACACATGTAATATTGACTGCCAATTGTTATGTTTCCGAACACAGATATATCTGTGTCGTAATAATGATTCAATATTTACATGCATGAATACTGCTGGTTAAGTTGATTAATAAGTACAGTTTATCAATTTAAATGAGGATATGACTCGAATATTAAGATAGAAATGAGTTATTATCCAGCAGAGTGAAACATGAAAGATTTAATATTGTGCGAACAAAAAATTAACTTTTAAGTGACAGTCTCTGTAAGAATCAGACAGTAGGTGAAACAGGATATGAAAAATAAAACAACCCCTAAAAACCATTTTAAAAGATTAATTTGATTATTTTAGTTAAATTGAGTTAAAATCTCATTAAAAAGCAATGGACATTTCAAAGACAGATGACTGTGTCGAACCTCATTTTCATTACATTTTGTTGAAAAAAAATCTGGGCAAATCCAATGTTCAGAGACCAAATAATGGTCTTCATTTTAAATAGAAAACGTTTCTGTGAGTAAAATTATATTGTCAGATCGGTAACTTTTTATGATTTTCCCCTTTTTGCCTGATTCATACTTCTGATTGTTCTTCTCAGATCATATGTTGTTTAGAATCAGAGTAATTTAAAGCGTAACTTTTTGCCTAGAAAGCAAACATATGTCGATATTTTTTTTTCATCTTAAGTCATATACAAGCGACGAGAACAGGACATGACGACTTCAATGCTCTTAGTATATACTCGACGACGTATTTCTTCCTTATCCATTCGTAACATATTATACTTTTTGAAAGCGTATGGCTTTTCTTATGAAAAAAAGAAATCTTCCCAAAATAACATCTGAGAAATATTTCGCATATGGAGAAGTTTGTCGGTTATATTGAAAATGTAAGTTTTCTCCGAACACCGTACTGTACACTGTTTTATGTTGATATAAAACAATACCTTGAATGACATTGCTCGTTCCCTGTACAAATCCACTTTCATGAAGCAGGGCTACCATGAATGCCGAGTGCTACTGAAGTAAATTTAATGATTATAAAACTGTACCTTGCATTTTCAATATTGCCCTTGTTATTTTCGTCTCTCGGGGCCAATCTCAAGATGTTGAGCGGATATCAAGGGCATTTTTTGAAAATTAAAACATTCTTCTTTTTTTAAATGTACTTTATTAACGCTCTGCATATTTGGTAGAAAGGCCATGGGTTAATTTTTTGTCACACATTTTTAACAAGTAATAGTTCATTTACTAACATTTCAAACCTCGTGCTACTGTTGTTATACTATAAATATAATCCACAATTCTAAATGACGCTGTTTGTCATATAGACTGTGACGTCGCCGATGACGAAAATCACGTTTCTCATGGTTTCGAACAGTTGGGTGGAATTGACGTCATTGAAGCTCAATTGAAGGCTGATTACATGCTATATGCTCTCTTGAAATGTTATTGTCCTTTTGGCAAATAACATACAAAATTTAGTGCTTTTTATAGTGTTTCCAGATAAGCAAATGACGCTTACACTACCGGTGCACCTTGTCCATGCTCCAAGTTTTTTAGTGGAGTCCGAGTTGCTCATTTACTTTTGTAACTTTTTTTTGTATAATTTTGGTTGCTTTCTGTTCTTTGTCGTGTTTGTCTCGTTTCCATGTCTGGTTTTTGTCCCTGGATAACATTCTTTTGATCTCCGCTAGAATCTTGGTTCCCTTGATTACTCATATGCATAGTCGGTGTCATTTCGATATAATGTGTTATACTGGTAAAGTGGATTAATTAAAAGGTGTGCTATGAAGATTATATTTAAAGATAGTAATTAATATAAGTTATTTTAAATTCGACGAACTATTCTCGTCTCACAGCTTATCCTACCGGGGCATCTGGCCAACATACCAAGCTATCTGCGATGCCGAGGTTGCTAAATCATGTTTTGGTCGCTGTGTATATTCTATATAAACTTTTTGAAATGTATGCCATGATTCGTCTCGTCTCAGTTCTAAAATTAAAGAAATCACTATCGCAGTTTAATTCATTATCTTTTTATTTCATGTTCAATTTTGCACATACCAACCCAATCTACCGAAGAGAATATTTTAAAGGCAACTTCTTACTCCAAATACAGTAAATTACAGAAAAAATGGAAATATTATAAACTTTAACCACGAGAAGAAAAAAACATATTATACAGGGCTTAATTATTTTTTCAAGAAAATCAATTGAATTTACATGTCATATTTAGCTTTTCTAATTCGTAAAGTGTAATCTTTTGTGCACAGTTTAGAAAGCAGCAATCTTATATTTAGTTATGCCAAGAAGGTACAAGAAAGTTTGAATAATGTATGGTGTTTGCTACCTGTAACATCAGCTATCCCTCTTTGGACAAATCTTTTTTACATGATTATGTGTACACATTTGGTTTTGCATTTTACGAGTGGCCATGTATCTATAATACGAAATAAAAAAAGCTAATTGGTTACATTCATAGTTTAATATAAAGACTGATACAATATACATGTATGTGCTGCTTCCAAGTAAATCAAACATACACTATTTATGTTGAAAAAGAGAGTCTATGAAAAACACAGGAAGTGAGTGGTACATGCCATATAAAAAAATCATTCATTTAAGATCACAATCTTTTGTTTTCTGAAAGATGCGTTTTTACTTGTAATTATCTGAAATAGCAAGAATGAACCAAATTCCAAAAAAAAAAAAAAAAAAAAAAAAAAAAATCATTGCATACTTTCAAAATGAAGGAAAATAATTCTTTGACTGTTGTTATTTTTTTTTTATAATTTAGGAGATTCGTTAAGGAACTTTAGAACATATTCTGAGTCATACACTTAAGAAAACACATATTCTTGCTGACATCAAAACCGTAAATGAAAAGAGGTTCGAATATAACGCAAGGATCCTTTTGAAATTTACCTATTGTGATATAGTGTGTCCAAAATATGGTCATTATTTCATGATTTAAAAACTTATCAAGAAGAATATGGAACGAAATGAAAACAAGGCACGTGCTTACGTGTGTATTCGTTATTGTAATATTTTTTTTAATAGGCATTAAGTATTTTGAACACAGGTGAATATCCTGTCGGCTATCATGGGAAGTAATGGCAAACAATAATTAGATCCGAGCTATCGATCTTTTCTAATACAAAAAAATACATTGTTTGCGCAATATTCTGTAGGTACTATCGAAATTTATTGCTTCAATTGAATTACTACAAGCATATTTCATTGAATAAGCAAAATTCAGTAGAATCAAAACTGTACAAATTTGTCAGCTACTGCAGCTTTAAGAAATGGTTGGATAAAATTTTCTCTGTGCTGTGAAAATAGCCAGCCTGGTTCGTACGTGAATAATATTCCATATATTTTGTAAAGTAATATAGTTTTAAAGAGTTTGAATGGTCTGGTGTAGGCGCCTAATTAAATGGATGGTAATTGAGCAAACGTATTGTCACATTATCAATCATTTTATATAAGTAAATTGCATGCAATGTTCAGTGCATTAGTGCTACGTTAGAAACTGTTGAACCTTAGTATACCATAATGATGCATCCATCAAGCTGAAGCAAAAAGTTACCTTGATGCATGATTTCTTATTAAAACAGACATTTGACCATCCATCTGGCAGTAATATCAGAATACTAATCTTTGTAACAATCAGACAAAACGAAAAAAGTACTTGAAACATACATACAACAACCCATCTTTAATTTCACTAAAGGATGTTTTTACTATTTATAATGACAAATTGTAAGACATTTATCACTGAAATGTTGAAATATAGGTGTTTTCTGCCGTGAAATGTGTATTTGCAGTGCAATTATATGAACTGTTTGCACCAAGGTGAAGTTGACAATCTTGCCTTTATCCCTTGACTTTGACGGTAGAAACTGTCAAGGTGATAATTTATTTCATAACAAATTATTCCTACTATCTGATTTTTACAAAGATTGACATTTAATGAATTTGTAAAAATATAAGTAAGAACATTAAATATATGAAAACGATTCAAAACAGGAAGTCTCAAGGCCTTCATATTAAATGGGTCCCCTTTCATATCCGATATTTATGATTATGAATACTATTTTATTCCTTATGTGTTAGACCCTTCCGAGGGTCAATTTTACTATTTTACACATACATGTATTTATATATGTTTGTTGCGAATTCTATTTCGCTATTGTTTTAAGTATGTACCACAAATCGCCCATCTCAACCTTTGTTGAGGGTATGTATTGCTCGAGGGATTTTTCAATATGGTGTGCAATACGAACAAATACAATATTATATAGGGTAATATTTTTCTATGTTTTAACAATTCGACATACATTGTATATAGTTGAATGTCAGAAAATGAGCTTTTTATAAAGATATCTAAAATACATTTAACACCAAATATTGATTGATTGATGGATAACAACAAATGGAATACATGATGGTGTATATTGACTATGATACATGTGTAGTTGCCATTCGAAATAAAAAAAAAATTGCAATCAGTCTTAAATATCGGCGAAAAATATGCCGAAGCGTCAAAAGCGTTAAAAATTAAGATTATTACAATACAACCTTCTAAACCAAATACTGATTAATCTATATCAGACATTTAATTAATTCCTTCCTGTTAGATAAAATGTATTTGGAATCAGAGTGAACTCAAAACGGAACAAATATTTCAGACCTTAGGAAAGGAACGCAACTCTTACAAATCATTGGAACGTTTGTATTCAGCATAATACGACAATCTCAGGTAAGCATCAAAGTAACTTTGGCAGATTTCATTCTGTTTCAAACAAAAACTTGAAAGGCTTTAGTGAAATTGAATATGATACAAACATATCATTACTTTTAAGAGTAATGTCCCTTACCCTAGATCTACCTCCCCGAGGGGTTCGGTTTCGACAGATTTAACAGTGATAAAAAAAAAAAAAATCTAAGAAATTTTAAAATTTCTTGCTGCTAAAATTCTGTCCTTATTGTGGACCGTAAACTGGGTTTAAGAGTGATAGCGGCATGGTTATACTTATTAACATATCTTTGTCGTCCTCTACAACATCTTATACATGACTGAAACAAATCCTTGAACTCTTTTTTGAACCTCTCCTGAAATGAACGAATTAAAGAAAACCAATATATAGTAGATTAATGTTTGTGCTAAATGAAGCCGATAACTAAATACAAGATCACTGGTCCTACTGTGGTATGACGGATTCAAATGACTATAGAATGAAACAAATTGATGAACGATTAAAGATTCCAAGTCTTGCAAAAAGAAATAAGTGATCCAGTCATTCACATATGAGGAGTAAGACGTACAACTGATGATAAATATCCATCTGTTGTATACTTATGTATACATATAAGAATTTTTTTTTTTGCACGACCTATCAAGACCATTTATTGCCAATATATATCACATGGTTTATGATTTGCAATTTAAAGAACTACACTGTATAAGAACCAGACACAATGTGTGTAAGGTGTGGCATATAGAAAAATACATTTTTTTTTGCATTTCCCACACCTTTTTAATTTAAGCAGTCAAAAATATATACATCACAGATGGTACATTCAGGTTAAATTTAAGAAGCTTTTTTTGATGAATAAAATATATATATTTAAGACAAAAAGAATAAATTGAGAAAAATGATGTGCCACGCATTGCCCGATTCTTACACAGAATAATACTTAAAAAGTACAACAGTATATTCATTATAACGTCCAGGTAGATTTGATTATCAACATCTGATCTACACGATACTAGTGACATTCTGTCAATGAAAACTAAGATAATTGCAACTCTACAGTTCGTACATTTACATTTTAGATATATCTAATGATAGTATTATAACATTACCTTAAATAGACAACAACTGCGCAAAGAAGTAACGAAAGAATTTAAAAATTCCAATTTCTTTATAATGGTAAGGCTCATAATAATATTTGGAAGAACGATTTTAAAAAGTTGTCAATGACGGAGGATTCAATTCAATGGTATCAGCTTATTCCGACCATGTTTCCTCGTCAAAATGAACAGTCTAATGAACGCAGCACTCTACTTACATGCAGAATATGTTCTCAAAATCTTACAAATGAACAAAACGGTGATGGATGATATATGTACAATTAAGAGTACCAAAACACGAAATTTGAACAACAAAAAAAAAGTCTAAAGAAGACCGAACTTCAACATCAATTTTGGAAGAGTTGTTTATTTGTTTGTTTCTTAGATTTTTTGCTTGTTCCATTTTTGTGACCAAAGGATGACGACGTTTATTTCATGCTCTGTGCACACAGTGCTAAGATTTTAAGGTAATTTAAAATTTGCATGATTGCATTGCGGGAATGAAACAAAGTCATCAATTACATACACTGAGTAAACAAAACTGGGACAAACCAAATGTTAATTGCATCGGATAAAAAGGTTGTTAAACCATGACAACGTGACTCAAACCATTTTCAAATTGGCCATACTCTTTTGGTAACAAAATAAGACGATGAAGTCTGACTAGGACTCGGTTGACCTTCTTTCCAAAGAAAGTAAGAACTTACATAAACTTACATCAGACGCGACGCATATTGCAATACAAACTATGTTCGTAATGGGCTTTTTTAAAAATCAACTTACATTCAACAAGCCATAAATAAATGGGTTTAGACAGGCGTTGCTCATTGCCAACCAATTTGCACATAACCAAATGATGTTAATGTACGGGAATCTGAAATGAAAAAAATATATATATATATTTATATGTTAAATTTCTCAAACTTGGTCATTAGCTGTTTCAAGAACAATGGAAAGAAAGAAAGAAAAAAAAACAAAAAACAAAAAACAAAAAACCAAAAAAAAAAAAACCAAACAAACAAACAAACAAACAAACAAACAAAAAAATAATAAATATAGCTGATTTCTTAACCATTTTTTATTTGAATTTTGTACGACACTTAGAAGACTAATATACCTGGATGTTAAACGGTTCAATCGATCGGTATTTGGAGTTATTGTGACAAATTTATGAAGTAAAATGCAACCAATATCGACTTTGTCGTTATATACGATCTCAATAACATTGATAACATGTATATAGAATGCTACTACAGTTTGTTGATGTAAGAATAGAATGAGAATTAACCATAGAATGAGAAGTTTACTTCATACAAAATTCCTAGTTTATAAACCAAATCGTGACATCATTTCGACAATGATAACCCCTAACAGTCTGAAAGGATTTGATCACTGGTAAAACTTACAAAGTTGTGTTCGTCTCTCCTTTGACGTCAAAGTAACATTTTTCATCTTACCTTTGATTCATATCTGAAACGCTTTATTGTGGACTTTTGTTTACAAACTTATAATTTAATTTAAAATGTAACACGATTTCTGATTGGATGAAAAAAATGTTCATTATATCATAGACCAAATTTTGTAATATGTCTGTGACGTCATCAACCTTTTTGCTGATTTACTCCTTAAATTTTGAAACTTGAATGGAATTATAAGGAATGACTGTTTGTTTTGGTCTATTTGAAATAACCGCAATGTCCGTGGCGCACACTTGAAAATAACCTTCTACGTAGGGTTTTTAGGGTGCACCACGTGATTAAGGTTATTTCCTCATAGACCGGAAAACATATAACAGTCATTCCTTAAATACATTTTGGGTTCAATGTAATAGTTCAACAATAATATGGTACTTTTAAAAAACATTGGAAAGCAAAATCAAAGACAAATTCATTGCTTCGGTTCGATGAGAACATTCTACTTCTTGCACAAGATATATCTAGTGTGATGTAATTGTAATACAAGTAATAACTGACACGTAAAACTTACAATTTCATCACATGTATATTATAAGAAGCCAAGACCCTATTGAAAACTTTGCTTATGTTATCTATTAAAAGCAATCATAGTCTCATTGGATATTAAATCAGAAATATGTACTTTTCTCCCTATATATACACCTAGTGGTTAAGGAAAATCGAGGAAATATATTGATGCAAATATTTGTCTAGATGGTTCATTACGTAAAGGCATACAGCATTCGTTTAGAAGAAATTACTTATCAATAAATTTCATGGAAAATATTTCTTCGCAAGGCAAATTATTGGTGCAAGATTATGCAGTATAACCTATCATAAAATCTTGTGTTGGTATATGACAACGATTTTGAAACTGGGAGTAAACTTGTGCAGTCATTATATTTATTTATTTCATTTATTGTCTACGGTAGCTTTCACGAATGATAAATCACTGAACTCAAACTAAAAATTCGGCAATTCTTTTATACTTGCATACTTCACAATCTTTGGTATTAAGGGAAAACTGGATTAGAAGCTGGAGTCTGAAAACAAATAATTGGAAAATTGGAAACTGCTAAGGATACTTTTATTGAACGTGTATAAAAAAAAAACATTAAATGCTATTCGATACTGTTATCCTTCAGTTTTGTATTCTTTATTACCGCTATGGGACACGTCGTCCAAAAACTATTATTTTCATGGAAAAGCATCATTCGGGAATGATTGTTACGTATTTTCTGGGTATGATTAAAATATCGCAATCACGCAATGCACACTACTGCTCCACCGGCATTGAGATTGAAAAAAAAAGTCATTACTTGTTATTTAATTTTACTATCAAAAATTAAAATGTAGATCATCATAAAAAAGGGTAAATGGCGTAGCAGTAACAATCCAAAAGTCTGTCTGAAAGATGATAACAAAATGTTACATTGAATCAGAGGATGTTGTGTCTGAATTTAAATCACAATACATTATATGGGGTTGCTTCTTAAAAAGTACTCAAAATAAGATTTATCATAGAAATTGCAAAAATAAAACTGAGCGTACAATTCCCAACTGGCAGTCTAATTTTTTCTTATCATAACAAAACCCATTTTTTTATTGGAATAATATATTTAGCAGGCAATGGATGTTATTTCTTTTCATCGTTCAAAAAAGTATTCTGTCACAAATATCGTAGAATGACTTTTCGTAGATATTTATTGCAAGCTAATTTTTTTTATTTTTAGCCACAACAATTGCTAGTGTAAAATACTTCACTGTCTACAGATTGGGCAACATTTGTATAAGAATGAAAAAAAAACTAAGAGATTTGTTTGCACTCTCCCAAAATTTATACCTCATAACCTCCAGAAATTAGTATCAAAATGATTGTAAAGTTTGCCTTTTTAAGATAATGATAGGTCAAATTTTCGCCTCTGTTTCCTAAATAAACAGTCAAAATATATCTACGTCACGGATACTTCAGGATTAATTATAACAGCTTTTTTGTTGTTTTCTAGATGTATTGAATATATTTGAGGCAAAAAATTCCAAATTCGGGAAATGATGTGGCACCCTTTGCCCGATTCTTACACATTATGGTAATTACGTACTTCTTGTTTAAAATTCAAATCTTGAACTTCACAAGAATTTGGTTCCATTGTTGCTGTTACAACTCGTGTAAAGATTACCAAAAATTTCTGTAAACTACATGGTTGGTACTTTTGAATCTGACATTGAATATTAATAGTCATTAAAAAGGACAATTATTAATTCTAAGACGTAGGGGATGGAGAATAAGGACGACACATTAATTCTTCAATAGTGAATAGTACTAATTGTTTTTTTTAAATTATTTAAATTTTTAATTTCCTTTAAAAAAAAATTCAACAACACATTAAATTTGTAATAGAGTAATAAAACAATGGAAAACCAATGGGAATAATTTATTACTCTCTTTTTATTGATTGATGTATTGTAGTTTAACTTTGTAAAGTAAATTTGACGTATTTTTGTTAAGACGAGAATGTTCTATCAAACGAACATATGCGTTTGATAGGACATACTATGAGTTAGATTTTGATATGCCAACACACACATCAAAATCACGAAGAAGGGCTTGTCATCCCATTCAAACATTTGAATTGTGGAACTGATAAACTTACCGATGACCCATAGTTGATTGATCGCTGCCGTTATCGATCACCGCTGACCGTTCTGATTGTAGTTATGTTATTTAAAATAATGGTTGATTTTAGAACCTCTGTTCCCTTGATAACCCTTGATAAAGATGATGATTTTTCCTTGAATTTACTAAGTGTCTGTCCCAGTAAGAATCAGGCAGTACGTATAACATAGTATAAAAAACGGTAATTTTGATAGTGTGATTTGACTATTTGCACCATCAGAATCAAGGAAAACAGACAATATTTTCCATATCATGCTGGACAATTGAGTTGCGATTTCATAGAAATACAATGAAAACGAACATGTAAAGGGCTGAAAACTCTGCCTAAAACCTCATTTTCTAACATTCTATTGAAAAAAAAATTCTTAGCAAATCCAATGATGCAGGGATCAAATAATGGTCTTTTCAAATAGGGAAAGCATCCTTAAGTGAAATTATATTGTCAGATCGGTGGGTTTTTGTCATGCAAATTTCTGATTTTTCCCATTTTGTCTGATTCTTACAAATACTTACACTTAAAACAAAATTCACTTAGAATGTATTCAATTATATAAATTCACGTTTATAAAGGAAATCTACAATCTATGTCTATATAATTAATGAAAATATGTAAAAAAAATCCGAAAAAATATATTAACCAAACAGTAGACAAATGGTGATAAACGGGAAACAATCACTGTTGTTTTACGGATCGATGACTGGTCGTGCAGAACTTTTTTGGGCGAGAAAAAGTAAAAGTGAAAATTTATTGCGGGGTGGGGGGTGAGTATGGACAATAGAATATTAACATAAGAAAAATGTTTAAAATGGAAATTTCATTTCATTTATTTTAAGGCACAATTATGGTCATGTTTCATTCTTTTTTATTTTGTATTTTACATCACCTGTCGCTATTCATAAAATTCGTTTTACAAAAAATTCATTATCATCCACAATACTAAATTACGTTTGCAATGCGATTATCATGATTATGAATATACACATCAGAACTAAGAACGAAAAATTCGAAAGATGTCAATGTGGCCACAATATGGTCTGTTATAGACAGGAAAGATTATATATCAATGGTTACCCGACAAAAGTATAATTTTTCACGAATACGAAGATTAGAATATAGGAGGAATTTAAGAGGAATCATGTTTCCTGAAAAACTGATTCATTGGTTGCAAAAAATTGGAAATACTTTTATGACCGAATTAAAACATTTTGGTACTACAAAACATCATTGTGGTGTTAGCAAAATTCTTTTAAACCCCCCCCCCCAAAAAAAAAAAAGATTAAACTGCACAAGTACTGGAACTGATATTGGCTTTGATAGAGTTACCTAATGTATTTTTATGTGTATCATAATTTCTGATTGTCTGTCTGTAATTGGGCAAACCAGGTTATTTACTATGACGTTGTTAACAGCGATTTGTCCGCAGTCTGCGGTTCAAATAACTCCAAAACATGACAAAAAATCTTGTTAACGAGACCAATCGTGATATGTGGAATCGAGTAATTTGAAATCGAAATATAAGAAATGTTCCCAATTTTTAGAACAAGTAGAACAAAAGTTGAAAAGGTAGCAACTGTCCTGAAATAAAATGTGTACTCTTAGAAATTATTTGTTTGCCAGTTAGCCATGACTAAACTCTTGTAATCATTTCAATAATAAATCTTTGCAATTTGGGCCTTTAGCCTTTTACTTAACTATCTTTAGGCTGGTAATGCAAGTTATCATCCGTAATCAAACCTCAATATAAAATAATGATAAACGAGACATAACGGTTGGTAACAGATACTTAGTTTAAATTATCTGTTGCTAAAATATCTGTTCAAAGCCCTTGAAATGAGCATATTTATTAAGAAACAACATTCATTTTCAATTTATGCTGAGAAAAAGACATAAAATATACTGTAATTAACCATTACACAGTAAAATTTGCTGGAATGCTATGAATCATGGATGGAAATGTAATAAAAACATGTTTGTCAGTATATAATGGGTACAAATTATGCAAATCATATTAAAAAGAAACCGGTCTATACTGAACCGTGAGAAAGCAAGACAAGATTGGACTATACTGAACCGTGAGAAAGCAAAACAAGATTGTTTAAAGTAGTACCTCGTATATGATTAAACCATGTTTAATGAACATCGGTAAAATCCAACACATTTTGACGTCCAAAAGGGTTTTATTAAGATAGGTTTCACTGTATCGAATACAGTAAAAGAAAAAATGGGGAGAATCAGAAACATATAAATCAATATTTTTCAATAAAGGATGTTTTTTTTCTGTGTGAAAATGTCATCATTTGATCTCTGCATCATTGGATTTATTCAGAAATATTTAAATCAATTATTAGAAAAGCGTAATCAAGGGAAACAAGGTTATAGGGTAATCAGAAGAATGTAATCCAGGAACAAAGACCAGACATGGAAAACAGACATACACAACAAAGAACATAAAGTAAAGTAACAAAAGTAAATGAGCAACTCGGACTCCACTAAAAACTAGGAGCATGGACCAGGTGCACCGAGTAGGGTAAGCGTCCTCTGCTTTTCTAGAAACAACCGCCGAGTTGCTCATTAAAAGTCAAGTCCGGGGTAGACAAACGAGGAAAGGAAAACTATGACCAGTTGAATAAATAATTTTTCATGGTGCAGATGGATACACCATAACGATCCACGAGTTCATGATGACGACTATAAAACTTCTGTAGTGATGACTTCAATCTTGTAGGAACATAACCTTGATCCAGAAGCCTATTTGTTAGAATTATAGCGCGATAAAAAATGTCTGCGTAGTTTCGACAAGCTCTGGCATAACGTATGAGTTGTGATATGAACACTCCATACGCAGGAGCCGAAGGGATGTTGCCACAGATGAAAGGAAAGTTGACATTTCTGAATGAAAAGTCATCACGTTTGTCGTAAAGTTTGGTCGATAGTTTTCCTTTACCATCGATTTCTAAGTGTAGGTCAAGATGTGAGGCGGATTTTACAGTATCTGTAGTATCCTTTATCTCAAGTTCTTTTGAGTAGATGCGATGTATCACATCCCCGAAATTAGGATTGTTTAAAGATAATACGTCATCTATATAGCGGAAACTGAGATTAAAGGATCTAGCCAAACGATATTCTTTCTTTCTGATCAGATCAGCTATCAAATCAGCCTCATAAGAGTGGCAAGATAGGTCAGCAAGTAAAGGACCACAATTTGTTCCCATTGGAATGCCGACCATTTGTTGAAAATCACGTCCACCACACTAGACAAATATGTTGTCGATTAAAAATTCCAGAATTTTGTAAACATCTTTTTCTGCATATTTGGAAGATGATTTTGAATTATTTCTTACAAAGTAGGAAAAAAAATGAGGAAAAAATAAGATTTTTGATAGAGTTTACTGCCCTTGAAATGTTCCTTTTTTATTGCATTGCAATAAAATTATTATTCATTTTGTCAAATGTTACTGAAAATCAAACATTTTTCTTGCCTCTGATAATGCAGATTGTCAAATTATACTTTAAAATGTTTTTTTCTTCTTACAATATTTCATCCAAAGCCTGCTTCATACGTACAGAGACAGACCCTTTACAACTTCCAACACCGTCTTTTTTCAAAATTCAAAATAGTCATATGCGACACTACCATAACAGAAGATAAACTCCTTAAGATGATTGAGAATAATTTTTTTCACAATACTTACGAATTGATTTCTTCAGCAAAGTAAGGCATGAGTACATTGTAAGTCTGTAAAGGCAGCCAACACACGGCAAAAAGACAAACTACTACTATTAACATCTTCACGACCTGAAAAATAAAATAAGTTCCAGTCAGACCTTTTCTAATGATCAGTTTTAGAGGTAAAATTAGTTTCGATGAGTAATAGGGGGTGTATTACATTGCTTCTTTTCACCTGAAATATTCAAACTCAGTGCACAAATCCATTTTAACTGTCTTAAAAGTAAAATTACGTCTGAAAGTCTTGTCAGCAAATCAAGCTGAATGCACAACTGTTGATTAGCAAGCTAAGCTGTCACATATGATAGACATATGAGTAATATATCTATATCTGGTGCTGCTAAGAAATATTCTGCCTCCTGCAACTTTTAGTTTCTTTTCTTATTATTGGTGGAGCTAAAATACTATATAAACCACATTTATAAGATTACAAGACTAGAATTGTTCGAGGTTTGGAAATGTTTTGTTTAGGGGATCATGTTGTCTTCTTGATAACCTTGGAAAGGTGGATGGGCAAATGTTTTGACTCTGCATTATGTTTCTGTATGAGAAATTAAGCGAACCAATTTTTTAGCGGAAATCAACAGAATAATTTTCAGCTACAAAGGCCAGATAGGGAAAACGGACAAACAGAAAAGAAAATAAAATAACTGAAATAACACATACAAAGTAACAAAAGTAAATGTGTAACTCGGACTCCACTAAACACTGGAAGCATGTTTTTTTTCAGCCGCCGAGTTGCTCATAAAAAGTAATAATCAATACTAACTATTTCATGTGAATGTATTTATGTTTACTTAGGTCCAGTATTGATATTGAACAGAATTGGAGAAGTATCCATTTGTTTCTTCTAAAAATTCATACGGAATGTATCTGTATTGTCATTTGGTAATAAGAGTGTTTAAGAGGAATAACGAATAAGTAGGCATTTTACTAAGATTAACAAATATCATGGTCATATAAAGGTTTATTTGAATTCCAAAGTCAGTGTATATTTGAAAAGAGGACATTGTAGTTTTACTTTAGTAAAAAAGTTTACAATGTCACTGAATACCTGGTGTTGTACACTCAATTTGTATTAAGGGGCATAGGGATCTCATGACTCCTGGTTTATATTTTATTGCTTTTACGTAATTTACATTGTTCTCTCACATATAATAAAGGTTTTCCAAATATATATATAAAAAGGTATTGAAAACATTAAACAAATATGCCTAACATTTTTAATTGAGATTTTTGAGTAGTCATAACAAATAACAAACAATGCTTAATTAATGCATAATTATATACTAGTTTTCAGTGAAGGTTTTTAACACACTTTTACCAGGGCTAAATATACTGTAATTTATAAATAGAGACATGCTGATTCAGATAATCCAGAAGTTGTACTATGAAAACACTATTTCAACATTTGTGTGTAACATTAAAAATGCAATACGACTTGTTAACTGACGTAACAATGAAATTCTGCCGGGAATGAGAAAATAACATGAGGGATTATCAACAACTAGTCAAGAGAAGTTAGGCTTTGAATTAGAGAAACATATCTACATAATTACAGCCAGCTTTATTGAGACAATAAATGCTTTGAAAACTGTTCAAAACATCAAATACAACACCTCTCGTATATGATATGTTGGCAAATATGTTAGAAATGATATATTCGGTATGCTATCAAAACAATATTTCAAAGGTCATGGAATGGTGGCTTACTTAGTATGTCAGATAGTCTCGTTTGTCACATGATGAAGAAGGGAAACTTGTTAAATTTCAATATCCAGTTGGCCATACTTCAAGAAAGACATCATGAAAGACTTGTAATATCCCTTTGTTTGTTTAAGGTTGTGAACAAGTAATATTTTCTACCTTTAGACATACTGAAATTTTCTTCGAATTTTGAAAAAAAAACAGAGTTCTAAACATACACATAATTATAACTTCATTTTTGATACAGACATTTGGAAGAGTAATCATGGAAACCAAGATTCTAGTGAACATCAAAAGAATGTAACACAGGGACAAAGACTAGACATTGAAAACAGACAAACACAAGAAAGAACATAAAGTAACTAAAATTAAACACAAAAAAGTAACAATAGTAAATGGGCAAATGGGAGCATTGACCAGGTGCACCGGTATGGTAAGCGTCCTCTGCTTCTTTAGAAACACCCGCAGAGTTGCTCATAAAATGTTAAGTCCAGGGTAGACGAAAGAGGAAAGGAAAACTATGACACAAATCAGTTTTCAAGGTGCAGATGAATACACCGTAGCAATACTCGAGTTCATGATGACGACCATAAAACTTCTGTAGTGTTGACTTCAATCTTTTAGCAACATAACCCGGTTCCAGAGGCCTAATTGTAAGACGTCTAGCGCGATACAAGAAGTCTTGGTAGTTTCGGCAAGCTCTGGCATAATGTATGAAAACTCAATAAACAGGTACTGCAGAGATGTTGCAACAGATGAAAGGAACGTTGACGATTCTGAATGAAAAGTCATCACTTTGTCTTAATGTTTATATTTTTCATTTCTTATCTATATCTAAGTATAGGTGAAAAAAGCAGACGCTTTCTTTTATCAATTAAAGAGGTAGAAATAACACGAAAGGAAATTCGATGACTACTTGACCGTTGAATTGCAAGGTACAGTAAATCATAAAGTGTTAGTTTTTGTAAGAATATGGCAAAATGGGGAAAATGGCAAACATGCATGTCAAAAACCCATTGATCTGACAATACAATTTCATTATTTTTATTATTTTGTTTTTGCATCAACGGAAAATTTTCAATGAATAGCTAGGAAAAAAGCGGTTTTTGACAAAGTTATAAGCACTTGAAATGTTCTTTTTCAGTGCAATTCAATGAAATTATGATTCAAATTAGCAAAGTTAGATTTGATTTCTTGTCTTTTGTCCGTGATCCTGATGGTGCAAATAGTCAAATTACTTTTTGGACCATGTTTCGGCCGCTGTTTCTTGACAAGCAGAGGACACTTACCCTACTTGTACACCTGGGCCATGCTCCCAGTTTTATGTCCTTTGTTGTGTTTGCCTAGATTGCGTTCGTTTAGTTTCCGCTAGAATATTTGTTCCTTTGATTACTGTATCACTCACTAGCTCATTCATGCAGAGACTGACCTTTAATTGAAAGGTGACATGCTTTCTGTCTGGTGTTGCGAGCAGTGTAATAAAATCCGACTAGCGCGTAAATATAAAGGTTTGATTTTTTTTATATACACCATAAAACCTCTATCAATCAATTTAAAGTCATTAGTATCTTACTACAAATTTCTTTATGCAAACAGTTTATGCATCTGACAACCTACAGTAGCAATCGTATGTAATAAAACTAAGATAGAACATTATTCAGGATCTAAGAACATAAATATTTAGTTATCTTTTAAATATCATTTCTGTATTAGAAAAAAAATATTAATTGCAAGAATCTGTAAGTTGTAGTTGATGCCATTCAAAAGCTGTACTGATAATTGCTAATAATATATTATGTAACCGCAACGTATTGCGTCTATTCCGTTAAATGAAGCAGCCAGATAACATATAAAAGTAACGAACCGTACAACTTCAATCTCTGCAATATAGCTGAAAGGAAATTGCATAGTTTCGAACAGGTGATAATATATACAGATCAGGATGTTAAATAACGGTCGAAACAATTCACTTTGAAACTAACATACCTTTTTCTTATAGATTTAGCTGAACCATTATATTTGTATAAATCTAATCTATAATTTTCCAGATGATATGCCACTAAAATGAAGTGAAACATAATATATAAATTTTCGTGCGTATTATTTACTACTAAATGTTTAGTATTTATATATTTATATAATAACATTTCTTAAATTTACCCGTATTATTAAGTGCGATTCTACCTGAGAGTAATCAAGGGAACCAATATAATAGCGGAAATCAAAAGAATGTGATTCAGGGACAAAAAGCAGACATGGAAAACAAGCATACACAGGAAAACACATCAAATAACCAAAATAATATATACAAACTGACAAAATTAAATGAGCAACTCTGAAACCACTAAAAACTGGGAGCATTGACCAGGTGCAACGGTAGGGAACACATTTAAGATTTATGAACCTTTGATAGAAAATCTTTGATTATATTAGGAACATTTGAACCCTGTTTAAAGGGACATTGGTATAATTATGAAAATGTTTTTTTTAGTTATTTTTGTTCTAATTGGGTTCTGGTTTCTGATTGCTAGGATACTTACGACAGACATGGAGACCTGTTGCGATGGAGAAGCCGATTCTAGCTAACAATCATTGATATCAATCTCATATTCCGTTTCGGTTAGAATTGACAAATGTCTTATTTAAGAGCGTGTAGCAGTGTAATTTTCAGATAATATTTCATTTGACACGGCTGTAAATCCCTGAATCATTTACTTATACAATAATTTCTTATATAAAAGACATTGTCCAAAGGAAAAGTGATAGTGAATAAAATGTTGACAAATTTCTCTAGCCTTAGTCGAAGGCAAAATGAATATTGACAGCAAAATGACTTACCAAGGCCAGTCAATTTATTAATAATACTGTCTATGTTAGAAACTTTTCTGTACACTTCATTGGGGCAAAGTCCCACAACAAAGAAAGTTGATATCGGATAGTACCCAAAATCGATTGCATTATATGACTTATCCTCATTGAGCCACATACCAAATTTGAAATCAATCCATCAACTAGTAAGCGGTATGAATACAACAATATATGGACGGAACTAACGGACCGCAAGGATAATGGACAGCGTGGCATAAGGACAAGTTGACCCCTGAAATCAAACAATTTTCAATGTAAATTCATGCTAGAGAAAGCATTCTTAATCTGAATATTCATTATTTCGTGACATACGGGAAATTAGATATATGTTTAGCCGAGCTGCATATGCCATATAGGTGTATCGCCCTATTTAATTATAATCGACGAACCTTTTCTTTTTCTCGGAGTTAAAGCAATGAGTCATATTCTTTGAATTATGCTGATTTTAAAAAGATAATTTACAAAAATTATTCTCTTAAGTGGTGTAAACTTTTTCGTATTTAAACAATATACCAGTCCCCTATCGTCATTTTCCCCATACCTTTTCGCCATAGAAAACGCCCACTTCCCTAATGATAATTTTTTCTTTCTAATATAATTATTATAGTTTTCTTTCACCATCATATTTACATTTTCAAATGAAATTTTATTTATTTTGTGTTTTCTTCAATGTGTTATTATTTCAAAATTAAATAAAACATATTTTGCAATGTAAATGGTAATTCTATTTCCAAAGTCTCTCCTTCAAAACTACAACTCCAATTAATAATCTCTCCATGTAAATGTCGTATTTTGACATGCATGTTTAAACTTTATGTCTCATGTGAAAAACTTCCATGTAAATATTGTATGACACAACTTTTTGTTTTTCAAAAAAATAAAAATGGTACACCTAGATACAAATATAAAGTTTATGGTAGAAATTCCTTATACTTTGTAAGAAATAATTCCAAATCATCTTCCAAATATACAGAGGAAGATGTTTACAAAATGCTGGAATTTTTAATCTGGTCTGGTGGACGTGCTTTTTAACAAACGGTCGGCATTCCAATGGGAAAAATTGTGTTCCTTTACTTGCTATATTGCTACAAGATTGAAATCATCACTACAGAAGTTTTATGGTCGTCATCATGAACTCGTGGATCGTTATGGTGTATCCATCAGCACCATGAAAACTGATTTATTCAACGGGTCATAGTTTTCCTTTCCTCGGCGGGTGTTTCTAGAAAAGCAGAGGACGCTTACCCTACTCGGTGCACCTGGTCCATGCTCCCAGGTTTTAGTGGAGTCTGAGTTGCTCATTTACTTTTGTTACTTTGTATGTATGATTTTAGTTACTTTATGTTCTTTGTTGTGTATGTCTGTTTTCCATGTCTGGTCTTTGTCCCTGGATTACATTCTTTTGATTACCGCCATAACCTTGGTTTCCTTGATTACTCTTAGTAGATAACTCATAAATGATGTTCAAATATTGTTTATATTGCGGACTGTTGCTTAAAAACTAGATGATATCTTATGAAAGAAGAAATGAATGTTTTTGTGGGTGCAACTCATATTTGGTCAACTCGTCGACCATGCAATGAGTATAATAGATTTGAATGCCCGTCATATTATTATAATACACCTCTAAATGTGCAAATACACAAAATTAGTTCAAAATATAACTAACATTAAAGATTACGATTAACGTCACTTCATAAAATTTGTTGATTACAATTAAACTAGTCATATCATAATTCTCCATTTCGGTATAAAATACACGTGTTTCAAGGTGTAACCTCTCATCAGCAGTAGAAGAGCAAAGGCGTAGGAAGATGTATTTAAAAAAGTGTATACAGGAAGTATGCAAGAAATCAACATCGAAATACACAAAGAAAGCTTAATCTAGCACCGAATCTTGTATTAAGTGCAATCGTCGAAATGAAGATTCAATGTTAAGCGATTGTCAATTCTATGGTACTAAACATTTGTGTAAAGCTCCATTTGGAATAAGGTTATCTACTACAAGACTGAAGCCATCAATTATTTGTATAGTCATGGTGTATCCATCTGCACTATAAAAACCGTTCATAGTTTTCCTATCCTCCTGCATCTTTCCCCAGACTTGACATTTTTTATGAGTAATTCGGTGAGTATGATTAATGGGCTGATGAATTACCTATGGTATTTGTAATCCACAAGCAAAGGCATAGATTAATCTATTGCTACAGTGTATCCATCTGCACCATGTAGACTGATATGTCCAACGTGTTATTGTATTCATTTTCCCTTTCGGCTACCACGGACTTGACTTTTTATAAGAACTCGGCGGATGATTTTATAAAAGCAGTGAACGCTTACCCTACCGATGCACCCAGTCAATATTCCCTGATTTTGATTGGAGTTCGAGTTGCTCATTTACTTTTGTTACTTTGTGCTTATTATTTCAGTAACTTTATGTTCTTTGTCGTGATTGCCTATTTTCCATGTCTGGTCTTTGTTCCTAGATTACATTATTTTAATTTCTACCAGAATCATGGTTCCTTGAATATTCTCTTACAAAAAGACTCTCAAATATACATTGCAAATTTAAATATGCTGTGCACAGACTTAATCCAACGATAATTTGCATACACAAAAAAAAAAAAAAAAAAAAAACACCAAAAAAAGCAGCAAAAAAAAAAATGTAATTTAAAAAAAAGAAAAAAAAAGAAAAAATGCCAAAAACAAAACAAAACAAAACAAAACAAAAGAAAACAGCAATAATAAGATGTAACCAAACCTAGCACTAAGAGGTTCTATCAAGTTTCATATAAGGCATTTAAGCAAAGTGAACAGGTATCATTATCACAATATTTTATTTAAGAATATTATTTGCAATACCAGCCGGTGACAAGATGACAATTTTACACAAAAATATGGTGTCTTATTACGCTTTGGCTTTAAAATAAAATTAAAACATGTTGTGATGTCCCTCGTCCGTGAAACATAAGTCTTATTTTGCTATTGTACTAATTACTGTAATTTCCCAATATTTTTTTATTATTTTATCTCCAAAATTGCTCATATAAATTGTCAGTCGACAAAATACACACCCAAAAGGGGCAACTTGTATATATGTTTGGTGAATTGATAACACTTACAAATGTCAAGTGCTAGATTATCTAACATTTTGTAATCTAAAATAGAACCATACACATGCCTTTATGATAAAGTAGGTATAAACGATAAACAACGGCTACTTATCAAAACAGTGACTCAGTTTGTAGTATTTAAACACAGATGAAACTTGTTGAACTCTCTTCAAAATATGAATGCGACTTCATGTCATGAATGCATTTGGATATAGGGTACGAACTTTGATAATTTTATGAGTAGAGTTTTCTATAGATTCCCCTTTGGTTATATGGAGCTGAAACAATTTCATTTCTAGAAATAGTAATTTGTATTTGATTATAATGCGTCAATTGAGATATTGTTCAAACACGTGTAAAGAACACCGTAATTGCAATATTTATGTGTTTGGTATTCTTGTATTTTTTTTACATTGTTTAAAATATTTTTCGAATAAAATGTTATTACAGTAGTATGATTGCAAAAACAATTATGTGCCAGATAGTCCAGACATTGAATCCGAAGCCATAGTTTTCCCTTGTAAGAATCATGCAAATTCTTGTACTATGTGATATACTTAAAAAGGCTGCACATTTTGATTTTTATCATAAATTTGTTTAGGGTATTAATATGATGAAACGTATTATCATTCATTTCAATCTGCTTATATTAGATAATCATTATATAACATCCAATAGTTTCTTTTGTATTTTTAGTGTCAATTATAGGGTTATTTCCCTAAACTTTGATTTCTACAGTTCATTCTATATTCCTAAGAACAAGGTTTATATGAAAAGCCACATGTTAATTTCTGTTTTAAAGAGAGGAGTACTGGATACGCAGACTAGGCGCTGCAATACCTTATGGATGCAATGATAACATCAAAATTATAGGAAAGCTTTCAATCCAATATAACAATAGCATAAATGGGATGCATTTATTTGACAAAAATTCTAGACGGGAAAGGAGTCATGACCATCGCCACTATACGTCACCTACGTTACATGATGTCTCCATAGATGGTCTCCTTCCTTTCATACAAAAACCTCTTGGACGTCATCACATTAGAACCAAACCTTATTCTATACCTCTCACTCTACTACACTCCCTTTACAAAACAAGTATTGACACTCCTGTTTCGGACCCACTTCATTATTATACAGACTTATTGCCATCGTTTTGGATATTGGTTTTCACTCTTTAAACCAGTGTGTGTGAAAAGGCAAGATGAAGAAAAACGATCATTTCTTCCACTACCTTTGTCAACAAAGGTATAGATGCAATTAATATGGCTAACATCCTCCATCACAAAAAAACGTTACCAACAAAATTCCCCCATATTTCAAAGACAAATCCATACCAATTATTTCATGTTTCTATACTTCACTCATTGCATTCAAAATTTTCAATTATAAAAGGCTATTGCAGAACCTCGAGATTGAGTTCTTCAAGACTAAACCACCTGACGTTTCTTGCAAAGACTGCATTCAAATATGGTCCTTATGGTCACGTTGTTATGGGAGATTTAACCATCATCATAAACAAATCTCTGCGTAATATCCTTTCTAAAGGTCCCAATTACAGTGAACCACGCTCCATAAATTGAAATTATAACTTTAAAGGTCTTATGGATGGCGTAGAGGACTATGCAAGAAAATGGATAAAACGAGAAGACATTTATTCTTTTTCAGAGTGGTTGAAGGCCATAAGGACTTTAATTTTGAAACGAATGAAAGTTTTCAGTGGGTCAATGAGTGTCAAAACTATATCAGCCTTTCCTGTAATCTAAGAATCGTCAGTCTGAAAATCATTTATTTACAATTATTACCAATCAAGTCTTTTTAACGGATGATGAATTTATCGGTGAAAAGTCAAATAACGAGGGAAGACTAGGATTACGAAACGTTTTGAGACCCATGACATCTAAAAATAATAAATGGAGAGGAGGGGAAAACTTAAATATGAGACTATAGAAGCAAAACTACTTTCAACTTTACAAACAAAATAATAAGTGTCCTGTACATGTATTCATGTCAACAATATGTGTTTTTTCTTTGACCCGACCAAAATGGACTCACAGCTGCTGACATATTGCATGTATACCTACAAGAGCATTTTTACTTAAGGAGTTGATTAATCATTGGAAATTTCTAAGTGCGCTTATTCTAACGTTTTTAATATTAATAAATATAAATTAAAATCACGACCTAATGACAACAGGAAACAAACATATGTATTGTTTTTGCCTTGTATATTCGAGCATTTTAATGTGTTTTGGTTCTATTCCTTTTCTTTAAAGAGTTATATCTAAGAGCACGTATCCAGAGTAAGATTTATTTTGAAAGCACAATGTTGTAACAAGTATATTAATGTATATTGTTCATAATAATAATAATAATAAATCACTCTACGTTCATATTGGAAAAAAATATCCCTTTGCTTTTTAATAAAAGAAATGTTGCGTTCAATTGCATATTCTATAGTTAAGTAGACATTTATTATTGTTCACCATTCATTTTTTCAAAGAGATAAGAAAGTTTCTCCAAGTAATTAGAAAAATGCAGTTTACTATTGTTTATGACAAAAAAGAGGCTCACAGGGAGAATGACAATCAAACGTTAGCTTTCATCATGCCTGAGTGGCATTCTTAGATTTAAGATATGATATTTTAACTCTGCAAAGCCTCATTAAATAACGATAAAACCTTACTCGAGGGTAAATTGATATTCCGATGGTCCATACAAGCGTTCGGTTATCGTTTCCTAATGCGTAAGAAAAAAGACCTACATTGTCCTTGTTATGCTGAGAGAGAGCTCGCGTTCAAAATTGAATTGATAAGAACTGTATTAACAAAAACTTCGAATATAATCGAACACAAATTCATACCGTTATAACAAAAACATTGTTTTAAATCATACTGGTTGGATTATCACCTTTTTTGTAAAATTGAACGTATTTACTTGCATTCCAAAGAAAAAGGCACGTACAGTTAATTTCACCATGATTTAAGCATATCTTGTCGAAGAAAAGAATGCATAATCTAACGTAATGATTTTTAAAAAAATGTAATAACAGTACATGTATAAAATATGCTTTTATAAAACGACAGTCTTACCTTCCGTCTGTTGGCAGTTCTTAAACTACTCCTTCTGGCTGTATTCGTTTTGTCTGAGATTCCTGGTAATTGACTTCCCCAAACTCTGACGGTGATCCGCACATAAGAAAATGTTATAATAGTTAGTGGGACTATATACTGAGTAAGAGCCAAGTAAATGGCATGGAATGTCAGAAATTTATGCGACGGAAATTTCAAATTGCAGATTTTTTTTGACACAAAATGCGAGTCAGTAGAGACATAAGCTATTCCAATTTTAAAATACAACGCTTCTGGAATCGCTGACGCGATACTTAGAACCCATATAAAAATAAATACTACAAAGGCAGTTCTTTTCTGGATTCCAGCTTTTAGTGGAAATATGACAGCAATATATCTATCCAACGCTATAACTGTGAGGGATAAGACACTAACATTAACAGATACGTCTTTCACGAACGGAGCCACTTTACATAAAAATTCAGCTACTGTCCATCTTTGTAATATTGTAGCATGAAATTGAAAAGGTATGGTAAACATTCCGAGAGTGACGTCTGACAAAGCAAGGTTTGCTACAAGAGTGTTTGTCACCGTATGCATGTTTTTCTTTGTTGCCACGACAATGATGACAAGTATATTACCAACAATTGCCCCTATTGCAATAAATCCATATAAAACCGCAAACACTATAAGAAGTTCTACAGAAACTTCTATATCCTTATGATCACGTATCGTCTGCTCCAACACTTCATCAGAAATATTGTAAAGTTCTTGGATGACTCTATGTTCAATAAAATCCATATTTCAACCCGTGTTAACATATATTTTAAATGCAGTTTATTTCATGATTTTCAGCCACTTCTAACTTAATAAATCTACGCATACATTAATATCAACATTTTCGTATATAATTCATTTTAAAAAAGCTCCAATACATCTAGAATTTGTCACAAATTTAAAGGGTTAATTATCTTTCTTAGTCTTTTTACAACAACTGGAGTTAATGGATATCACATAATAAATGAATTGGACTTCTCGTTAGTACCATTCAGTTAGTATTTCTAATAAACCAATAATAACTAACAAAGACTAGTTGTCAATCGATGGATCGTTCTACAGCAAGATTTTGTCTTACATGACAGCTCGGAGACTTAATATATTATCATTATCGATACTTTACTTTACTAGGGTTAACTTCAAATTTTCTGGTAAATCGCACATTTGAATATTAACTAGAGATATGAAAGAGGGAACGGACAATGCATTGACTATTTAAATTGTTGGGCCAAAAATCTTTTAAGCGTTTAGAACATTTAGATATATTAATGATGATACAAAGTATATGTATTGTTGTAGATAACTATTTTCTTGTTTAAATCATTATAAAGTGAGATAACAATGGATTGGAAATATTGAAAATTGAATGAAATATTAATTTTGCGAAGCGTTACCTTTTTCTCCGGAGAAAAACGATAATTATTCTACTTACGGAACAAACTATTTGGGCTTCCAACAACGTCAGCAGTGCTTCTGAATTTTAGCAAACAGATGGTTAAAGCTATGATATGGTCGTTAAATTTCTAATATTAAGCATTTCAAATTTTATAACATAACAAAAAGCTTTATCAGACAGTTAATAATTTCAAGCTTTATATTTTTTGCAAATATCAATACTCACAATCATGACTCATCGAGTAACGAAATTGGTTGTACTGCGACATTGATAATTTTAAGACATTAAAATCCTAGTTTGTGTAAATCACGTATACATTTATGAAGTAATGCCATTTAAATGCCGAAACCCAGCATTTATTAAAAGAAGTCTCACATAATCCCAATGGTCGAGACATCAGCGATATAACAACATTGAGATGAATATTGAATAAAATAACTTTGTCCCACATAGACAAAGCCTAATTTCGTATTAGAGTAATGATTATAGCCAGATGTTGACCAAATACTTGTTTATACCTTCGTTCCCTGCTCAAATTATGTTTGTACATACATGCGTATTCTTTAGTGATATGATGCATTTTCATAACCAGTAGGACGGTGCTGGCCTTAACGTTTCCAGAAACATGCGTTCTGGGGTAAGAATTAAATGAAAGACACGGCAATAAAAAGAAAGAAAAACTCAAAAGGCATTTGAGGTTGACATCTTTTCATCATTTTTACGTTCATTTTCAATTTAACTTTTTAAGTAATTCTCCGTCCGAGAATCAGGCAGGATGTGTATAAGATGTGGCGCATGAAGAAAAAATACACAGACATTTTATTGCATAATCCAAGTATTTATACCTGATAACCTCAAGATATTACTGTCAAAGTGTTTGAAAAGTTTGCCTTTTTAAAATATTGATAGGTCAAATTTAGTTGCAATGCACTGTGGAAAAATAGCTGGGAAATTTTCCCGAATGTTTTCCTTATATAAGCAGTCAAAAAATATATACAGCACCGATGCTTCAGGATAAATTTAAATAGCTGTTCAGTTGTTTTCTATATGTGTTGAATGTATTTGAGGCAAAAAAGACCAAATTGAGAAATATGATGTGCCACCCATTGCCTGATTCTTACACAGAATGTTACTTAAGGTAAGTGTATGACATGGTAGTTTGATTGACAACATACAGGACTGAGATCTGCATCATATTGACGTTCGTTGTCTTCCCATCTAAAGCAATGCCTAATGACCGGTTATGTGGTCTGTCATTGATTCTAAATAAGAAATAAAAGTGAATTCGCAGGGTATTTGACATACATGAAAAAAACTGCTCTCTGATTTTTTATAAAGACTTCTATCCAAAAGAAGAAGCAAAAACCCCATTTGAAATAAGCTTATGGTGAAAACGTAACAAAAGGTGCATCGCTTTGTGTATTGTATGATTTAACAAATTCTGACTAAACGAAATGTATCGTTGATGATTTGTCGGCGTTGGTGTCTAAGTTGTTTGTCAGATCAATATGTACATGAAGAAATTGATTTTCAGTTCTTTTAAAACCCTTGTTATATGTTCTTAGTGATATTCTTTTTGCAAATCAGGTTCCCATCGATGCAGTCAATATTGTAAATATTGTGCTTACGGTCATTTCCTGTCAGTAGAACACTGAAAAGTCAAAAAGTTAAGGAGTTTTTCTCTTATTTGCTTTATCATTAGTTGAGCCTGCTTCTTTAATAGGGTATGTAAGTTTTGTCCGTTGTTTCACTGAATTTGGTCCTAGTCTACCATTCAAATGCATGGAGATTGACTATTTACAGAGTGTAGAGCTCAGTATAAACAAAAACATGTTTTTGTGTAAAATAAAACGATTAAAATTACAAATATCCAATTTAACTTCATAAACATGTTAAGAAAAGCAAAATAATAGCAGAGTTTGCCTCGTAAAGCAGCGTTTTGAGATCCAGTAAGTACACAATTAGATACAGATCAGTCTTCATATTTCAATACGTTCTACATCGGAAATTCCGGAAGGAAAAGTGAAACTAAAACGAGACTTACAAAGCATAATGAAAATTTAAAATAAAAAAATATGATTCATTGGATGAAATTAACAATATGCAGCCAATATTGCATGTTTTCTCTGGTTTCTGCATTAACAGTTCCTTAAAATGTTTCTTTACTAGGTTTCGTTTTGTTTACCTTTATCAAGTTTCATAAATCCTTATATTAATCTTTTCAGATACACTAACATCCAAACCTTGTGTACTTGTTGTCATATGATAACCTAATAACTCAAATATTAAATTGTAAAATTCTAACGCGATACAAAAAGTCTGAGTTTGATATGAACACTCTATACGCAGGTGCTGAAGGGATGTTGCCACAATTGAAAGGGAAGTTAACTATGTTGAATGAAAAGTCATTACGTTTGTCGTAAAGTTTGGTCCATAGTTTTCCTTTACCATCGATTTCTAAGTATAGGTCAAGATATGAGGCTGACTTCACAGTTTCTGTAGTATCCTTTATCTCAAGTTCTCTGGGGTATATGCGATATATCAAATCCCCGAAAGTAAGATAGTTTAAAGAAAATACGTCATCTATATAGCAGAAACTGATATTTAAGGATCTAGATAAACGATATTGTTTCTTTCTGATCAAATCAGCTATAAAGTCAGCCTCATAAAAATTAAGGTCAGCAAGTAGAGCATCACACTTTGTTCCCATTGGAATGCCACCGTTTGTTGAAAAATGTGTCCATTACACTGATACGCTGAATTAAAAAAAATAAAAATTAAGAATTAAAAAATTCTGATATCATGGTAAAAAAGGGGAAGTCCATTTAACAATTTCAAATATCATGTTAAAAATAAAATTAAAACATCTTGAAACTACTGTTATACAGTCAGGACTTGGTAAAGGCAACAACTACAGTGGCCCAGAATAAGTCCAGGCTTGTTAAAGGCAACACCTATAATGGTCCAGACTAAGTACAGGCTTGATAAAGGTAACAGCTACAGTGGTCCTGACTACGTACAGGCTTGGTAATAGTAACAATTATAGTGGTCCAGACTAAGTGCAGGCTTGGTAAAGGCAACAACAACAGTGATCCAGACTAAGTACAGGCTTGGTAAAGGTAACAACAACAGAAGTCCGGACTAAGCACTGGCTTGGTTAAGGCAAAGGTAACAACAACAGTGGTCCAGAGTAAGTACAAGCTTGGTAAAGGTATCAACTACAGTGATGCAGGCTAAGACCAGGTATGATAAAGGCAACAACTACAGTAGTCCAGACTAAGTACAGGCATTTGTTTTAGAACTCTACGCGGAATTTTTCTATCGCGCTAGAATTAAGAAATCTTCTGGACAGGGTTATGTTGCTACAAGATTGAAGTTATCACAACAATTTTATGGTTGACATCATTAACTAGTGGTTCGTTACGGTGGATCCATCTGTGCCATGAAAACTAATTTATTCAACGTATCATATTTTTCCTTTCCTTTTTCGTCTATCCGGACTTGACTTTTCATAAGCAACTCGGCGGGTGTTTCTAGAAAATCAGAGGACGTTTACCCTACAGGTGCACCTGGTCCATGCTCCCAGTTTTTAGTGGAGTCCGAGTTGCTCATTTACTTTTGATACTTTGAATGGATTATTTTAGTTACTTTGTATGTCTGTTTTCCATGTCTGATCTTTGTCCCTGGATTACATTCTTTTGATCGCCGCTATAGCCTTGGTTTCCTTGATTACTCTTTGATAAAAAGTATGTATGCAAAAGAGTGTATGGGAAACAAAATCAAAATACAAAGTATTTGATAAACCGGATTTGTTTTCACATCTACACCATTTTTATTTTTTTTTATTTTGACTTCAAGTTGTAAATGTAGCTGAATATTAAAAAATATGCTATTTTTGAAGTGAATTTTTCTGTTTTCTGTGATGGAAACCCCAAAAATAACCCCGAAATATGGAACACTTACAAAATGGGATTTATACATGTACTGTAAATGTAAATGTAAATGTAAATCATATTTTAAGACGTCGACAAAATAAATATTTCTTAAAAAAATTGTCTTGGAATATTTCATTGTTGACACATGTCGCCAATATCACCCTTCAAAGAAATACGCAAAAAACCCAAGTGCTTTTTTTTTATTTAACAAAATGTATACATATTAGCTCCGTTTTAAACTGAGATTTCAATTATTTGCACTGTTGAAGAGTAATAAAGGGAACCAAGGTTAAAGCGGTAATCAAAAGAATGTAATTCAGGGACACAGACCAGACATGGGAAACAGACAGACACAACAAAGAACATAAAGTAATTAAAATCATACATACAAAGTAACAAAAGTAAATGAGCAACTCGGACTCCACTAAAAACTGGGAGAATGGACCAGGTGCACCGGTAGGGTAAGCGTCCTGTGCTTTTCTAGAAACATCCGCCGAGTTGCTCATAAAAAGTAACCAAATGTATATTTAGGACCGAACATACCCCTTTCAATTTTATAACTTATTGTCACCGACATTGATTTCTAAATACATCTATATCTGTCTTATAAAGTTATATTCAAAATTGTCAGAGATAATAGGGTATTATGGTGAAGAATAATAATTTATATATCTTAGTGAAACGAACACTTATTTGCCAGATTACTAAAGAAAATGTTTTTACTTGTTTTTCTTACAACTCCCTTATGACATAAAACAGTTTCCCACCGATTATATGCCTTCAAAACGTGCTTTTAATGCTTTTTTGTTTAAATAAATGAGAATTTCTTGTTCATTTTATTCACTCCACAGTAATGGTTTGAAATTGAATATTTGTTTCCAACTGAAAAAGATTTTGGAAAAAGATGTAATTGGTATGATCATCCATTAAATTTGTTTTAATACGTTAACACTCAATTTTCTTTGAACATTTGTACCCTGATTTATTGATAAGGAAAACATTTACGCGAAACCAATATTCTTAATGAACATTAAACAACTGAAATTTCTGTTTTTTATATAAAAACTATTTTAAGCCAGCAATAAGTGCTGGCTTACTTATGCTATTCGATTTCATTTTAAATTGGGGAAACACGTATATAGTTCACTTGTATATAAGACATTTGCCTAACCGCACCTGAATAACTCAACAATCCTTGGGAACCAGTCACTGTCATAGATTTGAACTTTGGTAAACCCATCACCTCTGTAAACCGGCCCAAAAGCGGTTTGGTGTAAACATGTTTTACTATATTTAAGTCTTCAAAAGCCTTACTCTATACCAACGAGATTATGTCACCCATGAACAACTCGGTTGGTGTTGTTCAAAAGTGGTTGACACTTGCCATACCGGCACAATGAATTCATGCCCCTAGTTGTAGTAGGTTCTTTTTTGTGTATGCTGGGCAGGCTGCAGCTGGCCCCAAAACCTCATTATACATAGGTTCATTGAGAGAGTCGCTCTACATCGTCCAAAAGAAATAATGTGTATATCTTTTTAATATTTTTATCATAGAAAAAGAAAGTGAAAAAAAAAATGAAATGCAGTTTTTAAAACTTTTACACCGATAAAATGAAAGTAATAAATACAAAATATTCAAGCATTGATATAGCTACAATTATCAACACTTTAACACAAGCAACCAAACAAAACGTGTTAATTAAGGAAAACACTCCAAGATGGTAAAACAATTAAAAAAAATACTGAGTAATAGATAATATTTTTTGTCACTTTTAGCAGTTTTTTTTGCGTCAGATCAGACACATATTATTATACAGATTGGAAAATCAATTGGTTCAATGACTGACAGGTGCTAATGGTATGCATGGTATTGGGAATACAACAAACAGTTGTTTACATGTGAACAGAAGGAAAAGAATTCTAGTTATAGCTATCAAATCATACGTCAAATGAAACTTTTGATTATTGAATGTATAAAGAAGCATAGTTAAAGAGGTGAAAAACTAAGTGCAATCAATAGAACTTTCTAACGTGCTTCATTGGTTTAAAATGGACACCGTACAGATGGTACACAAAATTTAGCAAACAACAAGAAAGAAATGAAAATATTTAATTATTGTGGAGTAATTTATTATGATTTGCCGACATTTTCTATCTTTATTTTTTATTTTATTTTTTTTTTTTGGGGGGGGGGGCAGTAAAATCTTAAAGCCCGAACCTCAATTTGACTTTAGAGTACACATCAACAAAAACGTTTTTTGAAAATTAAAACAAAGATGCGTTCCATGTCAACTGACACACGGACAAACATAAAAAAACATGCAAAATATACGGAGGGGAAAGTCAAATATAAATAAAATTTAGATGAACAGTAAAGTTTGTGCAAATTCAATTTCCAGAGACACTTCAACACCAATAAAGAAAAAGGCAATTGTACCTTAGTTCCTTTAGAAATAAATACACCATGACGACCTGTGATATAAAGACTCAATGCATTTGGGGAGATTGTATGTTAAAACATAGGAATGAATTGTTGACAATGAAAAAGTCGTCACGTCTCTCGTGGAGTTGTGTTTAAATGTTCCTCCATTGTATTTTATTTCTAGATTAAGGTAAAAATACGAAGTGTATTTTACATGTAGTGTCTTTAATGTCAAGGTGAATGAGATAAAATACAACTCACCAAACCGGTTATCGTGCATTAAAAGAACATTATCTTTAAAAGATAAAAAAGACTGGACTATCTTGCAATCGTCTTGTTGAAATGAACCATGGATTAATTATGCATGGTAAGAATGCAGATATAGATCGATTAGAAAAATGCTTTATGTCATTTGTACACGTATTTTTAGTAGCGATGACTTTATAAAATACACATTACAAACAGTCATCCAAGGAACAAAATTCTAGCGGAAACTACAAAACTCAATCCAAGGATAAAGACTAAAGATAACAGATGCACTAAATGAACCCTATTTTGACTTCAAACTTGGCCCGGTGTAGACAGATGTTTCGTATGTTTTGGTTCAAATTTACTTAAACAGCCAAGGGAACTTCGAAATTGGATAAGACAAGTGTTTGCCTTATTCAGTATTTGGTTAAGATAGGTTAATTGATTTTACATTTTGTGGATGATGTTTTGTTTACACAATAAAAAGTTAACAAATGAACAAGCTTATTAAATGATATAATAGATGCATACTACGGTGAACATTGTCTAATGCAAGCCCCTTTTATTCCGTGATATTTTGTTAGATTTCGGCTAATCAAGGTTCGAAATACATTTAAAACGACACAAGTGGGCTTTTAAAAGATGTTTCCGTATAAAATACATGTGCATCAAAAAAGGGGTTACAAAAACAGTTACAATACATTTAATTGATTATATTCAACCTCACGAAGAAGGGTGAATTGATACGTACAGTACATTGTGAAACTGTGAAGCAACTTAAACATGTTAAATTAAAATGGATCAACATAAAATACCTCTATAAAACAATATCTGAAACATAATAACACTAAACAAATTAGGTCATGAACAATGACAATGATGTGGACTTGAGGCAGCAAATGATCATTGACAACAAGACAAATATGTAATTTTATCTTTTCCTCACATATTTACATAATCTTGACAAAAGGGAAAAAAAGCATCATTTGCTATAAAGTTACACAAATGGAAATTATGTATTAAGGATTATACGTGCGTACTGAATTCATTTAATTAGATTCTATGGTATTCATCAATGTAGTTCTAATACTACCTTTGCGGGCGTTTCTAGAAAAGCAGAGGATGCCTACCTACCATACACATTATCTATGCTTCCAGTTTTTAGTGAAGTCCGACTTGCTTATTCACTTTTGTTTCTTTGTATGTATTACCTTTTTTGTTAACGTTCTTTGGTGTTTATGTCTGTAATCCACTGTCTGGTTTTAACTCATGATTGCGTTTTTTTTTTTTTTAGATTTTTTTGAATTTGAGATCATGTATACCCTGATAACTGTTTGACAAATGACAATAAAGAGCAAAATAAAGTTAAGAAAACAAAATCAATAAGATTATTATTTGTATTATTATTATGCATTATGCAATTATCGCTGAAAACTACATTCTAATTCAGGATAACTATTTAAATATGAAAAAAAAAAGAAATGTAAATGATAAGTATATATTATGTAAAATCTACTATGTTTTTTTTTAATTTAGTTACTAAATTCAAAGCGATCAGCCGGTCTTTCGCATATTTATGAAGAAACGCGCAAAGTGTGAAAAGTTTTGAATTATTTAATGCCAGAATGACTGACAAATTATATATTGGTCTTAGGGACAAAAACACTTTTTGTCAGTGCGTTGAAAGGAAAACAGCATTAGTTACAGTTATCCAATCACAAGTGAATTCAAAGGAATTCAGGAATTTATAATTCATGCTCAACAGATCTGGCTATCTTAAATGGAAGGCAAAACAACTTTCTTTCAATAATATATGGCAATCATCGGCTTCCCCAAAAATGTAGATCTCAGGAGACTGATCTACAGTACAAATGTATACTAAAGACTTTGGCAATCGACGCATATATGACACAAATAATCAAACATGCCCCAATCACTTAACACTCGAAAAATTATAGAGAAATATTTCTTTGAAAAAGTATCTTTGTCATCGTTGAACCCATGATTTTTTTTACACATAGATATTTTTACACCTAAAAACTAATCTTAACATGTATTTTTTGTATATGTGCAATATTTAAAGAAAAACATTTTATCAATGTATTCTTTAAGTGATTGATTCACTAAATTTTCGTTATGTACATTCGCAAAATATTACATGTGAATATAGTTCATACACTAGGGAAAAATTATTGGTAACGTTTCTTACTTTTCAATATCGTTTGGCTAGATCCTTCAATCTCAGGTTCCGCTATATAGATGACGTATTATCTTTAAACAATTCTAATTTTGGGGATTTGATACATCGCATTACAACATAATGACGTATTATCTTTAAACAATTTCGGGGATTTAATACATCGCATCTATCTCAAAGAACTTGATATAAAGGATACTACATACACTGTGAAGTCAGTCTCATATCTTGACCTACACTTAGAGATCGATGGTAAAGAATAACTATTGACCAAACTTTACGACAAACGTGATGACTTTTCATTCAGAATTGTCAACTTTCCTTTCATCTGTAGCAACATCCCTTCGGCTCCTGCGTATGGAGTGTGCATATCACAAAACATACGTTATGCCAGAGCTTGCCAAAACTACGCAGACTTTTTTTTATCGCGCTAGAACTCTAACAAATAGGCTTCTGGAACAGGGTTATGTTGCTACAAAATTGAAGTCATCACTTTCGTCATCATGAACTCGTGGATCGTTATGGTGTATCCATCAGCACCATGAAAACCGATTTGTTCAACGTGTCATGGTTTTCCTTTCCTCGTTTGTCTACCCCAGACTTGACTTTTTATGAGCAACTCGGCGGTCGTTTCTAGCAAAGCAGAGGACGCTTACCCTACCGGTGTACCTGGTCCATGCTCCCAGGTTTTAGTAGATTTAAGGAGGTTGACCTAGGGTAATGCACATACCTCATGTGCATTACCCTAGGTCAACCTCCTTAAATACAACGCAGTAAATACTGCAGTGGGGTTATTGCTTTTATTTTGCTTTTACCACCCCCCTCTTATATGGTCATCTGGGTAAACCAATATACATGGTATTTTAGTTAAACGTTTTTACGTAGATTTTTGAAGAACGCTTTAAGGTTAAATAATATAATACATCAATGACAGGCATGTGATAATGGTCTTGGCAACAAAAATATTAATTACAATTGTATGGAAGAAACACAGCATTAGTACTACATATCAAATATCGAGAAAAGTCGAGGGAAACCTCGCAATTATTATTAATGTGTCATTAGACACAGTTTAATAATCGTGGAAACCCCAAATATATTATTTATTTGTCAGGAGGCTGTGAAAATGTAATAAAAACATAAAAGAGCTTTTAAGTAGCATATGGCAGCAGACATAAATAGCAGACAGAAAAAATATATATGACCATATTTCGCAGGACCTATATATATTGATCATGTCGGCTAGTTACACGCTGCTGAATTCTGAATCTCAGGCTAAAATGTAATTCTGAAGATATGAAAGTTTCAAAAATAATGTTTCTGCTATTTATATTAAGAAAATTGACTGAAAAACAATAAACATGAACCATAAAACCAAACAATGTATTTCTGTTTTATTCATCACTTTAAATATTTATTGGAAATATGTACACCATAACTTCATTACATCTATATTTATTAATTTAAATTCATGTAACTGTTAAGTACAAATTCCTTGAAATCAATTTCTATATTCTGTCCTATTCCCAATACAAAATCCACATTTCAAACCTCACATACCTTAGAATGAGAAATATTCTTGATACATGTACTATAAAATGGAAAGTAAGGGCCGGTGAGGAATAAAGTTTAAGGTTAAGAACGGGGATGTGTTGCTTTAAAATTAATCAAAACTTGACTGAGTAGTGGCATGAATTGTTTTAGTTAGCTGTTAAGTGGGTTAACAGTATCAGTTACAAAATATCCAAAGCCTACGTTCTATATCAATGTCAATAGTCTATTAAGTAGAGAAAACAGCTTTAAAGACGGAAAGACTGCTAGAAAATAAATAAATAAAATCGTTGATGCAGAACTTTTGGTCTGTTAATCCACAAAGTTAAACGTGTATTTCTTTATTTCAAAATTAAGTAAAAGAAAAGTATTTCTCTCAGACAAAACTCTTTAATTTGAACTTAATAGTAAGTACAAAATTACCGAACAATAATCCGTTCCATAATCAATTCAAAATAGATATTATACTACCGGAGCAGCTGGTACCGCAATGGCCTTGACTTGGTACATGTATTTCAAACGAAATTGATGGTTTTTAAAAGTTTTACAGCCCGCTAAACCTTCCTCTTTCATCGTTGTGTGTGAATATACCGGTGTTGATTACGTAAAGTTTGCATGGGATTGCGTCATAATCGGTAAATCAGCAGTTACATCAGCGCAAAATTGACAAAAAAACAATCAATACTCTTTTTTTTTAGAAGAAACTATGTACTTTTCCTTTTCTAAAAACAATTAGGTAAGAGCTCGAGGCTATTTGAAACGCATTTCCTCATACCCCTGATTCAGAAGTTTTTTACGTAGATATTTTTGGCTTTTAAGGAAATCAGAGTTTTTAGTACTTGTCTAAAATATCGAATCAATTATGAAGTACATACACCATATGCAGACGATATATTGTTGCCCATAGATAAGAAAAATTTATAATTTTAAAATCTAAGTCCACCATCTATAGAGTAACATTGATGCTTTTTAGTTGGACTTTCAACTGATTATTAGGAGTAGTAGTACGAAAGGTTAAAATATCATAAATCGTCATGCTATAATTATCCTATTATCATTTATCATTGAGAGTATTTAGAAGATCTTTCAAATTTGTCAGGAGCCACAATCTAAATAATATTTAAACACCTATTTGATGTAGTAAACCGCTTTTAACCGAACCCTGAACCTCTTTTAGTCACGATGTATCAAAAGGGTTTGTTAGCCTCGTTCTAGTTTCGGTTTCCCTTTCCGAATTTCCGATGCAGAACGTATTGAAATCCAAAAACCGGTCTGCATTTTATTGTTTACTTGCGGGAAATGATGCATCACAATGCGATCTTCTATTTTATGCTTTTCTAAACATTGTTTAACTTATAGAACTTGATGTTTGTCATTTTGTATCAATATTTGTACACAAAAAGATATTTTGCTTTTAATATTGAACCCATACATATGCCAATGACTAATATACATGCATTTAAATGGTAGACGACGACCCATTCTACGGAAACTGCAGAGTGACGTGAGGAGACATACATACCCTATATTGCATGGACATGTTGTATGCATTGAGATAATTTTGTTTGGCATTATAAAGAAAGTTTTGACATACAACATCTGCAACTTTTTTTTATCAAATTGTTTCGTGTTGTTTTCATTGTAGTGGTTGACTTTCAAGTACATGTACCACGTAGCAAATACAAAATTCTTCTTAATACATTGTATAGGACATGTATACCCATATTACTGTTTAAAAAAATGCAAAAAAAGAAAAAAAATATGCCCCCAAACGGTGCACCTATAATTGTTGTATTTATCACTTAGGATATTTCTATCATTGTCGGTTGATGTTTTTGTGCTGTACTTTTATGCCGTTTGAGTTTCTGGTCTTTGATTGTCTAGTTTTGAGTATGATTAAAGCGTTTGGTTGTGACGTCATTTAAAATCAAAAGACAGTGCTTCAATTTTCAATCGTTACATATAACATATACAATACGTCAGTCGCCATTTTTTAAAATCCATTTAGTGCAAAGATACCTGTTGGGGGCGCAAACACTAGTTCCAAAGGCACTCGATGAGAAGATTGTTCCAATTAATTTTTTTATCACGTTAGAAAACCTGTATTCCGAATTATTTGGCAATTTATAATATTTGGCCCATTCCATAAAAGACATTACTAATGGATCCGAAAAAAAAAAATCTTTACATGTACAAACGACACTTTAACGTCAAATATTTACATTGAATTAACCCATTCTCTCTGCTGTATACATATCAGTATTTAGATTACCATGTATTACTCGCCACATGTTTCAACAAAATCACATTATCTTACGAAATGCCCATTTCATATACATATTATCAAACAATTATCATATAGATAGCCGTGATTATAGTATGTTCACTGTGTAAACAATTTTGAGAAATAAATTCCGTAATTTCACTTTCAGTCCTATAGACATAAAAACTACGTAAAACGCAGATCAATCCACCGAAACAAAATAAAAACTTTCTGTAGTAAATTACGAATAACATCTACATAATGAATAGGATACTCAATTAGTTTTCTTGAATAACAAAACATGAAAAAAAAAAAAAAAAACGCTTGTTAATTTAATTCATGCGCGGAACAAGCTCTACAGACTTCCGTTCATCGGCTCTGATGACAAAGTTTTGGTTATTTACTCGTTCCAATTTAGTACAAGTCTACATGAAATCCGGGTACTTCTAATGAGAGTGATGGTACATGGTCTAGTAAACCCACAAAACAATGGATTGTTTTCGGTCTACAGATACTAGTACTATAGTTTTACCTAAAGATAATCGTTTATTTAAAATATAATTTTGAATAGAATGAATTCAAATCCAAACAAATCAAAGATGATAACTTTTTCAAAGTGCTAATTTCATGTTAAATCTATGAATTATCAATCGTAAAACCACAACAACCAAATGAAAAACTACAAGTGGTTGTGGGGTCACTAATTCTATCTGAACAAGAAAGAAAAATAAGTTCCTTGGGTGTTTGACATAAGTGATTCGCCTCCTGAAATTATGATTGTTTAAAGATAATACGTCATCTATATAGCAGAACCTGAGATTGAAGGATCTAGCCAAGCAATATTCTTTTTTTTCTGATCAGATCAGCTATAAAGTCAGCCTCATAAGAGTGTAGATATAGGTCAGCAAGTAAAGGAGCACAATTTGTTCCCATTGGAATACCGACCGTTTTTTGATAAACACGTCCAACATACTGGACAAATATGTTGTCGATTAAAAATTCCCTTATTTTGTAAACATCTTCCTCTGTATATTTGGAAGATGATTTGGAATTATTTTTTACAAAGTATGATGAATCTCTACCAAGAACTATATATTTCTATCTAGGTGTACCATCGTTTTTTGAAATACAACGATGTATAATGTTTTTCAGTCGGGATTTTAACTGAGTATGGGGAATAGAAATATACAGTGTTGAAAAATCATAGATTTTAATTTCAGATAATAGTCTTGAAATGATTGTCTCCAAAAGATCTTTCGAATTTTTCAGGATCCACATTGAATTAATACCACTACGGGAGTAAGAAGTGTTGTGGTAGGACTGCAGACCCTCTTTGACAGTTGTGAGTATGGAAGTTAAAAGTTTTGAAAGAGGTTTGGTGGTACATTTTGCAGAACTAGCTATGAAACGTTGTTTGTATGGATTCTTGTGAAGTTTAGGACTGCAGTACATAGACGGTAAATCACAATCATCGTCCTTGGTAGGGAGACCAAAAGAGGATAGCACAGATTTATGGTTTTCCACAATCTCTTCTTTGGAGAGAGTGGTAGCAGTATATATCTTATCACTGCTATTATCGTCTACGTCTACCTCTGATAATAAACATTGGATATAAAACGTTTTGCAGACAAAAAACAATGTTGTTTTGGGCTTTGTCTGCTGGTACGACAACATATTTGTCATGTATGTCTTGAAAGGTTTCCTATACTTTTGATGTTGTCATTGCATCCGTAAGGTATTGCAGTACCTAGTGTGCGTATCCAGTACTCCTCCCTTTCCCTGCGATATATATATATATTAAGTTCAATTATATTAAGAAATATATTAAGTTCAATTATATTAAGAAATATATTAAGTTCAATTATATTAAGAAATATATTAAGTTCAATTGTTGAAGAATTCAATATATAATTTATTTTGATAATGTAAATATTTGATAAGAAATAATCAATGGGGATGGGGGTGGTGGGATTTTTCTATGGGGAATGGGGATGGTATAAGGTATATTGTATAAGTGAGAAGTTTATATAACACAAGAGCTGTATTGCAAAACAAATGTAAGAATATACAACAACCTAAATTCATAAAGACCGTTTCTTAAGTCATCTTATTATCTAAACACGTATGAGTTTTTCATATGCATGAGACATCTCATGTCTGCTTAGGGTTGCTACTCAAATCTTGTTTCAATGCCTATTTATCTGAAATATAATAGAGTATAAGAATGGATATGGTGAATATTTTCAAACAACATTACTAGGATGTAAAATGTGTTCATATAAAGTTAAATTTGTCAAAATTGACCACTGAATAAACCAAAATTTCTTAAAGGAGGTAGATCTACGATAAGGAACAATACGCTTGAAATTAGTAATATGTTAGTATGATATTCAATTTCATTAAAGCCTATCAAGCGTTCAATTAATAAAGAATTAAATCAATCAAAGTTACTTTGATGCTTACATGATATAGATATTAAATACCCTACTTAAACATTTCAATGATTTGTAAGTGTTGTGTCCCTTATCCTAGGTCTATATCCTTAAAGCGGACACTGTTTCCAAGTCCCTTCTTATCAAACTTAAACTCATTTTGAACCTATTTAGACCAATTACCTGTCTAAAACATAAATATTCGTAAGTCCAATTTTTAGTTCGACATATTACACTGTAGTACTACCAGGAAATGAGTCGGAAAGGGATACTTCTAATTAACTTATAATAACTACAATTATAATAACTACAATTTATTAGTGACTTTACATTTGAAATTAAACACTCTTATTATCTTACGTGGGTGGATGGAACTGCAGTGCTGTGCGCTCGATATTTGTTAACTTAATTATGATTTAATGAAAACACAATTATATGAATCATGAAAACGTTTATATTGTCACAACAAAATGGCAAATATAATATATGTGTTTCCTATTGCTTTATTTTACATCACATTCTATAATAACATTATATAAACGTTTCATAAATATATTTAGGAACACTGCCATTGATGAATCTAATTATGAAAATTGTCATATCTGATTTCAATATCAAATTCATAATGAAAAGCTTGTATCTAATTAGTTATCTAAGATATTGGATGATAAATTTAAAAACAATAAGTTTGGTTTGATACACCAATTGTAATTATTATTTTAACGAATAAGATAATACTAATATGAGGAAAAGAAACAGAAAAAAAAGTATAATAGGAGTTTCATTTGAACAAGTACAACTTGGTAATGTAAAATAACTTTTGAAGAGAGGTTCAGTTGAAGAATGCTTTGATAATATTAAGGTGTCATTTTGAATAATGAAAACAATGAAGGAAAATTACATTTATAACATTTTTTATCCAAACAAAAGCGTATGTAATGAAGCTTTATAAGGTGCGAAAAATCACCAATTAATAGTTTTTTTTATATTAATACGAAAATGGAAATAGACCATAAAAAAAACTGAAAAAAAAAATGAACCAATGAACTATTTGATGTGGGTTGTTTTATTACATAGACTCAACAATTGTATCATATTTTATTAGTTGTTTTGTAAAACACAGTACACAGTACTGTCAGTTTTAAGATTGTTTTAATCGGCGAGTGTTTCTGGTAAAAGTGAAATTGTACCTGTTTAAATTGTTAATTCTCACTGTTTTAAGGAATCTTTATTTTTCTAACATCTGTTACATCTAGTTTAGAAATTATGTTTAACAATTTCTGCTCATTATAACAACCACATATTCACAGCTGAAGCTTTGATTAGCAGATAGCAAACCACACTAGTTTTCCAATAAAAGATACGAGGAAAGGCGTTTATTTTAGTTGCCTGAAACATTATCGTCAACTTGATTAATTCTTTTTTAGCATAAATGTATACATCATTCTAAAACAAATGTATCCCCACTATGAATTGATAATGCCGTTTTTGTTCTGTTTATGACAATTTAACGTATATCTTAATTTCATCATGTTGTTTTATTATTTAATTATTTAGGTCAGTCAGATTTTTATTGTTTAAAATGCAATTTGTTTAAAATGGTGTTCAGTTTTTAGTCCCAACATTAAATGTTAAAAACTTTGAAAGTGTAATCAAGGGAACAAAGATACTTGCGGAAATAATGAATGTAATCTACAGACAAAGAGCAGGCATGGATAACAGACAAACACAACAAAGAACATGAAATAACCAAAGTATGACATATAAAGTAACAAAACTAAATGGGCAACTCGGATTCCACTAAAAACTGGCATCTTGGACCAGGTACAACGGTTCATTTAGGATAAGCGTCCACTGTCTTTCTATGAACACCCGCCGAGTTGCTCATAAATATTCCGTGGTAGTCAAAAGAGTAAAGAAAACTATGACACATTGAAAAAAAAATCAGTTTTCAAGGTGCAGATTGATACACTGTAACGAACTATGAGTTCATTTTACAACCATAAAACTACTGTAGTGATGACTTCAAATGTGATGAAATAAACTACACTATGACAGCCGGTCATTGTCCTGAATATGAGGTAACCTATATATTTTATCACTCGTGTTTACTATGACGTCATAACTTACTAATAATAAACTTATGGGTTTTCATTTTTGAAATGTACTAAATAACATTGTCATTATAGACAACATGTTAATGACAACAAGCATTGCATGCAAAATTATAACATCTAAGCTACATCATGACTAGGAAAAAATATCTAATTTGAATTAAGACCCAAAATAGATTTGGTTTGGACATGTTTTAAGTGCATAAAAAAAGCTTTAAATTACTCTCTAATGGACCTTTAGACAGAATGATACTAAAACTTGAACTAAATGTATCAAGAACAACGTATTTCTTTTAAAATAAATTACTTAAATAAATAAGGAGTAAGATAAGAGAAATCAAAATAAATTATTTTGATAAAATGAAAACACAGATATATGAAATATGAAAACTTTTATATTATCAACGAAGAAGCAAAGGAAATTCGTTTGTTTCTAATCGCGATATGTAAAATACAAATGGCATAGCATGAATATTTCATGAACATATTTAAGACCAGTGGCGTTGATGAATCTAAATTTTTTAAAGTTAATACAAGAAAAAGGTTTGTCTAGTTGGTTACACAAAATACATTAAAAATTACAAAACGAATGCAAGTTAAATATTGATTTATTTACTATTGAAAAAATAATCCAGGGAATCAAGATTATAGGGTAATCACAAGAATGTAATCCAGGGACAAAGACCAGACATGGAAAACAGACACACACAACAAAGAACATTGAAGTAACTGAAATCATACATACAAAGTAACAGAAATAAGTGATCAATGTTGTTTTGGGCTTTGTCTGCTGGTACGACATGTTTGTCACGTATAATAGACAATGTTGTTGTACATCGGGGTCTTTGAAAGCTAATGTAGCATTGGCAGTCATTGCCCAACTTTAAACTTTCATTCGTTTCAAAAGTAAAGACGTCACGTCCTTTTACCACCCTGACAGAGAATCAAGATTATTTTAAGAAGTAAGATAAGAGAAATCAAGAGAAGAAAAAAAAAAAGAAAAGCCTATTTTTAAATGTACATTGTGTACAACTTTGTGATATGAGACGTGCAGCTTCATAATAATGTCAATTTAATAATAATAAAAAAGGGAACAGTGAATAAACTTGTATTAAAAGGGATAATGGATATTGAAATTGCCGACAAAGCACTTTAAAATATGGAGGAATACAACTTTACAAACGAATGACCATAACTGTCTTTATTTTGTCTTCTTGTGCGGATGCAATTCCGTTTGATTTGTTCGTTTTAAGGTTATATTTGCGATAAGTGTATCTGGTAAAGGAGAACCATAAACTCCCCGAAACTAGAACAACGGTTGAAAATTACACTCGTGCGCGTAAAAAGTTCCGCACACTCGTTAAATCTTGGTATTTTTCGGCACTCGTGCTCATATTTTGGTTATTCACTATTTCCATTTAACTATCATGTAAAAATATTAAAATGTCAACTACGAAATGAAAACACAAGACTGGTTTAAAGGTCCATAGCAGTTTAAGAATTAAAATATATCTAAACAGCAAGTATTGGTCATGCACGACTAATCTTCTATCTGCTTTAAAACAGAAGAATTGTTACTTAAATCTTCTCTTAGTGCTTATTTATCTGGAATAGCATAACCGTTAAATCTGCAGTGAAACCTGTCAAAACTAAACCCTGCATAAGCTTAAAACTTGTCTTAAAATGCTACTTCAACATACTTTACATTTTCAACTTGACGAATTTACGGTATAAACGTGGGTAAATGGAAATCAAGTTGGACGGGCGAGTTTTTTTTTGATATCGTGAAACTCAATTATGAAAACTTTGCAACTGTCACAACAAAGTACCAAATGAAATGTTTTTATTTCGTATCGCAATACGTTACATTGCATTGTATCAGACTAATAACATTTTATAAATATTTCATTAATATATTTTGAATCACTGGTAATGATGAATCTAATGTTGAAAATTGTCAATTGTGATTAAATTATCAGAGTAATTTAGTAAATCATACATTTTGTATATCTAATTAAAATAAATATCAGTTAAGTTATAACACAGTAAATGAAGTCCAAAAAATTACAAAATTTAATGAATGAAAAAAAAATAATGATTTAATTTAATAATTTAGAATGTCATTTAAACCAATAAGAAAAAGTGAAAAAGTGAAAACAGGAGAAAACAAAAGAAAACAAAACACCTCCATTTTGTCCAAACTTGGTGATGTAAGATGTTTATCTTCAGAATTGTGTGTAGTAGGCAGGAGAATGCTTGGAACATTTGGTCCATAAAAGTTCATTTATTTGGTTATTATAATATGAATTTGCGAAAAGGGAATATTCAGTAAATCAGTGCTATCTTTATAATAAAATGTAGTAATCTCTTCTGCTGTACGAACTATTATTACAACCATTAAATAATCACAGATTAATCTTAGAGTAGCACATATCAAACAACACATACAAAGAAAGAAATATGGCTTTATTATTATCGTCAACTTGATTTATTATATTATCGAAAGCATTTACGGCATTTATTAAATCATCATTTTGAATCGAATGTTTCCCTTATTAGTTAACAAGTTCGAAATTTATATTGGGATAATAATTTCAATGAACAAAAGCCAATAAAGGGTAAAATGGAACTAAGTCCATAAAAAATGTAACTAAAATGCATTGGATTATAAAAAAAAATATGACAGACATTTCAGCAGTACAGTCTTGTTGGGTACTAAAAATGAATACTGATACAGAAACAATCAAAATGCTGAGACAAGGGGTCTTTCAAAATAGATCTTGATCATTGTGGAGAAGTTAAAGATGAAAATAATGAAATTGCAAGTATAAATGATAAGAAAAAAAAGAAATAGATGCAAAAGATGCTGTGACAAATATATATTGCGGGATTTTACATTTGTTTCATGCATATGGAGTTTTCATATCACAACTCATACGTTATGCCAGAGTTTACCGTACTACACAAAATTTTTGTATCCTGCTTGATGTCTTACAATTAGACTTCTAGAACAGGGTTATCCTTTGAATACTCAAATATTTTTTTTGAATATTCAAGGAGGCGGACATTCCTACGAAAACTAAAGATCCGTTGTTCAAGGGACTGTCGCTGTTATTCACCCGACTTTAAAGGGAAAGTTACCTTCACTTAATAATCACTTGAGTTGGCCTCCCAAAAATGTTCATCCACTCGACAATCCATTCCATTGGAGACCCTTTGTAGCCTATATGTTACTCTCTTATTACAAGCCAGTAATTTAAAATTTACTGGACTTTTTTTACCCAAGGTTGATGATTAAATTCCTGCGTGAGGAATAATTTAAACCACGCATTACTAATCTAATTATCCAGCTTTGCAGTTTTTACCATTTCTTTTGACTTCTGCCAGCCACGATTTTTATCAGTTCGGTAATTTTGTTATTTCCCGTTAACTTATATGTAGTTCATGCAGTTTTGTTTGCCTATATAAACATAATCAGCTGGTATAAATTGGTATAACGAACAAATATTGTTTGAATCGGTGGGGAATTTAAAAATAAAATCAACCAAACCTCACGTTCACTGACAACATCATTGTGTGAATTATGCTCTGTTCTATTTAAATACTCTTATCATCTTTAAGTTAATCTAGATTGTAGATGTCGTTCATGTTGACTGTATTAAATCATGACGTAACATGATATTCATTTCATGGCATACGAAAGGCAACAGACACATTAAATACTTTTAAACATAATGTCGCCATATAATAGCATCAGAATGGTAATTTAAGTAACACTTTAGTAAAATAATAAAAAGGAACAGGTGATCTTGTGAACATGTTAATTCTATACTTACGTGGAAAGGGTTTTATCTCTTGTAAGATATTAACATAAAATACAACGGATGACTTGCTTGAAGTATGTCCTTCTGAAGTATATAAGAGAAAATATTCCGTGGATTCAGGAGGCGCGTCCGTTGCCTTCCCCTTAAATAAAGGAAAAATATTTTTGTTTATGAAAATTTTATTTTCCACAAAGTCTACTTTAAAGTTAGTTATCACGATTTATAACATTGCGACATGTAACCGTAGATAATTAATGTACTGACTCGTTTTAGAAAAGTTGAAGCGTGTTTAAAATGATAACGCGAAAAATCAAAAGAAGTTTTATTCTTATTTTTGCTCTACATTATCCTTTCACTTAAACAAAATTACACTCCTTGTCTTTTCTAATTAATAGGCTTCAGATATAATGAATTATGATATCTAAAATGTTTTGTAATGTACCGCTTGTTCTTTGATCTAGAAATTCGTGTTTGACAACAGGGGAATTCTGGCAAGCTGGAAGTAAAATAAATTAAAAACATACGATGTGACGGTTAATAAACAAAGGCCTATTTCATACGTTGTTAGTCATCTGTATTATTTTTAGAATTAAAAAAAAACCAATTAAACAGACAAACCATCATACACTCAAAACAAAGAAAGCCCAATCTTGCAAAGTGCCAATTTAATACTTTCATATGCTTTTAATGCATATATGCTTTTTTATATAATTTAAAATGGCAAATGACTTGTTATGTGTCTGTCACTGTATCTGAATTAGTAATAAAAGTGGATGGGTTTATAACAGACTCCAGAATCCGTAGTCTTCTAAATTATTAAGTAATTATTGCTTTTGGCTGATATGACGGCTGATTTACCTATTATAACAATAACATACATATGCTATTTGATCATCACTAGTATATGCTACCGGCAATGGAAGAGGGGGTTTAGCGCACTGTAAAACCTACATTTAACCTTCCATTTCGATTGAAATGCCTGTACAAAGTTTGGACAATTCAGGTGGTGGAATATCTATTTTGCCAGATTTGTTTTGGACTTGACTTGATTATGGATCGGATAAGTATTCGATATTTTTGTTTTTATCCTAATTTTTCATATGCAAAAAGAAAAGTCAAAGAAGGTAAATTTGAATTTTTGTATTGCCAGACTTCTTGAAATTAGGCTTCTGGAAGAAGGCAGACTTGCTACAATAATGCCCCATTAGAACTCTATTCCATTTCACTTACTGACTAATTACAATATTTTAAAATTATTTTTATGTTATTCAACATTTGATCATTTGTTTAAATTGAAATATAAATTATTTGTATAACAATAACATTTTAAAAAATGAATTTCCCTTCTTGCTAATTCCATATCTTCCATAAGGGAAGTTTACCCAATACAAGGACTAATGTTAATTTATTTCGGAAAACAAACATGTGACAAACGAACAAAGGGTTGTACAGAGGTAAGTTTAGCAACCATGTTCGTTATCAAGATTTATGACATTGCTACATTAACCGTATTTGAATTTGTATTTGTCTGCTTTTCATGTCTTGATTACTCTTTCATATTGTCACTGTCACTTTGACAACAATCAGAAAGTTATGTTGGTCATGACTTGGTACAGGCATATTTGTAAGCTCCACGCATTCTTTTGTTTCACGATTGACGGAGGCAAACAAAAGAATCATGCTATGAACTCCCTGGTTATCTGATTCAACTTCATTTGTTTTAAATTGTTTTTTTTTCTGTTTGTAATATTAACATCCGAACTCTCATAGAAAGAAGTTATTACCTGTAAGAAAGCTTATGACTATTGAAAATCAATTTGTGTTTAGAAAATAATTTTCTACAAATTTTAAGGTTTGTGCATTTTTTGAATGATAACATAATTACAGACACCATGAGTTATTATTTATTTGTATTTGTTTTCTTTAATAGTGACACTGGGCTAGATTAGATAAAAAGAGATGTTTGTCAGCAGATCAAGCACATATTTAAAAAAAAACTGAAATAATTTAAATAATATCGGAAATATTTGAATAGATTATCTAGGAAATATTGTCCTCATTTTTATTATCAACACGAATTTAACTTTTGACCTTTGGTAGCGATCCAGACTTCAGTTTGACCCCCGAGGAAGTTATACTGGGAAGTAAATCGAAAGCATAAGTATGTGTACTTAAATCCACGTCGGCAACCTGTACTACGAAATATCTTTTTTTCGTATCATTAACAACGTCAGAATGTTTTAAGAAAAAGCTGAAATAAGTTAAAGATTATCGGAAATATTTGCATAGATTATTTAAGAAACGTTACCGATAACCGAGCCTTATTAGCATACAAACGTTTTTAGAACAATTTCCCAATTATTATCTCCATTAGAAATACATTAAACTACAATCAACCACGATGCTGTTTGTTGTCTATAATGATCAAAATCACATCAATGTCCTATTTACTAAATTAAAAAAAAATACAAAGTAATGAACACTTATGAATTCTAAGAAAAAATCATTAACTCAAGGAAAGGTTTTGAAAGATCTTCTGCCGTAACAATTTATAAATTTCAATGAAATGCATTGTACTTCTTTTGATGATACAAGTAGGTAGTATACACTCCAGAAATCGGTATTATTTTCCACAGTTTACAAAATTGCTGCTGCTGCAACCAAATTTTCATCTTAAAACTGTCATAAATGAAAAAGCTAAAAATACAGATTATATATATAGACAAAGCGTTACATAAGATGGAGCTGGAAATGTGAGGAGACTTACAAAGAAATAATTTCTTAAATATTCAGATATCACGATACTCCCTCATGATATATGATACCCATATGATACATGTACCAATACAATTTTCAACCATTATAAAAAAGCCTTATACAAACAAAAATGAATTAAGTATAGCTACATCTCATCGTATTTTCAAGTTTCGAGTACTGACATAAGAACAGTTCCGCAGATGGAAAAAAAGAGACAGACATTTGTCGCTACTATACCAGAGGACGAAGTCCTCATTTTGGTTATCAATACGAATTTAACTTTTAACCTTTGACAGCGATCCTGACTTCATTTTGACAGTAAGTGAACCCGAGGAATGTATACTGGTAACCTAAATCGAACGCATAAGTATGTGTAGTTACATCTAGGTCGGCAACCTATAGTACGTAGTATCTTTGTTTCGTATCTTTAACAACGTCAGAATGTTTTAAGCTCACGCCCCGAAATTTTATAAAGTTAAGGTGAAAATAAAATAACATAAAACAAAGTAAATAAACCATATTTTATGTTTAAACTGTAAAAGGCATTATCATTCTTTAAAAATGGCAGTATTCAACTTGGTCTTGTAACAGTAAACGCCTGCGTCATATTATTTTTTTACAGACAAAACGACAATATAATTAGAAATTGTATTCAACGATATACAGTATTATTTAACTGAAAAATAATTCTCACCTTCAAACAAGTACTTATATTCTTCAACCCTTACAGATAAAGTCATAGAATGATTTATTCCCAATTACGTCTGTGACCACCAAAATCGATTGCATCATGCATTTTTACGGTCCTCTTTCTTACAAAACAAATAGCCATCAGTCACTTGACAAAATGAAAATATCTTCTTTCCAATGATCGGACAACGTTTGTAATGTATTTATTGATACATTCGAAAAAGACAAAAATTAAACATGTAAAAAGAAAAAAAAAACAGGTGATGATTTCATCGTTATAATTGTATCGGATTTCTGCCCGCGATCTACTCTGCTCTACTTGATAAACTATCTTTATTCTCCCGAAAAACCCTCCTATAATTCCAGTATTGAATGTAACGTCGACTTTGATCGGTTTCCCCTTTCTGATTAACGAATGTTATATACAAATAAATGACGTGGTGAAAATTTTGTTTGGTTTTAAAACGATATCATACTTTTGTACGAAGAGTTCTGAGTTTCATATTCGTGAGTTGGTCTCATTCAATCACCAATAAACTTCCATAAATAGTTTGTTGTCCTATATTTGCATACTTTTAATAGAATAAAAAAAAAACGTTTATCTGGACTGGCATGACATTTTAAAATTATAAGGGTCAATGTACTTTTGTTCAGTTTAAAGAAGAAAATGTCTCATTGTGTTTAAAATATATAAATATAAATCGTTGATCAACTAAAGTCTTTGTGATAATCAGGCATCACTCAACTATTCCGCTTTGACATTATAAGTTCACTTAAGATTTTTTTCTATATCAAAAACCATTACTTCATCTCTACATCACAGGATTGTGTTGTGATATTTTTCATAAGCGTATTGCAAAAATGAGTTTTTCTTTACAAGGCGCCTCTGAAATGTCCATCGGCAGTATATTTCAATGACTTTTTAAATAATTATAGTAGAATAACATGGACAATCTTATCTTGTCTGCATTATTTGGGTATGAAGAGTCAATTTCGTACTTTGTCCCACCCAAAGCTTGATTCTTACAAAGGTTTCAACCTAAAACATTCTTTATAATACTAATAATTTACAAAGTATTTCTGGCTTTATTCATTTCATTTTTACATGAACCAGAATTATATGAATTATATGAATCAAATGGTTTTCGAAATACATAAATATCCTACGTAAAGTTTTTATTAGAATCAGACAGTGCACTACACAGTTTTGACAATGTAATTTTACTATTTGTAGCATCAATGTGATTCGGTCTATAAGTCCCGTTCTAGATTCATTTTACCGGAATTTCCGATGTAGAACGTAATGAACTCGGAAGACCGGTCTGCATTTTAATGTTTACGTCCCGGATCTACAAACGCTGCATTACAATGCAAGATTTTCCATCTTATACTTTTTGCTACATTTTTATTATGAAGAAATTTTATTTATCATTTTTGTCATTACTTTTCACAAAATGATGTTGTGCTTTAAATGCAGACCTCTTCGCTCTGTATGTAACAAATCTGCCTGCATTTGAATGGTAGTCTAGTAACCATTCTCGTGAAACCACCGAGTCACGTAACGAGATTTACATACCTTATGAAGGCAAAATATTCATACCATTTTGGTACAAATCGGTTAAACACTACAATACATCACAGTGCAATAGCAATGTCACAATGGAAAAAACAGGAGCATACGCAATGTAAATAACATGATAAGATATACTAATATACAAGTATTGGGCCTGGTTTCTTAAAAAAAAATCTCAAATTGAAATTTGTTCAAATCATTCCTCAACTCAGACATCGACCAATCAAATTACCTGAAGATTTTAGGACAAACTCAAGGATTTGAGGAAAATCACAAATTTGTTATGAAACCAGGCGCTAATGCCTAATATCGCCAGCGACACCAGTTATACTTCAAGTGGGTTACATCTTGTTAATGCCAATCTAACAATTATGACGAGTAGAAAGTTATCATCATTCCAAAACCCATGTTTGTGATTGTGGATTTCCAAATTAAGAGTAATCAAGGGAACAAAGTTTATAGCTGTAATCAAAAGAAATGTAATCCAGGGACAAAGACCAGACATGGAAAACAGACATACACAACACAGAACATAAAGTAACTGAAATCACACATACAAAGTAACTAAAGTAAATGAGCAACTCAGACTCCACTAAAAACTGGGAGCATGGACCAGGTGCACCGGTAGGGTAAGCGTCCTCCGCTTTTCTAGAAACACCCGCCGAGTTACTCATAAAAAGTCAAGTCCGGGGTAGACAAACGAGGAAAGGAAAACTATGACCCGTTCAATAAATCAGTTTTCATGGTGCTGATGGAAACACCATAACGAGTTCATGATGACGACCATAAAACTTCTGTAGTGATGACTTCAATCTTGTAGGAACATAACCCTGTTCCAGAAGCCTATATGTAAGAGTTCTAGCGCGATACAAAAGGTCTGAAATTAACTTAACCTAATTTCATACTTTTTATGCCTATCGATTGCCAGATCAATGGGAAACGGAGTAAAGAAACATTTAATGGCAATCAGCATCAGAGCAGGGATAATGATACAGGTATTAAACAGTTATTAAAATACGTTGTAAAAGGTAAAGACACCTATTTTATGAATGTATTTCTTAAATTAATTAAATGTTCACTTGTTCATTATTCATATATCAAATTAAAACAAGTTTATTCATGATTTGTAGTCATACATTCATTTCCAATAGAAAAGTTGTGTTTGTTTATCTTTAAAAAAAAAAAATAAAACAAGTGGAATATCTTTCTTTTTTTACACCTCAGCGAAAAAAAGTAAAGACTTTTTTGCCCTACACCTTTACATGTACCAATTATAACAAGAACAAGTATGGTGTATATGTCAGAGAGACAACAATCCCATCGGGATGAAAATGTCAGCCCAAGGCCACCCATTGTCCTTCAATACACGACTAGCAAATTCTCATACATGTACCACAGTTTGGTGGGTATTTCCATACCATGAATCTCTTTACCATTGGAAGTGTCTGAATTTTATTTAGACTGGTACTTAAACTAACCTATTCTAAAATTTACTTCCCTTACTGTACCGTAATTAGCATGTTATATAAGATTTTTAAACTTGTTGATATGTAATACAAAATTATTCTTAATTTCTAAAACGTCTTAAAATTTGATTTGGTTTTAACAGTTGTCTTCGCATATCATGATATTATTGAAAAAAAGCATCGTTTTCTGATAAATAAAGGTAACAGATGATGGTTTTTGATTACATATATATTGTGTCGACAATGCCTGTTTATATTGAAACACACCAGATTCAATGAACCGAAATTGACGTGCTATAAGACTTGATCTTACCCATCACTTCTATCGGAGACAATTGTTCCAAATCAGAACCATTGCAGTGGTTTCCGGTTTTTTTTCTTGTTTTTGCTATTTGTTATATGAACTGCGCTTTTTTCTACAATTGTCGACTATTGTTTAAATTATATTAGTTAAGTAATTTTGTAATTACTCTAATTTTATGTAGCAGTCTTTCCAAAAATCAGACAGAAGGTTATTCGTGCATGTCAAAAACCCGCCGAATTAAGTTAATTGTTTAATGAGAAATAGTTATTGATAAAATTACCAGTTTTGGTTTTTCATTTGGTTGTTGCGCTTTTGTGATAAACAATATATAGATTGTACATTAAAATGGCATTTTGCAAAAGTTATCGTTCTTGATTGGTTTCATTTGGTTGCTTTTGGTGGGGGATGAATATATGGCTTCATAAAAAGTACATGTTAAAGTATAGCATTTGTTGACTGAAAAAAAGCATCGTTTGTTTGGTGGGTATTTTTACACCATAAATCAGTTTTATGTTGACTGATACCTAAAACTACAGGATAATTGTATTATTTTCATTTGTAAAACATATTGATTGATATTATTGTCAATTTAAATCTTGAGAGATGGCACATGAATTTTGTAATGTGATGACAGGAACAATTATTGACTGTTTGATGGAATCATTGTTCAGTTTAGCAGCTATTATTGTTATTGTTTTTGATATCAAACATAAAATTCACCAATAAATGCCAGTAGCAGTTGTTTTCTTTCTTCATATTTTATGAAACTCTTTTTTTGGGTCGTTACGGTGTATCCATCTGCGCCATGAAAACTGATTTGTTCAATACTCTTTCATCTACCCCGGACTTGACTTTTTTTATGACAAGTAGAGGACGCTTACCCTATCAGTACACCTGGTCCATGCTCCCAGTTTTTAGTGGAGTCCGAGTTGCTCATTTGCTTTTGTTACTTTGTATGTATTATTTTAATTCCTTTATGTTCTTTGTTGTGTATGTCTGTTTTTAGTGTCTGGTCTTTGTCCCTGTATTATATTCGTTTGATTACCGTTAAAACCTTGGTTCTCTTGATTACTATTTAATATGAAATTTTCGGAAAAAATGATTCTAGTCTAATATACACATCTTGAATTCATGTTGAGAATTTAACAACAATTCTATTGAAAATTAACAATGTGTTTAAATAACTCTTTTTCGTTGAGGTCCTTATTCATTTATAGATATTACACCATTTCATAAAACACAGGTTTATATAAGGAGCAAATTGTTGTATGCTTCCAGAATAACAGAGGTCTGTGTTTAACATTTAGTTACACCACAGAGTGTTTGAAAGACATGTTGATCGATATTTTTGTTAATATAAATCTTTACATATGGCACACGAATGTTGAATTGTGTTGCCCGGAACAATAATTGACTGATGGAATAATGGTTCAGTTTAGAAGCTTTGTCATTATTATCGAACATATAGTTCGCCAAAAAATGCCAACGACAGTTTGATGTTTTCCTTTATATTTTCGGAAAGTCCTTTCAACATGGAATGCAATCGATAGATGTGAAATGAATTTAGATTGCAGACTATTTCACTACAAAAAAAGAACTCGTAGAAACACAAGCTTTCCTACTGTAAAATAGAAACTTACCGATATTGCAATTCGATATTGAAATTAACAAAAGACGTTCAGTTTTCTTCTCCGGAGTTTATTTTCACTTCATTGCATTTTTGGCATGAACTTATGAAATCAAGAACAAAATAGTACAACCATATTAGTCGATAAGAATATTTATATTTTATTATATAGATAGCAGTGTTTTATCGAATGTTCCCAGTGTAATAAAATTGGATAATTCACACTGTGAAATAAATTCGGTAATTTCACTCTCGTGCTTTCTCACGCAAAAACGTCACTACCGTGATATCAATCCGCCAATCACAGAATTCAAAGCTCATATTGAAAATATCGATAAATTATGAAGAAAATCTATATAATAAATGGTATAATCAATTGATAATCGTGAATAACCAAAATATTATCACTCGTGCCGAGAACGCTTGAGGATTTAACTCGTGCGCGAAACAAGTTCCGCACACTCGTTAAATCTAGGCCTTCTTCGGTACCCGTGATAATATTTTGGTTATTAACTCTTTCCAATTAATTATCCTATTAGTAACGATTTAAAGCGGCGATATGCATACATCCGATACGGTCAGTATATCACAGGTATTGACATACAGTTTTAATCTAGCACACATTTTTTGGAGTTCCATAACTAAACGATGTATAATATATATTTACTTTAAACTAAATCCTTTTCATAAGATATACACTTTTATTGGTTATGCCACTTTGTGCATATAAGTTATGCTAGTTCTTCAAATTTTTAAGTCGTTTAATACTAAGGAATGTTTCAACTGCTTACTAGGTTGAATTTAATCATTGCTTTACAACGTAACCAATCAAAAGTTGAATTTTATATACTACAACAATATTACCTTCTAGTAAAGAGTCTTTTAATTAATTCTTTTTGAGTAATGAAAAGTTAAATGTAGTTGAAAGAGCTAAACAAGCTATATTTAGGATCACGGTTGATCATTTTGTCGACTTTGTGATTACCGCACCAACGATGACACAACATATTCATGAATATTAATAAAATAGACAGCAATACTTTAGAGTATCAATATATTACATGGATTTTCATTGCCGCAGCATCTGTTATCACGGAGACAAGATAATATACATGAAGTGTTGTAGTAAAAAAAAACCCAGCTATTTTAACCAGACATTATGATCAAAATATGAAGTTCATATAAGTAATAGATATAGGCATTTCAAATTTAGGTTTAAAACTTTTGCTCAACAAGTAAAGTTTGCTGTGACTTGAACTTATTTTTCCAGAAAACAAAAACTGTTATTTACATGCAAGTGCCCTCTTTGTAATTTTAATGCCTTTACATGTTTTAATTTGTTAAAATCCTATTTTCTCCAAAGGCGTTATACATTTATTGTAATGTTTTCAGCGTTCGTAATGTTAAATTGAGGCAAAATGTTTTCGTCAAATCAGTGTGTAAATGCTATAAGATATTAATCATTTTAACAAAATGATTTGTTACGTTTTTTAATGTTAACCTTTAAAAATTAAAATTAAAATTAAATTAAATAAAACTCAGTCAACACATGTTGTATGTTTGACACTTGCAACATAAAGCACTTCTACAAAAACTGATGAGTTTATCAATCCCGACCTTTCCTCCATTTGCTGCTGTCTTCGTCTACTGATAAGCTTAGACTTTCTGAAAATCATAGGTTGAATCATATCAAACATTAAAAATACAAACATCATGACTATTAAGTTATGTCTCCTGTACACGCAATATCTTTACGTTTTGTTTCTTTCCCTTTTTGTTTACCCCGGACTTGACTTTTTATGAGCTATTTGTTCTTTGTTTTCTTGGTCTGTTTTTAATGTTTATTTGTCCTTGGATTACATTTGTTTGATTTACGCTAGAATATTGGTTCTATGAATACTCCTTGATGCCATCATATCTTCAAAATACTAATCATAAAATATTAAGTCATATATAAATACGTCAAAGAACTCAATATCCATAATGCAAAAGTATATTTATCTTTAGATTTCTCCCGTCAATTGTGTTAAATTCATATTTAAAGAAACAATAGATATTTTAAGTAAAATACTTAATGTCTATGCTCGTGTACTTTTTGTTGCTTAGCGTGTATCGTGATGCTTGTGTCGTGTACGTTGTTGTTTTGTATGTCCTTTTCCCTGTGTGGTCTTTTCCTTTGATTACATTCTTTGAATTTCCGCTAGAATGTTGTTTCCAATGATTATTCCTCTCTACCACGAAGAAATAATGTTCCATTTGTTCTCATTTCAGGAAAACGCATCTATGCGTTTATTACTGTTTTGACAGTTTTAAGAAAACGTTTTGTTACATTTAAAGATAAGCAATAACGTTGAACAGCTTTATCTCGAAGTCGTTTAAAAACAATGTTAAGTTCTACCTTAAAATAATGCAAAAAATAATATAATAATGTAGAAGGCCATATACACATATTTCTACTTGGAACCCTTCGAAAGGACAATGTTTTCATCAATGAACTGTTAAGTTTAGTTAATACTTTAGTTAATATGTATAGCTTAAATTTATTAAAGAATCTACTGCAAATTCACACAGGAGAATTTTCAACATTTATATTTTTGCTATACTAACATAGGAACCTAGGGTAAGGGACACAACTCTTACAAATCACTGAAACGTTTGTATTCAGCATTTCACATAAATCTCATGTAAGTATCAAAGTAACTTGGACTGATTTCATTCTGTTTCAAAGGAAAGCTTGAAAAGCCTTGGTAAATTAAGACACTGTTTATCATTTTTTTTTTACACAGGATGATGTTGTACAATATTAATATAGTATCTGTACCGTGATGGAAATTGCATTGACATTGTCTTATGAAAATGAAATACTCGCCTCGAGTCATAACAAATCTTCACATTGTTTAGGTAATGCTCCACCGCTTGCTGTCGGAAGTTCATCACCTAAATTACGAGTTGTTGCTTTTGTGAACACATTGACAACCCGTCTAAACGCGTCAGACTGGTATAAAGTCAATTAAACAAACGAATATCACTATTTCAAGTATGCAATATAATACATATTCAGTACTTTTATACATCCAATCTGCATCAATTTAACGCGATAATGGAAAGGATGAATTAATAGATTACTATCTAATTAACCATGGTTTTTAACGTAAATCAATAGCAAATGATAACATTATACCATTTTAGACAATGCTTTTTTTCTAGTGAAATTGTTTGCTTTATGCATGTAACCTTTTTTTACCCATTTGAATACACTGAAGAGTATGTGAAAAAAAAAGTTGTAACATAGGAACAGTAGATGTGTATTATAATCAGTCAACTCATCCAATAGATAACTGTAGAAATCCCTCTTCGGACCTTATCCGTAAGCACAAAAGAGTAACCAAGGGAACTAAGGTTATAGCTGTAATCAAAAGAATGTAATCCAGGGACAAAGACCAGACATGGAAAACAAACATACACAACAAAGAACACAAAGTAACTAAAATCATACATACAAAGTAACTAAAGTAAATGAGCAACTTAGACTCCACTAAAAACTGGGAGCATGGACCAGTTGCACCGGTAGGGTAAGCGTCCTCTGCTTTTCTAGAAACGTTTTGAATTTTATTTATTTTAATTTTCTTTTTAACTTCTTGTGGGCGTTTTACTCCATAAGTTTGAATGCTTCGTCTTCATTTTATTTACAAATATAATTATATTTCATTCATCAATTGTACGTCCGAGAATTTGACTATTTGTTTCCGTTTTTGACAAGATAATCAAATAAAAGTTATGCCTTAGAAAGTCATAGTAATTTGGTTAACATATATGTAATTCAATGTCTAATTGTATTTTGCAACTAAATTTTATAAATTGAAACCTATTTAGTACTTCTCTGAATTAGGCAAAGTGTGTATAAGATATGGCACATGAAGAAAAAATCCAAGTGTCTTTAACTCGTAATCTCTGGATGTAACCATCATCGTGCTATTAAAGTTTGCCTTTTCAAGATATTGATAGGTCAACTTTAATTGATATAACTTTAGACAATTGGCGGGTAATATTCCCCACACTTTTTCCCTATATAAGCGGAACAAAGAACATAAAGTAACTAAAATCATACATACAAAGTAACTAAAGTAAATGAGCAACTCAGACTCCACTAAAAACTGGGAGCATGGACCAGGTGCACCGGTAGGGTAAGCGTCCTCCGCTTTTCTAGAAACACCCGCCGAGTTGCTCATAAAAAGTCAAGTCCGGGGTAGACAAACGAGGAAAGGAAAACTATGACCCGTTGAATAAATCAGTTTTAATGGTGCTGATGGACATTCCATAACGATCCACGAGTTCATGATGACGACTATAAAACTTCTGTAGTGATGACTTCAACTTTGTAGCAACATAACCCTGTTCCAAGTCTGCGTAGTTTCGGCAAGCTCTGGCTATGAGTTGTGATATGAACACTCCATACGCAGATGCTGAAGGGATGTTGCCACAGATGAAAGGAAAGTTGACAATTCTGAATGAAAAGTCATCACGTTTGTCGTAAAGTTTGGTCAATAGTTTTCCTTTACCATCGATTTCTAAGTGTAGGTCAAGATATGAGGCTGACTTCATAGTGTCTGTAGTATCCTTTATCTCAAGTTCTTTTGGGTAGATGCGATGTATCAAATCCCCGAAATTAGGATTGTTTAAAGATAATACGTCATCTATATAGCGGAACATGAGATTGAACGATCTAGCCAAACGATATTCTTTCTTTCTGATCAGATCAGCTATAAAGTCAGCCTCATAAGAGTGAAGGAATAGGTCAGCAAGTAAAGGAGCACAATTTGTTCCCATTGGAATGCCGACCGTTTGTTGAAAAACACGTCCATCACACTGGACAAATATGTTGTCGATTAAAAAATCCGGCATTTTGTAAGATGATTTGGAATTATTTTTTACAAAGTATGAGGAATCTCTACCAAGAACTATATATTTGTATCTAGGTGTACCATCTTTTTTGGAAAAACAACGATGTATAATGTTTTTAAGTCGTGATTTCAACTGAGTATTGAGAATAGAAGTATACAGTGTTGAAAAATCGTAGGTTTTAATGCTATTTTATTCAGATAATAGTCTTGAACTGATTGTCTCCTAAAAATCTTTCGATTTTTTCAGGATCCACATAGAATTAATACCACTACGGGAGTAACAAGTGTTGTGGTAGGACTGTTCTTTGACGGTTGTGAGTATAGAAGTTAAAAGTTTTGAAAGAGGTTTGATGGTACATTTTGCAGATCCAGCTATGAAACGTTGTTTGTATGGATTCTTGTGAAGTTTAGGAATCCAGTACATAGACGGTTAATCACAATCATCGTCCTTGGTAGAGAGACCAAAAAAGGATAGCGCAGATTTATGGTTTTCCACAATCTCTTCGTTGGAGAGAGTGGTACAGTATAGGTCTTATCACTGATATTATTTTCTACGTCTACCTCTGATAATAAACATTAGATATAAAACCTTTTGCAGACGAAAACAATGTTGTTTTGGGCTTTGTCTGCTGGTACGACAACATATTTGTCATGTATAGTAGACAATGTTTTTGCTACATCGGGGTTGAAAACTGATGTAGCCTTGGCACTCATTGACCTACAATCCCTTCATTAAAGCACGTTTTAACTCTCAGATGTAGTTTAATCAAGGAAATCAAATGTATGTTATATGATGTCTCCAACCAACGGTTCGTCGCCGCGAAATGTAAAGTAATAGAAAAAATTCCAGACAGAAATTACAGAATTGTTTTGGAGGCATTTTGTGGTTATAACAATTGATTTTCTCCAGCGAAAACCTATTTTAAGCTACACATCAGTAGGAAAATTAGCTGGTACTATATTTGATCAGATGTTTCCATTCATGTCAATGTTAGTTGATGGTTTTGTTTTTATTAGTTGACAGATAAATCAAAGGCGGTCAATTTTAATCTGCCTGGATAGCTTTTGACAAGAAACGTTTATAAATACTGCTAACAACTTAGTTGTAGGGTGCATATTTTTATCGTATAGGATCTCGTATTGCTGGTACATTCAAAAGGTAAAAAAATGTGCATTTTTTCGCTTTCATAGGCATTATCAATTTACAGTATTTTCTGTCAACAAGGATAAGTGTTTTTAAAAATGATCACAAAAACATATTTGCACGAAATAGAATTATCCGTTGATTTTTTTTCGACGAAAACGATTGTCCAATGTTTAATTTTGCTTCCAAGACATAATAATAATAATATGCAATAAACATTAACTTTGACTCTTTTTTAATTATTCAGAACGTTAGCTGCATTTTCATCGATACTATGAATTGAAAAATATTCAGTTAATGCACTACATATTATAAAGGACATCCGATATATATTGATACATTTCGTTATGTCGCTTGAACATTAACGTTTAGTATATGATATACAATCATCAAAGAAAGAAAGAGAGCCCGAGAAAACTACTAAAGGCAGTAACAGAACATTTAATTAGCATAATAATACGTTTTGGTGCGATTAAAATGCTATTTCTCGAACTGCTCACTGTTATCATTCTTACTTATTGGTGGTCAAGATTACCGGCTTGACAAAGGTACTCAGATTGAACCGTGCTTGACGTCTTAAATTTAGGCTTATGTTGCTTCAAGATTAAATTCATTTAAAAACATTTATGATCGTCATAATGAGCTCGTGGGTCAGGTTTTGGTTGAGAACCGATTTGCTCACCATGTTGACATTGTTAGCAACTCAGAGGACTTTTAAAAAAAAGAAGCAGAGGACGTTATCCTTCGTGATGCCCCTGGTCCATGCTACTAGTTTTCTTGTTGGCTTCTCATAAACACTTACTCCTATTTGCGTGTTGTTCTACAATGTTCATGTTCTTTGTTCCTTGTCTGGTCGTTATCCTTTATGTGTTTTTAATCGTAACTTTTATCTTCCTTACTTTGATTACTTTTGCACACTGGAAGCTTTGTAAAAAAAACAAAAAACAATAATAAATAATAAAATAAAAACAATTATACTTTTTGTTCCATTATAAGCTGGGCCATCATCGCTGTAACTTCCTGTAGTGTCATTAAAATGTAATAGGTTAAGTAATAATATGTAAGTGACGTGGTAAATGTCATTTTACGTGAAATCGACACTTCCTAGATGATTAGTATAGATCTAGTACAGAACATAACAAGCATATCAAGAAAAATACAATCGATAAGACAGTTTCCTTACTTTTTTGCCGCCACAAAAGATAAAATGAACAACGTATCTATTTATAAAAAGATAGAATGAACAACGTATCTATTTATAAAAATGGAAGAATGAGCAACGTATCTATTTATAATTAAACAAATAAGCTTAACAACATCAAACAATTGTATTTTCAGTGCAAGAAATGTCATTATTTTTTAACATCTGTTACTTGACAAGGAGATTTGATGTAGTTCTAATCGTTTTCGTCTCCATAATTTAAAGTGAAATATGCATTTTAGTTGAAATGATATACATTTGAAATTTATATAATAGGCTTTTCGTGTCTTTCTTATTACCAGCTTTCCTCTACAACCTAAAACCCATATAAACAAATGATAAGTGCATGCACTTTTGCAATGCCTTAGTCTGATAGTTAATCTATTTGGTATTATTCATCTGCAGCAGCTAAATATATAGCATTCAGATTTTGAGGAGTACAAATATATAAGTGAAATGAATTAAAAAAAGTACAAAATAACCGATGCTTTGGTTGTTACACTCTAGCCACAAATATTCCATCGAAAATTGAAATAAAGGCTAGGAAAAAAGTTTACACTTGAAATACAAATCAATAACAATTCGATTGGAAACAAGAAAGGATATAATTAGTGCTACATTGAAGTGGAAAAATCCAGTAAGGTGGGATATTTGCCATCAGTAGCAACTCCATGTAACCAAGTCTGAAGGTTATCGATGGTGTTGTATTTAATTAACATATGACAGAAATGATTAGCGGCTGAAATTTATCATATACAATATTTTACATTTTGACAATTGAGGAAAATTCGTTTTTACCATCAAATGTGAGCCTTATACATGAAAAATGAAATCAAGAGTACCAGGATTTGAACGGCAATCAAGGATATATATTCCAAGGATACCGAATAGAGAGTGAAAATAGACGCACACAACAAGTAATGCGAAACAACTAAACTTATACGTACAACAACAAGCAGCATAAGGATTTCAAAACCATCGTGAGCAATTACATATTGCTCCATGTCCCGTTGCCCTATTCCTCATTGCTCCGAATCTCATTGCCCTTTATCCATTAAAAAGGAAGTTTGCCCCATGCAGGTAAATGCACTATATAAAACGGACGGTTCTACTCATCCAAAACCACTGCCAAATTTTCTTGACCCCAGTTACGCATTGCTCATTCCCTATTGCCCCCTTCTGCACTCGTTTCGTCCATTTTCATATTCATTTTCACTGTCCCCTATACGTTAAATGATTGTTTTTTTGTTCGTATCTGTATTCCTCATACTTATTTCTAAAGTCAAATGTCCCTTGATCATCATCGATTTAATTTTAGCACATTAGGTCCAGAAAGTAAGAACAATTTATGTGGTCAATATTTGAATTGGAATTCTAAATTTACTGTCGACATTGTCTTATCTCACTAGAAACACACTGTTACATATTAGCTGTACATGTCTTATCGGCTGTAAAATGCCGTAGTTTGAAACATATACCCCAATTTAAGTAATTAAAATAGAAACCATGGAATAGTTAATGGTTAAAATTAAGAGTTCAAATTACAAAACAAGATAAAAATTAAAATCTTAAATAAAAAAGCACTCAAATTTTAATTGTCTACTTCAGATAATATCAAACACTTATTAAAACATTACTTGAAGAGGTTTTTCATCCAGTTCTGTTTCTTTGAAGAAAATGAACCATTTCCCAAAAATTGTGTGGTTTTTTTTCGTTCATTTTTGGCATGGAAACTAATATTAGTTATATGTACATAGCAAATTAAAAAAAAAATAATGGGGAATCAAACTGATTTATTCTACACATTATTTTTAACTGATGAAAAACAAGTTTTTTAGATCGATTTATGCTCGTTTTTTATACTATTTATTTTTCAAAAACGAAAATATCGTTCTAAATTAAATCGTGATCGAAATAATACATATGTTTAGTTAAATCACCAATTTTTAATAATTATCTTTATACATTATAACAGACATGTAGCATAAAAGTATTAATGTCAACAGCATTTAAACAATCAAGCTAATCTGGCCTTCTATTACTCCATAGACTCACAAAAGCAAACATCCACGTGACCACATTTGATATATTATTTGTAATCGAGCCGATAAGACTTCCAATAAGCAGTGACTTCTTTTTTATTGGCCACGTAGGAGGAGGGTTGTAGGATATTCTTCCAGTCTTGATATTAACATGCTACCATGCGATCCCTCATACGATAAATTTGAACATGAAAAAAATGGAAAATCGTCTTAGAAACATAACGTTGCAATTGGACGACAAATTATCCTTGTTGACCCTTTTAGGCAGTCCTCCGTAAAAACCTACGCTTGTGTAGTCAATTTTGAGACCACTAATTAACCCGTCATACCAATACTATTTAAGTATTTTAATTCATGGATACCAATTTTCGTTGAATAAGATCGGGGACACACAAGTTCGGGGATTCTTGAATTCGTGGTTTTAAGATTTTCTGTATACACATCAATCGGAACATTCCTTTCGTTGGAAACTTAATTTCTTTTTTTTTCTTTTGTTTTGCTGTGGACACAAAAAACCACGAAAATTGGTATGCCACGAACAATAGTGCGTCCACTGTACATAATTTAATCGTATCAACGATCCATCTTGTACATTTGTGACTTTAGTGTGGTATTGAAATAAAGGTTTAACAAATGATGATATAATAAGTAGTTAATTGACAATTTTTAATTCATTGTTCCAATAATTAGGAGCATCGAATGAATATAAAGGCTTTCACTAGTTTTGCAAGCATACCATAGCATGATGCCACCCAGGAAGGCATCTTTATATATTCGGACAATATTCAAATTTAGTCGTCGTTTAACAATGGGATAATGCTCCGTACAATCGTTCTCTTTTTTTCGACGATACAAAAACAATGAATTTCCGAGAGGGCTGCCTACTGAGTCTTAAACTTCCGATGAAGAGCAGACTTGTTTTGATATAATGAATTGATCAAAGGGATTTTCACAAACGGTTTATTTATGATTTTTTTGTCAGGGACATTATACTTATATTCCTTGACTATGCTGATAAAATATTAAAATTTGTCCCTTTGATTTATAAGTTTGATGTGAATGAAATACGTCGAATTACTCTAAAAATAGTCTTCAAATGATTTGATGACTTTGTTGTATTTGTTTGATATTACCTGATAAACCCCTCCCCACCCCACCTCCCCAAAAAATATACTATTTTGTCCGTGTTTATTGTCTGAAACGGTGAAATAAGAATAATAGATACATGAAGCCACGTTGAAAAGTAAAAAAGATAAAACCGCTCACAACTACCCATGTTCTTGAGATTGCTCTGCCGACTCACTCTTTCAAACTTAGTTAAGGTTGTATGATAACATTTTTTGGATGGCTTTTAAACAGCAAAGCTGACCTTCAGATTCTTAACAAGGCTTGATTTCGTCGTATAACAGATTTGTGTCAATAACGTAGTGTGGTCAGTTGATGATGAGTAAGATTGGAGATGGTCTTAATTATAATAGGGTCGGGGGTGCACAAGCAAAAAAATATATATGTTTACTAAGCTTGTTTCTATATTATCTTCTATGAATGAAGAAAGGCATTTAAAGTTTTGAAATATTTGAGGTGTGCTTATTATGTTTTTAGCTTGAAATCAATGTATATATGTGCTAGTTTGCACCTTTGAAAGTGTTTTCCTAAGTTCATATTGGATTTCTGTTCATGTGTTCCGAATATGTAGAGTAGGAACATTCTAATAATATACAAAATTCGAATGAGATCCAAGATGAGTATAAATGGTGCAGTTTTGATTGATTGTTGTACGTGTCATTGTGTCCGTGTCTGCATCATTAATAAACTGTACATTAAATTATATTGAGATTATTGTGTCATAAAAATGATGTTACATCTAATTTTGCTGTCAATAATAGTTTCATTTTGACATTTGTTCGAACCATGTCCTTTGTCACGTACATAGTATCATTTTGGGATGAAAACAGCTACGACCTACATACAGTTTGTGCTAAAAAGGATTGTATTTACTCAAAAAGATGTATAAATGTGTACTGTATGCACTCGGATTATGGCTAACATCTTGGTGTAGTACTAGCAGCGTGTTTTAAAGGTATTGGATTTACAATTAATGCTTATCGACTTTGCTTATTATTTTAGATATGTTTAAAATTCAATTTGTGTTTTCAGATTTCCAGCAATATTTTGTTCATTTTTTTTACTCATAAATATATTAGTCATAATATGTGGCAAAAAGTGTGAAGGAAAAGGCTTGAATTGGATTGAAAAAAAAAACATATGGAAAAAGTTAAGTTCCTTATTTCAAATGCGTCTAACGCAAAAAAAAAGTTTTCATGTCAAAAACCCATGGTGTCCTTTTGAAAATGTAACTGAATAGCAACACAAAAACCAAGCGAAAGTCAGAGACTTATATAAACAGAATAATAGTGCAGACGTACAATATTATAAGGCATTATCATACAGACTTTTAGAAAAGATTCATTTTTTTTAAATAGGCACAATTAAAATATAAATAGTATATAACATATGGATAATTTACACATTCAGACAGGCGGTACAGCTACTTTGTTTCTATCTTATGTAATAATAAGTATTACAAAATGATTTTAACTTGTATCCAATCTAAAATGATTTGAAACTAAGATGAAGATTTTGCTGCAAAAACATCTAAACGATTTTAAACCATATTTTGTTCTTCGAACATTTGTTAATGACAGCTGTTTTGTCATATCTGTAAGAATAATTATGTTTTTGTACATTTATCAGACTGTAAATACACCGGACTTAATTATTAATCAATTTAAGGGTTTTAATTGCTATAGATCTTCAGCGTATGACTTGAAATAGTGTATTTGAATCTTAATTGATATAACACACAGCTCTTTCTGGAATCTTTTTCTTTTTTTCACTGCAAACATGCCATGTAATAATCAAAATATGATAATATAAAAGAAAACCACAGATTTATAGAAGATCCAAGTCAAAAGAGCTTACAACGTGCTTGAGTTTTAACTATACATTCAAACACATTTGAACGTAAATTATGATGATAGTTTCCTGAATGTCATTAAGGCAGTAAAGATACATTATAAAAAGGGGAGATAATGCAAATTGTGGCCCATCCACGTTTGATGCTATATTTCGTGTTGCGTTGATACATTTTCTTAGATACTCGAAAAACTACTTACGTTCCCCTTATAGCAATCCGTATGAACAGTGTTTTCAGTGCAGGTCAAGATGAGTACAAAAAGTTGATTGAGAGTCAAATTTGTATTCTACAAAAATTACAATTTTCTAATAATTCATTATTTACCAGAATTAGCAACATTTATCTTTTCTGACATTTATTAAGTAGCATTTCAGATTACTCACTATCGTTTTTTGGCACATAGTTCCTTCAAACCATCAAATTAAGTAGTCACAAATATTTTTCTACTTTGACTTTTAAACATCATGTTTTTCATGAGAAAAAATATGAATGTTAATCGTCCACTTGTTGAGAAAGCCAACCAAATGTGATGAAACTAATGTAGCAGAAGATCGGTGCTTGGCACTTTTAGTTTTATTAAATGGTGGATTATTAAGGTAAGGTGATTAAATACCGTCTCATAAGTGGTGTCCTTTTAATAGCAGGTTGTGTTGGCACCAATGATCCTATTTCGATTATTTACTCTTTCTACTAAGTTATCCTATCATCATTTGTAATCATTCTTCATTTCCTATCTATCTAATTCATTATTTATTTCGAATTAATCATACAGCAGCAGCTTGCATCTTTATTATCAGAGGTAGACGTAGAAAATAATAGCAGTGATAAGACATATACTGCTACAACACTATCGAAAGAAGAAATTGTGAAAACCATAAATCTGTGCTATCCCCTTTTGGTCTCTCTACCAAGGACGATGACTGTAATTTACTGTCTATTTACTGGATTACTAAACTCCAAAAGAATCCATACAAACAACGTTTCTTAGCTTCAAAATGTACCAACAAACATCTTTCAAAACTTTTAACTTCTATACTCTCAGCTGTCAACGAGGGATTGCAGTCCTACCTCAACACTTGTTACTCCCGTAGTGGTATTAATTCAATGTGGATCCTGAAGAATTCGAAATATTTTTTTGGAGACAATCAGTTCAAGACAATTATCAGAATATAATAGAATTAAAACCTATGATTTTTCAACACTGTATACTTCTATTCCCAATACTCAGTTAAAATCACGACTTAAAAACATTATACATTGTTGTTTTTTTTCCAAAAAAGACGGTTCACCTAGATACAAATATATAGTTCTTGGCAGAGATTCCTCATTCTTTCTAAGAAATAATTCCAAATCATCTTCCAAATATACAGAAAATGTTTACAAAATGCTGGAATTTTTAATCGACAACATATTTGTTCAGTGTCGTGGACGCGTTTTTGAACAAGCGGTCGGCATTCCAATGGGAACAAATTGTTCTCCTCTACTTACTGACCTATTCTTTTACTCTTATGAGGCTGACTTTTTAGCTGATCTGATCCAAAAGAAAGAATATCGTTTAGCTAGATCCTTTAATCTCAGTTTCCTCCATATAGATAACGTATATTCTTTAAGCAATCCTAATTTGATACATCGCATCTACCCCAAAGAACTTGAGATAAAGGATACTACAGACACTGTAAAGTCAGCCTCATATCTTGACCTACACTGAGAAGTCGATGGTGAGGGAAAACTATTGACCAAACTTTACGACAAACGTGATGACTTTTCATTCAAAATTGTCAACTTTCCTTTCATCTGTGGCAACATCCCTTCAGTATTTGCGTATGGAGTGTTCATATTACAACTCATACGTCAACCAGAGCTTGCCAAGACTTCGCAGACTTTTTGTATCGCGCTAGAATTCTAACAAATAGATTTCTGGAACAGAGTTATGTTGCTACAAGATTGAAGTCATCACTGAAAAAGTTTTATGGCCGTAATCATGAACTCGTGGATCGTTACAGTGTATCCATCTGCAACATGAAAACTGATTTGTTCAACGTGTCATAGTTTTCCTTTTCTCTTTCGTCTACCCTGGACTTGATTTTCTTTATGAGCAACCCGCCGTGTGTTCTTAGAAATGCACAGGACGCTTACCCTACCGGTACACCTGCTCCATGGTCCCAGTTTTTAGTGGAGTCCGAGTTGCTCATTTGCTTTTGTTACTTTGTATGATTTTAGTTTCTCTATGTTCCTTGTTGTGTATGTCTGTTTTCCATGTCTGGTCTTTGTTCCTGGATTACATTCTTTTGATTACTGATATAACCTTGGTTCTCTTGATTACTCTTGCAATAAATTATGCAAGGTAATGTCATGCTCAGTGAAACATGTCATAAATAACATCGAGATATTGAATCAGGCTATATACTTGGCTTCATAAATCATTATGTAATGGGTTCAAATCGCTTAAAAAATTCGTTTTAAAAATTAATATGACACAAACGCAATATTTAAAGGAAAATAGACTCGTTGCATTGTGGTTTGATAAAAGCAATACAAATAAGAAATAAAACGTTAATAAAAAAAATTTTGAATAAATCATATTTATATTGTTTATTTTAATGCCGTAACGCAATTTGCAATGAAAAACGATTAGTTTCTACAGTTGAATACGTATGCTATGAACATTTAATGAAGTAGCTACGTTTATTAATAAAATTAGTAATAAATTTAGACCGAAAACTCATTGATCTATGTTTATGATTAATTATTATAAACCTTTTAATTCCTTATGGGATTAAAATTTGTTCATTATTTCATGCAAACATAAAAGTGTCAATCTGTCAGTAACAATTAACTAAACAGACATAATATTTCTTTGGTTTGGTTGTATGCATTATCAGAGAACTATTTTCAACGAATGTATTACAGAACCCATGAGTACAATATTTGTTAGTAGGATGGGTGCTATTTCTTTTAATATGACACAGGTGTAACCAGTAAGAGGACCAACTTAAGTACTTCCCCGTCTAAGAATCAGGAAAAATGTGTATTATGTGTGGCACATGAAGAAAAAATACACAGAGATTTTATTGCATTATCCAAGTATTGACACCTCATAACCTGAAGAAATTACTGTCAAAGTGTTTGTAAAGTTTGCCTTTTGAATGTATTGATAGTTCAAATTAAGTTGAATAGCACTATAGAAAAATGGCAGAAAAATTTTCCAGAACTTTTTCTTTATATAAGCAGTCAAACAATATCTACGTCACCAATGCTTCAGGACAAATCTGAATAGCTTTACCTTTTTTTTCTTGATGTATTTAAATATGTTTGACGAAAAAAAAACAAATTGAGAAAAAAGTTGTCCCACTCATTGCCTAAATTTTACACAGAATGGGACTTTACAGTGTAAATTGTACGCCTTTTACAGTTTTGCATTACTATCCTCACAATTTTCACAAAATCATGTAATATGAAAGAGTAATCAAGGAAACCAAGTTTATAGCGGTAATCGAAAGAATGTCTTCCAGGGACAAAGACCAGACATGGAAAACAGACATACACAACAAAGAACATAAAGTAACTAAAATCATACATACAAAGTAACAAAAGTAAATGAGCAACTCGGACTCCACTAAAAACTAGGAGCATGAACCAGGTGCACCGGTAGGATAAGCGTCCTCTGCTTTTCTAGAAACCCCCGCCGAGTGAAGTCCGGGGTAGACAAAACGAGGAAAGGAAAACTATGACCCGTTGAATAAATCAGTTTTCATGATGACTTCAATCTTGTAGCAACATAACCCTGTTCAAGAAGCCTATTCGTTAGAGTTCAAGGGCGATACAAAAAGTCTGCGTAGTTTCGACAAGCTCTGGCATAACGTATGAGTTGTGATATGAACACTCCATACGCAGGAGTCGAAGGGATGTTGCCATAGATGAAAGGAGATTTTACAATTCTGAATGAAAAGTCATCACGTTTCTCGTTAAGTTTGGTCAATAGTTTTCCCTTACCATCGATTTTTAAGTATTGGTCAAGATATGAGGCTGACTTCACAGTGTCTGTAGTATCCTTTATCTCAAGTTCTTTTGGGTAGATGCGATGCATCAAATTAGGATTGTTTAAAGATAATACGTCATCTATATAGCGGAAACTGAGATTAAAGGATCTAGCCAAACGATATTCTTTCTTTCTGATCAGATCAGCTATAAAGTCAGCCTCATAAGAATGAAGGAATAGGTCAGCAAGTAGAGTAGCACAATTTGTTCCCACTGGAATGCCGACCGTTTGTTGAAAAGCACGTCCACCACACTGGACAAATATGTTGTCGATTGAAAATTCCAGCATTTTGTAAACATCTTCCTCTGTATATTTGGAAGATGATTTGGAATTATTTCTTACAAAGTATGATGAATCTCTACCAAGAACTATATTTGTATCTAGGTGTACCATCTTTTTTTGGAAAAAAACAACGATTTAAAATGTTTTTAAGTCGGAATTTTAACTGAGTATTGGGAATAGAAGTATACAGTGTTGAAAAAGCATAGGTTTCAATGCTATTATATTCAGATAATTATTGTCTTCAAAAGATCTTTCGAATTTTTCAGGATCCACATTGAATTAATACCACTACGGGAGTAACAAGTGTTGTGGTAGGACTGTAGACCCTCTTTGATAGTTGTGAGTATAGAAGTTAAAAGTTTTAAAAGAGGTTTGATGGTACATGTTGCAGATCCAGCTATGAAACGTTGTTTGTATGGATTCTTGTGAAGTTTAGGAATCCAGTACAGAGACGGTAAATCACAATCATCGTCCTTGGTAGAGAGACCAAAAGAGGATAGCACAGATTTATGGTTTTCCACAATCTCTTCTTTGGAGAGAGTGGTAGCAGTATAGGTTTTATCACTGCTATTATTTTCTACGTCTACCTCTGATAATAAACATTGGATATAAAACATTTTGCAGACAAAAACAATGTTGTTTTGGGCTTTGTCTGCTGGTACGACAACATATTTGTCATGTATAGTAGACAATGTTTTTCCTACATCGCGGTCTTTGAAAACTGATGTAGCCTTGGCACTCATTGACCTACTTAAAACTTTCATTCGTTTCAAAATTAAAGACCTATATGAGGAATGACGTAAAACGATTGATTTTTATTAAAGAAAGGAAACTAGTAAACAACACCATTCTCTATTACAGTTTAACTTTCTGTTAGACTGAGACAATACTTTAATTGAGTCTTATATCATACGTTAAATTAGTCTTTCATTACATTATGTCCTTTAAAGTTTCCTTGGAAAAAAGTGGTTTATTTTACGCGATATTGCTCTAATGTTTACTTTTTACTTTCGAATTGAATTGTTTTCTTTAATAAAATTGTCGGAATAAAAGTCAATGTTAGGCCAAGTGTGTCATAGGTGAATCAGTGAATTTTTTACTCAACCCTTTCTTTGAAGGGATATCATAAATCAATGCAATCTTGGCAGCTATATCTTTATCACGATATAAGATTAATTATTGGCTCATGTAATTTAAGTAGAAAAAAAAAAGTAATAAACTGAAAAAAAAAATGAATTGTTCCGAAATTTATACCAATAATCCTGCATTGTGAAAGGTGCGGATCATTCCAAACTGACTTCTATGTATACTGTTACATGTACTGCCATATCGATATTAACAAGATAACAATAACAACAACTTTCGTATTAGTTATAACGTTAAACAAATTGGAAAGAAAATTTAATTTGACCTGTTGAAATATAAAATTTTGGTAGATAGTTCAAATTTGTACAATACTGCTTTAAATTAAACATACATGATATGATGTCTGCAAAAATCATAACTTTACATTATCTTACATCAACTACAAGTTATTGCATCTATATTGCTGAACATTATCACCCACAGAAAATGATATCGCATACAATATTATATCTGCTCCAGACAAAATGCATTAATGTAAATGCAATACCCCCATATTGGTAATTCAATAAGTCTTTTGTTGTACAATATATTTAGCACAACTTAACAAAAGTAGGTTTAATGCGTTTTACGCTTTATATGAAAAATGGTAATTTTTTGCACGATTAATTCTAGTTGCTTTATATGGTGAACATTTAGGTCCATACATATACATTATATATCATATCAAGATGATTACAACTGCTGAAACGTGTAACGTTCCCTATCCCGCGCACACGAAGCACACGAAAAACGATCCAACGAAACACGCACACGAAGCACACGATACACGAAAGCCACACGAAACACGTTGCGCGAAGTCCGATAAACGAATGATCGTGTCCGCCGGAAATATTCTTCTCAGTAATTGGTATATTTCGAAATCTACCTTTACGACAGACGTGATGACTTTTCATTCAGAATTGTCAACTTTCCTTTCATCCTTTCATCTGTGGCAACATCCCTTCAGCACCTGCGTATGGAGTGTTCATATCACAACTCATACGTTATGCCAGAGCTTGCCAAAACTACCCAGACTTTTTGTATCGCACTAGAACTCTAACAAATAGGCTTCTTGAACAGAGTTATGTTGCTACATTATTGAAGTCATCACTACAGAAGTTCTATGGTCGTCATCATGAACTCGTGGATCGTTATGTTGTATCCATCTGCAACATGCAAACTGATTTATTCAACGGGTCATAGCAACTCGGCGGGTGTTTTTAGAAAAGCAGAGGACGCTTACCCTACCGGTGCATCTGGTCCATACTCCCACTTTTTAGTGCAGTCCAAGTTGCTCATTTGCTTTTGTTACTTTGTATGATGATTTTAGTTACTGTATGTTCTGTGTTGTGTATGTCTGTTTTCCATGTCCGGTCTTTGTCCCTGGATTACATTCGCTTGATTGCCGTTATAACCTTGGTTCCCTTGATTACTCTTGCAAAACGAAACCACTGATAATTCATGGTATACAGTGTACATGTTTGTCGTATTTTTTTTTATCTTACATGTAATTTTACATTATGTGCATTATTCTTTAATTAATACATTCGATATACACAATTTCTAAATGTCTATCATTATTTTGATATAAAATGACGTTAATTTCCGTTGTAGATCGTATATTGCGAAACATTGTCATTGGTTTGGAAGTATGAAAATGATGAGTTTTTTTTTTTAAATTGAAGAAAAATTGAGGAAAAAATAGTTGATAAAGTGGTTTTACGATACAATCATGTTGCTTTGAATATAAAATAAATAGCACCATTTTTATGTGTACAACATGTCCATATTTGTTGTATATGGATTATTGGGAACACATTTTCCTTCTTCCAGGAGAATGAAATACCAAATTTCATAAAGTATTGGTAAAAGCACTCTATTTTGAAATAATTCAGCTATTTCAGGTAATGCTATACCATCTTATTGGTCTAAAAAGAATACTGCATTGCATTTTTATTATACATGGTATATTGCAAAAACACTTTGACTGGTCTAAAAGTATTTAAATTTTGATATTTAAATAAATATAGTCAATTTTAAGATAAAAGAAAACGTTTTTGATTATTTCTCTTAATATAAAAAGAAAGTATTTTTTATAATTTTTATGTGAAAAAAAAATTGTTGTATATAGATCATTGGAACACATTTTCCTTATTCCAAGAGAATAAAAACACCCAAATTTCATAAAGTATTGCAAAAAGCAATTTTTTTTTATATAATTGAGCTATTTTACCTAATGCGATAACATTTTATTGGACTAAACAAGAGAATATTACATTGTTGATATGAAAAAATGTGCATTTTATTTTACATGGTACATTGCAAAGACATTTTCATTAGTCTCTGAATATGAAAATATTAAAATTTCAAAAACTTAGGGTAAAAGTTACTCAACATTTAGACAAGTTTTTGACAAATGCAATTCCATCTAATTACTCTAGATTTGAAAAGAAAATAATTTTCATATACAAAATGTCCATGTCTGTTGTATATGGATCATTGGGAATACATTTTTCTTGTTCCAGGAGAATAAAAATACCCAAATTCCATAAAGTATTGGTAAAAAGCACTTTATTTTGAAACAAAATTAGCTATTTTAACTAATGGTATACCATCTTATTGGTCTAAAAAAGAGAATACTGCATTGTTGATATAAAAAATGTCCATTTTTATTATACATGGTACATTGCGAAAACATTTTGACTGGTCTAAAAGTATTAAAACTTCGAAATTTCAATAAATATGATATACTCAATTTGAAGATAAAAGAGTATTTTTTGCTTATGCGATACCATCTTATTGGTCGAAAAAAGGAAGTAAAGCATTGTTGATATGAATAATGTCCATTATATTATACATGGTACATTGCAAAAACATTTTCATCAGTCTCCTAGTATGAAAATATTGAATTTCATAACATTAGGGTAAGATATACCCAACTTCTAGATAATAGACAGGTTTTTGACAAATGCGATACCATCTAATTGCACTAAATATAAAAAAGAAAGTAATTTGTATATGAAATATGTCCATATCTGTTATATATGAATCATTGGGAAAATTTTCCTTGTTCCAGGAGAATATAAATACCCAAATGCCATAAAGTATTGATAAAAAGTACTCTTTTTTTTCAAAATAATTTAGCTATTTTAGCTAATGCGATACCATCTTATTTTTCTTAAAAAGAAAACATTGCATTGTTGATATGAGAAGTGTCCATTTTTAGTATACATAGTACATTGCCAAAATATTTTGATTGGTCTTGGAATAAAAAAACATTAAAATTTCATAAAATTGGGGTATAATATACTCAAAATGTACATAATAGAGTGTTTTTGACAGATGCAATACCACCTAATTGCTCTAAATATGAAAAGAAAGTATCTGTTTGTCAAAAATATCCATATTTTTGTAGATAATTGTGAACACATCTTCCTTTGTTTCAGGAGAATAAAATACCAAAATTTCATAAAGTTTTGGTAAAAAGCACTCTTTTTTTAAATAATGCAGCTTTTTTTACTAATGGGATACCATTTTATTGGTCTAAAACAGAAAATACTGCTTTGTTGTTATGAAAAACGTTCATTTTTATTATACATGGTACATTGCGAATACATTTTGACCGGTTTCCAAGTATTCAAATTTAGAAATTTCAATGAGTTTGGGTAAAATATTCTCAATTTTAACATAAAAGAGTATTTTTTTTACCTATACGATACCATCTTCTTGCTCTAAATATGAAGAGAAACTAAGTTTCCTGTAAAAAATGTAAATATTTGTTGTTTATGGATCATTGAGAAAACATTTTCGTAAAAGGCAACTAAATAGTGATCAGAACCTTAGCCAGGGGCTACGGTGTTCTGCCCACAGAGCAACTGGAATGTGTGTCCCAGGTGGTGAAATGGGAGTGTTGGGAAAGATGCCACGTTCCTTGCACGTTAAAGAAACCTACTGTGGTATTCTCCCGGAGTAGGAACCATAGGGCTCCGCCCCATGAGGCTAAATTGCCCGACCCTACCCACCTCTCCCTATTTCCAGTGGCAATCAAAACTGTGAAAAATGTCCATATTTGTTGTATATGGATCATTGTGAACACATTTTCCTTGTTCCAGGAGAACAAAAATGCCGAAATTTCATGAAGTATTGGTAAAAAGCAACCTACTTTGAAATAATTTAGATATTGCGGTACCATTTTATTTCTGTAAAAGAGAAAATATTGCATTGTTGATATGAAAAGTGTCCATTGCATTATACATGGTACATTGCAAAGAGTAATCAAGGGAACCAAGGTTATAGCGGTAATCAAAAGAATGTATTCCAGGGACAAAGACCATACATCAAAAACAGACATACATAACAAAGAACATAAAGTAACTAAAATCATACATACAAAGTAACAGAAGTAAATGAGCAACTCGAACTTGGAGCATGGACCAGGTGTACCGGTAGGGTAAGCGTCCTCTGCTTGTCTAGAAACACAAAAACATTTCGACTGGACTGGGAATATGAAAAAAATTGAAAGTACATGAAATTTAGATAAGAGAGGATTTTTTGCTTAAGCGATACCATCCCATTACTCTAAATGTGAAAAGAAAGTAATTGTTATGTGAAAAAAATCCATATGTATATTTAGAAACACATTGTCCTTGTTCTTGGAGAACGAAGATACCAAAATATAATAAAATATTGGTAAAAAGTATTCGGGTTTTTTTTTAAAATAATTAAGCTATTTCAACCATGCAATGCAATACCATCCTGGTAAAAAATAACATTACATTGTTGATATGAAATATGACCTTTTTTATTATACATGGTACATTTGACAAACATTTTCACTGGTCTGGGAGTATGAAAATATTGAAATTTCTTAAAGTTCGGGTAATATATACTCAATTTTTATTCTCAAAAGACAAACTATTTCCACTAGGGAATGATCGTCATGAAATCATAAATCAGTTATAGTTCGGAACATTTTTTCCCGATCATTCCGGAAGGCCATTCAAATATTTACAGTATTTAATTAACCAATTAATTCCTACAAGTATTGTTTCCTGACACAATATTGTCTTTCAATGTAAAAGGAATATTGATTTTGGAGTTGTAACCTTACGTTCTGGGCGGAGAAGCAATTGAGTTGCAGGTGGTAGAATAGAATACCCCTGTCATGCTACATGCTGGGGTCGTCAGGCAATAATTCGGAAAATCTGATCGCAAACCATAATGATGCAACATGTTGGAAAATATGCCATATTTCTCGCACGTCAAAAAACCCTGCTGTGTTATTCAATAGAAGTATAAGTATTTAGGATAAATGCCCGACGCTATCCCCTCTCCCTATTTCCAGGAGTAATCAAAATTCGTCGATCCTATTATACTTGTTTCCTATCCCATTTTTCATTTCATCATCATTCCATGTTCATTCTATTATCCTTTTCGTGTTCATCGTCCGGATATAGCTGCAATATTGCTGCTTGTGAGATAAACAAAACCAATCAATCAATCAATCTGTTTTACTATGGTATTCTTTAAGATTATGTCATTGAAGAAATCTAGGCAGTCAGCCTATGAAATACTATGCGACAAAGAGAACGTTTTATTGCACCATTCATATATTAATCCATGTTTATTTATTTCAATATAATGCAAACCTTAAAAGTTATAATAACTTAATTATGTAGCAGTCATTCTCAAAATCGGACAGAAGGTGGTTCATGCATGTCAAAAACCCAACAAATTTCAGTTTTATTTCTTGTTCTAGAACATTTACTGGTCACATAACCAGTCTAAGTTTTTCATTTTATTGTTGTGCTTTAAAAAAAGATATAAATTGTACATGAAATTGGCATTTTGCAAGAGTTACCGTTCTTGAATTGGTTTCATTTGGTTGATTTCGGTGAGAGATGAAAAAAGTGCAGATATGAATGCAGAAATGATTATCATTATATAAAACTATAGCATATGTGTAGACTGACAAAAAAGCATTGTTTGTTTGCTGTTTTTTTCTGAACAAGAAACACTTAACCATTGGCACTGTCTGAATTTTATGTGGATTGGTATTTAACATGACAAACATTCACGCTTTATGTGTGTTCTTGTGTGTTATTAATACGGAATTGAAAAAGTGCCTTCAGTAGGTTAATTTCTATAACAAAGTAGAATAGAGACATGAATCTTGTTAACACAAACTTAAAGTATGTCATTAATTATCTTTTTATTTGTATTTGACTGATATTTTTGTTCAAAATCGGAGAAACGGTATTAAAGCTTTATACTTAACGAATATTCTTTAGATTAGCTTATCTAAATTGAAAAATTGCATTGTGACGTATGTAAAAATGGGTTAAATTTATGTATGACGTTGAAAAGAAAAAACATTAAATGTCTATGGCGTTGGTCTTGTGTTTATCAGTTTTTATTATGGCTGTGGTGTAAAGAGTTTTTAGGCACGTCATATTATAATGGTAAATAACTGCATACACATTGTTGATATTTGTTAGAACCGCAATTAATCTAGGATTTAATTTATATTCAAACATTGCCTGGTATTTGATATTATCAACTGAATATCATGGCTTGTGAACTACAACTACATGTTTATGAGCTATGGTATTAAATTCACTTTCAATTGTATTTAAAGTTCTGACGAGAAACTATTGTTTTCATGACATTTCCCCCATATAGTAGTTTAAAATCTGTGCAGATCACTTCAATAGCTACACTTCCATGGTTTAATTGTAATTGAAAAGTGATTGATTATTACAGCATTGATTATAAGCTATAATCGGTTAAATTACGATAAATGGTGAATAAACTTTAATAATAGAACCTATAGTTCTTTTGATTACACGTTATGGTGTAACGGAGAACAATGGATTAAAGTAACTTATTTTAACATTTACACATTTACGTAAAAATAGTTTATAAACCGGTATGAGACAATATTTTGGGGATTTTTGTGATAGTTCATTAAATAAAGTATGCATGACATGCAAGTAAATATAATGTAGTCAACAATAATTGATTTTTCCCTTAACATATACTAGTTCAATGTTTTTCATTTACAACAACTGAAGATATTTATTGAAGTGAGGTTATGTCAATTTATATGACAGACTTAGGCCTGTAATATGTTTTTCTCTTAATGCTACATACCGATATAAAATATATCATATCGGTTTACAATATATAAAATTACTGAATCGTAGTTGAATGATTAGGTAATACATTGGACATATGACTAGTGGGACAGGAAAATAGTAACTGGGACGTCAGCAGCATAAGACTGTGAACATTTACAGTAGAGTAGGAGACTAGAACTTCTTTCTTTTGATATATTTTATAACTTAAACATACTTACCTTCTTTGAATTCGTTGATCGTTACAGTGTGTCCATCTACACCATGAAAACTGATTTTTTCAAAATGTCATAGTTTTTCGTTCCTCTTTCTTCAACCCGGGCCTAACTTTTTATGAGCCATACGACGGGTGTTTCTAGAAAAGCAGAGGACGATTATCCTACCGGTGCACCTGGTAAGACCAGATTTTAGTGGAGTCCGAATTGCTCATTTTGTATGTATTAGTTTAGTTTATGTTTTTTGTTATGTTGGTCTGTTTTCAAAACTGGTCTTTGTCCCTGAATTACATTCTTTTGATATCCGCTAAGATCTAGATTTCCTTGATTACTCTTGGAATACAACAATTGGATTCTCTATTTCTCTTGATGATCGTACAAAATATTTGCGAGATTCGTTGCAACCTTAACTTCATAGTTGTGTGTTTCAAGTTTTTTTTTATACGATATAGGTCAATTGTAGTTCATATATACAAATTTTAATATATATGGAGGCTTCAGTTTAAACAATTTTTGATAGAAGCTACCTTATTGAACCAAATTCCGCACTCTCTCTCCGAGTTTTGTCAAAAATTTTAAATAAGAATTTTTCTCTAGTCTTTTCTACAAAGGCAGCAAATCAAAGCATTTGATAGTGCAAACATTAGGAAAAATTAATTGTGTATAAAGAGAATAATTATAAATGTTATTTTTAGCAAAACTATGAAAAGGTGAGCGTTATCAAGCAACAACGTCCATATCGTATAATCTAAATTGGTATTTTGCAACGCCTAACTACGGAACTTCTTCAATTGGTTATCCCAATGCACTAAAATTACAAATGGCACAATCCACTGACAGTTGACAGTAAAGATCCGCATTAAAAAATGATGATTTCATATTATAAAATAAACTAAATATTGGGAAATCATTTCTGGTGATTTTAAATTAAGTTATATGAACTGGTTTATGTTGCTACAAGATTGAAGTCATCACTACAGAAGTTTGATGGTCGTCATCATGAACTCGTGGATCGTTATGGTGTATCCATCTGCACCATGAAAGCTAATTTATTCAATGGGTCATAGTTTTCCATTCCTCTTTCGTCTACCCCGGACTTGACTTTTTATGAGCAACTCGGCGGGTGTTTCTAGAAAAGCAGAGGACGCTTACCCTACTCTGTGCACCTGGTCCATGCTCCCAATGTTTAGTGGAGTCCGAGTTGCTCATTTGCTTTTGTTACATTGTATGTATGATTTTAGTTACTTTATGTTTTTTGTTGTGTATGTTTGTTTTTTTTTCACGTCTGGACTTTGTCCCTGAATTACATTTTTTTGATTGCCGCTATAACCTTGGTTCCCTTGATTACTCTTTCAAAAATCTTTCCATATTTTCTGAGCCTACACATCCATTTAACGGATGAAATGAATCACAACAAGAATGCTATTTTGAACTAAACAATGGCAGGAAACGTTTAAAAGTTGAGGAGAACCTAATTTTCCCACCTGGTGGTCTATTTTTATTTTCATTAAAACATATTGTTTGTCTATTAGCAATTAGTAAACACAACTCGCGTAGGCTGCTAACAATACTATCTGTTATGATTTTCAAGTGTTAGGGTAAAAAACCAAATAAAATACAAAAAGACAAAACCCAAACGCACAAACACAAGTACAAAATGTCAATGACCTAACAAGGAAAATTACCCCAATAGTGTAGGATTTGGAGTAAGGTTCCTGACGTCAATATTCTATCTATTTTGATTTTCAAGTGCTAAGTTAATCATAATAATAATAATAAAACAATATCGATGACTTCAAAGTAAAATTAATAAAAAAAAGTGAATCCTCATAAAATTTTGACGTCAACAATCCAAAATGGAAGTAGAAACACACCTCTGCTATGGGGACGTTTCTATGTCTAGTCATCAGAAAAAATATCAATTGAATGTTTTGTTTCTGTATATCATGGTTTACAGTTTTAAGTTAAGGTTAAAATTGACAAAATACGTCATTGTTGCGTTCCATGTGCGATAACTCATTACACATTTCAGATACCATGAGGAATTTTGTAGGCCAACTCATCAGGTGTTTCAATAATTCCAAGTGTTTTTCCATATATAACTAAAAACAACAACGAAATACAAGATTATAACTTTTGTCATTTTTACTATTTAAAGGACAAACAATCGGATAAAGAGTCACACACACACTGGACCTAGGGCTAGTTATAGGGATCATTGAAAATTGAAATTTTCTCTCTGTTATTGAATGATAAGCTATAAATCACTTGTGTTTTCCAAGGGCATTAAACAGAAAACAGTCATCTTGAAACCTCGACAAAATGGAGATTTTAGTAGAAAAGAATGTAATGCAGGACACAGACCAGACATGGAAAACAGACATACACAACAAAGAACATAAAGTAACTAAATCATACATACAAAGTAACAAAAGCATGAGCAACTCGGACTCCACTAAAACCTGGGAGCATGGACCAGGTGCACCGAGTAGGGTAAGCGTCCTCTGCTTTTCTTAAAACACCCGCCGAGTTGCTCATAAAAAGTCAAGTCCGGGGTAGAAAACGAGGAAAGGAAAACTATGATCCGTTGAATAAATCAGTTTTCATGGTGCAGAAGGATTCATTGAAACAATTCACGAGTTCATGATGACGACCGTAAAACTTCTGTAGTGATGACTTCAATCTTGAAGTAACATAATCCTGTTCCAGAAGCCTATTTGTTAGAGTTCTAGCACGATACAAAAAGTCTGTGTAGTTTTGGCAAGCTTTGGCATAACGTATGAGTTGTAATATGAACATTCCATAGGCAGGTGCTGAAGGGATGTTGCCACAGATGAAAGAAAAGTTGACAATTCTGAATGAAAAGTCATGACGATTGTCGTAAAGTTTGGTCAATAGTTTTCCTTTACCATCGATTTTTAAGTGTGGGTCAAGATATGAGGTTAAACGATTATACGTCATCTATACAGCGGAAACTGAGATTAAAGGATGTAGCTAAACGAATTTTTTTTTCTTTCGGATCAGATGAGCTATAAAGTCAGCATCATAAGAGTTGAATAGGTCAGCAAGTAAACGAGCACAATTTGTTCCCATTGGAATCCGACCGTTTGTTGAAAAACACGTTCACCACACTGGACAAATATGTTGTCGATTAAAAATTCCAGCATTTTGTAAACATCTTCTTCTGTATAACTTAACTTTGAATTATGTTTTACTAAATTGTACTTTTCCTGTTTAATTTCATTTGATTTCCACAAATAAAGTGCATTTAATACAAGAAATAGGTTCTATATATTTAGATAAATTCGTATGCATGTGACTTCTGGTTACCTTAATCCGCGCATGTGCTGTAAGGGTCGCTTCTTAAATAACAAATTTGATTGCAATCGAAAGTAGTTATTCAACGGTTAAGAAGACCGATGGACTCAAGCCGTAAAAAAAGTTCGAATATCTGAAAGTATTTTATTCGTGGGTACAAATTTTCGTGGTTTAGGGGAAAATTATCAGTTCGTGGATTCTTGAATTCGTTGATTTGACAACTCTATCATACAAACAGATGGAACATTTCCGTTTCGTTTGGAACCAAATTTCGTGGTTTACCAAAGTATTTTTAACCCAGGTGAATGTCCTGTCGGCAATCTTCGGAAGTAATGGCGAAACATAATTATATCAGAGCTATCGATCTTCTCTGATTAAAAAAAAAAACGTTGTTTTTACAATATTCTGTAGGTATTATCGACATTTATTTCTTCAATTGCATTACTACAAACTTATTTCATTGAATCAGCAAAATTCAGCAGAATCAAATTGAACAAATTTGGCAACTAATGCAGCTTTAAATCAACAATTTGTACATTTGCTACAACTGACGTCCAGTACTTGAAGTTTGTTTATTAAGGATGAAATGTACAGATAACTATTTTGACATTAATGAACTGCCTCATTTGCGTCATTGCGTTTCCTTTTTACGCTGTATATAACATCAATTTCGAATGTCATTATTGTTTTTAGATAGTATAAGAAAACGTGACTTATTCCTTTTTTTCAAAGCATAAATTTCCTTGACTCAGTTTTACTTTATATTTGAAGTAATTACACTCCGAAGGTCTAATTGATGTAGAACACCGGAAACTCCTTTTTAAAGGTACTTATACTGATAACAGGTATTATCTGTGAATTATTGTTAGTAAGAAAACTTTGATTTCGGTGACGACCTTCAAAACTGGCGTAATTGTATTGTCATCCGATTTGTAGACTTATTTATAATTAATTTTTAAATATCATTATTCATGATCAATTAGTTAAAATTTTCTATTAAAACAGGCTTTTGTTGTAGAACCTCGAGTTTGAGGAGTTCACGGCTAAACCATCTGTCTGTTCTTGCAAAAAATTAAAAGATCTTCTGAAGACCCTCAATTCAAGATTATAACATTAGACCTATGATAGCACTTTATACTATTGTTCCTCATACTCAGTTAAAATTCCGACTCAAAAACATTATACATCGTTGTTTCCCCAACCAAGATGGTACACCAAGATACAAATATATAGTTCTTGGTAGAGATTCCTTATACTTTGTGAAATATAATTCCAAATCATCTTCAAAATATCCAGAAGATGTTTTCAAAATGTTGGAATATTTGATCGACAACATATTTGTCCAGTATATTGGACGAGTTTTTCATCAAACGGTCAGCATACCAATGGGAACAAATTGTGCTCCTCTACTTGCTGACCTATTCCTTCACTCTCATGAGGCTGACTTTATAACTCATCTGATCCGAAAGAAAGAATAACGTTTAGCTACATCCTTTAATCTCAGTTTCCGCTGTATAAATGACGTATAATCGTTTAGCCTCATATCTTGACCCACACTTAAAGATCGATGGTAAAGGGAAACGACTAATATTTTCGATAAACGTGATGACTTTTCATTTAGAATTGTCAACTTTCCTTTTGTCCTTAGCAACATCCCTTCAAGACTGAGGTATGGAGTTCAAATATCACAACGCATACGTTATGACTGAGCTTGCCGTAAACTTTTTGAATCGGCTAGACTATTTCCAAGTAGGCTTCTGGAACAGGGTTATGTTGCTACAATATTGAAATCATCACTACAGAGGTTTTATTTCCGTGATGCAGGGGCGGGTCATTCTGAAGGAGTTTATTCCGATTCAGAAGATTTTTTAATTTTTTTTTCAAATAATCTGATCATGTAATGTTTACACTAGTTTTGCAACATGTTTCCCCGATAAAAAATTGAATTTTTAGATCTAATTGTATTTTATGGTCCCTGAATAAAGCTATATCCAACCTGAGTATCCCATCTAATTTTTCCACTCAGTCAAGAATAGCGGTATTTGGCTTAATCATAGGCACTAAATGAAACCAAAATGGAAAAATAATCAATGATATCTTTATTGATAAGTTGTGTAGTGTATGAAACAGTACTCGGCGAACAATTTCTAAAAAACTACTAGAATTTTCATTTTTATTGTGTGTGAGCTTTGTTTTGTTTTGTGTTGTTTCATTTTCTTTTTGTTTTATTACTTATCTATCATTTCGAATAGAGAGGTTTTTGTACCTTTGGTATTGAATGGACAACTGTATTAATATTAACATAACTAATTAATAATGGTTATACAAATGAATAACTGAGAAAAAAAATCAAAGTTGAGTAGTAAATGAGTACTTTACAAGTTTAACAAGTGTGGTCTTTTTTGCAAGATATTCGAGACATGAAGACATAAAACAGCCTAAATATGTTGTTCATAGTTTTGTAGTTTTAAAACGAAAGATTTTCGTTGTTTTGCTTTAAAACAGGCATCATGATTATACTAAGATTCATTTCATAGTGTCTGCCCATTAAGTGTAAGTGTTTGTAAGAATCTAGCAAAATGGGAAAAATCAGAAACATGCATGTCAAAACTCAGTCGTTCTGCATGACAATGAAACATCAAGCAAGGATATTTTCTCTATTTGGAAAGACCATCATTAGATCTCTGAATCACTGATTTTACGTAGAATTTTTTCAATAGAATTTAAGAAAAATAATGTTTTTGGCAGAGTTATATACCTTTGATATATTGATTTTCAGTGCATTTCAATGAAATTGTCATTCAATAGTCCAACACGATATGGAACATCTTGTCTGTTTTCCTGTTTCTGATGGTGCTAATAGTCAAATTACACTATCAAAACGATGGTATTTTTGTTCATACCATGTATCACCGACTGCCTGATTCTTGCAGGGACTGACACTTAATATTTGTCATGTCTATAGTCTAACCTGACCAGGCCAAAACATGTATCATAAATATTAATTTAACATCTCTATTTATTATTCTTATCTGAAAGTTAATCAAGTTGGCGAATAAGTCCTCAGTTTGTCAAACATTCTCCAGAGTCTATCTGTCTCACCGAAGGTAACCTGAAAAACACGAAATGTGACGTAAATAAAACTTGACTATATGAGTATGAAAGTAATGGACCCAGATATTGGTTTGAAATAGATAGAAGTTGTTTAGTACCAAAACTTTGATATTGTAAGTCTTGAATACTGAGTAATCGTAGCAATTCATGCAAGTTAAGAAAAATGATTGATATTACAGGAAAATATATTATTGACTTGAACCAGACAATAAAAAAAAATGCTTAATGCTGTGCATTTTTTTTACGTGAATGAGAAAATTATTGCTTTAAGTATTTCAATTTTGATAAAGGACATTATTCAAATATTGTGCTATTTAAAGTTCTTTTGCTAAATATATGGATTATTGGTTTGTATCAAAAATAGTGATATTCAATTATAACCTACGATAATATGATATGTGAGCAGCTGAAAGTATTTTACATAAAAAAACTCGCATAATCTTTCATGACTTCCAATAACATGGATGAAAAAACGTTATTTGTATGCACATCTCAAGACAATAACAATATAATTGTCCGTCACACTTCTTTTATAGGCTATCCGAGTAAGATAATTATACAATAAAATTAAGTCCTTATAAATGTCATCATCACTATCGTCTTTAGATAACCATGCCCTACCGACCAATTTACTGGCATGCTATCAATTAAGATATTTAACAATATGATTGTGATGTGATCTATAATAAAGATATTGATTGGAATAAAATACTGCATTTCAGTTACTAGTAATCCATTATTCATATCGATTGAAGGAAAAATTGGATTATGGTGTAAAATATATTCTAATCTGCTGTTCATATACTCAACTAATGTTTTTAGATTTTTTGTCATGCTCAAATGAGTATATTTGTTAAAAAACTTCTGGGGGGGGGGGGTTGAACATTATTTCAATAATCAAAATTTAAAAAAATGATACTGATCGAGTACAATTTTTGCGATAATTTTTACAGCGAAAAAAAGTAAATAAGATCAATTAATTAGAAATGGATGGGAAAGAATGAATAACCAAATTATGATAAAAAGTGCCGAAGAACACCACATTTAAGGAGTGTACGAAACTTGTTCAGCGAATGATTTAAATCCTGAAGCCTTATTTGCACACGTAATTATATTATCATATATATTTTATTTTTTCCATGAATTAGCGTTGTTTTTTTAACATTGATTTATTTTTTAAGGCGAATCGATATTCATGTTGTCACGTTTCGGAGGGAGAAAGTCTTAGAGAGATGTCACAGTGTCAAATTTATAACGATTTTTTTAACACACGGAAACATTTCATCAATCTCTACTATTGAAAGAGTAATCAAGGAAACCAAGGTTACATCGGTAATCAAAAGAATGTAATCCAGGGACAAAGACCAGACATGGAAAACAGATATACACAATAAAGAACATAAAGCAACTAAAATCATACACACAAAGCAACAAAAGTAAATGAGCAACTCGGACTCCACTAATAACTGGAAGCATGGACCAGGTTCACCGGTAGGGTGAGCGTCCTCTACCTTTCTAGATACACCCGCCGAGTTGCTCATAAAAAGTCAAGTCCGGGGTAGACAAACGAGGAAAGGAAAACTATGACCCGTTGAATAAATCAGTTTTCATGGTGCTGATGGATACACCATAACGATCCAAGAGTTCATGATGACGACCATAAAACATTTGTAGTGATGACTTCAATCTTGTAGCAACATAACCCTGTTCCAGAAGCCTATTTGTTAGTTCTAACGCGACACAAAAAGTATGAGTTGTGATATAAACACTCCATACGCAGGAGCCGAAGGGATGTTTCCACAGATGAAAGGAAAGTTGACAATTCTGAATGAAAAGTCATTACGTTTGCCGTAAAGTTTGGTCAATAGTTTTCCTTTACCATCGCTTTCTAAGTGTAGGTCAAGATATGAGGCTGACTTCACAGTGTCTTAGTATCCTTTATCTCAAGTTCTGTTGTGTAGATGCGATGTATCAAATCCCAGGAATTAGGATTGTTTAAAGATAATACGTCATCTATATATCGGAAACTGAGATTGAGGGATCAAGCTAAAATATATTCTTTCTTTCTGATCAGATCAGCTATAAAGTCAGCCTCATAAAAGTAAAGGAATAGGTCAGCAAAGACAGGAGCACAATTTGTTCCTATTGGAATGCCGACCATTTGTTGGAAAACACGTCCATCACACTGGACAAATATGTTGTCGATTGAAAATTTCAGCATTTTGTAAGCATCTTCCTCTGTATATTTGGAAGATGATTTGGATTTATTTCTTACCAGGTATGAGGAATCTCTACCAAGAACTATGATATGAACTATTGAAACTACGATAAGCAATGTTATTTCAGTTACAATATATTTCACCATCTGACATAATTATGTTTATTTATTTTCATGTTTCTGGAGGTTATAATGAGAAATATTTTGCTGTACCGGTTTATAATGTTGTCCCGTGGTGTGAGGGTTTACTCGTCGTTAAGTGAAGACCCATGGTGGCATTGAACTGACAAGCATCATCCCAGTTCGGTTTTCGTCTCTGTGGCATATCCATCAAATTCATTCTCGTTATATTATTATTTTCTATCACAGCATTTTTATTGATTTAAATAGTTTTCTTTCTACTAAAAAGTTCTAAATAAATTATTTCACCACCTGGCAGACCCTGTATATATTCAGGTTGTAATTATATTTCCAAAATAACCCAAGCTCGATATGCAGATGGATGAAGACATAAATAGAAAATACAGCCGCCATTAGATGAAAATTCTTGTGTATTTTCTAACCAGTGCACACAATATGCAAATGAGAGCGATAAAAGAAACAAAAATCATCCATGAATGATAATAATAGATGTCGAACCAGTCTGTTATTAAATGATTTGATCTAGACGATGAAACTAATGTAGCTCTCTTAATTAAAGCGACGCACGCTAAATGTTCACTTTTCAACGAATTTGACCTGATTGTCGTAACTACATATACAATCATGCCACTGTTGTGTATATTTTAGTAATTTGAACTTGACCGCAAAAAAAATATAGTAACAGCCTAATAGCTAACAAAAATCCTAAGTGAGGTAAGTCGATACCAGTCCACTTATTTCCCCATTATAAAGATGAGCGAAATCAAACAAAATGTTATAAACGCCTGTATATGTTACACTCTCTGATTATTTAACAGCATCCAACAGAACTTCTGACTGTTTCAGGAATTAAAGGTGGTCATCTGTGAGGTTATAACGTATATTTAAATATATGTATATGCTATTGCAAAATTGTCATAAATCCGAATCCGCGGAAAACAAGAACAATTTGCGCAGCCAACGAAGCAAAGTTATATACAGTTTGGAATAAAATCTGCTCCTTTTTCATAGTGCAATTTGATAATAATTCTACAAATACAAACGAAACATTAACAGTCAGTTTATTAAAAAAAAGTTTTTTTTTCTATATTATATCATTCGCTATATAATGATATTTTCTTTAGAAGATTACTACCTTTACTAGCCCTGGATGTTTTATAAACTTAAGGGAAGGGGAACTTTGACGTACATATTTAAGTACAAAAAAATGCTTGAAGCTTCAAACTGTGAGAAGCGCATTTATTTTTTTTAATCATTGATTGTACCAGTTCACAACTATTTGACCAAATGTACAGACGCACACACCTAGTAATCAGGCAATGGGTTGCTTTAGTTTATATTAAAATTAGGAAAAGGTTGGTATTAAATTAAAATAACATATATTTGAATACTGTGAAGGAATCGTTACTTAATTTTCAGGTGAAGATGTAAGACTGATAAAAACATTTATGTCGTCTTATTATCATACAAGATCCATGACTGAGAACATGATATGTACTTACAGACCCAGTATCATAGCTAAAATCCTACTCCCGCACCAAAGTCTAACTTCTGTTACATGTAAACAACGCAAGTACGTTAACCAATTTTTGGTAACATGAACAACTCAATTACATCCAAAACAAAGCGAATTATTTCGATTATGATGATTTATTACCCATTGACCAAAAATAAAATAATATAAAATAACCAGTTACTTGCAGGTGATCAGTCATTGTACATAAAGCTTCTCCATATAGAATGCATCTATTCAAAAATTTTAAGGACAATTGCTTACAAAAACAATTTACTACTTTGAAAAAAAGACATTTATTCACTAAATGATACATTGCAACCATGTTTGCCCGTTATGTAATGCCAGTTACATTATAACAAGCGACTACGTTCAACAGCAATTGATGTAGGTTATCTTTGATCACGTATTACTTTGAACAAGAATGAAGTTTCCTTTTTGGGCACATTAATTCAAAGGGTTTGTAAATGGATAATATCTGATGGTTCACTATTATAAACATTATGTTATTGGTTGAAGTTAAGGGTAAAAAGTTGAACATTAGAAATGATTAAAAAATCATAAACCGTTAATTCCTAAAAGGAACTCCCTTTCAGAGTGGAAAATATTGTACATAATGTATTGTAATGCAGGACAGCCCATCTATATGATGTTTTGTAAGATAGAGGATCAAAAGAACGAACCATTCACATCAAATAAATATGATGTATACGTCATACAATATAAGGACTCTAACTTCAAGGTGGCAAATGCTTTACTAGAATCGTATTAAATGCTTGTGCTACTATCTTTTGATTTGTTCAAAGAAGGATTGGGAACGAACTGATTCTCAGCTGTTTATTCTTTCAAGATTTAATTCGACATACTCAACTAATTTTAATTGGTAACACTTCTGATTGTATAACCAAAAAAAAAAAAAAAAAAAAAACAATTATAATATAGAACATTAGTAGTCCGAAATGTACTTGTTTATTAAAAAAAAAGTATCATTGAATATGCTTGTAAGAGGATTTGCATTTTCACGAAAACTGATGATTCAAGTCGCCGTTGATGAAGTTTTAAGTACCATTCTGTGAAAGAATATATAAGGCAATGGGTGGTACCACATTATTCTAAATTTGCCTCAAATATACTAAATACCTATTCAAGTTTATCCTGAAGAAGCTGTAACGTTGATATTTTTTCTGCTTATATAGGGAAAAAGTGTAGGAAATATTACCCGCCAATTGTCTAAAGTGATATCAATTAAAGTTGACCTATCAATATCTTGAAAAGGCAAACTTTAAAAGCACGATGACGGTTACATCCAGAGATTACGAGTTAAAGACACTTGGATTTCTTCTTCATGTGCCATACCTTATACACACTTTGCCTAATTCAGAGAAGTACTGAATAGGTTTCAATTTATAAAATTTAGTTGCAAAATACAAACAAACATTGAATTACATATATGTTAACCAAATTACTATAACTTTCTAAGGCATAACTTTTATTTGATTATCTTATCAAAAACGGACACAATAGTCGAATTCTCGGACGTACAATTGATGAATGAAATATAATTATATTTGTAAATTAAATGAAGACGAAGCATTCAAAATTATGGAGTAAAACGCCCACAAGAAGTAAAATTAAAATAAATAAAATTCAAAACGTTTCTAGAAAAGCAGAGGACGCTTACCCAACCGGTGCAACTGGTCCATGCTCCCAGTTTTTAGTGGAGTCCGAGTTGCTCATTTGCTTTTGTTATTTTGTATGTATGATTTTCGTTACTTTATGTTCTTTGTTGTATATGTCTGTTTTCCATGTCTGGTCTTTGTCCTTGGATTACATTCGTTTGATTACCGCTATAACCTTTGTTCCCTTGATTACTCTTTTACATAACATATTAGGGATTTGATGATTCTATGCTTATTTTTACTCATTGCTATATGTTATATTCAGGTAATGTTAGAAATGATAAGAAAAGTAACCCTATAAAGCAATGACATTTTATTCAATTATAATATCATTGTCCTAACCTAAAATGTGAGCAAAGTCATGCATGAACATCTCTTTATTTTTTTATTGCTATTATGGGCAGATGATGTTTGGAGTCAAAGTTCCCCCTTTAAGTCTTATATAAGATGGTTTTCAAAAATCAAATCGCATGTCATTTTAAAGTATGTTAATGTTGTAGTCTGATAAAAATACAATAATTATATCAACATAAGAGTATTCGGGAATATTTACGTAAGTAGGATACACAAAGGGGCAGCTTAAAATAAGGAGAAATAGTACCGTTTTACTTAATATCTTAACATTAAGTCGTATAATGAACTGATCATTACTGAGATGTTCAATACCTACCTTCAGTTACATTAAGTATGATTTTTGACTACACTGTATCAATATATGATATTTCAGGTTTATGCTTTGCAATTATCATGAGGTGTTGTCAGAATTTTTTTCTATCTAGATTTACTGAGATTACTGCAACAACGTGCATACTCTCATCAAAATTAAGCTACAAATATTTCCATTTTCAAGAACCATATCAACAGCTCCATTCCAAACTTTAGTACATGTTAAAAAAACAGGATTTTGTGTTAATAGTTTAATTTACATTATCTCTCGAAAAAAATGATAATAAAAGAGGTAAAAATACTCTCAAAGGATTTGAATATATTTCCTTGATTGCTTGGTCAGATGGGCAGATAGGATAAAATGACTTCATTTTTTATATAAGAAGTTTAAAAGGATGCAATACTTTGATTTATTTCAATTATGACCTATTCTACCTAAAATCCTCCAAATTTTGAAGACGTATCATAATTAAAGGTTGAAACATGTATGAAGTTTCTAATATGCTAAAATCTACATTTTTCTTGTAAATTTTGACACCTATCGCTTCTTGCTTACCTCATAATTCATCATTAACATACAGCGATTAAAAAAATCAGTGTAGGTAGAACGGTAATATTTTTCCTATAGGCGACAACGGTATAACTTTTGAAAACAATCACCCACTGAAAGCAATAATGGTGCTGTAAACTGACAATACAGATAATAAATTTTGGATGTGGATATCCAATCATATTGTTTGAAATTATTAACTTAAGTAGAGTACAGAAATGACCAGCCTTAAATAGTGAGAAATAGTACCGTTTTACTTATAACTATCTGAGTTTGAAACACTGAATCGCCTTTTAAGGAGATAGACCCAGGGTAAGGGACACAACTCTTACATATCATTGAAAAGTTTGTATTTACAATTTCACATCAATCTTGTATAAGCATCAAAGTAATTTAGACTGATTTTATTCTGTTTCAAATGAAAGCCTAGTTCGCTTTACTGAAATTGAATATGATACAAACATATCACTGATTTCCAGAGTTATGTCCCTAACCCTAGGTCTACCTACTTCAGTGGCCTCAGTCCGGTTTATTACTACATAACTATACCAAGAAATATTACTATTTAAGAATTAGTTTTCATTGACTTCTCTCCACAGTCTATATACAGACGTAACAAAACAGTATAAACTAAAATTTTCTTTATCCTTATGTTTTCTCTGTTTTCCTGCAAAATCTTTGCGGGCACAAAAGGTACTTTAATTGACGATAACAAAACTTCTTATAACACATTTAAAGGAGTAATGGCGTTTTGATTTTATGCGATTTGTATATATTTTTTGTCATTCATATTATGTAGGTTCACACATAGTTTCATACAAATTAGTACAAATGGAGAGAAAACTAAACCTACATTAGAAACAACCAATCATTTCTGTCACGATTTTAACATTTTTGACTTGTTTTGAGTTTGTACATTTTTGTTGTTTATTGTTTGTTTGTTTTTTGGTCGTTTTTGTTTATTTGTTTGTTTTCTATATTATGCGATGTACATCTTTTGTGATACAATATCAAAAAATAATAACAATAAATACTTTGCGTATATCGAAACAAACTACTGAAATACTCAACTGGGTGTCAGAAGTCAGATGGATCACATGAAGTGCTATGTTTATGCGACTAATCATTTAAATATGAAAAGATTTGCACAAGTTCACAATTAAACACCACAACACCCATCTTTGCACTGTAATTTGACATGACACCGATACTTTGGAGAAGTGAAAATATCCCACTTTTTGCGTTTTAATGTCTTAACTTTAGCTGAATCATCACTGCAATTGATGTTTACCCGGGTATTGTGTACTTTAAGGGTCATTTGGACGGGTATTTCTTTTTACTTGGCAGCAATTCATCTCAGGAGTAAAAATTTTAAACGTAACGTCAGCTATACCGTTCTGCTTATCCCTACTTTTGAAGGGTTTTCCGTCTAAAATATCTGTGTAAAAAAATTATATGTAACACAGTGTTAAGTGTACTTGCTCCGTCGAAAAATTACCGGTATTAAAAATGCTGTGTTAATTATAAATATGTTTTGAAGATCCTTACAGCACACTCACTGCTACATTGAGGATTTAAACGTATGTTTTCTGTTATAATCATACTTAGAAATAGCGGAATACAGACTTCTTTTATCCGGGTTAAGTTTGTGGGGTTTCATTCTTTTAAGTTACTCCCTTATTAATAAAAACAACTAAATAAATACGCGACTGCATAAGATTAAAGTATGTAAGTAATTATTTTTATTAGATATGAACAAGAATTTCGTATGTATGTTATATTTAGGATAGTGTTTATTCCCATATTATATACGTTTCTCGTTCACTCATGGTATACTTGGTATTTAATAAACATATATGACATTTATGACACTGCATCATTTCTGAATACGTACACATATGTATATACCTTTTGCTATTATGATTCTACAAAAGCTTTACTTTATCTAAATCTGTTTTAATTGTTGTTTTTTTTTCATTTCTCAAAATTATATCATTTAAGGAAGGAAAATTGTGTTGAAGATAAATGATAAAAAGACCAAGATCACGAAAACAAACTGTAACCCATATAATCTGATAATTATTGGTCAGTCGAAAGAAGAAGTGTCAGACTTTTGTTATCTTGATTATTCCTTAAGTACAGACGAATAACTACTGACAGAAACCAATATTAGGATGAGCAAAGGAAGATCAGTCTATAACAAACCTACAACTGTCTGAAAAACACGACAAGTTTCGAACAAAACGAACAAAAATTAAACAAGGGCAACATAAGAGCAGAAACATGGAGAACCAAGTATGAAATAGAGAGAAAACTACGTAGAGTAGAAGAAATATTGTTAAAAAAATAAGAATTAAATGGACAGAGTATCTAACACTGAACTTGCAGAACGACTGCAATAAGTAACATCAACATAGAAATCAAAAAAAGTAAACGGAAATATACAGGGAGAGTGCATATAATGGATTGCATCAGACATTTTAGGAAGCCATCAAAATTGATACCAGCACGCAAAAGGAAACCAAGACAACCAAAGGGTAAATGAAGAAGGATACTTTTGGGAAAGATGAAAAAGAATGGGACCAGTTGAGAGAATCAAAGAACAGAGCTTGATGGAGGTCACTGGTGGACGCATTATGTGTTGCATAACCCAAAGAGGATATTATGTTGATAATGATGATATATCAATAGCTCCGATGGTGTAATAACTATTTTGCTAGATTTATTTTCAACTTGACTTGATTATGTTCGATATTTATGGAGTTGCAGATATTGATTACTTCAAAGAAAGTTAGGGAAACCCTACCATTATATCTAGTCAACACAAAGTGTTTTGGAGTCAGTGCTTTTATCATTTGTGGTTTTGTGTGTGTTATTAAGTGATTTTATAGACCTTGATCTTTATTTCTTTTCCCCTTTTTTCAATTTATTACTATCTTTCTTTTTTGGCTTTAATCTATCTTTGAAGCCGGAATTTTAATATTCAATTCCTTTTAACTCGATCTTTAACAAACGAATTGTGAATCATTTTCTAATGTTAATTAACATGAAACACAGACAATGTTTTCCGTTTATTCCATTATAGCTATGAGTATCATTTTCACTTAAAAAGATTGAATAATTAAATTTCATGGCGGCACTATTTTAGTTTTTATTTTTAGTAATGGTATGTCACATAAAGCTTCGTGCAAATAAAGTTGCAATCGAAGTCATTAGAACGAAACATCTACTTTATAAGGATCATTATGCATATTTGAAAATATGTTTGTATTATACATGTGTTTTATACATGTAAATTTGCTTTTGGACATGACAGTTGAGACGATAGGCCACATGTAATTCACGTTCTGCTCTGTCTATTTTTTGTGTGTTCATTTTTATCCTGCAATCGTCGTTGTCGTATACAAGTTCAGAAAATTTAATGTTTGCGCTGTAATTGTATTTATGTATATTCTTTAAGCCTTGAAAACAGTAACGTAAGATACTATAAACCTGGAAAACCTTTTGCTTCAAAGTAACATAGTATAATATATATAACAGGAGAAATATAGTTGAACAAGAATATATGCATTTATTTACAAGTGAATCGCATTTTTTATTTGTATGCCATCAAAGGACTAAATATAATTCATTGCATAAAAGGAAGTAACTTTGAAGCTTTGAAAGGTTCTCCGATAGGAGTAATATATGACGACACGACGCTATGCAATTTGTAGTTTATTTATATGGTTCTGATTCCACTAAAGAAAGGAAATGCTAAATTTTTAATGTGTAAGAAATGCAAATTATTGTTAAACCTTCATTATAAATTGTATATTCATTCGAACTAGAAGACTTTAATATAGGAGAAAACATTCATATCCGCCATTTACGTTGAATCTGGTGTAAACTAGTTTGTTGTACGGTTTTATACCAAAGAAAAACACAAAACCAAAAAACAAAAACAAAAACAAAGACAAAAACAAACAAAAACAAAAGCAAAAAAAGATTTCGGATTCGAAGGAATCAAGACCAGTTAAAGTTACACAATGTTTGCAGAAATATGTCTCAAAAACAGTGAAAATATCTTGAATGCTTCTATCGTTTAAATTGTCGTGTAGTATCCAATTTAAGTTTCTTTCCTCTTGGTCCCTATTGTAAAATCTCTTATACTATATCTACTAACCCCCAGTTAACCTCAATGTAAATGAAACACTTTGCTAGGACGGAAGTGAATGATATAGTTTTCTTAACAAAAGATGGCAACGGAAAAGACATGAATTATGGATGATATGAGCTTAAACTAAAGTGGCTTTCATTACTCTTCCATCTGCAGACAATATGATTAATGACAAACAATTTCAAATGATTATGATTGATTGATTGATTGATTGATTGAATTATTTATTGTAGTTTTACGTCCGTATGGTGATATTCCGAACAAGAAGGTGATATCCGTCAATGTACACCTTGTAGTTTAACAAATAGACCACAAAAGACAAGATGTACATGGAGAAATATTACAGTAGGCAAATATAATTGAACACAAATTACTACTGAATGTGTAAATGTTCGTAGTTGTTTTATTTTTTGTTTATTTTTTTGTGTGTTTTGTGTTTATGTATGTTTTGTTTGTTTGTTGGTTTTGTTTTTATTGTTTTGTTTGATTTTCATAGAAATACATATATGCTTGAATATGTAATACAAACAAACTACTGCCATTTCTTAGTATTTTTAGGAACTATCAAAATCTTTTTCGAATAAAGATGTACTGCGAGGAAACTATCTTATGGGCATTCTTGCTCCCTTGAAATAGACGTTTTTGTTTCTCACTTCGCTAAATGACTAACCTACATAATGCTGATGCAAAATATTCAGCGGGTGTGGTTACAATGAAAATTGTTACGAAAAAGGGAATGGGTGCGAACGGACTTACGGATGAATGGACGGGTGGACGCTATAGTCACTTATTATCTTTAATTTAAGCAAAGGTATTACCAAAACCAGCTCTAATGGTCCAGTAGTTCAAAGAATTACCCACTGGATAAATATTCATCCAGTGGACAAATCAAATAGATTATACTAGACTTATCCCTTGGATAAATTATTCGAGTAAGCGGGCTCTGCTGGCATTTAATCTATTTACTAAATATTTTACCCTACCGGTATATCTGGTTCATGCTCCCATTTTTAGTCGAGTCCAAGTTGCTCCTTTATTTTTTTTTAATATGTATGTATTATTTTAGTTACTTTATGTTCGATGTTGTGATAGTCTGTTTTCCATGTCTGGTCCTTGTCCTCCGATAACATTGTTTTGTGTTCCGCTAGAATTGTGGTTCCCTTAATTACTCTTTCAGTTATGAGAAAGAAAATACGTTTTTGTACTAAACAGATCTTTCCATAGAAATGGATTTTTAATTACTCTACTTAATTCTAGAGAGTGCTGGAAGGGAATTACAAAACTAACCGCACTTTATTTTTATGCAGTATATTATCACATTTATGGTTTAACATGGTACCATTTTGTTTAAAAGCTGATATAATCATTGTTTTTGGTCGCTTATATATTGCTCATTGCAGTAATTATTGAAAGAGTAATCAAGGGAACCAAGGTTATAGCATCATGTTACTTCTTTAGAAGGATTAGACGAAATAACCATTAATATCGATGTCGTTTCATGTGTGCAAGTGATAAAAGTGAAATTAACGCATTCGAGTGATCTTTGCTACATTTTGCCTCACGTCGTGGCAAAATAAAGTGCAGTTACAAGTGAAGTGTTAAAAAAATAGTGTAAACCACTCTTGCAAGGTAATATTTTTTTATTATAAAGTAAAACAAGTGACATTGTTTGAAAATTTGATATCGGATATAATTGTTTACTTCCTCCTTTACATTTATATATTCAATGTCGGAAAAAAAACTTCAGAAGCGTAAAAAAACGGACAATTTGGTGACATCTAAGTCCAATTTTATGGCCTGAACATAAAAACAAGAAACTAAGATAACTTAATTTTGATAGTTGCCATATCTTAAACGTTACCCGTTAATTGCTTTGTATAAACAATCGGCTTCATAATATTTAATGTTCTTATAAAGTAACAATTTTTCTCTTATAAAATCCATCATGCAATGTGTTAATGCTTTTACTTCGTAACTTGCTCTTTTTTTACATATATTCCAGCAAACAATACGAATACCTTAGGAATGTCTACACCCCCGGTTAACAAAACAAATTTTTAGCAAAGGAGATTAAATCGAACCCCTAGAAAAAAGCACTTACCGAACTCGATTTAATAGTTAAAAAAAAAGTTAATGTGTTTTTTTTATAGATAAGCAGACAAAGTAAATAATCATAACTGTACAAAAGGGACTTTTAACATGGCATCGAATTCGAACGATTATTCGGACAAGAACCCGTATCGAAGCATACATTTAGGACGCTTATCCTACCGGTGCACCTGGTCCATGCTCCCAGATTTTAGTGCAGTCCGAGTTGCTTATTTGCTTTCGCTACTTTGTTTGTATGATTTTCTTTGTTGTATATATCTGCTTTCCATGTCTGGTTTTTGTCCTGGATTAGATTTCACAACAAAGAACATAAAATAACAAAATTAATACAGACAGTTATAAATGTGAAATTATACTGTTTTGCATATGGCATATAAGTGATTTTTTAAACACTATATCGTTTACCTTAGATCACAAACCCAATATCACACCCAAAGACCTAAAATGCATACCCTTTACCGCACCTCTACACGAAACACACTTTACCGATAGTTAAAATATATGATATACTATGTATAAAAACAATTTTGTTTTCATTTTTCTTTTTAGATACGATAGGCTGTCGTTCATTAATCGGTTGTTTTTTGAAGAACGTTTGTGCAAAATTTATATTTCAAACGCTAAAATACTATAGTAAATTTCAATTCGTTAATAGAACTAATGCAAGGAAAAATGTTTTTGATCAGATTGGATAACATTTATTAAACAATGGTTAATCGATTGCTGTTTAAAGTCCTGTTTTAGGTGTTTCAGGACTGTAAATCGCCAAAATTAAACACTGAACCACCCAGTCAATGATTTACTCTGTGCTCGTTTCTTATGTAGTGTGACCTAATGAGCCGATGTTTGCCGATTGCACGTTCTTTGATATTCTTCATTTGTGCTTCTGAGAGCCGTGCAGTGTGGCATTTACTTTGGGTTTTAAGTAACAATCGTTGTAAGAACCATGTAAAGTTTGTAACATATTATACACCCTAAAATGGTCTACACATTTATTTTTTTTTATTATTATTAAGTTGCCTTTTTAGGTTTATATGAGGAAATGTATAATCATTATTTTTAATCTGTCTGCTCTTATGAGATAATCCACATTAAAAATCCAACAGTTTCTATTGTATTTAAGTGCCATTTTCAGACATTGATTTGGAATTCTACGGTACATTCTATATAAATTTTTATCTCTTACGAATAAGGGTTATATGAAAAGCCACCTGTAACTTTCTGCATGATTCTTAGCTGGAGTGCTACATAAGTCATTGATTTGGTCTGAATTTTCAAATTGCACTTTTTCATTGTCTGATTATAGCTGAAATATTGCTGCACGGACGTTAAACCCCAACAAACAAAACAAATTGCACTTTTTCCCTCTGTGTATGACTGAAGCTTTTTTTTTAAAACTAAGAAGCTTTTAAAATTCCAACACCAGTAAATGCCATAAAACACATGCATTAGTCAGACGCACAATTACTAACAAAAACATTTTAACAAGAGGCTCTCAAAGGACCAAAATCGCTCACTGGACAAAACATATCCTACTAGCTAAGGAAGTAAATATATCATGCTTTGTTACCAGGTTTGACCCCCAAAAAAATTGCTGAAAAAGTGCACATATTGATGAATGCTGGAAGTTCAACTAAGGCACAAAATGGTGAAAGTGCCTCCAAATTTGTCCATAAATAGATCTCATCATGCTGAACACAATCACCCTGATCATAATTTAGTTAAACCGAACTGTATTGGAGATATGTCCGACTTGCGGACCAACATTTTGTCAACATTTATCTCCTTTTGTAGCAGGTATCTATTTGGAACACATAAGGTTTTCCATCCGATATCGACGATAATTTAGAAAATCTTGAAATTGAAAAGGGAATTTCTCGTTCTACTGACCCTTCATAACTTTTCTTTTCCCGGGATACAAATGAAAATCATCCTTATGTAACCTACCAACAAAATGAAACACCCTGTAAATTTTGGAAACACCGTTGTGTTTGTCTGCTGGGGATTCCGTTTTCATTAGAGTTACCTCTTTTTTTCTGCACCCAAATCCGAACACCAATAAGAGAGACTTCGAAATTATACCTGCTCTTACGGGAGGTAACTCTTCAAAAAACAGGATAAAATATGGCTGTATCCCGAGCTCCTCAAGTAGGGAATATGAGAAAACAAATTGTTGTGGGTCTATGTTCTATGAAATAAGGCTAATATATAGCACTGTAATGAGGCAAATGCAATATTTTTCTTTGTGAAAGGGAACTAAAGTTATATACAAATCATTTTATTATATCAATGCATCTGGGTTGTATTTAACTTTCCTTAACTAGCAATACCAGGAAATAAAAAGTAATATTGCGTTTTAACCGCATTCTTTGACCTTCGTAATTTTACCAATTTTAGTTAATATATGCATAGAGGCAATAAATATAAATTTATAAATATTAAAACCAGGTGATTCCGTTTCAATTTAAAAAAAAATAAATGGAAAACAGCCTAAAAACGTAGTGTTTTAACAGACGTTATGGATTACGAAGATAACTGCACAAAGCCGTAATGTTACAAAAATTGGTTTCTAAATAAAAATTCCAATCTTTTAACTTGAATCATTACGCTATAAAAATCATTATCTATATTTAAGATCGGAGTTTTTTTACAGGGCCGATATTATTTTGATCTTCAAAAAACCGTTGTAAGACCTTAATTTACTATAATCATAATTTCTATTACTTTGTTAGTTACATCTTAGCATATATCAGCATGATGTACATTTATTGATCACAAATATTGCATATTAGGTATTTCTTTCCTTACTAATTACATCAACAAACAGTATTATACCATCTGTTTGGTTTCACACTTGATGTGTTTTCTCATTTAAGATAATATATTTACATATATATATCCTTTTAAGACTCTATGATTGCAGGAATTGAAACATTTTTCGATACGGGAAAGTTTTCTATTAATCCTTATGCCAAAAGTCATTTCCAAATGCCAAACCTATTGTATTTAAAGATAAAACTGATTTGGTTTTGCATAACGTTAAATAGTATTACAATCCAAAATGCCTAAGTTTTAAATAGTATAATCCTGAAAACATATTATCAGCATTCACAATCAGTAGATCATTTCTCAACTCACTTTCCTTCATTGCATTGGTTCAGATATGTACAGATAACGACCAGGCGCTGTTGTGTTAGACCAATTTATCGATTGTTGGTGTGTCTTTGGAAGATATCATTGGTTTATAAAAAAATCGGCATTTCATTTTATATTCATTTTGACCGATATTTAGTATCAAGAACCTCTTTGTGATAACTTCAGTTATTTGTAAGATTTTAATGGAATATAAAAATACTGCAATTAAGAAGAAAGTTTAAGCGTGATATGCATGAAATAAATTTCATTGTCATTTAAAGACTGGATATTTGGACATGGCTTATATTGAACATAGTGTCATTCAAGAACTTTATAATATTTCAAATGAAACTTTGATGCAGACTATTCTAGACCATCAAGACAAAAAAGTTTCTGGGGAACTCCTGATTGTGTTTGCCGTACTATATGGACTAATTGCATTAGGGGCAATTGTTGGGAATATACTTGTTATCATAGTTGTAGTATCAAAGAAAAATATGCGCACAGTGACAAATACACTTGTTGCAAACCTTGCCGTGTCAGATGTCGCGCTTGGTTTATTTACAATACCATTTCAATTCCATGCTACAATATTACAGAAATGGACTGCAGCTGATTTTATGTGTAAAGTTGCTCCATTCGTGAAAGACGTATCAGTAAATGTAAGTGTTTTATCTTTGACTGTGATAGCATTAGATAGATACATTGCCGTCATATTTCCACTGAAAGCTGGCATTCAGAAAAGAACTGCCTTTGTATTGTTCATTTTTATATGGATTTTGAGCATCGCATCGGCAATACCTGCAGCTTTGTATTTCGAAATAGGAAAAGCGTATGTTTCTACCAGTTCACATTTTATCCTTAAGAAGATCTGTAACGCAAAATATCCTTCTCACAGCTTTTTGACATTCCATGCCATGTATCTTGCTCTGACGCAGTACATTCTGCCACTCACTATTTTAACATTTTCCTATGTTCGGATCACCGCAAGAGTATGGGGAAGCAAGTTACCAGGCGTACCTAACAACGCAAGAACACATAATACAAGAGGAAGTAGTTTAAGAATCGCTAACAGGCGAAAGGTAAGGTTTTTCCTTCAATAAAGATTCAAATTTAGTTAAAAGTAATATCAATTGCCTATATAGGGTCAGATATTTGTTATTGAAATTCTTTATTTGTAATATGGAATTTCGTAATTACATGAAGTAAATATGTCTGTTGCGATTCATAATATATACTTCTGAGTAACAACACTTGTTACTTCTTTATTCGTCATTAATACGCTTACCCTACCGGTACACCTGGTCCATGCTCCCAGTTCTTAGTGGAGTCCGAGTTGCTCATTTTCGTTTGTTATTGTGTATGTATGATTTCAATTACTATATGTTCTTTGTTGTGTATGTCTCTTTTCCATGTCTGGTCTTTTCCCTGGATTACATTCTTTTGATTACCGCAATAACCTTGTTTCCCTTGATTACTCTTTGATTACCGCTATAACATTGGTTCCCTTGATTACTCTTTAAGCTATGATAAATTGCAAGTTATTTCATATATTAATACTCATAGCTTAAAAACGTGTGAACTAAACATTGAACATTAAAGTGTGTTTCTCTTCAACGGGCCAAATGATAAAACGTGCAGTTAACAAATTACTTTTACTTATATTTTAAAAAAATAAAAACAACAAACATAACAAAAGATCAAACTGGTAACAATGAAATTACTTGTACATGTGTTTCAAAACGATAACAAAAAGCAACAAACATAACAATGATGAAACGCGGGGCTCTAAAATTACATATACATTTATTTTATAAAAATAAAGATATCAATTTAAAATATAGGATTTTGTAAGAATCGGGAAAATGGCAAATATTAGAAACATGCATGTCACAACCTCACCGATCTGACAAAACAAATTCACACAAGGATGCTTTCTTTACTTGATTTACTTGAAAAGACCGTTATTTCATCTTTGTATTGCTGGATTTGCTTAGAAATTTCTCCAAAGAATGTTACAAAATGGAGATCTATTTGACAGAGATATCAACCTTTCAAACGTTAATTTTCAGTGCATTTATATGAAAGTATAGCCCAATTTACCAAAATATATGGAAAATATTGTCTTATTAATGAATTTTAATTTTTTTTTCAAACCATAGTTAACCCACTGCTCGACACTGACACTAAATAAATAATAAAGCGTAGAGCTATACAATTATTTGTACATGTATTTTATAAAGATAAAAATGTCAACACAACAAATGATGAATAACTTGTTCATATATTTACATATGTTAAAAACAGCAAACAAAACTTACAGCAACCGCAAAAGTGTTTTAACAGTAATATAAATAAAGCTCTAAAATTAAAGTACGAACCTGGGTTCAGTCAAATGTACAAATTTACCTTCAGTTAAGCTTTGACATACACATTTCGCTACCATCCCCTCCAAAGAAGAATTTGTGGAAAACCATAAATCAGTGCTTCGTTTTTTTACCAAAGATTTACCGTCTATGTACTGGATTCCTTAACTCTACTAGAGTCCATACAAACAAAGTTACATAGCTGGACCTCCAACATGTACCACCAAACCTCTTTCAAAACTTTTAACTTCTATACTCACAGCAGGCAAAGGGGATCTGCAGTTTTTCCACAACACTTGTTACACCCGTAGTTGCATTAATTCAATGTGGATCCTGACAAATTAAGACTAATTAAAGGAACCGAGGTTATAGCAGTAATCAAAAGAATGTAATCCAAAGACAAAGACCAGACATGGAAAACAGACGTACACATCAAAGGACATAAAGTAACTTAAATCATACATACAAAGTAACAAAAGCAAATGAGCAACTTTGCCTCCACTAAAATCTAGGAGCATGGACCAGGCGCGCAAGTAGGGTAAGCGTCCTCTGCTTTTCTAGAAACACCCGGCGAGTTGCTCATAAAAAATCGTCCGTGGTAAGCGAAAGAGGAAAGGGAAACTACGACATATTGAACAAATACGTTTTCATGGCGTAGATGGATACACCGTAACGATCCACGAGTTCATGATAACGACCATAAAACTTCTGTAGTGATGACTCTAATCTTATAGCAACATACCCTGTTCCAAAAGCCTATTTTTAGAATTCTAGCGCGATACAAAAGTCTGCGTAGTTTCGGCAATTTCTGGCGTCTTTTTGTATCGCGCTAGATTTCTAACAAGTAGGTTTCTGGAAACCTGTCATAGTTTTCCTTTCCTCGTTCGACTACTCCAGGCTTGAATTTTTATGAGCAACTAGGCGGATGTTTCTAGAAATGCAGAGGACGCTTAACCTAACGGTGCACCATGCTCCCAGTTTTTAGTTGAATCCGAGTTGCTCATTTGCTTTTGTTACTATGTATGTATTACTTAAGTTACTTTTTATTGTCTGTTGTGTTTATCTGTTCTAAATTCTTGTGAATTTTTTTATTTCATGCCTAGGAATAATCATTTACGTTCATGCAGCAATATTGAATTGGGGCAGTTTTTTTTTTTTTAATTTTTTTTATTTTCTTTTTTTAGTTTTTGGTTTAAGGACAGGGAGGGGAAGAAACATGATGTGGGAATACCCATGGATGCGTCGCATTGAACAATATTGTGTAATGAAACCAAATGCCTCTTTCTATAAATTTTGGAATTTTTCGGTTAGTTTTGCTGTCAGAATTATAAGCCGAGATACTCGGGCGAATCCGATGCTTTCATTTGATGACTAGGATGCAATTTTCGTTCTCCCTACTTTACCCGAGGCTTCTTTACTATGTATAACAATTTACTTTTTGAATGTTTCATTTCCAGCAGCATCATTTTGAACTTTTTTATATAAAATATCCATTTTTTCGGATATATAATTGTAAACTCTCTCGGTGCATTTTTCTCGTCGGGCAACCAAGGGCCCATTTAATTATGACCCAGAATGCATAATAGTATAAGAAGATAATTTGGTATAATGCGAAAACGATAAGTTACACAATAAAACTTTCGGTACATTTTGTTTCGGACAAATGACCCTATAAATGATACAGCGCGTGATCATTATATTAAAATTGCTGCTCACGTTACTGCTGTCGCACTTATTCATTAAGTATTATTCTTTGTAAGAAGCATGCAAAGTCTGTAGTTTCTGATACACCCAAAAAAGACTACACATTTTTATTTATATTATAAAGTCGCTGTATAGGTCTTTATAATGAAATGTACAACTATTCATTCCAATCTGCCATTATGAGATAATACAAATTGAAAACACAACAGTTTATATTGTATTTTGTATACTTAAGATGTTCCATAACTACACATAAAGGAATAACAAAGACAAATGAAACAATTTATAGCAGTTCAAATTGAAATCCGAAGCTTGAATGTTATGTTTGAATATTACAAACTACAAAATTAATTTTATATATGTACAAAGTACGACGTTGCAAATGAATTACAATACAAAATTACTCTTTGTTCATATTAAAGATGTGATGAAAATTATTTGTAAAGAGTTCACAAGGCTATGGTCTTTTAAGTACCATTTTGTGTAAGAATCAGGAAATGAGTGACCCATCAATTTAGGCATATATATATTTTCAGAACATCTAGAAAACTACCAAAAGCTATTTGAATCTATCCTGAAGCATCTGTGACGTTAAACGTTCTGGTAAATATAAAATAGTGCTTTTCAACTTTATTTGACGAATCAATAATTTGAGAAACCATACTTAACAAGCCCTTTTATTGTTATTTTTGGGGCTATGAGATAAAAATACTAAGGTAATGCAGTAAAATATCTTTCAACTTTCAATATGTGCCATACCGTATACACATTTTTCCGGATTCTTTTACAGAGAGGTACTAAAGTCTTCATGTCAAATGTCCTGTTTGTGTGTAATTGTACAACCTTTTGTTTTTCGTTTCTTACATCACCAATCCGATACACCAATTACTGTTTTGAGACTATAGTCAATAGTTTCCAACAGCATGAACAGAAGGTACAGACAAATTCCCCTGTCTTGATCATGAGAGATACTGATTGATTTAAACACATACTTGTAAAATATAATGTTATCATTCCTCTTTTCTTCTGTTTCTTTCAAAATTACCAATTCTTACAACGTATATCTCGTACATTGTGCAATGATCTTAATTATGCAGTTTCTTTTTTTTTCGTTGGTTTTCGAATAAGTTGCTTTTATGGTTCATTACCTAATTAAAATGACAATTCTTGGAGACTTGGAGAGATAAATCGGTCGCAACACCAATTTATGAAGCTTACGAATTATTGTATAATATTTCACACCGGGACAGACAAAAATATTTAAGCGGGATAATTCTACAAGTGATAATAAACTGTTGGATGTTTAGATTCAATGAAAAAAATGTTTCAAATCATAGTTTACATAATGGTTACAAATTAATGTGCATGATAGGTATCATTTACCGCATTAACGAGAAATAAACATAAAATATCGTATTTTGATCATTTGTTTTATTGCTAATATTCATAAAACCTATTTAACGACAATAATTCATTTTTAGATTAAATCATATATAGAAAAGTGAAAATTCAAGGAAACAGCTGTATCAAGCAGAGGAATATTTGTTTTCTCTGGTGAATTCGACTTGTTTATTATTTGATTTTAATTGCATCTAGTCTCCTCTGAACGATACAAATTTGATACAACATATAAATAATAAAGATAACCACTATAATAGGCATTATATCTCACTATCGATAAAATGCATCAACTGTACGTAAACATAGTGACCGAAGTATTTAACTAGAAATAAAGCTCTTAACTTTTAATACACAACTTTTTCTAGAGACGTTTTATTGTCGAGATCATGAACTCGTGGATCGTTACGTTGAATTCATCTGCACTATAAGAACCGATTTGTTTAACGTTTTAATGTTTTCCCTTCCACTTCCACTTTCGTCTACCCCGGACTTGCCTTTTACCAGCAACTCGGTGGGTGTTTCTAGAAAATCAGTGGACGCCTCCGGTGAACCTGGTCCATGGTCCAAGTTGTTAGTGGAGACCGAGTTTCTCATTCTTTTTTTTTCTTGTATTTGAAAACTTCTTGAATATTTTGGGGGATTTAGATATTCCTTTGTTTTTTAATCCAATACTTCTGATGAGAGGTCCACCTTTAAACACATGTACAGCATAACGTAATGTTCATTTTTTTGTATTTCATGAACGCTAACTAGAGCTACAAATATTATTGCATTAATTCGGATGTCCCATTAAATTATAATGAACATTTTTTTACAATTATAATGGCACAATGGAAGTTTTTTTTACATAAGGATAAAAAGAAATTGAATTTCCTCACTTTGGTTATAATCAGTTATAGAATAGTATATTAAGTAGCATAAAACTGTTGTATAAAAAGGGGAACCTAAGCTGAGACATTTTAAAAATAAGTACTGTGGATCGATAAATATGTATCTATGTTCAAAATCACTCATTTTTGTTCCATTAGAAAAAAAAAACTAAACAATAATCTCCTGATTTCCATATTTTTTGCAGGTCGTAAAGATGTTGATAGTAGTAGTTTGTCTTTTTGCCGTGTGTTGGCTTCCTTTACAGACCTACAATGTACTCATGCCTTACTACGCCGAAACTATCAATTCGTACGTACTTCTTCTACGTAAATTCCACTTTTAAGATAAACTGTGTTTAACAAGTGTCGCGCATGTTCCTTTTTGAAATTATATTGTCAAGTTGTTAGTATTTAGAAAAAAATGCGTTCATTAAATAGTATCAAACAATATACCGATACTAGGATCACCACAATTTTACCTGCCCTTTTTGTTAAACGAGCAGGTTTTCCCCTTTACTCCAGATGTTAAATGTATGGGATGTTGAATGATTAGCAAAAAGGTATACTTGCAAATTTTATGTGTTTACTGACCATCAAATATCAACAATAAAAATCTGTAATAGCAACAGAAATATGTGAAAATATTTAGCAATATAATGAAGGGTCTTCCCCTCACAATCGTTTGTCATTTATTTGAAGGGGAAAATATAACATACAATCAGTTTGACCCGCTATCTTACTCAATGTCTTTCAAAAATTCAGAATCAATATAACATGTATAAGTCCTTATTATCGTGGAGGTATGCTACGTATTCTTTTGATCTGGACGTACACAATGGTAATTATTATTTCAGATTCAAGCACATTAGCATCATATGGCTTTGTGCTAATTGGTTATTAATTGTTTCAGATTTAAGCACATTAGCGTCATATGGCTTTGTGCTAATTGGTTAGCAATGAGCAATGCCTGTCTCAACCCATTTATCTATGGATTGTTGAATGTAAGTTTAACATACGAACCTTGTTTGTTTTATTCATCAACTGAGCATGTATCATTTTTCTTTGCATGGTGTAAGTAAAGTAAAATTTGAAAACAAATATTTTTGAATAAGGAGACAGATAATATGTATCCCATGGTACGTAGAGAATGTGCAATATACGATGATGGGAAGATTTTATTTGGACGAGGGGGGGGGTATTTGTTTTTATTTATTTTATTATTATTTTTTTTTTTTGCAATCAAATATATTTTCTAGTCAGAAACGCATGTTGCGTTTGAAATAAAACCTTCGTTTTCTAGTAAAACTTATGAATGTGCAAGTGTAGGATAATTAATAATTTTAATCCTTAATTGAATGCGTCCTGGTCGCTTCAATGATTTTGTCATTCCTGTCAGATTATTGTTCATAATGTTTAAGCAAATGAATTCTTACTTTCTTAGCAAAACCGATTTTGAATTTCATGAGTTAAGAGCATGGAAATCGAAATACACAATACGTCATCTGTCTGGGTTCAACCGTTCTTTTGATGTTACAGTATACCAAACAACAATTTGAATTACTTTTAATCGTCATTATATACATGTATCAGTACAAAAGTTACCCTCTCTGGTTATCGTCGATTAGCTTATTTTTTTTTTGTAGCCATTAATTTCTCCTTTCAGGAGAAGTTCAAAAGGGAGTTCAGGGAGTTGTTTGAATCGTGTATCAGATGTTGTAAGGGACAAAATAAACCTCGTTATACCTACAGCCATGTTGCCATCTCGCTCAAACCAAGTATACGATCATCATTCATCAATGAAAAAGTTTTGGAAACTCAGTCGCAAAGCATCTAAGAACTACAGTACTTGAATCGATCATGCAGCTATAAGACAGTTCTATTGACCAATAATTGATGCAAATATATATATATATATAATATGTTTAACATCACCAGAAGCTGGTAAAATTTCAATTAAATATTTCGGATAACTGATATCCTTCTTCAGCATAAACCTCATAAAACTATATGAGCATAAAACTCTCATAATTTCACGAGAATAAAACTCACAAAGTTCAAGATCAAAACAGATTCAGAAGCTGAATCGCGTACACTGTGGGTGATTGTACCTTCATCAAAGGCTCACATAAGCAACTGATAAGGAGCCGGAATGAAAATAGCAAAGGGGGTCTTTTTATCAAAATTAAAAGTAAAAATTAACTGTTGAAAACAATTTAAAAAAAAGTTCAAATATAGTAGTATGGCGTATTTATGTATAGCATGTAGTGCTGTACCAGCCTTAGACCAAGACCTAAAAATGAATTATGTTTTCTCGTCTATTCCATCTGGAGAAGTTGTTTGTAATTTCTTCATCCAAAAGCTTTCCCGAGATACTCTTTTACATTTTGACCAGTTCTTATTATGTTCTATGATCGTTACAACAATGTTGTGGAGATCCTCCTGGGTGTGTCCGGCGGATCTAAGATGGCGACTTAGAATGTCTGGTTTGCTGAAGGAGAATATCAGTTATCCAAAAATTCATTTTAAATTTTACCATCTTCTGGTGATGTTGAACATATTTAGACGTTTATATAATTTATTGTTATGTTGCGCATCGTTTTTAACGATCCATCACCCAGTCATCATATATATATTAATGACAAATAACTCATCTGATTACTATTTAGTGATTTATTCATCAAATTTCAAATGTTATTTGACCAAAATCCACTTTTTTTTCATTTTTGTACAAGAATTTGTTGTATATCAGAAATGTAAGATCAATTTATATCCGTATTAATATAAAAGACGATGAAAATGAATCAAACCATTCTATTATATACATTTTATTATCAGGAGCTGCGCTAAAAAAGAGGAAGAATTTCCGGTTTGACAGACGAATAACAGGTCTGTTACTAGAAGATGACGACTTCCAAAATATGTCTGCTCGTATAGATTCGTGGAGTGTACAGGTCACAAGAATAACATTTTATCATTTGTTATTGAAGACAAACATCGAAACTGCATACGCCATTTAACTCTGTTCATTCTGCATATTAGCCGTCTCATTTAGAAAATTAGGAAAACGTGGTCAAAAGTAAGAATCGGACTTAAAATCAACATCTCAAATCATGTGTTCATCAATGTAATAAAAACGCTTTCAAATCTAAATGTTATATTCCAATTCCTTGATTTATATTTGGCGATATCAAATGGTTAAAAAACAAAAAGGGGTCACTGTTCTCGACTATTCAATATTCAATATTTCGCTTATTAAACCTAATTTTTGGCGGAAACTTTACAACAAAAACACGGTATTTGACAATATAAATTGTAAATCTTTGTCTGAGGGGTATAGAACATATAGAACAATGCGCGCTGAATCAAATCTTCACACAATTTGCCCGATATTTGTATCCATCAGGAATGCTAGAAATGCTGACGGTTCAAATAGATTTGAACATTTGAATTTTCTATTCTTCCGAAGATATTTTTCACTTTTAGACAGAGAAAAATATACGTATCTACTTGCAGAAAAAAAGATATACAGGAACGTTCTGACGTTTGTTTTTCAAACTTTTTTAATTATATTTTCTAAGTCATTAAAGATTAACAAAAAAGGTTTACACAAGAGATGTGTGCAAACGTGGAACCGAATAAAAAAAAAGTAATGTAAGCACAAGTTTTATATACGTACGAAATCGGAAATCGTAAAAGTATGCAAGATTTCGTCTTCAATTTTCATGACAGAACAGCATAACAGTGCCGTTGTATTCTTAATGTGGACATATTTTTTTCGTTTTACAAATTATAAAGGTTTGAGATTCATGCACTTCATTCTAAAAAGATATTTGGATTTCTTTTTTATTGAAGTCTTACTCTCCAGAACATTAGTGATCATTCAATTGTCCCGGTGAATTTAACATCTAATTCTAATGATTTTTTGAAAGAAAATGATAGCATATAAAGCGGAAGTGATCAATGTGTCAAAGACGGAATAACTCGCATTAAACTGAGCAGCCTTCGATTGTCAGGACGTCGTTTCAATAAAACGTATGTGGGAATAAAGTGATACGACAAACCGTTCTTTTTATTTTTCATCTAATCTTATGAAATCTGTTTTACTGACGTTACTGATTGTTTTAATAAAAGTAAAGGCCGAGAGTAAAAATTGTGCAAAATAAAAAATTCCATGCATGAAATTTCAAACTTGAGCTAAAAACACCGGTCCATCCCTGTTTGAATCACTACACGAATACCAGTGTCATTGACAATCTTCTCTAAATAAACACGTGATAAACACTGAAAAGTATTTTAATTTTGTCTATGATGTACAGTTGCTTGTGCATGCACAGGACGTACAAAAAAGTAAAATAGGCTGCAATAGCGTATAAAAAATATTGAATTATATCTGTGATACATGAAATGTATCAGTATGATAGAAGCATATACATGAAACACAGATACTTGTTTCGAGAATTCCTAAAAATCTTCTAATTTTTTTTGCTGCCGATAGGTGACAAATGACAATATGTCAGTGTATACAAAAATGGAATTTTAAATGGGGAGGATGAGCAACTCATTTAAAAAATATTTATTGACAGGAAGAAATGCATCAAATCTGAATATAAATAATAATAAAAATATTGAGGAATCTAGAATATAAAATTGAACTTGAAAATGTAAATGTTTGATAGTAAACATTCAATGGATATTTTATGGTGGATCAGGATTTTTCTATGGGAAATGGGAAATTATCAATTACGAATGTGATGGGGACAATGAGGAATTGGGAATGGATGATGGTATATGGTATAAGTATGAAGTTTATACCATACCAGATCTGTAAAACGTTATAATAAGGTAACGAAAACAGTAGTGTTGAGAATAGCCAAAATAGAAATAGATATATAGGTCACTTCAAAAATACTGTTTTCTGAAAAAAAAAATTATTATTATTTCAATCAGTGATATACAATGTTTGGGTTACCATACACATTTTTTTTATCAACCAAAGTTGCAATTCACGTATTGCATAAATATAATTATTCATATAAATAGGTTGTAATAACTTTTTCTATTAGTTTTTTTTTTAATTTTACGATAGAATGAGCATATGTTTACAACAGAAGTTCTATGGTCATCGTCATGGATCGTTATGGGGTATCTGTCAGCACCACGAGAACCGATTGATTCACTGTGTCATGATTTTTCTCGCGTATTTCGTCTTCCACGGATATGACATATGGACAACTCATGGATAACCTAGACAAGTAGAGAACGCTTACCCTATCGGTGCATATTGTCTTTTTTCGTTTTGGTTTTTAGTTTGTTTTGTTTTTGGTATTTGGTTTTGTCATTTGGTTTTGTTATGATTCTTTTTTTTTCTATAGATATTTAATGTTTTAGTGAGCACATGGATGATGACGTTTTCCAGTTTTCCGGGTGAAACCCGTCATTAACTAACAATCATAATGCAAAGTATAAACTAAGCAATAAATGCACTTCGCAATACGGTTAAGGCCGTTTTATTCCAATTTATTTTAAATAAACTTTTAAGTCACATTCCACAATAATGTTGTTCTGAAATGGCCAAAAATCAAACATTGCCATCATACGTTTTCTATGATGTTTAAATTGATTTAACAGGTTCTAAAAATAAGCGATTTTCTAGCTCCGATACATTGAGATTTTCCCCTGGGAATCACGTGATCGTTTACTGAGATCTTTCAACTCAACTACAAAATGCTTTTTCCTGAGCTGTTAATTGCAACAAATTTGTTTGTTTGTTTGTTTGTTTGTTTTTTCTTGGCAAGCATATTTGTATTAATGTATTTATCCTGAATTTGCTGGAAAAAGAAATGATTCGTCAGACCTGCCAAGAAATTCATATTATAATTTTATTTTGCGGTGAAATTTGTTTATCTGTCCAAGTCGGCATATGCACCATATTGTTTTCAGATACAGATAAGTTTTTCATTTCATTCCGATTCGGTTGCGTGAAACAGGTTGGGCGAGATGAAAAATCGACATAGTACGCGTTCAACTTTTGTTTTTCCATTGTTAACAAACGCTCAAATGATTTATTTTTAGATTCAATATTAAGTGACGGGCTATTCGATTAAGATACACGATGTTTTTTTCTCTTACTTGCGATATTTTTAACGTGCAAATTTGTAACTCATCCATTATATCGCATTAAATCAAGTTTGTAATACAAGTGTGCATGAAGCTACATTTTCGTTGACCTATACGTATATAGCACTGAAAATGTGAAGGAGATGCGTTTTATTGAATTTACACGCCTATGTTCATAATTTCATGGATGTTTTAATATAGTAAATGTACATTCTTTTATGAATCTGTAGGTAATATTCACATAACAATGAAGCACTCAGAAAATAATCATACTGAAAAGGGATACCGTGAGATGTTCAAGCTTGAATATATAAACAACGCCGTTTTTCATATATGAAAAATAAGTCGCTACGTAAATCCTTAGAGATGTGAAATAAGCAAACTTCCTTAGAATAATTAAGCTGTAAACTCGCGTGATGCTTAAATCTGTTTAAATATTTTTTCTCTTGTTACCATTCTTACAAGCTTCTAGTTCGAATTTCAAAAGTGTCTGTTTAATGGAAAATTGTAATCGCCAGCAGAGGTTGACGTAGAAATTGCTTATGACATCGTAGCATTTTATGGCTTTGTTATTTTACGTAGTAGAAAAATAACTTAAATATCGTGCGTGGTACATTTAATCGATGCACATCCCATTCCACATCCATATTGTTCAAACCTCTATCCCCTGCTGTGAAATTCCATATTCAATCTCAGTTTCCGCTATATAGATGACGTGTTATCTTTAAACAATTCTAATTTCGGGGATTTGATACATCGCATTTACCCAAAAGAACTTGAGATAAAAGATACTACAGACACTGTGAAGTCAGCCTCATATCTTGACCTACACTTAGAAATCGATGGTAAAGGAAAACTATTGACCAAACTTTACGACAAACGTGATGACTTTTCATTCAGAATTTTTAACTTTCCTTTCATCTGTGGCAACATCCCTTCGGCTCCTGCGTATGGAGTGTTCATATCACAACTCATACGTTATGCCAGAGCTTGCCGGGACTACGCAGACTTTTTGTATCGCGCTAGAACTCTAACAAATAGGCTTCTAGAACAGGGTTATGTTGCTACAAGATTGAAGTCATCACTACAGAAGTTTTATGGTCGTCATCATCAAAACGTGGATCGTTATGGTGTATCCATCAGCACCATGAGAACTGATTTATTCAGCGGGTCATGGTTTTCCTTTCCTCGTTTGTCTACCCCGGACTTGACTTGTTATGAGCAACTCGGCGGGTATTTCTAGAAAAGCAGAGGACGCTTATCCTACCGTTGCACCTGGTCCATGCTCCCAGTTTTTAGTGGAGTCCGAGTTGCTCATTTACTTTTGTTACTTTGTATGTATTATTTTAGTTGCTTTATTTTCTTTGTTGTTGTGTGTGTCTGTTTTCCATGTCTGGTCTTTGTCCCTGGATTACGTTCTTTTGATTACCGCTAAAACCTTGGTTCCATTGATTACTCTTCCATATAGAAAAGTCCTAATTCCCAAAAAGAATCCAATTGCATTTTTGCATTTTGTGTATCAAAACATTATCAATTAATTCGAATTTTCAGATGTCAAGTAAAACATAACATTAGCATAGATGAAAAGTTTAAAACCAATATCTACATTGTCCTCATTTTGAAATTCTAAACCGATTCACTCTTCCACCCTCATTCATTTCTCTAACCCAAAGAAGAGCAAATTATGTAATATGTGATACACCCTAAAAAGCCTACATATTTTTATTTTTGGCATTAGGATGGTTTATAGGTCTTTATAATGAAATGTATTCATTATTCATTCCAAAATGTCTGCTCATAGGAAATGATCACATTGAAAATCCACCACTTTCAATCTATTGTATTCATTTTTAGTGTCATTTGCGGAGTGATTTTCGAATTATATAGTACATTATATAAAATTGTTATCTCCTCATAACAAGGTGTGTATGAATAGTCACTTGTTAATTTCTGTTTACTATAACATTTTTAACAAAATATCAAAAATAAAAAAAATATGAAGGCTTTCCAACCATGAATGACATTCTGCATGATTCGTTGCTAAAGTGCTACTTGATATTACGTACAATAACAAATATAAATAGATGGTAATTTCTTTGTTTTGTCTTTACACACATATATATATATATACTTAAATAGACAATTTATTTTATTATATATGCCAGCATAGCATGATGGATAATTCAGCACTTTTTGTCTGGGTAAACTAACAATTAAGTACGGCTTCAACCAATCCTTGATTAAGTACGGCTTCAACCAATCCTTGATTAAGGCTTCAACCAATCCTTGATTAAGGCTTCAACCAATCCTTGATTAAGTACGGCTTCAACCAATCCTTGATTAAGTAAGGCTTCAACCAATCCCTGATTAAGGCTTCAACCAATCCTTGATTAAGTATATATATAATGCTGTTCAAGTTTTATTTTTCAAATGAATAGCTTGTTTTTCTTCCTCGAACTCGAATAACGTGTCTTTAGTTTATCTGCCTTTAAGAAATATCTGAATCTCTGAAATTCACTCAACAATATTACACAATTTTGTCTGTGGAAGTTCATATTCTTGAAAAAAAAATTCGGATTCAATGACAATATAAAAATATGGTAAATATTTCAGGTAAATATAACTTAAATGTGATACATTTATTCGAATTAAATCCAAGAAAGATAAGGAGTCACGGCCATCGCCAGTAAACATCATCAAAGATACATGTTGTATCGAAATATAATCGTCCTTTCTTTCATGGAAAAACCTCTTGGACTTCATCGCATTCGAACGAACTTGACTCTGCTCTACGCATCTCGATTCACCGGACTCTCTTCGCAAAACAAGTCTTGACACTTCAGTTTCTGAGCCTACTTCATTGTTATATAGACTATAGCTGGTCTAATCCTCTCATATCACGAGGCTGACTTTAAAGCCGATCTAATCAATAAGAAATAACAGTGTTTAGCAAAATTCTCTGATCTCAGTTACTGCTATATAGATGACGTATTTTCCTAAAACAATCCTAGTTTCGGGAATTTTTTACATCGCATCTACTCTAAAGAACTTAAGATAAAGAACACTACAGACACTATGAAGTCAGTCTCATATATTGACTTACATTTAGAAATTGAAGAATGAAAAGGAAACCTCATGACCAAAATAAACAACAAACGCTATCACTTCTAGTTCCGAATTTCTTTTTATCGGTGATAACATTCCTTCAGCTCCAGAATATGGAACTCATACATTCTGCTAGAGCTTATCGTAACAGCGCGGACGTTTTGTACAATGCTAGACATCTTTCAGTCAGGTTTCTTAAACAGGAATATGTTGCTACAAGATTAAAGTCATCACTTCAGATGTTTTTTTTTTTATTTCAGCACGGAATTGTATTATCATTGTGTATGCATCTGCACTATGAGAACGGATTTGTTCACTATGCCATAGTTTTCCTTTCCACTTCCTTTTCCTCCTTACCCCGGATGTGACATTTTATTAGCAAACTCGGATGGTGTTTCTGGAAAGGCAGAGGACGCTTACCCTACCGGGGTACATGGTCCATGTTCCCAGTTCTTATTGGTATCCAGGCTACTATTGCTAATTTACTTGAAATCCAACAGAGTATATAACACTTCCGGTGTTCATAGTATAACCCATCCGATCTGAACGTTTATAGATTTACACGCTTTTGAATCAGTTTGTTAAATATTTTATGTCAATATTTGACAATCATTAGCAAGTTTCTTCATATACTGACTGTCTGATGTTTTTTGGACTATCAACTTTGTAAACCATCGCCATTTTTATTACCTTCATAATGCATTAAATGTGTACATCATCGCGCATAACTGGAATTAAATTTATGACTTTTTTATTACAACCTTTTATTCATTTTTTGCGCTTCTGTATAACTTTATTGTAGTTGTCTGGAAATTAGTTCCTGTGTGCCTCGTTAGTTTTAGTTTACACTCCCGTTTTTATATTACAGTACTCGATTTAGGACAACTTCCATATGTTTTATGGTGGATGGGAAATGGGGAGCTTTGGAGTAAAGAGTAGGACAATTGGCTAAAAGTATTTATTGATAATAATATCCCATTGGTATAAAAAGAAACAGTAGTTTCACTGGTGAACAATTAAAAAAAAACAAAATTTAACTCAAATTTGTAATAATATGCATAGGAAAAATTGAAAGGGGATTTTGATGGGGATGCGGATGGGAACATCGTGGATGTTGGAAATTTTATGGAGAATATGCATGGGAAGTAAGCAGTATATTTGTGATAAAAATGCAACCGCTGTTTTTTTTTTATTATTATTCTACCGATTTTAAACGTCATTTGATGTATTTGTAATGTATACGTATTAGTTTTTATCACACAATTTATCGCGCTATGATTGCTTCTAATTTAAGCATATTTTTTTTATATTTAAAAAAAAATGATAATGGCACATCTTGTATGGTGATTAATTTGACTTTGCCCATTTAGGATGTTTGTCTACTATTTCAAAGCTATCTTTTGCGCTTGCAACATGATACTTGGTAAGTAATGAATGAATTTGCTCTAATGTCAAAAGTGTTCGACACTGTTGGTTACTCATGTATCTTCATGTCATTATCCGACGTTGTAGTTTGTGTTGAACAGGTGTCATCCTTATGTTACATTTTCTAGCGTAGATTTTATTACTTTTGTAGTCAGAACCTTTCAGTGCTTACTTGAATGTGTTTACACTTATTGAAGACCTCTTGGTGATCTCTGTTGGTGTTTACTATTTTATATTTTATACACCTGGCCAATGCTCCCAGTTTTTATAAAAGCGGAGTTCAAATTGCTCATTTACTCCTGTTGCTTTGTATGTATCATTTTGGTTATTTTATGTTCTTTGTTGTGTGTGTCCATGTTTTCCATGTCTGCTCTTTGTCCCTGAATTACATTCTTTTGATTTCCACTAGAATCTTGGTTCCCTTGATTACTCTTCAAAAGGTTATACGATGGTGCATTTGTTGCGTTTCACCATATCTGTCCTGTTTTCTATGTATACAGGAGACAAGGTGTGTTAGATTATACTCTTTTAAATGTGTTCACTTTTAATTTTTAAAAGAAACAGGAGCCGTGTCAGTGTTGGGTATAATAACGACTTAAGTTTAAGCAAAGTTAAACAAGCACTATTTTTTTTTAGCCGACGCAGTAAAAGTATGTTCTTTTATCTTCTAAGTTGCTACATTTCATTCAAGAAAATAACACATGGCACGCAATTTTATATTTTCAATATAGATTTTTCGAACGCCACTAAATTATCACTATTTGGCCAATAGGGGAACAGAATTGCGATCAGGTGACATGCGTTATCGTAGAGGAGCGTACTTAAGGTCAAAGGGTAAAAAGCGAAACTATGGCGACTGCGTCGGGAAAAAATAATATTTGTCATTCAATGTATGAATTTACAGGAATCTTAAGTTTTTGTAAATTTGTACATGTACAAATACCATTTAATTGTTTTAATTGAGGATAATTCAATAAATATGGTTAAATGTAGTATGGATGTAAGAGTGAAAATAATGAAACCGTAATAAGAATAAGGGCATCGTAAATGATACGTTTATTCCAGGAGTCGATAAAACAATAAAACTAATACATTTATATCTCATAAATTATACATTTATACAGAATCTAAAGAATACACGATCAAACCGATAAAATACGAATATATGTCTGGTGCATCGATAAGGAAAACAACCTCTTTCCTTGAAAAATTCCACCAAGTTGCCCAATGACATGTGATGTCAGTTCAAGTAACAAAGAAACAATGGAAGCTACAGCATTAGGTCAAATCATCTGAGAAGTCTATCAAGAACATACAGTCTAGGGGCTCACTGTTAAAGCTTGCTCCACGTGCACAGGAACAGGACCTCAAATGAATTTTCCTGCTCATCATTCACATTTAGGGGTTTTATACATTAGATATATAAACAATATTAACACTATACTGAAATGCATCTCTACAAAATGCCACCCCCCCATCCCGTTTGGTTGAAAATTGTAGGATCTCATCGAAGAGTTCGATGGTAGCAGGATCTCCCATAAAATAAAAACAAAGTATACTAATAAAGTACCATTAAATGCCGATAAATTATGAAGGTGAAAATAGCATAGAAAATTAAATTATATCCTTTATTCCGCGACCTTTTCCCACTGCATTTCTCCCAAAATGTGAAGATGAACACACAATTTTTTTTTTAAACTGAACGTCATTCGTGCCTTATTTTGTCTTTTGACAGTGGATAATAGAATTTGTTTCTTCGTTTAAGATTTTGAAACCTTTGGCCTTAATCCAGGTTGCGCGGTTTTCTGTTCCCCAGCCGACACCATGACCGACAGCTGGTTCTTGTGACATACTACATGGTAGACAAACCATGCTGCTTATAAAATACATCATGGCAGCTTCATAATCACCGATATTCTTTCTAGGGTCAGAATGCACCGGTGTGTCAAAAGCGGTGAAGACGCCATCTTCTTTAAGCACATTCTTCACCAAATTTATACAGGGATTTGGGTCAGGTAAATCATGAAGTACGTCAAACATCACAACCCAATCAAATTTTTTATCCAATAACTCATTCCCAAGAGTCGTTTCACCACCTTTAACCAGTATAAATTCAATATTTTGAATGTTCTTTGCCTTTTGGGTCTTCTGGGCCTCTTCTATGGCTGCTTTGTCAATATCAATTCCATAAATTTTAGCTTTAGGGAGGAGTTCGGCTATTCGAAATCCAATACCTCCAGAGCCACAACCAAAATCTAAAACATTACTAATGTCATCTAAAAAGAAAAAAAAAGCAAAAAAAAAATAACGTAAAAGGAATGAATGTCATATTATGAAAAAATAATCTCAATTACGTGGTGTACACTTGGAAACTGTGTAGAAACTTATTTCCAAGTATGCACCAAGGGCATTGAGGTTATTTCAGATAGACTGAAAAAAATATAACAGCCATTTCTTATAATTCAATTTTAGTATCAAATTCAATGAGTATATTTAAAAAAATTACTATACCATCAAAAACTGCAATATTCAAGAATTATTTTGTTTTTACGTAAGAATGCAATTAAGAGTCGAATGTCTCTGTGAAAATAAGGTTAAAAAAAGACAATAATTTGAAAATCGTATTATTTATCAATAAATCTATGGATGAAAGTCGATAAACTCATCGCCGTTTTGTATGAAAGAATGTGCTTTATGATTTGTAATAAGACTGATAAATTTAGTTTTTACCTTATTCTTACACAGGCGTGTACTTTGAAATTAGAGCGTAAATGAGTAAACTGCAGGTGTTAACTAAACTACAAAATTATTCAAAGAGTGCGTTTGGACATTACAGAAAATTGCTCCAGACTGTTATAGATACTTTACCTTTACAGGCGGAGTGTTGATACATAATGAATGCAGATTGTTTTTTTATCATAAATATAAACACTTGAAGTGCAGCAAGGTCTTACAAATATTAAGTATTAAGAGTTTGTAACAAGCAGGCAAAATGAAAAAAAAAAATCAGAAACATGCAAATTAAAATCCCAACGATCTGACAATATCACTCAATAGTGATTTCTCTTTTTGAAAAAAAAAGGCAACTATTTTGATCCCTGCATCACAGTATTGTTCAACAATTTTCAATCGACTCTTAGAAAAATGAGGTTTTTGACGTAGTTATCCGCAGCTCTTGAAATATCTATTTTCAGTGCATTTCGATGAAATTATAATTCAATTTGCTAATCATGTCTTTTTTCTTGGATTCTGATGATGCAAATAGTCAAATGACACTTACAAAAAAGGGGGTTTCTTTCATACCAGGTTTCACCCACTGCCTGATTCCTAGAAAAACTGACACTTAAAAATGCACAATTATCTCCAAAAAAAATTATCTCATTTTTGTTCTAAATAAATGTCCTAGTCTCGTCTTTTCAACAAGGTTTATGATATAATATCTTTCACAGTCAGTTGGTGTATGGTGTATGGTGTTGGTGTATGGTGTATGGTGTTGGTGTATGGTGTATAGTGTATGGTGTTGCTGTATGGTGTTGATGTATGGTATGGTGTTGGTGTATTGTGTATGGTGTTGGCGTATGGCGTATGGCGTATGGTGTTGGTGTATGGTGTTGATGTATGGTGTATGGTGTATGGTGTTGATGTATGGTGTATGGAGTTGTCGTATGGTGTTGGTGTATGGTGTATGGCGTATGGTGTTGGTGTACGGTGTTTGGTGTATGGTTTATGGTTTATTTTAGAGTCATGTTGTACATGTGTTGTTTAGGGACTTATATTTTTTACAAGGCGGCGTTGGGGATGCTGATCATTTAAAAAATGTATCTTTTCCTAGTCATTTCTTGTAAATTGTAAAAGGTAATGACCACCCCCCTATTTTTGAAGTATAGAAATATAATGTTATCTATCAATACATTCAGATTATAAGTAAACGTTCCAAAGAACTCGCTCAATTGAAGTCACACAATCATTAATAGTTAAGTACTGTATTTTTAGCCCCTTAAAAAAAATGTTACCCTTCTTTTATTTCTACAGACAGTTGATTCCCTTACTTTTTGGCTTTTTACCCCATCCTCATGAAAAGTCAGTAAGAGTAGGTGTGTAATAAATAAATGCAAATACAATAGAAGTACATATCTAGTTTTAATTTGTTGTTAATTTTGAACTTTAGAGAATGTATGAAATGATAGTTGAATACATGTATTTAATTAAAACAAAAACAAACACAAACAAACAAACAAACAAAATTAAAGAAAAACAATAGTAGCTGTCACTGTTGTGTTAAATTTGACAAAATCACAATACATTGTTTTTTATAAACAATTTAAAATGTATATCGCTTTGAATAAAAAAAAATGAGTGTATTGAAATGTACCCTTCCGGGTTAACTGCGGGATACGTCCACATGTTGTAGTGATGACTTTTTTAATTCACCCAAAATTCATCCGAGCAGAAATATATGTGTACATGTGCTGTATATATTACACATACTACCCCGCTAATACAATGTACAATGTAACGAATCTATTAAGGATAAATGTCGGTTGAACGACTTCTATTCATAAATGTAAAGACACAAAGTGAGTGTTTATTTTCTTACACATGTATTTTAATAGCTTTGGATAATGAATTATAAACAAGGTACGTGAAACGTGTCATGCCATGCGATACGGGCTATGTGATCTACATAAAGCCAATGAATATATTTTGAGGGCTTATAACAAATAGTTGCGGTATGAAAAATCGGTATCGCAACGATTTTTTTTTATTAACAAGTGTTTGAACAAATCCGCTATGCATGCATATATAATTTTGCAGTTAACGTGTATACACTGTATAGGTAGATTCGTAAAGCTTCACGAATAAACTTGTCTTCAAGTCTTGATGGACCACATACGTGTTTCATTATTAGCATAAACAATGTGCATTTTCTTGTCGATTTTTTTTGTTAATCTTGAGCAAAATTTTAGACACAAATGACCAAATAATAGCCTGAGCGCCCCCCCCCTCCCCCCTTAATACATTTTTTATATGGAATGCCTTAGTATTATAAATGTGTATCGGCACCCTTTCTTTCGTCTGCTTTGATAAGTAGTTACGAATTTTCCCAAATTTTTGTTCGGTTTCATTCGGCGAGAAGGAAAATAACTGCCAACATATTACACTCCTTCACAGCTAGTATATGTATTCATGAATTACTGCTATACTTTTCGGTCTATGAAGGAACCTATCTCAATCAGTAGGTGCAAACTAAATAACGTACATACCAAGTTATTTCTAAGTGTACACCACTGGCACTGAGGTTAATATTTCAAATAGACCGAAAAATGTAAAAGTCGTTCCTTGTGATTTAATTTCAGTATAAAAATTAACGAGAAAATCACTAAAAAAGGTTTATTACGTAACAGTTACATAACAAAATTAGGTCTATGAGATGACAAACATTTTTATCTAATTAGAAAGGGTGTTACATCTGAAAGTAAATTGTTATTTGATGTGAACACATGTACATGTATAAAGTTATTTTTGTATGATTGTATGATGCATGAAATAGATCTTCATCTTTCTTTTGTTTTGGAAAAAAAATAGCTACAGAAAAAAATCCGGAAGCCGAGATGATATATATAGAAGGGTATGAAAAATTCCCAACGATGTTAGAACTGTCAAATTTGCGAAGCAAATTTTTGGTCGTTCTCTCCGCGGGACTCGAACTCGTAACGCTGTGACATCTATGGCAACACCGCCTGCACTAAGTCCGGCGCCCTAGACCACTCGGCCAGCTAGGCTATATAAAAATATAGCTTCCGCTGGCCGGATCATTCCTCCTCGTAGGAATAATCTAGGGCTGTAACTTAGTACACGATGTATGGTAGTACGGGACAGTTCATCTAGATGTTATTATGTAGGATAGAGGATCAACGCGGAGGGAACGACCATAAGTTTACGTTATCTTCCCTGTATAAATTTGATCAGATGGAGCAGTGTAGTGAATAGAGTCGTCACATTCTGAGACGTTATATATATGTATATATATGGAAAGGTCTTAAAAATTTCCAACGATGTTAAAACTGTCAAATTTGCAGATGCAAATTGTTGGTCGTTCCCTCCGCGGGACTCGAACTTGTACCGCTGTGACATCTATCTATCTATCTATCTATCTATCTATATATATATATATATATATATATGCGCGTACGATGAATAACATAAAACATTAACACGTACCTTTCTTCTTAAAGCCAAGGGGGAATAACTCTTCATCTATATACTTCTGGGGCCTTAATTGTCCTTCTTCAGACATCCACAACATTAAGTCAATTTTGTTTGAGTAGTTAAAACCTAAAAAAAACATTTTTTTTAAACTGGTTTTCTTGATAAGTTGAACAACAACAAAAAATGTGCAAGTTAATGGCCGGTTCAAGAGCGTCCAAACATTATGCTTTTCTCGACGTCTTTACTGGTTTTGTTTTTAAATTTTCTATACAAAAGATTTATAGGATAATAAGCAACAGCATGATGCATGAACGTTTGATAGAAAGGTAGCGCGTCTCCCGATGCGTTTATTATTGGTCAGTCGCCCCGTTATCCCTACATAAATGTACAATGTAGGTACACAAAAAATTTTTTGTCTGTAATGTACGTCGAACGAGATTTTGAGTTGTTCGTTTGCTTTTGTTACTTTGTATGTATGATTTTAGTTACTTTATGTTCTTTGTTGTGTATGTCTGTTTTCCATTTCTGGTCTTTATCCCTGGATTACATTCTTTTGATTACCGCTACGGCCTTGGTTCCCTTGATTACTCTTTGATACTTTCTATCGACAACGCTTAATTGGATAAATTTATTGTTAAAATGTTGGTATTCCAGGAAATTAGTTCTTACATGTACATGTACAACACTCCTTGCATGAAAAGTAACACTCAAGAAGGAATGATCGAGTGTTCTTAAAACGAAATAATTAGGTCAATATACCTTTTGGGCCGCCTTCGTGAAAACATTGAATACATTGTTTATAGTTTTCAAAGATCATCGGAAGCAAGGATGGCACAAAGCTGATTTCTGTGTGAGGTTTACAGGCTTCTGGTATATAAAATTTGTCATCGTCCGACAGGCTCACGAGCTGGGCAGCTACCATACCACCTAACCATTCACGAACATATCTGTAATAACGCGTTGATAATAAAAGAGTCGAGTTCATGCAAATTGAAAACAACGAGAAACCGAAAAATAGAGAAACAACAGTTCTTGCTGATTACAGTAATTGGAAAGTCACAGTTACAAGCATAGAAAGACAGATGTAATATCAACAGTCGTAAAATGCTAATACTTTTGGCTTCCATTGAATTTCTCTAGATCTTCAAATTGAATGTGCTTCCCGCTTTCTGGATGGCCTAAACATTGAATTTCGTTTCCTGGAGAACGTATAAATGCACACACGTTTCGTTATCATCGATCGTAACATACCTTTCTTTCAGCTTACATTGATCTGCCAGTTTCTGTGTTGTGACAGATTCTTTGAAATTCCGGAGTGCTTTAAATAAACCAAGCTGATGCCCCATTGCCACACCCAAAGAAACAAATCCATGGCTAGCAATGGAAGAAAATCTATCCTTGTATTCCTCCGAATCCATTTTACAAATCCGTTCTATTTATAAAATGCTGACCTTAGCAGTTAACAGGACAGTTTTTAAAAAACATTGCCACGTAATGTACCTTTTAGTTTACTTTATCATTGGTTGTTTTGTGCTATTTTTATATCATTGTTAGATTCAATAACACAACCTGTTCAACAAATTATATTGTATAAAGCCTACAAATGCAATGTAATATTTACATGTACAAGTAGCATGCGTATGTTTTAGACGATTTTATTGAAAAGAATAATAAAACATGTCGAGGTATTTCGATTAACATTAATTCAGTAATTGCACAAACAACCGAATCATATATATATATAAATCCGGAATATAAATACACTTAGTTTTTTTTGCATGTACATGTAGCAAACTACATCATTTCAGTCTGAGAACTTCTGTCGTATTATTTTTTTTTATTTCTTAATTTATCTTATAGATTCACTACGTTGTAAGTTTGTTAGAGTCATGAGTTATGCACCTACTATACTTGATTCCTTAATGAGCCACTGGTGTCTGAGATAGTGTGTTTGTATTCAGTCAGATTATCAGATAACATTCATACCCATCGAATACAGAAATGTCAAGATGTAATCGAGAATCAGAATTACGTTCTTTTATAATCTTGACATATATCTCTGAAAAATATATTTCTTCAGCGTCTATGTTTTCAACTAAATGACCTAACATTTTACTGATACTGAGGACCCGACAGAGTGTAACACGTTCAAGACTAATAAATTGCAAAAAAGTGTTGATGTGGCATTGATTTCCGAAGGTTTGGGGTGTTGTGCACATGTATTTAACAGCTTTCAGGTTGTTGGAAGCTGAGACGAATCTTTGACGGATCCAAAGGGGTAGCACCCTTTATCAATCGACAAAAATGGAAATTTTTGTGTGTAAATGCGTGAATCAATATGTATTTATAAAAGATTTTTGTGGCCCCTGCACTGCGACTACTTTTGTTATAAGTGACGGATCCCGGAGGATGCAGGAGGGTATGGATCCCTCCTTTTTTAGGAAAATATGTCATTTCCATGTGTAAAATTGAGAAAATGGTTATTAATGTCCGAGCATCCTCCTTTTCTCAGGAACCCCGGTTGGCACCCCTCCTGTTTAAAGTTTCTGGATCCCCCTGCCTTAAAGGATTTAAAGGACGGTTAGTTCAAACATTCAAGTAATATCTAAAAAAATATGCAATACAGTGAAATTATGTTAATTCTACTTGAAATATTCTACATTCCATTACGAAGCGATATGTTTACATGTAACACATGAGACACGATTTCATCCGGCATAGTCGTGTGACCGCCATTTTGATATTGGCGTTAGGCAAAGAAAGAAACTGAATTTCGATCAGGCGACTTGCGTCTCAAAAGAATAGTAAGCACGAAATCAAGGGATGGCGTGCCTTGCGCATTCCCCAAACCCTAAATTTTTAAAAATAATTTAAAGGTTTTTTTGCAAGAAATTAACATTTCTCATAAATTCTACCCTTCCCTTCCAATTGTCTACACTACATGTAGCTTCGTTCGACATTAAGTTTTTTTTTATAATTACCCCCTCCCCCCTTTACCTGAACTTCCGAACCTGCACCTGGAAGGCGTCTCCAATGTCAGAAAGTGAAACACAGAACAATACCGTACAATACAGGGATTGCACAGAGTGAAGTAAAAGTTATAACATCTTTTTCTTTTCAGTTTGTTTTTGTTTTTGTTTCAGTTTTTTTACTTTCCATTTGATACATGTCTTTTAAGTTCTTGGAAGAATATACATTTTGTATGTATATCTCTCGTTTTTCCAACATTTACATGTGCATGCAAGAAAATTTGAGATGCTTTACACAATATTTTTACTATCCATCTCTGTACTGTTCCTGTATTATTCCCGAAACCATTTTTTTTTCTTTATTTTATTTTATTTTATTTTATTTTTTTTTTTGCAGTGACTAGACACTTAAAGAAGATTGAATGTCAAACAAACGTATTTGTAGTCCTGAGTGATATTCAGCACACCAAAAAATGCATAGGCGAATCCGAGGGGATAGTGCCATTATAAGTGAAATTAAACTTTTGAAAAAAAATTGTATATTTTGTGCTATGTTTTGAAGCCTTAAAAAAACACAGAAAGCAATTATATATAATAAATATAAATCATGTAGTTAAAAACAAGGAAGCGAATCGCTTTATTAAACAAAAGTGAATATGATGCATATTTCTTTATGCGCATTTCTTGTGGAAAACTTAATTATACACGAGCTATAGCCAATCGACACTTTTGCTACTCTTCAGTAATGTCCCTTTAATGTCTTTTTATCTCAGAGGTATTTTATACTCTAATTGATTTCCTTAGATATTGTAAAGTATATGTGTAAAATTATGTATACTCAAGTACCTTTTAATGTTCAAATCACTGTTTAAATCGAGAAAATAAAGTGATATTTGTAGTAGGTCAATTGCACAGATACCATATAAAAATAATACATATTGATGTATATCAATCTTTATAAAAACGGTTAATGTTACATCAAACTTAAGAAATCTTTTTAAATATCTCGAGACTACAGAACTTTGCTAATATGCAAAGTAGTTACACTCAAAGGAAATGAATGTTTATATACCATTATATACTTATATCACTAGTTTAGATTTGATCTTAGTCACTCACGTGTATACAGGAAAAGAATCGTACATTTGTAGATTTTCTTATGAGACAAGATTATCGTTAACGAGTTGAGCGTAGCAAAACGAGTAAAAATACCAAGAATTTCTCTCACGAGAGACAGGTAACCCAATCTTTGATCTGCAACGACTACATGTATATAAGTACCCGTTCAGTCTTCCGTGAAAACATATTTTGTTCGCAGCATGAAAACTCAATTTCTGAAAACATAATACATGTGTATATAGTGACGTCATTTTTTGCCTTTGTTTTCATAATGTCTGTGACGCTGCCATGTTAAAATGTTTCAATGGTAAGGATAACAAATTAACACGAGCATGTGTTGACCTCATCTTACACGCGTCGTCTCAACTTGCAACGATCATTTCCGGAAGAAACCTTTTTCTGCATGTATATGTACATGTACACTAACTAAATTTGTATATCATACATGTAATCATATATGTACGCGGAATATTCTGTATATAGAATGTACTATTAGGTATGTTGTTGCATGTCTCGGGAATGGGGAATGTACTATTGGGCGTGTTGGAGCATATCTCGGGAATGGGGAATGTACTATTGGGCATGTTGGAGCATATCTCGGGAATGGGGAATGTATTATTGGGCGTGTTGGAGCATGTCTCGTGAATGGGGAATGTACTATTGGGCATGTTGGAGCATATCTCGGGAATGGGGAATGTACTATTGGGCATGTTGGAGCATATCTTGGAAATGGGGAATGTATTATTGGGCGTGTTGGAGCATGTCTCGGGAATGGGGAATATACTATTGGTCGTGTTGTGGCATGTCTCGGGAATGGGGAATGTACTATTGGTCGTGTTGTGGCATGTCTCGGGAATGGGGAATGTACTATTGGTCGTGTTGTGGCATGTCTCGGGAATGGGGAATGTACTACTGGTCGTGTTGTGGCATGTCTCGGGAATGGGGAATGTACTATTGGGCATGTTGGAGCATATTTCGGGAATGGGGAATGTACTATTGGGCATGTTGGAGCATATTTTGGGAATGGGGAATGTACTATTGGGCGTGTTGGAGCATGTCTCGTGAATGGGGAATGTACTATTGGTCGTGTTGTGGCATATCTCGTGAATGGGGAATGTACTATTGGGCATGTTGGAGCATATCTTGGAAATGGGGAATGTATTATTGGGCGTGTTGTAGCATGTCTCGGGAATGGGGAATGTACTATTGGTCGTGTTGTGGCATGTCTCGGGAATGGGGAATGTACTATTGGTCGTGTTGTGGCATGTCTCGGGAATGGGGAATGTACTATTGGTCGTGTTGTGGCATGTCTCGGGAATGGGGAATGTACTATTGGTCGTGTTGTGGCATGTCTCGGGAATGGGGAATGTACTATTGGGCGTGTTGGAGCATATCTCGGGAATGGGGAATGTACTATTGGGCATGTTGGAGCATATTTTGGGAATGGGGAATGTACTATTGGGCGTGTTGGAGCATGTCTCGTGAATGGGGAATGTACTATTGGTCGTGTTGTGGCATGTCTCCGGAATGGGGAATGTACTATTGGTCGTGTTGTGGCATGTCTCGGGAATATGGAATGTACTATTGGGCATGTTGGAGCATATCTCGGGAATGGGGAATGTACCATTGGGCATGTTGGAGCATGTCTCGAGAATGGGGGATGTACTATTGGTCATGTAGTGACATGTTTCGGGAATGGGGAATGTACAATTGGGCATGTTAGGGAATGTTTTGGAAATGGGAAATGTACAACTGGGCGTGTTGTGACATGTTTTGGGAGTGGGGAATGTATTATTGGGCATTTTGGGGAATGTTTCCGGAATTGGGAAGATCTTTTTGTATGTAAAAATGATAATAATCGCTTTAACTACATGACTTTGACCGCATTTAGAAACTTGTCGAAATCTTTTCAAATAATCTCATTTCTTAACTATTCTAAATTAAACGTATATAAGTAAAAGATGACCCATGTATGATTGATATAGATACAGTCGACCCTCAATTGATAAATGCTAAGCATACATATATATATGGATAAGATACATAAATGCATTACATATATATAAATGGGTGTAAGTTTTCCATTGGCAGGATATATGAATGGGTGTGTAAGAGTTTTCGGGGCTGCACACCCTTACCCTTTTACCTGTTAAGTCGCCCCTCAACAACACTCCCCTTTTCGGCCGTGAATTGTTGATACACTTGTTTGTCTTAACTTTATCTAAGTGGTGTTATTGTACTACTTTCCGGACAAATAACATTAAAAATATCGGTTGTTATTTATTTTGTTTTTTTTTTTTTGTTATTTGAGTATCAAATTTATGCAAATATTGCACGCATAATAGGTAACTGATTTTAAAAGCTTGTTATATGATTTAAAATAAAGTAGATGGAAACATCAAATGTCAGGCCTTTTATTCAGATTAAATTACAGATTTAAGATTTAATTACATATATCTAAATGGCGTTGGCTTCCAAAATTCAGATTTGATATGTCAATGGGACATGCGAAAATCAGGCATGGCTCACGGAAAAAAATAGCATCACATTGAAAACAGAGTTTTACTTCATTCATAAATGAAAAAGGTTTTATTGAATACAATGTCAAATGTGATTGAACTTGTTATATTATAATCCGTAATAATAACCTACTTGACGATGTTGACTACCAATGTGGCAATTAGAAATTAGCAATGGTTAATGTGAGAGTTTAGGGCATGCTCATTTACCATCTTGAAACAAATTCAAACAGAGTACTTTGTTTAATCTCGATCTTTTGTTACACTTTCTCTTTGATGGTTTGTGGTTCACTCTTCAAGGACAATATGTACAAAAAATGTAGTATGTACTCCATGTAGCATTTAAAACACGAAGGCATGCTGAAGTAAGAAGCATGATTCTAATGCAATTATTATTTAACAATGCTTTTCATTGGCTGTTCTCAAGCGTAAAATTCTCATTCTAATATGACCTGCTTCAAAGCTATTTTGATCACTACCATTGTAAAAAAGTGATAAAATAACCAAAACTCATAGGCTGCTTCTATTAAAAAATATGAAGAAACTTGTCCTATCAGAATCATTATATATCATGGGAACTCCATTTAACATCGTTTTTCATATCTTGACCTACACTTAGAAATCGATGGTAAAGGAAAACTATTGACCAAACTTTACGACAAACGTGGTGACTTTTCATTCAGAATTGTTAACTTTCCTTTCATCTGTGGCAACATACCTTCGGCTCCTGCGTATGGAGTGTTCATATCACAACTCATACGTTATGCCAGACCTTGCCGAAACTACGCAAACTTTTTGTATCGCGCTAGAACTCTAACAAATAGGCTTCTGGAACAGGGTTATGTTGCTACAAGATTGAAGTTATCACTACAGAAGTTTTATGGTCGTCATCATGAACTCGTGGATCGTTATGATTATCCATCAGCACCATGTAAACTGATGTATTCAACGGGTCATGATTTTCCTTTCCTCGTTTGTCTACCCCGGATTTGACTTTTTATGAGCAACTCGGCGGGTGTTTCTAGAAAAGCAGAGGACGCTTACCCTACCGGTGCACCTGGTCCATGCTCCCAGTTTTTAGTGGAGTCCGAGTTGCTCATTTACTTTTGTTACTTCGTATGTATGATTTTAGTTACTTAATATTCTTTGTTGTGAATGTCTGTTTTCCATGTCTGGTCTTTGTCCCTGGATTACATTCTTTTGATTACCGCTATAACCTTGATTCCCTTGATTACTCTTTATCACGGGCTGGCCATTTATGACGTTATTTAACCGCTCGTTGTCGCTCGGAATAACATTAAGACATTAATGGCCAGCCCGTGGTAAAACACTGTTAAAATAGAGTTTGCGTGTTTTATTTCTTTAATCTTCCTGTCGACGCCGATTCACATATTATGTCCTTATGAATACTGCGGTCAAGACAATTTGCATAACAATAAAAAAGCTAACCAACTAATTAATTGAGATTGAAAATTATAATGATTTTGAAGAGGATTCTTAGTAAGTAAGTGATTTTGCACTTCCAAATTTTAAATTACCCATTAACCAAAATTTTTAAATCCTATGGTAAATCCCAAAACTCGATGGTTTTTGCGGCAGGATTTTGTAAAGCGGGTCAATGTGAGTCAACGAGTACCATGATTGAATGAATGAAAGTTAAGATTTAACGCTTGACACCTTCTTTAAAAGAATTTCATTTGAATTTTGTATTTGAAGCTTTGCTGGTGTTCATTTGTAGTTTTACTGTGGTACAAATGTACATGCATTAAAGTATCAGTTTACAGTAGTTTGTTTAATATTGGTAAGAAACTGACGGCAACCAGCTGACGGCAATAAGCTGACGACAACAAGCTGACGGCAATAAGCTGACGGCAACTAGATAATTCGATACAAAAATTGAAGCCAACTAATCAGTGTAAGATTTCATTATAACATGATTGTCATTAGAACGAATTGGGTTCCTCTTCCAGTCGATCTGTTTCTTTACTCATGTGAATGGGAGTTTCTTCAAAATATTTGGAAAACGTGCTTAAAATCCTGTTTTTACCCACCATGTTCAACGAAAATTCTAGTACTAATTCAGGACCGGTTCCGGTTGTATCAAACTTTACGGGATTTGTTTGCCATAGTATCGTCATTTGTTATATAATACACTTCCCTTCTTGATCTTAATTATTGCTTTAAACTATTGCATAGTGTTAACTGGTTCGATAATTTTCTAATAACCTTCATGGAATGATGGCCCAGGATAATCCACTCTCAACTCTTCTATGACACCCCTGTTGCATGTTGCTTACTGTTGGTGTTCACTGTACACAGATATTATACAATGTTGTTTCAGAAAATTACGATGCAAGAAGGCATGCCAAAAAGAAAGAGGCATGTTTTGCATTGATAACCTTTGTGCACCGATCAACCTAAGGATTGTTTTCACAAATATAATGAATACGACAGTAACTTCGCAATATTTTTGCTTCGCCTGGTTCACCACATCTAGTGCTTCTCATAAAACATTGATCTTTGTGGAATATCAGTTTTGAAGAAAGAGTAATCAAGGGAACCAAGATTCTAGCAGAAATCAAGAAACCAAAAGAATGTAATCCAGGGTCAAAGACCGAACATGGAAAACAGACATACGCAACAAAGAACATGAAGTTACTAAAATAATACATACAGGGTAACAAAAGTAAATGAGCAACTCGGACGCCACTAAAAACTGGGAGCATGGACCAGGTAAGCATCCTCTGTTTTTCTTTCTGGAAACACCCGACAGGTAGCTATGAAATAAATACAATTCTTCATTGGGCTCGAAAATCTGTCATTAGAAATCAGAAAGAAGTAATTTATACAAATTCATTGAACGTTCTTATGAAAATCCCCCTTCAGGTCCTTATTTCTAAAAAGAGAAGGCAATAATCCTTTTAATCCATCAAAAAAAAAACGTAGGCTTTTTTGTGAAATTCATACATCCAGTATAATTTTCTGGGTGTAATATATATTTTTACCTTTGTTTAATTATTATAATTATTGTTTGGAAAACAAAAACAATGTTTAAGATTGTCATCCTGTCCTTGCAAAAACCAGGCAGTGGGTGGCACATGACAAATTTTGTTTTCAAATACATTTCATCCTTTTCATATCACAAATACATCATTTCTCTAAGTTGAATATAGGTTTTGTTTGTTTGTTTGTTTTTTGTTTTTGTTTTTGTTTTTGTAAACGACAACGCTTAAAGAGACTTATATTACAAAAAAAGCATTGAAAAAGGGAGATAACTCTGTACTTTTAGAAAAAAGATTCGGAGCAATCCATTGTCGATAAAAATAAATCTTTATATTAAATCATATACATATGATATGATGACACAAAACTACTAAGTTTTATTGTACCAAACAACGTATAAATTGTCCATAGGTAACCAACCAATTGCATTTTTGTAGACAGTTTAATACAGATTAAATTGAGTTTTGAAATTACACTTTATGAAAGCTTGTTCAATGACTCTCTTGGTCCCAAATTTCAAAAGCAAGTGTGATCATAACTCCTAAAGTTTGCATATAACTAAATTGTTTATTAGTTCGTAACAATTTTGAAAACTAAGGACCGATTTTTTGTAACAATCTTTGCTTTGTTCCTGTCTTTCTCTGTGTTCTGTATCTCTCGAGCGTTTAAGTTTTAAAAAGACCATGTTTTGACAAGAACGAACCCTTGAACTCATCCCATATTTATGGAAAATATTTAGCAGTACGAATATAGGTGCACATGTATACCAATCGTGATTTTGGATGTATTGCTAGCTGCAGACGTATGAGACATTTTACAATTGGCCAGTAACGTCCTATTAACGTCTTTCCCAGTTGAAACTGTATTCTTCAAAAAAGTATCTAACATTACATGTATAACCCGTTAACAGGGATTTATTGATATTTGCAAAAATATTTATAAAATACAAACTAAAATTCATAATAGAGACATAGTAAACTTGTTTTCAGACTCATAACTCATCAGGTTTAGCGCTAGAACTTTAGTTCTCTTGATTATTCTTTAAGAACTCTCTAAATCCATTGAGTGCAAATCTTTGCTTACAATGCAAAGCAATTATGATATTAATGAAATTCAGCTTCTGCTACTACACTGTACATATAACACTAGTAAATATTCTTTAATTTTGAACTTTATAGTCATGCTTTGACCCTTATGGAGAGGAACCTTATGCTGATTTATAACAATTGATAGTATATGTTGTTAAGCGAATCTGGAATCAATTAATTCACAAATTTAACTTTGAAGTTTAAAGCACCAGAACATCAACAAACCATTGTATAACCAAAACAAAATGATAAATACAGTAATATCTACGTAGAACTGATGTCTTACCCCTTTATTTCTGATTTTTTTTATATTTTTGTTTGCATTTGTTGGAAAAAGAAAAAAAGAAACAGGGGAAATCAATAAACTGATTCAATGTTGGCATCATTCTTGAACAAAACGAGATCTTAGTAAGATATATTTTGATATGTTAACATAACAACTACACAGGCAAATTTACCACACATAAGAATTATATGGTTTGCATCATATGATTATCATGTAAATCGAGCACCATATGGTAATAATGTTTTGGTTTACATATGATAATCGCATATGATTGCCATATGATTATCATATGAGTCGAGCACCATATGATTATCATATGTTGCAAATTTACCTGTGTAAGCTTCAATTGCAAACTATTAGGCAATCGTATGATAACTTTTGATAACATTTAACAAGTTAGTAAAAACAAGTTAGAAAAAATGTATATGCATTCGTAATACCGAAACAAAAATCCGTAGCATGAAATTTTAAAATGACATGATCTACTTCAGAACCGATAAATTTGCCTTTAAGATCAAAGGGAAAACTATTGCCTGGAAAGCGGTCTTGATTGAAGAATACAGAAATGACATTGAAACATGATCACAAAAATTCAAGTTGGAATGCAACACATTGCCGAAGACCTCAAACTAAGGAGGAGATGATAACAAATAATGACCTGTGATGAGACTTGATGATATTGAGGCAAATGGTCAACGTTAAATAACATATCCAGAGATATTAAGCTTTACTTAAGTACAAAACATAAATATGATTTTTTGTCAGATCCTGAGATTTGCAGCATACACACACATATTGCCTTTTGATTTTACACAAACATAATATAGATTTAATAAGCTTATGAAAAAATACCAAACTAATAGCGACTTTAAGTTAACCTGTCCATTTATATGTTTCCCTACTCTGCAAGAGCCATTATACAATACATTAATATTACTCAATAGCCAAAAAAGATATAAAAAGCGATTCATTACTTAAATTCAATTGGATTGGTATAAAGAGGTTAATTTGATAACGTAAGTGGTTTTAAGTATTTGATACAGGAATACTTGTGTAACGGTGATGGTATATGGGGAAAATGCTGATTTATTTCATTCTTAGATCCATCCCCATTATGCACTCACACCACGTTACCCTGCCTAATGCCCTATCCTCCAAAATGTAACTCCAATTCCCTTGGCCCTTTCAACCGTTCTGCACTTCACCCATATTCTGCTGCCCTGGCCCATGCCCCATTCATATTGATCTTTACCCAATAAATTTAATTAATCTTTACTTTTCAATTAACACAATATTAAAACATTTATAAATAAATTAATTTTTGGTGTTAAAACTTACCAATTTGTGCCTGATCACGTGTAATACTATTCTCTAGTTAATGTTCCCCGTTCGCCATTACCCATTTCCCAGTTGCTATAGGCGTTGGGAGTTTAGTACCCCCATTCAAAGACTTATCGATATTTAAACTTTGCCCTCTACGTCACGTGAAAACAAAGAAGCTTGTTAGCATTCATGAATTAGCAAATTTTATATTACTATGACAATGCATGAGAAGAAATAAAAATTGCATAGACTTAAACATATATATGAAATGTTTCAAAATACATGTTTTGTACACAAGGTTTGACTTTTACATAATTTGTAAGGTGAGTTGGGCGATTGAAGTTTGTAAATGTTTCAATTTACATGGAAATTATACTTATTTTATTATAAAAATAAAAATAATTGTACCACCAGCTTTATAAGGACGTGTTAAGTAGATATTCTACGTGAATGCATACCTCTTTAACAAATGTTACACATGCATGATAATTATATAGGTTAATATCATGTAGGACAAAAATGTTGTTTACGTAATATATACTGTATATATAGATTACCTTGTTTGATAAAGTAATTCGTCAAGTATAAACGCCGACCACAGCAAACTTACATCTGACAAGTCGGATAAGATACATGCCTTTAATTAAGTTAAGTTGTAATGTACTGCAAAGGCGAATTTTAAAAAAAGAATGAAAATTAAAGGGGATGTTGTGGGTTGATTTTATTGTTTACATATTTTTGTCTAAATTGTGCTGAAATATTTCTTCAAAATGAGGAATCCATCACCCTGATCCTTGTCGATCTGCCAATATACACTGACTCAGCTACGGTTTGCATGCCACAGATGGAATAACAATATATCAAATAAATCGCTGTTATTCAATTATACTGAAAGCAGTTCTTTTAACAATCAAAATATATGGCGTTTTTTTACTTTATTTTTTATTATTTTTTTAAACAAAAATTGGGGGAGGGGCACCTGCTACCGCCCACAATGTTTTTTTTTGTAAATTGTCGCATTTTTTACTGTAATAGTTGAATAGTAAGGAATACTTGATTTAATTGTTTGTGTTCATTGAAAGTAAAAAGAAGTTTAAGTTGTTATGAATATGCATAGAATGTGTGCAGCAGAACTTTAGTAAAATAAAATAAAAGACAGAAGGCTTTTCTGCATGAAATAAAACATCGAGTAGAAAGAAGCAGTGTCACCTTGTTTCATTTTCACTGATCAAAGCATATGCCAGGTTTTCAATATATGAATCTTATAACTATATGATTCAAAATGAAATATCGATATTAATAAGTGATACATTAGAAACGCCTAACTGTCAAATGCCTAAAATACACCTTTTTTCTAATAATTAAGTACAGTTCTGTCGTAAAGCTAGACTTCAGCTCATTATTAGTGATTTATGCGCAATCATTAAAATCTTTTAATTTGAAATCATGTAGCAGGCCTCATCGGAACTGCCTGAGATTTTTACACCATAACAAGTCAACAGATATTTCACTATATATAGCAAATCAAAGGAAATGTACACAGTAAACGCTTTTAGGACAAAATAAAAATGGGCAAAAAATAACCGAAACTTAATGAAAAATCGTGATAGCAGTAAATTGTTGTAGGATTAAGTATATCAAACAAGATAAAAAAAAACATAAATAAGAGACTATGTGTTTTGGTGTATGCAAAAATAATTATTAATACATTTACAGCAGAGATTTGTTTCTGTTGATGAATCATGTATATTTAGGTAATAAATATCCGCACAATATGTATACAATACAAATGATTATAATGTACAGATAGTATATTAAAATGTCTAGTATTTTGTAACAGTCGAAACACATAGTTTACTATGAAAACGTATTGAACACAATAAAAACGAACTAAACAAATTTATGATATGAATGATGTTGTAAATAAGCTCTGAATTGAAACATTGTACTTCGTTTTTGATAAAATGTTCATCAACAATTTAGTGATGTAAATTGTGATATCTTATCTGCTGTCTCAAGTTACTGGACCTATCAAATTATGTAATAAATCTAGGTCAAATGTGTTAATAAAATGTAATCACTACTGAAACAATTTTCACAGCAAACGAATGTAAGTTATATAATTAGCATAGTTATTTTTTTTAATATTCGTTATTTTTACTATCAATTATAATTCATCTGGATATGATTTGAAAATAGTATAGGTCAATATTTGGCAATACTACGTCAGTTTCTATAGATCATAACGTAACCGGTAATAAGACCTAAACTCTCCAAGGATTAGATAGTTGAAAACCATAAATTTCTTAGTTTTCGTAATATAGACGATGATTATAATCTATAATACTTACAAGAATCCATACAAAAAACGCTTCAATGCTGCATCTACAACTTGTACTACCCAGCTTGGAACTTATTAATTTCCATACATACAGCTGTCAGAGAAGATCTACAATCTTACCACGACACTTGTTTCATCCGTAATGGTCACAATTCAATGTGAATCCTGAAAAATTCGCAAGTGTTGTTTGTCTTTTTTTTTTCGAAGATGTTTTTGTCAGTTTAATGGAGTTTCTGATCGGATCGGAATTATATTTGTTCATTGAGTGTGGTGGACGCATTTTTGTCATAGGACAGTCGGCATTCCAATGTAAACAAACTGTGCTCTCTTACATGTTGACCTCAGCCTTCGCTCATGACCAACTGTACGACAAACACGATGACAGCTCATTCCGAATCGTGAACCGTCCTTTCATCTGTTGGCCTATTGTTTTTCCATAACTGAAATATTATGCCATAACTTTCCATACGTATGTGGACTTTCCGTACCGTGCCAGGCTTCTTTTAGAAAGGTTTTTGGTAAATGGTACCTGGTAAATGCTCTCAGTTTGTAGTGGAGTGTTGATTGCTCATTCATTTCTGTTTCTTTGTACGTGGTATTTTGGTTATTTCGTGCTCTTTGTTGTTTTGTTGTTTGTCTCTATTGTCCCGATCTACTGTTAATCCTTTGAGTGTAACATTTTAATTACAACTTGACATTTTGTTCCCTTGATCATTCTTTAAATGATGTCACTATATTCACCATGTAAAATGCTTATCTCCCATACAGAAATTCATAACTCATTGATCCAGAAAAAAAAAAACACACACATCTAGGCAAAAGCTAAAAGGATACACACAGAAATTAAAGAATAAATTAGGAACCCATACATCGTTAAGAATAGAAATATAGATCAGGTGCGTCGTCATATATGCCCTTCAAACTTGGCTGAGAATAGGAAAAGGCTGACAAATACCAAATTGTGTGCAGTTTTCACTCATTTAACAATGGCCACATGCGTATTGACTCTCATGTTTCATATATTTTGTGTATAGTTGTCAGTTACAACTCGTGTAAAATATCTTAAATCAACGGATGTGTCGCCACTTCCGTTCCAAACAATACATCTTAAAAATAGCAGAAAGGTTAAAAGTTAAAGGTTTTTGTAAAAGTTACATAAATGCATATTTTTCTTCCTGGAATATATATTCAGTGTTTGCGACCTATTTGACTATACTACTACATAATCAAATTTTTTTAAATACCCAAATAATGAGGCCTAAAGGGAATCTCATTGTGCTCTAAAGTTATTTTTACGTGAATATGATAATTTGCATGGCAACGAACTAAGCTTCAAGTGCAAAGAACATACAGTGCACAACACATTTTATGGGACTAATGTTTCCAATGAAAACAATGAATAAATCATTGGCTCATGAACTTTTTCTGTATTATTGATTTCTACATTTAGTTGATAAAAAAAAATACAGTTATTATACGGGAACTAACACATTGAACAATTCGACCCAAAAAAGTGGGTGCAAGTCAGCTAGGAATTAGTGTAGAAAAAGGGTAGTTTATATGATTAAGTGTAAGTGTATGTAAGAATCAGGCTAAATGATAAAAAATCAGAAACATGCATGTCAAAACCCTACCGATGTGACAATATAATTTCACTCAAGGATGCTTTCTTTATTTGAAATGACCATTATTTGATCTCTGCATCACTGGAGTTGCTCAGAATTTTTCAATAGGATCTTAGAAAAATGAGGTTTTTGACAGAGTTATCTCAATGAAATTATAACTCAATGGTCCAGCTTGATATGGAAAGTCTTGTTTGGTTTCCTTAATTCTGATGGTGCAAATAGTCAAATAAAACTTTCAAAATGGTGTTTTTTTTCATACCAAGTTTCACCTACTGCCTGATTCTTACAGATACTGACACTTAATAATCAAATAATGCATGTAAGAATATATATTCAAATATGGCTTACTGCGTATAATTGTTGGATTCCATTATCAAATGTTATATATTAGAAATAAGAGGGTTTTTTTTTACTCTGAGATGTGATCTCCACACAACATGGTCACATTCTTATGAAAAGTCATCTGTCAGATTCACGTTCTTGCTACAATCGTATTCTTAACACGAAAGAATCAACAAACCTATTGAACAAATCAGAAAAGATAATCTACAAAAAAAAAAATAATAAAAAAAAAAAAAATAAAAAAAAAATAAAAATAAAAAAAAAACAATAATAGAACAATGATGTTTCGTTAAACCATTTAATTTTGCTCTTTCATTTTTTTCTTTGTAAATACGAAAAATGATGACTACAACAAGAAAGCCACACACTTCTATTCAGCATAAATTTTCGACGTCCCAGTGGTTTAATTACGAACGGTTATAGAAGTATCGGAAGTAAAGAATTAATGCACAGGTATGTATCTGATAAAAGACAGATCTGATGTTTATGAAATAATAATTTCAGTTTCAATTTAATCGATGGATCCAGAAGATTATAGGAAAAAAATTGCAACAATAGCCGCAAATGGCTTCATAGCGTTAGAGATGGGTATAGGCCATGAAGTAGGACTGTTTGATGCATTAAAAAGACTAAAAGATCCTGTATCGTCTACAGAACTGGCGTCATCATGCAAACTAAAGGAAAGGTTAGTATAACATCGATGTGTTACATCGTAATCAGTAGTAATATATTTTGTACTGTTGACAGCTGTCAATTTCTATGTCGAAAACTCCTTTAATAAATGTGTAAGAGTAATCAAGGGAAACCAAGGTTCTAGCAGAAATCAAAAGAATATAATTAGGGACAAAGACCAGACATGGAAAACAGAATACACAACAAAGAACATAAAATAAATAAATAATACATGAAAAGTAATAAAAGCAAATGAGCAACTCCACTAAAAACCGGGAGCATGGAGCAGGTGAACCGGTAGTGTAAGCGTCCTCTGATTTTCTAGATACACCCGCCTAGTTTGTCATAAAAAGTCAAGTCAAGTCCGGGGTAACGAAAGACGTAAGGAAAACTATAACACGATGAACAAATCAGTTTTCAAAGTGCAGATGGATACACCATAACGATAGACAGTTAGGACACCAGAAAAAAAAAACTTTTATTGAACTCAAGATATTTTTTGAAACGCTATCGACAGTTGAAATAGCATCTCCGATAAATCTTATATGAAAGTGAAAATTAAGCTTTCTTATTGCACCATATTTCATATATCAAACATGATTGAAACGCTGTTCTGATGAAAATATATATAATTACAAATATGTCACCGCTTTAAAAAAATAAACTTTGAACTTATTATATAATCCATACATTATAAATATGGACTAAACTTTAGTTGTTGATATTAAGTGCTTCCTTGCGTTTTACAGTATATATAATTTAAAAGGGATAACTTTTATTGATACATGTACATACATAAACATGTAATATTACTGAATGTTTACAAGGAAGGTATCTTCCATTATGAATGATTTAGGAATTAAAGTAATTCATTAAAAGACTTAAAAAAATCGGAGTTCAGTTCGACTATACGTGGTTATTATACAATTCCATGTTGAGGATACCTATGGGATCCTGCATCTATCATTTTTAATAATGTATGTTTATACCAATGTCGGACAAATATATGTGAATTTCTTTACATTTGATTTTTATATATGAATGATCAATGACTAAATGAATCAAAATATCCTTGCATTGTTGTGTATACAAAATGCACAAAAAGTAATTACTGAATTTATATAATAGTTGTTAATAAACTGTTCAATATCGTAATTATATTTAGACTGTGGTTCGGTCATTATCGCTACCATAGCCAATACCATTGTCCTGTGACCAGTCTAAATATCACGATATTGACCAGTTTATCAACAACTATTATTATATATAGAATTAAACTTAAAGAAGTGTGACTTTGTCACATGCATGTCTGAATCGCAACTGTGTATTATTAAAGGGGCGTAACTTAAAATCAGCTGGTCATTATCGCAAAATGTTCTGATAATGACCGGATTTCTGTTCCGGTTTTCTTCGTGGCATTGACTGGTGGAGATTCCACAGTACAATTAAGAATGACACGTGACTACCTTGTAGTTAATTAGAAAATCAGATTTTTCACCGATATAAAATAATTTTCAATACATGTATAAAAGTTCTAATGCAATAATGATATCAGTTTAGTATTTTCGTATCTTTAAACTGGAGATGGTATTCACAAAAGTCTGGATATTCCAATTATACCATACATTTTAAAACTCTGTAAAAAACGAAGTTTCATACTTTGTATCACACATGGTAGAACTTCTTGACGTTGGAGCTGGATTACTGTTTTCATTTGTTTGGTTACAATTATGTCTTTTAGACAATAATTTGATCTCAATCTTTTTATGTATTTGATTCTAATCATACCGAGAATGTGTTTTATAGGCTGTAGACCTAAGGTAAATGACATAACTCTTGAAATCAGTGATCTGCTCATCAACCTTTCATTTGAATGAAATCAGTCCAAGTAACTTTGATGCTTGCATGACATTAATGTAAAATACTGTATACAAACATTCTAATGCTTTGTAAGTTGTACCCCTTACTCTTGGTCTACCTCCTTAATTAAACCCTTACTCTTGGTCTACCTCCTTAATTAAAGACAAACATAGGAACATAGGGTTATCATACAATAGACTTTTATTCCCGACTTTGACTACGTTTTTGTTTTAAATTTTGAGCAAAAGGGAGTAACCTTCCAACCCGACAGACTGTTTTACTGTTCGATCGGAGCAATAGACAGCAGTAGACTTCAATTTCAAATATTTAACTTGTTATAGCTGCGGTAAATACTTAAAAAAAATAATTTCAAACCATTTGGCTATTCACCGAAGTGTTATTAGTATACGTTGCAGAGAAAAATGTTCACTGTTCTTCCTATCCCTAGTGAGACCTGCCAGCCAGGTTGTCTGGTGCTGATGGGTTACGTCCTTTGAAAAACTTACTAAAATGGCTTGCATTCCATTTATATGAAAAAACGACTATTGAAAATTTTCTTCCAGTTTATATATGGTTTTCACGCGATTATCATCTGACAATTATATTATTAAAAAAACAAAAACCTATCATCGCCGTATGGCATCAACCTATATTGAAATATGTTCATTTTAGGAATCCAGCAACATACAATTATGATATGCGACATTTTTGTCAGAGTCCAACACACTGAAATTTACAATATTCCTGATTGTGTTAGATTTTTATGAAATAGTAAAATAGATTACACATAAAAACTGAAGATATGGGATGCAATACGTCACACAAACAAACATTAAATGACTTGTTATGTGAACTCCAACAATAAGTTCATGTACCATTTTTTTTATCTTATCCTTATTAATGTCCCAAAACGGGTATTGTAATTTCTCTCAACGGATATGCCACCAATCGATTATGGAGTATTTCAAAAATGCCGCGGTTTTGATTTCAGTTTTTGTTATTATTATTATTATTATGTTCGTGTTAGGGTAAGTTTTATTAAAACCTTTTAGTGTTTTGTGTAACTGGAAGTAGTTTCAAGTAGTTTTTTTTATTCATCTGTGTCATCTCTTATAAAGTAAAACCGTAATGTCTAACATCGTTGTAATTACCAGTGAGTATGGAATCTTAACCTTGTGCTTCCCGAAACAAATGTAACGCTTTTTATATTACAAAGCGTCAGAATTAAACATATTTCATAACTCTTTTGTTATGAAATCCTTAATTTTCTATAACGTTATGAAGATAAAATCGGAGTTATGGCACCTGAATCCATATTTGTTTTCAATATACATGCACCTATATAACATTCTATCGTAATAAGTTATTTTTAAGGTACGTTCGTGAATGGCTTGGTTGTATGGTAGCAATCCAACTTGTGTGTCTGTCAGATGATGACAAGTTTTATATACCTGAGGACTGTAAACCTTTCACCGACGCTAGTTACATCGGTTGTTATATTCCTTGCTTTGCTGTAAACTACCGAGATTGTGTCAGATGCTTCCGTGATGACAGCCCAAATGGTACATGTAACATTGTATTAATATGAAGAACTCTCATTGCATGCATTTATGGAAATCTTAATTTACGTATGCATTTTCACCACAAAATTTGATTATGCAAACTGCAAGTAAAATGGTTTAAATAACGACAAGCATAATGTCAAAATACGATAGTCCCGATCACTCATTTATATACATCTGGTAAATAATATCTTATAAGAAAATGCCTCATTGCAAAAGGGATATAAAGGGAATCAGGATTTAAACAGTAATCAAAATGATATAATCCAAGATAAAGGACATTCAGGGACGGTACACACTCACACACACACACACATATATATATATATATACATATATACAACGTCTCAGAACGTGACGACTATTCGCTACAATGCTCCATCGGATCAAATTGATACAGGGAAGATATGTAAACGTATAGAAAGGTCTGAAATATTCCCGATGTTAGAACTGTCAAATTTGCGATGCAAATTTTTGGTCGTTAACTCCACGGGACTCGAACTTGTACCGCTGTGACATCTATGGCAAAACCGTCTGCACAAAGTCCAGCACCCTAGACCACTCGGCCAGCTAGGCTATATTAAGATATAGCTTTCGCTGGCCAGGTCATTCCTCCTCGTAGGATTAATCTAGGGCTGTAACTTAGTACACGATGTATGGTAGTACGGGACAGTTCATTTAGATGTTATTATGTAGGATAGAGGATCAAATTAATGATGCATGTCACAACAAATCAATATTATACGACTATTCGCTACACTGCTCCATCGGATCAAATTGGTACAGGGAAGATATGTAAACGTATAGAAAGGTCTGAAAAATTCCCTACGAGATTAGAACTGTCAAATTTGCGATGCGGAGGGAACGAATAAAACTTTGCATCGCAAATTTGACAGCTCTAACATAATAACATCTAAATGAACTGCCCCGTACTATCATACATCGTGTACTAAGTTACAGCCCTAGATTAATCGTACGAGGAGGCCAGCGAAAGCTATACTTTAATATAGCCAAGTGGTCTAGGGCGCTGGACTTTGTGCAGGCGGTTTTGCCATAGATGTCACAGCGGTACAAGTTCGAGTCCCGTGGAGGAAGCGACCAAAAATTTGCATCGCAAATTTGACAGTTCTAACATCGTTGGGAATTTGTCAGACCTTTTTTCTATATATATCTCTTGATTCTCTAGAAACTCTCCGCTGAGGTACTCATAAATATAATGTGTGCCTAATGTCTATCCACAGCTATTTCATTTTGGGTACCATTTTATAGTGTATTATTTTGTGTTTATTTTGTGTTTGTTTGTTTGTTTGTTTTGGTTATGTTTATATACTCCAGCTTCTTCTTTTTTTTTTCTTTTTTTTTTTTTTTTGGGGGGGGGTAAATATGCCAAAATGACTGGATGGGAGATAGCAAGCTCCGAGCAGAATTGCACACATACGCTTTGTCTCTCACTAACCCTGGCAGACAGGCCTTTGGAAACTCCTGGACACTATTAAATACAAACGTCGGTTGAAAATCAGATCATATAAAATCATTCACTTTATTTCCTCGACTTTTCAAGATTCTTCCATTTTCTGAGAGGGCTGGCTGCAGCGAGTTGAACAAATTTCGCCCCATAAATTGGAATTATAACTTTAAAGTTCTTATCGATGCCGTGGAGGACTACGCAAGAAAATGGATAAAACGAGAACAAGAAGACATTGATTTTCTGTCAGAGTGGTTGAAGGCCGTGAGGTCCTTAATTTTGAAACTAGTGAAAGTTTTAAGTAGGTCAATGATTGCCAACGCTACATCAGTTTTCAAAGACCCTGGTGTAGCAAAAACATTGTCTACAATACATGACAAATATGTTGTCGTATCAACAGACAAAGCCCAAAACAACATTGTTTTTGTCTGCAAAACGTTTTATATCCAAAGTTTATTATCAGAGTTAGACGTAGAAAATAAAAGCAGTGATAACACCTATACTGCTAACATACTTTCCGAAGAAGAAATTGTGGTAAACCATAAATCTGTGCTATCCTTTCTTGGTCTCTCTACCAAGGACGATGACCGTGATTTACCGTCTATGTACTGGATTCCTAAACTCCACAAGAATCTACACAAACAACGTTACATAGCTGGATCTGCAAAATGTACCACCAAACCTCTTTCAAAACATAACTTCTATACTAACAGCTGTCAAAGAGGGTTTGCAGTCCTACCACAGCACTTGTTACTCCCGTAGTGATATTAATTCAATGTGGATCATGAAAAATTCGAAAGATTTTTTGGAGACAATCAGTTCAAGACTATTATCAGAATATAATAGCATTAAAACCTACGATTTTTCTACACTGTATATATTTTTATTCCACATACTCAGTTAAAATCCTGACTTAAAACATATTTCATCCAAAAAAGATAGTGTACCTAGATACAAATATATAGTTTGTGGAGATTCCTCATACTTTGTAAAAAATAATTCCAAAGCATCTTCCAAATATACAGAAAAAGATGTTTACAAAATGCTGGAATTTTTAATCGACAACATATTTGTCCAGTGTGGTGGACGTGTTTTTCAACAAATGGTCGCCATTCCAATGGGAACAAATTGTGCTCCTTTACTTGCTGACCTATCTCGTCACTCTTATGAGGCTGACTTTATAGCTGATCTGATCATAAAGAATATCGTTTGGCTAGATCCTTTAATCTCAGTTTTCGCTATATAGATGACGTATTATCTTGAAACAATCCTAATTTCGGGGATTTCATACATTGCATCTACCCAAAAGAACTTGAGTTAAAGGATACTACAGACACTGTGAAGTCAGCCTCATATCTTGACCTACACTTAGAAATCGATGGTAAAGGAAAACTATTGACCAAACTTTACGACAAACGTGATGACTTTTCATTCAGAATTGTCAACTTCCCTTTCATCTGTGGCATGGAGTGTTCATATCACAACTCATACGTTATACCAGAGCTTGCCGAGACTATGCAGACTTTTTGTATTTTGTATCGCGCTAGAATTCTACCAATTAGGCTTCGGGAGCAGGGTTATATTTCTACAAGATTGAAGTCATCACTACAAAAGTTTTATGGTCGTCATCATGAACTTGTGGATCGTTATGGTGTATCCGTCTGCGCCATGAAACTGATTTGTTCAACGTGTCATGGTTTTCCTTTCCTCTTTCGTCTACCCTGGACTTGACTTATATGTGAACAACAGACGAGTGAAAGTTCTGTTTGTCAAAATGTACGACTTTTCCCGTCGATGTTTGGCCCTCCTGTCCAAATACTTTTATACAAACTACTAGTTTTAATGATGTTTGATTGTCGGCTATTGTCTGCTTTGTGGTATGAGAATACCTGTTGTTTATTGAAGGCCAATGAGTGGCCTTGGACTGCCATTTCATTCCGGTAAGGTTGTTGTCTATTTGGGATATACACCAAACATATTCCCATGATATCACATATTTAAATATGTGTGAAGTATTTTTGTACTGTCTAAAAAATACGTCACTTCATCTTTTCAGTCATGAGTTCAATAAAATAACACCTCGTAAAACGGCTGTTAATAATTTTGATTTAATTTTTGTACCGAAAGTGAGGAACATATTGTTCCTTCGTGTATTTATTTATGCCTCGATTTTTTTTTGTCTTTATGTAATATTTGGTTTTTAATACAAAACAAAAAAAAAAAAAAAATTTTTTGTTTTTAAATCTAATACTGGCTAATTTAATACCAAACACTACATAGTTGGTCTTTTTGTTTTTATTTTGTTTTTTTTTGTTTTTGATTTTATGTTTTTGTTTTTGTTTTTTTTGTGATTACCTATCCATTCTACGATACAGAAAAAGTGCGGGGTTCTCATCCTTTTATTTCTTTATGTCTTTATATTTCTATTTGACTATATATATGGTGAGTTGTTTATTGTAATGAAATATTTTCAGGTTTTGATGTCGGCAACAAACTGGAAATATTAAAGTTGATTTCCCACGAAAGAACTTTGCGTGATCAAAAATGGATAGATGAGGAACTGTTTCCTGTTGGGCTCATGGAAAAAGGTGAGGCATACAATTAGGGCAGATAAACAATAGCAGTAAATTATTTTTTTTTTAAATTATTTGTTTGTTTTCCTGTCATTTTATTTTGAATTTCAAGGTATTTCTTTACTTTCTGTTTCTAGGCAAGTACAAAAACCAGAGAGACACGTGTTAGATATAAAACATATCACCCATATTTAGGAATGTTAGTTTGTAATTAATTGCAATGACAAGACTGAGAATCAAGATACAAAACGCTGTTATACTTCGAAGTAAAGGGAAATATATCTATGATAAAGAAAGTAACTTCGTTCTCTCTGGCTTCATATAGGAAATCACTTATGATACATAATCAATCTTTAAGAGGTCATTAGGCTTGCAAATTTAGTTCAGTACATGTACGAAGTTTAACGTTTTCCACATTCATATTGAGAAATTACATATAATATTATTCACCTTCAGTCTTCAGAGGATAACAAGATGTCTCTACACGCGATAGTTAAATCTACTATTTGATTGTCAGGAGTGAAAAAATCTTGTAATCCCCGAGAGCATTGGATGATAATCTGTTTCTCCCATGAAATCTGTGTAAAACTCGGAAATGAAAAATGGCTAGAAAACTCTGGCAGAAAGGTCAGGAAGCATTTAGCTATGAATATTTACTCAATTGTCAAGTTTGTTGTGAAAGTAGTTCATAACATGGTAAAATATGAAAGTATAATGCAAAAAATATTTTGTGACATAAGTTCATTATGATGACGTCATATTGATGCCACAATTTTACGGCAATTAACAAAAAATGCTGAAAATCTTAAATTCTGTTGTTTTTCGGATAAAATTAATCCAGAAAACTATGTCCACACCAAAGATACAACTTTATATGTTCACATATGATAAAGTATGTTTATTGGATGTGGAAACCATTTCCTTGCCAAGAAATATGACCAGAAAAAATGAGCAAAAAAATTACAAAAAATACAAAATTTTAAAGAATATCTCAATATTCAATTTGGTTACATTCAAGCAATTTGTTCTGCCATGTCAATGTAAGATCTCCAAGAAGTCCTTTTGATTTCTCATTTATTATGGATTAAGGTCTCAAAATTCACAGTTAAATCATTCAACACTTTATTATTCAATTTCAGTTGTATGTAAGGTTAATTAAACCCTTTATTGCCCTTTCTCCTTTAATCACAGACCGATGATTATAAAGTCACGTGCATTTTTTTAAATAATTGGCTTTGAATTGGAGAAAGTAGTTATTATGCTTGAAATAAAGCAATTTTACGTAAAGGCAAGAAAAAAATTAGTATAATTAAATCTAAAATTCAGGAAAAACATCACCCTTTCAACTGTTATACTCCGTCTCCTGATGAAAACAACATGTACATAAAATAATAAAATAAACTAGAAATACCCTGCACACAGAGAACATACCCTGCACACAGGGAACATACCCTGCACACAGAGAACATACCCTGCACACAGAGAACATACCCTGCTTCAAATGTAGATAAGTATATAACGTTTAAGTTTTGTCTCCTGTATCCAGTAATTACGTCCTTTCATGTACATCTACACATGATGTCTAATCTTCCTAAGAACTACATCAAACTTCCTTTAGCGTATTTGGATGAGTTGGGCTTACAATAATTCTAGACAGACGGACGGACAAACAGACAGACAGGGTGATTACTTTATATACGCTATACATCAAACTTTGTCTGCGAGGGTAATAAAAAATAACCTACCCCAAAGGTATTACATAGCTGGAAATTGTCACAAGGTTTCAGTTATTGTTACATGTAATCACAAACGTGCAATAAGAGCACTTTTAATTTTAACTTAATACCTACGTTTTTTTTTATTTAAAAATGTCTACGTTATGGTAAAACATGTTTTCCATGGTGGCTGTAGTACTACATCTACATGTGCTTTGAAACCCATACAATTCCTTCTTTCCCCATCATTCTGGATTGTCTACCTCCAGCCCTTTCAATTAGGTCCTCTGCAGTCATGCCTTCACATTTGGAAATATGGATAGCTGTATAAATCTTCTTGATAAAAGAAGGATCAACGTTATTGAAAGTATTTGTCAAAAATCTGTAATCCAGCAAATCTTGTAAGCCAAAAAAATAAGTTTTGTTTCTTACTACCATCAAATATTTATTTACACAAAAACAGGAAAGTCAACAAAATATCTTTAAATTGAAAGAATTGCACATTTCCGCCTTAAATTTGTCGTTTACGAAAACAATGTTCACAACAATATCTATCTACTTTTTAGATCATGTTACAAATATATTGGATTTCGGATGCGGTACGGGAGATTGTCATTTCGTATCGCAGAATCATTCCCTAAAGCAAAGGTGTACGCTGTAGATATTAACGAGGAAGCCATCAGAGAAGCTAACAAAATTAAAGAAACTAAGAAAATCACTAACGTCGAGTTTATACGTGTGAATGAAAAGACAATAACAGCAGGAAGAGAAAAATGGAAGGCCAAATTTAATTGGGTGATGCTAGTTGATGTACTTCATGATTTACCGGATCCAGAAACAAATATCAACGAAATCAAAACTTTGATGCAAGAAGGCTGCATCTTAACATCAATGGACCCTCCAGTTCATTCTGATCCCAGACAGAATATCGGGAACCAGGATGTAGCCATGCTTTTATCGGTTAGTACTATGATGTGCCTCCCATGTAGCTTGTTACAAGAACCAGCAGTTGGCCATGGCATTGGATGGGGCTTAGAAAAACGAAATGATTGGTTAAAATGTAATGGACTAGATATTGTGAACCAAAACAGCAGCGTTGTTCACTGCAGGATCTCGCAAACAAAATGAGTCAAAATAGAACATAATAACAACAGTATTACATTTTTAGCGTTTTGCGTATACATATTGTAAATGAAATCAAATTGAGTTAATAGACCTTCGTATGTTACACACACATGTAATTGCTTGCTTTTCAACAATACGTTATACACATTGCTCTTCTTTGTATGTTTTGTACTTTTGTGATATATTATATATTTTCAACATTTGTTACAGGCAAAAAAAAAAAAAAAAAAAAAACAAACAAACAAACAAAAAAACATCAAAACGTTTCATACATTTTTTTTAAATATTGATTGAAACAGTTACTAGGAGTTCGGGATCTATGGCATGCCGCTTGCCCATGTAATTTGTGTGGTTCCTTCTCTTAGTTTAATGCTGATCAATTTTGCTTTAAAAAGTTACCTAAGCATAAAAATATTAATCTCGTTTCGTGGGTCGATCTAGTACGAAACATGGTCCGTTTGATTGATGAAACATTCTCGTAAAAGTTGCGACCCGTGCAGGTCCGGGTGTAAAAAGAATAGGCTTGAAGCAGCGCTAAGCTTGGCGTAAAAGGCGACTATATAGTGCTCAGAACCCTAGCAGGGGGCTAGGGCGATCTGCCCACAGAGCACCTGGGTTGTGCGCCCCAGGTGCTGGAATGGGGTACCCCAAGCGTGTTAGATGGTGGGGTTATCAAGCTATAATACAGAAACCTGACGGCAAACCATAGTGGTGCACCGTGCTGGGAAAAATGCCACGTTCCTTGCACGTTAAAGAACCCTACGGTGGTATTCTCCCGGAGTAGGAACCATAGTGCTCCGCCACAGGAGGCTAAATTGCCCGACCCTACCCACCACTTCCTATTTCCAGTGGCAATCAAAATTTGTCGACCCCATTATCCTTGTGTCCCATCCCATTTTTCATTTCATCGTTATTTCATGTTCATTTTATCATCCACTTCATGTTCATCGTCTGAATATAGTTGAAATATTGCTGCTCGGGCGTTAAACCCCAACAAACAAACAAAACAAACATCGTAAAAGTTGCATGCAATTTTGACAAATAAATAAATCAATAATTAGTGATTATCTACAAATGCAATTCAATGATTTGATATCTTGCTTTGTAGCTTTTTAGACTTAAATGATTGAGAAAGAGTCGTTTTAATTATAAGGATTTAACACTGCTTTCCCCAGAATTTATCGACTTTTATGTCAGGTTTGTGAGTGAATGGTTTGCTTTTACTCATCCATATATTCAGGAAAACAGTGTTTAATCCTTATGATACCAATTCCTTACTATCTGTAATATATTAACGGTTTTGTTTATAGTTGGCTCTCATTCAGTGACATTGACACCCGAAATCGACATTGCATTTAACGGCATTCAACCGACAACTTGACATGGTTGTCAGTTTCAATATTAAAACTATATACGGGCTATTGATATTCTTTCAACATTGTTGTTGCGAACATACAATGTCGAATAAGAAAGAAATAAGGCAGACAATACCGTTTTCAGTCTCCAAATGACGCTATCTTTTGTCGAAGCGATGGTAGCCTTGCTGTTAGCGATTTGTAAATGGAATTACCACTCTTGTGAAACTGTCATCGCTGAGGTAGTGAAAGGTGATCAACCAATGATAATGCAATCAAAAAGCATACGCAAACTAGATTGGAATTATATCAAGGTACATATGCTGCGAAGTTTACTCAATTCAGTTATCCAAAATTCATAGAAAACAGACTTGTTGTTCAAAAGATTTAAAAAAAAAAATTAAAGCGGTTGCTTAAAGATTTCCTATTATTATTGTGTCTTTTATCTCAATCATGTGGAGAAGTAATCAAGGGAACCAAGATTCTATCGGAAATCAAAAGAATGTAATCCAGGAACATAGGCCTGACCTATATAACAGACACAAAACAAAGAACAAAAAAATAGCGAAAATAATGCATACAAAGTACCTAAAGTAAATAAGCAATTAACACTCCACTAAAAAACTGGGAAGATAGACTAAATCACATAAGGTGTACACTTCATATAGACAAACGATTTTCTACTCAAAAGTATTTATCAAAATAACAATGTTTCAATACTAATGAAGATATAGTCAGTAATTTTCTTATCATTTATTCTTTTTTCTGTTTCGTCTCATTTGGATCTTTAATTCACCAGTACCCTTGATTAATCAACACGTTAAATGTGCATTAATCAAGGAAATCAGATGTCTTCAAGATACGAATTTTTGCGCAATAGCCTTTAGCACATGCCTAAATCTGGTTTGTACGTTCACCATTAGTCCGAATTTGAGCCGAATATATGGTCAAAACATAATAAAGATGTTTTAAAGATCCGTAAAATAAAACATGGGCCACAAAGGACCTCTTTTGCGGAATTCATTAGACAATAATTTTTAGCTACTTTCTTCTTAAATTTATTCCGTAATTCAACGTTTTATTATAATCTGTTAGTGTGGTGTAAAAGCTAGATAAACCTTTCACATTAGGTATAGCCACACTCAAATCCTCTGAAATGCGATAACATTGTAATTGCCCTAGTTTAGGGACATTTTAAGTAGATACTGCATACTTGCATAGTGATTATCGATGCAAAAACAAATAGGACAAACAAATAATAGCGTATTTACATTACAAACTTTATTTACGCTAACAAAAGTTGACCTATTGATGATTGAAGATTCAAATAGTATTTTTATTACAAACAACACAGTCCGTCTGCAATGAGTGTTAATTGTCTCTACTTAAAACGTTCTACTTCCACGACACAGTAATACCAGTCAATAAATACTTGTTTGTATTATCTGATCTGATTGTCATTTTTTTTTCTATTTTTTTTTTTTTTTGTGTTTCAACTATCCAAATGTTTTTGTGGGTATTCCAAATTTTAATTTGAACACTTTGTAGTAGTAAGGTGAACAGTAAACATGCGAGAGTGTAAAAAAACTACTGAAACACTGTTCCAATTGTGTAGAAGACGCAAAAGTCAACAAGATGACCAGTTCTGAACATTTATATGCAAGTGATACATTTTTTTTATTTCAATAATTGTCTATTTAAGTGTCAAAATTCTGTAATTTGTGGATAAAATATGATTTTTTGACAAAATCGTTTTCCAATTCATCCCATATAAAATTCCAATCCTCAAATATAAAAACCTCACTCACATCCTCAGGTCCATTTCTCATTTCTTCAGCACATACATACCAATACGTTTACCACATATAAACGTACACCAATTATCATACATGTGTAATGATTGTAAATTGTGGTGTACGCTATATTCTAGGTTTTTATGTTCAATTATCAGCAGTTTTAGTATTTTAGTTATGTATGTGTTGTAATTAATTGGTATAGTTTATTGTGTACATAGTATACAGACCCCAATCTGCAGTTGACATGTTTCTAGAATTCATTTGAAGGTATGTAGTGCATGAAACTTCAAGTATACGAAATGGAAAATATAGATGCGGCGTACAAAAAATACTTTACAAACAAAAGAACTTCGTCCTAATAGTCATCTGAAAAGAATACGTATAAAGATATATATATATATATATATATATATAAGCACAATATTATTATTTTCTTGTTGCTTGTGCAAATAAAAAAGGAGTAAACTTGTGATTGAAGAAAACGAAGGTACAAGGTCATAAGGCTATTAGAATTAATGTTACCCATAGGTTAACCAGATCACTGAATAGACGTAATAAAATCAAAACAGTAAATAAATCAGTTTGTTTTACCAATCCAGTAGTCCAAACAGTCTATTTCAACCCTAGACAGAAAATGGGGAGGCGGGACAAAGGTGCGATTACCGAATGAATCGACAGGAATCGAAATGCTTGGTTACTTATTTGAAATGGTTAAAAGCATTATTCACTATTGTAGTTCAGTCATTTCTCACACAAAGATTCTAGCGCAAATGATTGAGTTAAAAAACTTCTCTTTTTTATTTGTGTTTTCCATGTTTGGTCTTTGTCCCTGGATTACTTTCTTTTGATTTCCGCCAGAACCTTGGTTCCCTTGATTACTCTTTCAAGACGATGCGCCATAAATGCCTTTTTATTTTGCAAATCATAACATTGACCGTTATTTCACTGTTCCACATAAAAAACGTCCAGTCCGGGGTAGACGAAAGAGAAAAGAAAACTTTAACACGTTGAACAAATCACTTTTCATTGTGCAGATGGATACACCATAACGCTCCAGGAGTTCATAATGACAACCACAAAACTTCTATAGTGAAGACTTAATCTTTAAGCAACATAACCCTGTTCCAGAAACCTAATTGTAAAAATTCTAGCGCAATACACATAAGTCTGCGTAGTTCCGGCAAGCTCTGGCATAACGTATGAGTTGTGGCATAAAAACGCCATACGCAGGCGTTGAAGGGAAGTTGCCACAAATGAAAGGAAATTTGACAATTCTGCATGAAAAGTAATCACGTTTATCGTAAACGTTGGTAAAATAGTTTTCCTTTACCATCGATCTCAAAGTGTAGATCAAGGTATGAGGCTGATTTCACAGTGTCTTAAGAATCCTTTATTTCAAGTTCATTTGGGTAGATGCGATGTACTAAATCCCCAAAACCAGGATTGTTTAACGATGCTACGTCATCTATATAGCGGAAACTGACATCGAAATATCTTGCCAAACGATGTTTTTTTTTCTTTTGGACTATCAACTATAAAGTCAGCCTCATAAGAGTAAAGGAATAGATAAGCATGTAAAAAAGCAAAATTTGTTCCCATTGGAATGCTGACCGTTTGTTGAAAAACGCGTGCTCCACACTGGACAAATATATTGTTGATCAAAAAGTCAAGCATTTTAAAAACATCTTCTGTATATTTGGAAGACGATTTTGAGTATGAGGTGCCTCAACGAGGAGCTATATGTATAGTGATAGTCTTTGGATTTAATACGTTCTCTGTTAGTCTCGTTGTATCCGAGTGCAGTAAATATCCGTTGGAAAGAAAGAAATTTTCATATCTAAAATATCAAGGCTTTCCGGGTTTAACAAAACAATGTTCTCGAGATGTGAGAAATTTCAAGTGTAATAAGTTTAAAAAAAAAAAACAATAGCAGTGATAAGACCTATACTGCTACCACTGTCTCCAAAGAAGAGATAGTGGAAAACCATAAATATGTGCTATCCTCGTTTGGTCTCTCTACCAAGGACGATGATTGTGATTTACCGTCAATGTACTGGATTCCTAAACTTCACAAGAATCCATACAAACAACGTTTCAAAGCTGGATCTGCAAAATGTACCGCCAAACCTCTTTCAAAACTTTTAACTTCTATACTCACAACTGTCAAATAGGGTCTGTAGTCCTACCACAACACTTGTTACTCCCGTAGTGGTATTAATTCAATGTGGATCCTGAAGAATTCCAAAGATCTTTTGGAGACAATCAGTTCAAGACTATTATCTGAATATAATAGCATTAAAACCTATGATTTTTCAACACTTTATACTTCTATTCCCCATACTCAGTTAAAATCCCGACTTAAAAACATTTTACATCGTTGTTTTTCCAAAAAAGATGGTACACCTAGATACAAATATATAGTTCTTGGTAGAGATTCCTTATACTTTGTAAGAAATAATTCCAAATCATCTTCCAAATATACAGAGGAAGATGTTTACAAAATGCTGGAATTTTTAATCGACAAGATATTTGTCCAGTGTGGTGGACGTGTTTTTCAACAAACGGTCAGCATTCCAATGGGAACAAATTGTGCTCCTTTACATGCAGACCTATTTTTGCACTCTTATGAGGCTGACTTCTTTATAGCTGATTTGATAAGAAAGAAAGAATATCTTTGGCTAGACCCTTCAATCTCAGTTTCCGCTATATAGATGACGTATTATCTTGAAACAATCCTAATTTTGGGGATTTGATACATCGCATCTACCCAAAAGAAGTTGAGATAAAGGATACTACAGACACTGTATCTTGACCTACACTTAGAAATCGATGGTAAAGGAAAACTATTAACCAAACTTTACGACAAACGTGATGAATTTTCATTTAGAATTGTCAACTTTCCTTTCGTCTGTGGCAACATCTCTTCGGCTCCTGCGTATGGAGTGTTCATATCACAACTCATACTTACGCCAGAGCTTGCCGAAACTACGCAGACTTTTTGTATCGCGCTAGAAGTCTAACAAATAGGCTTCTGGAACAGGGTTATGTTGTAACAAGATTGAAGTCATCACTACAGAAGTTTTATGGTCGTCATCATGAACTCGTGGATCGTTGTGATGTATCCATCAGCACCATGAAAACTGATTTATTCAACGGGTCATAGTTTACCTTTCCTCAGTTGTCTACCCAGGACTTGACTTTTTATGAGCAACTCGGCGGCTGTTTGTAGAAAAGCAGAAGACGCTTACCCTACCGGTACACCTGGTTCAAGGTCCCAGTTTTTAGTGGAGTCCGAGTTGCTCATTTACTTCTGTTTGTATGTATGTATGATTTTAGTTACTTAATGTTCTTTGTTGTGTGTGTCTGTTTTCCATGTCTGGTCTTTGTCCCTGGATTACATTCTTTTGATTACCGCTATAACCTTGGTTCCCTTGATTACTCTTTAAGATGCAGATTATGTTCCCTCTCATATTTTAAAAACGAAAAGAAATCCAATTGCAATGCTTCTAACATATTTGTGGCGACATAGTTTTGACGAGCAGTTTGGACTTGACGTTTCGATTTATTTCTAACACTATTTTTGGGATATTCTAAGGTCAATAACTTTAATATTATCAATAAACAATAGTACAAATGATAAAATGTATCCAGTAACGAACGCTAACAAAATCGTCACAAGACCACGCCCCTATGTATTTCCACCAATCAGCGTCTGAGACCTCGAATCAATCTAAAGAAGAGAAATGCTTGTCAAAGATCAGTCTGGATTGAAATATGTTAAAAATTATAGAATCACGTATAACTTACTCTAAAAAATATATTTCTTTTTTCTACAATTGGTACGAATAATAATATAGATCCTTAAATAAAAAGACTTCCCCGAAACCCTATTCCCATGCTACCTTAGCATCTATGTTCATATTCCTATTATTCAAAAAGCCCCTATCCAGCAAAAAAAAATTTCATTTTTAAATCTTCATACATATTCTGCTATCCTCTGTTTATTCTACCTGTTTCTTACATAGACTGCGCCATATTCTTCATACCAACCTCAATAATTCAACCAGTACTAATTTTAATCAAATATTGAATTATAAATGCTATGGAATTGGAGACAAATTTAGCTAATGTGTCATGTAAAAGCATTTTTTATTTTGCTACACTGAATGAAAATAATAGGGAAATTTTACCATTATAATGCATAATAATTCAATTTTAGATGAAGATAAAAAAATGAAATTTTATTCTGTTTTACAAAATAAATTCATCATAAAAATAGATAAAAAAAACTTATTTTGATTAAACGAAACAGAATAAGAACTCTTTGTAGCAGTTTTATATCGTTACATAGTTTTATTGATCTACCAGTAATGCACAAACACATCAAAAGAGTTTCTTACTATTCATTAAAATGTAAAATTGTTGATCAAAGATATCTACACAAGCATAACTGAATGAAATAAAAACAATGAAAATATCAATGCCTATGAAATAGTGTCAGTAATTTTTAATTTTCTTTATCCTGGTTATGCTAGTTTAATAAACAGTTTTATTATTAATTCATAAATACTCTAAATTAATTAGAAAAACATAGTGTTGCTGGATTTATATTTGACCTTGGTTGTTACGACGCAATGTACAATATGTCAATTAGAGTCGATTAAGTTTGATAAGGTTATCAATAGCTTCAAAATTTATATTTTTCTGGCTAGATCTATTTATTCATTTGAAAATTGTATGAAAATATAGAATGTTTTTTTGTTTTATTAAATAGCTGATTTCTTTTATGTTTTGACAATAAAAAAAACCATGTTCTTCCCAACGTTAATCATATATTGATATTTAGTTTAGATTCATATGGAAAATTAAATAACACGTATGCTTTCGAATTTTAAATTTTCAGTACAAATGCACAATAAGTATTAATAAGGGAAATAGGAATAAAACCACATTATAAAATAAATATCAGTGATTTATCGAATTTTTCCAGTGTTAAAATTTTCAATAATTCACACTGTGAAAGAAATTCAGTAATTTCTCTCTCGCACGTTCTCCCGCCAAAATGTTACAAGACCAATATCAATACCTGTTCACAATTTTTTTAAATTTATGTAGACATTAGCAACGAATAATGGAGGAAATCAAAATAATAGATAGAATAATCAATTACTTAAATAGGATCACTCGTGCCAAAGTGGCATTAAGATTTAACTCGTGCGCGGAACAATGTTTCTATGTTGGTATTCACTCTTTCAAATTAATTATCCTATTACGATCTGATCAGTTTGAAAGGGCTTAATGAATATTATTTTCCTTTACCTGATTTACTCGATACTCAATATTAAAACAATTTCACCAGAAGTTCCTCCAAATTTTTCAACATGTGATTGGTGTTTGTCTCTTGTGAAAATTTCAGCCTTCAGAATTTATGTGGTCGACCAGGAAAATGCATTTGAAACGGCGAAAACGTATCTTTTCTTTATGGAAAAATAATAACAAGGCGGAAACAATACTTAGTCTTGAATTCAAAATCAACTTCCTCCTATTAAGTATTAGTCTTTATAAGAATCAGGAGGTGATTCGTGCATATAAAAACCCGCCGAATTCACCGTTGTTTCTTATTCAGAAACCGTTATAGATCTTATAACTAGTCTTAGTTTTTTTTTGGTTTCGGGGTTTCGCTTTTGAGATAAAATTTGTCTGGGTTGTACATGAAATGTTTACATCATCAGAGTCATCGTTCTTTATTTCGTTTGATTTGGTTGAGTTTAGTGGTAGGTTAAGGTGCACTTTTCTCAGAAGTTCAGATCTAAATACAGAAAGGACTATTGTCACATAAAATATAGCATATGTAGACCAATACTTCGTCTGATCCATTGGTTTTCTACACCATGAATCATCTACCATAGGCAGTGTCTGAATTTTATATGGACTGTTTGGTTTTGTTCTGACAATGATAATATAGTACAGTAATGCAATGAAATGTCTATCGGCGACATCACAATATCAATTAACTTTGTCGTTGACTTCCTGTAACAGTCAACTAACACTACTTTAAAACTACATGTATTGACAAAATGCTTCTTTAAAAACAAAAGCAAGATTAATCATTCAGAAGTCCCGTGATTTCGTGTTGACAACTTCATTCTTTTCCAATAAAGCTTTTGAAAATGTTCATTTTTGAAATAATGGGTTTTAGTGTCTAGAATGACGGATATTTTGCTAGAACTAAAAACAGCTCAATGTTAAAAAATTCCTTTCATTTTTAAGTTGCTTTATTCTTATCGTATATGGGTCGTTGGCGTTGCACTCTTTTCTTACTCGTACGAAAAAAAACTTGATTTCAATGTTGTCTAGTTTCCATATCTTCAGGTTTTATTACACATGTATGTTACCCATGCACCTTTTTTTTCGGTTCGCTGCATTGTATACGCAGATCATCTTTCTTTCCTGTGTTCATGCTTAGGTCATATTTTGAGATTCTTATGTATTTCAGTGATTCCAGAGATTATATTTTTTTGCTGTTTTGGATGCTCTCACAGTTCTACTCTAAAAAAAAACGTTTGCTGTACTTATATTTGTATTTATCAGAATGAACATAATACATTTCTGCAAATGGTTCTAAATGAATATTAAAATGTGCACTCAACTCTTCAAAAAGAATATCGTTTATCTAGTTCCTTTACTCTTGTCAATTATCTTAATTATTTTCATGGAAATTAGCATCTGGTATGACTGAAAAAAAATTACGGATGGGTTGACATCGTGAAAATACTATTTAAGCAATGAAAGAGTTTTTAAAGGTTATTTAAATAGTTGTTAGAAATAAACCTACTTATACGGGGTCGTATACATGTCAATACCATGCGTTATTTGATTAATAAAAAAGAATTCATATCACATCTCTCGTGTCCGTTTCTAACTCCACAAAACATTGCCTTCAAACTTTTGACATTTTCATAATATAGTTTCAGGAGCGGTCTTTATAAGCATCAGACGCTAGATTATTCATGTATGTCAATAACCCACCAAAATAAGTTTTATTTCTTACTCAGAAATAGTTATAGATCACATAACCATTCTTATTTCTTCATTTGGGTGTTGCGCTTTTGAGGTAAAATTTATATAGATTGCACTTTACAAGAGTTATTGTTCTTAATTTGCTTTGATTTGGTTGGTCTTAGTGGGCGATGTATGTATGGTTTTCTCAAAAATACGGATATAAATACACAAAAAACTTGCTCCCTAAAAATATACCATCTGAAGATCGAAAAAAACATGCTTTGTTCAATTGGTTTTTCTACACCACGAATCAGTACCATGTGCAGTGACTGAATTGTATATGGAGTGTAAAATTAGTCGTAAGTTATGACGTCATAGTAAATAAAAGTATTGTGACGTCATAACTTACGACTAATTTTACTCTTACGATTTTTTGTGAATAGGGCCACAGGTGATTATTGCTCTTGTCTTCAAGCTTTCGGAGTCCTAATTGCTCATTTACTTTGCACGTGTTATTTTGTTAATTGTTATTTAATGTTCCTTGATGTGGCTATATTCCTTGTTTTTTTCTTATCCTTTTGATGTTTGTTCGAATCTTGGTTTCCTTGATTTCTCTTTCCCTACTTTGAAAGATTCTTTCATTTTCTAAAATGACTGTCTAGAGTGAGTAATGAACGTTGTTTGCTGTTCAGAGCTTGCTCTGGGTATGAATTTATCCTTTTGGTGGTAACAAAGACTATGGTGAAACGCCTTTCAAATCATATGCTAAACGTTGTGTCTTCATTAACTAGTTTCCGGTTATAGTACAGAAATATTTTATTGTCAGTAATTTCCGCTGGTCATGAGATTATCTAGTTATTATGGTACATTGTAATTCAATGTTACCTACATTTAAGTTTGTACCATGCATATTGTTCTTTTGTCAGCTTTCAGTTGTTTGTCATGTTTTGTTTTTTGTCGCTTTAACCTGCGCGTGGTTTATATTTTCTTAATTATGGATATTTTATGATTCAATATTTCTTTGTTTTCTTCATAAAAAGAGCCTTTAACAATCTAAATGAAATTATTAATCCCCTAATCAAAGCAAAGTATGTTGTGGAACAAATCTTGCTTGACATAAACACACCTTTATCTAATAATGTAGACAAAGTTTGAAAGGTTAATAAATACATCCAAAGAATAACAAAAAAAAATAATCAACAGTCTAAAATGATTTTTTTTATTTAAAGCAGAAATAGTACAGTTGTTTGTCTTACATGATAAATTGTAAGATGCAACGAGACGATTATTTCAATAGTTACTTTGTTGTTAGTGATTATTATCCAAAGTTTTACTCTTTTGCAATTAGGTAGACCTAGGTTAAGAGACACAACTCTTACAAATCATTGGAACGTTTGTTTTCAGCATTTTTCATCAATTTCATGAAAGCATCAAAGTAACTTGCACTGATTTAATTCTGTTTCATATGAAAGCTTGATATGCTTTGGTGAAATTGAATATGATAAAAACATATCACTGATCATTTCAAGAGTTATGTCCATTACCCTTGGTCTACCTCCTTAAGGTTAATTGGTTATGACTAGAAAGCATTGACCTTACCACATTTATAATTACAAAGTTGCAAACATGGTAAATTATGTTACATACAATGTCTGTTGAAGAAATGATTAAACAAAACACCACCACTCGCATGTCTTCAAAAGCGACTGAATGTGATAATATGGTAAAAGGAAAAATTGACCGAAGTTCCTATATGACTAACGTCTCCGAATTTGAGAATACTTACATAACAGTCTTCGTATAAATCAGAAAGCAGATGATTCGTGCATGTCAAACACCCACCGAACTCATTTTTATTTATTTTTCAGGAACAGTTGTATAAAACTAGTAAATGTGATAACATTGCACAAAAATAATTAAACTGCTACAGGTCCCCCTACAGTCTTCAATGACGGGCAGAACCCATACTATAAAGCAAGCTGTAAAAAGCCCTTAAAAAAATTAAGTCGAATTTTTAAGAAAACACGTAAATTGATCTTATCTGTTTAGTTTAAATGCAATGTGAATTACAAAGAAAATAAATAAATAAAAACAATAAAGCCAACGGATTACAGGTTCATGGTTTGGGATATTAGATTTAAATTAAGCTGTTACGATTTAAAAAAAAAGGAAATTAACAAGTTACAAAAGTTATTGTTCTTGATTTAAGTTGATTTGGATGTTTTTAGTTGGAAATGAATATATAATTATATTAAAATATAATTCTTAATAAAGTAAGGATATTCCGTATAACATATTCCGAATAATATACATATGCAGACTGACCGAAAGCTTTGTTCGATGGGTTTTTCTACACCAGGAATCACTTAACCATTGGTAGTGTCTGACTTTCATATGGACTGGGATTTAAAACCACCTGATCGTTGATTTCTTTGAAAGATTAGTCAAGGGAACCAAGGTTATTGCGCTTTTCTAGAAACACCCGCCGCATAGTTCACAAAAAGTAAAGTCCGGAGTAGACGAAAGAGGAAAGGAAAACTATGACACGTTGAACAAATCAGTTTTTGTGGCGCAGTTGGATACACCGTAACGATCATTGAGTTCATAATGACGACCATAAAACTGTAGTGATGACTTCAATCTTGTAGCAACAATACCCTCCTCCCGAAGCCTATTTGTTAGAATTCTAGCGTGATACAAAAAGTCTGCGTAGTCTCGGGATGTTGCCACAGATGAAAGGAAAGTTGACAATTTTGAATGAAAAGTCATCACGTTTGTCGTAAAGTTTGGTCAATAGTTTTCTTTTACCATCGATTTCTAAGTGTAGGTCAAGATAGGAGGCTGACTTCATAGTGTCTGTAGTATCCTTTATCTCAAATTCAATATCAAGGTAGAAACAGGAAAGTCTGTATAACAAATGGAACTATCAGGGTAAAACAGGAATGTCTGTATAACAAATGGCAGTATCAAGGTAAAAACAGGAAGTTCTGTATAACAAATGGCAATATCAAGGTAAAAACAGGAAAGTCTGTATAACAAATGAAACTATCAGGGTAAAACAGGAACGTCTGTATAACAAATGGCAGTATCAAGGTAAAAACAGGAAGTTGTGTATAACAAATGGCAATATCAAGGTAAAAACAGGAAAGTCTGTATAACAAATGGCAGTTTCAAGGTAAAAACAGGAAGTTCTATATAACAAATGGCAATATCAAGGTAAAAACAGGAAAGTCTGTATACTCTATTTTTTTTCTTTTTATATTGTTCTAGCGTGAAAGATCTTTACAAATGTAACATGTAAAATGTAATTGAAATCCATGTTATTTCAAAATACAGCAAGACAATAAACGATTTTTTTTCTTCGCACACTGTGTTTATAGTGATTCTAAGCTTGTTGTATTGCAAGAATATTCCCATTGTTAAAACCTTCAATGTAACTACTTCTTCATTTACTTCAAACAATTAAGTATGTGCCTTTATCGATAAGAAAAAGTTGTGTTCACGAAGCCATTAATATTCCCTTTTGAGCACGTTACTTTTATTATTTCTATCAATTGCAATTCTGACTGACTGCATTTGCTAATGATATCTTCGTTAAAGTCTGAAAAAAAAATTACCTTCTTATCAAAATTGATTAAATTGCATATATTGAAAATTAACAATGACTTAAGAAATTATCAACATGTGTAATATATTGAGTAATTGATGTGTTAAAAGGGTGTCTAAGCAAACATAAGAAATTTGCGGTACATGACAAATTTTGTTGTTTTTTATTTTATTTTTTTTTCTATTACCTATTTCATATCACAAATGTGCCCATCTTCAAAGTGAATTGTTGGTTTTTGACTAACTGAAACTATTGAAAGAGTAATCAAGAGAACCAAGGTTATAGTGGTAATAAAAAGAATGTAATGCAGGGACTAAGACCAGACATGGAAAACAGACATACACAACAAAGAACATAAAGTAACTAAAATCATACAAAGTAACAAAAGCAAATTAGCAACTCGCACTCTACTGAAAACTGGGAGCATGGACCAGGTGCACCGGTAGGGTAAGCGTCCCCTAAAGAAATAAATTACAAATAAAGCATGGACATTCAACGAAAAAAGGGAGAAAACTCATGAATTTGAGCGAAATTTGGTAGCTCTGTTGGGGAACTTAAAACTCATTTTCTAGGGGATTCATTGTCGATTTAAAACAAACTTTATATTATTTCAGACACATGTTATATAAACGTAACATTGGGATACAAAATTCAATGGAATCAAATTTACCATCACATAGGATCCGCCTGATTTTTGCATCGACAGCATCAAAAAGTTTCATATAAAAATTCCTATACTACGTATGCTGTTTTCCAAAAATAATACTAGTTTCACAGAAATACATAACTAAGTAACTTCGATCAATAATAAGAAAGGAAAACTTTCTAAGGAATGTCTTGATACTAAAAAGCTTTCTTACTAGAATACAATTTGCTGACGCCGAATTAGTAGTTCAATTCTACGATTCAAGCTAACAAATTCATTAAATCAACGGGCAATTTTGCCTGTGTGATTTTGTGTTTGTTTGTTTGTTTGTTTTATTTTGTTTTGTTTTTGTTTTTGTTTTTTGTTTTGGTATTTGTTGTGGTTGTTGTTGACAGTATTTATTACATTATATTTCTTTTTCCTTGAAAAAAAGATGTACCATGAAACCGATTTGTTCATCATGTCATTGTTGTTTTCTGTCGTCGTCTACTACGGATTTAATTTTATATGGAAAACTTTGTTGGCGGACAAAAGTTGAGATCGCAAACCCTATCTGTGCACTTGCTCTATGCTCCAACATTTAAGTAGAGATCCTATAGCTCTTTCCCTTTGTATTTGTTATGTGTTACTTCTGTTATTCGTCTCCTGTTTATGTTTTTTTCTATTTGTGTAGTGGTTATACATAGATCAAGTTCTTTTTTCTGTTCGAACTCTGGTTCCCATGATCCACCTTGCATTATATTTAATAGGCAACAAGCAAAACGTTTCAAAATACAATTTTTCAATATTTTTAAAGTATTTTTCAATTTACAGCTTCATTTGTATTTTCTGTGCGACCACAACGGATTTGTTAATCTATTTTTCCAAAATTGCTTTAAATTATTACGATGAAAATCTGAAATGTTACTTTTCAGAGCGGTCGCCCAGTTCACTAATTTAAATAGTGATTCACCCATTCAAATTGTCTGCTTCCAGTATCTTGGCTACAGGGTGAACAATTTCTAAAAGTAGAAACTCAAAATTATATGCTTCTGTTTCCCCCTTGTTTGTTAATAGACAATAGGAATGGATTGAGATGTGATGTCACGCTGACGTCACAAATGATATCATGAGGTGGGAATAACAATATGAAAACTGTTGAACAGTGTCACTCAAGCTGGCGGACTAAGTGATGACTTATATGCCAAAAGACATCGTAATGTCATATTTCGGTGTAGGTCTTTTTCTCTTGTGCTACTGAGTATTGCATTGCAATACAACCCAAATAGGATCATTTAACTTTTCTATTGGACGTGTTTTATAGATATTTTTGTTTAAGAGACAAAAATGTGCTTATCAGTTGCTTTTGGATTTTGAACTAGCTTACAAAAAAGTGAGCACCCTTATGAGGTAGATATACAGCTTGTTGTCTTTTGTCCTATTTGTTTAAGTAATTATATTCTCTATCGATCTCGAGAGTTAAGTTCGAAATCAACAGATTTGTACAGCTCGTTTTATTGTTGTATTTTCCAACCATTGTCCTAGATTATGGGGAGGATTGAGCGCTCACGAACATGTTACATCCTACCACCTATTCGTGTGAGTGTCCATAGCCACGAATCTGTAGTCCAGTAATTATCATTTGTTATCATTGTTATTCGTTTTAAGTTCATATATATATTATATCGATTTCCGTCTTTTTTAATAGTTTTACATCATTTTTAAGGCCTCTTACATTTTGGTTTGTGTCATGGGTTTTGCCCTTCATTAAATACCGTGTGGTGACCAACAGAAGTGTAATTGTTCGTCACTAGGCCTTAAGTGAATCATTGTCAATCACACCACATCTATAATTGTATATACATGATATAGTTTCCCTGTTTTGGTCCGCAAACTGAAAATCTGGATTTATAATTTAGATCCGTCTATCCGTCTATATTGGTCCTGAAAGATGTATTTTATCGTTAACGACAATGAACTTATATTTGTAAAAAAAAAACAAAAAAAAAAAAAAAAAAAAAAACATTTATCTATCTCGTGGTTTTCAGAAGGATGTCATGCATAAAATATCGTTTACTACCAATTTCTGTGGGATTCCACTTTCTGAAGCCATTAAACTGAGACAAGGACAATTAAATAGTGATATTTACAAAACGTAAGTACTTCTGGACCTCATTTGGTTGTCAAACCGTTAAGAAAGCAATGATTTAATAATTTGTTGAGGAAGGAAGTAACTTTTTTACAGCTTCGTAGATTTTTTTCTCTATGACGTTTTATACGGATAATGGCACTGTCCGAATACGGTTAATTATTGAAGTATCTTCCGCATAGAACAACCCTTTATATATGTCTATATGTAAAGCTTTGTGGTTTAACATGTTTTTCTTTTAATATACACTAACATACAGTCACACAAAACATCAACTCTGTTGTACCACAGAGTTGGACACAAGTAACTAAAAGATCTTTATTATTTAATTAACTAGAAACAAACATATTACTTCATTAGTTTGAAAAGGATTATGCCTTTGCCAAAACTATAACAGTAACCATAGTTGCCAAAAGTTTAACACGATAGATGTTTGCTTATATTTTACCAAAACATATTGTTTCAAAATGTAAATGTTAAAAAATTATGATTAAATAAAATTATGAACAATAAAATTCCTAATTTCTTACATAATCTCGGTTACCCTAAACTAAATACATTCTAGTGATGACGGGACGTTATACATGTGACTTATGGATGTTTGAAGCTGAATTTTAAAATAAGTTTTCTAAACTTATGGCATGGATTTGTAGACAATTGTCATCGGAACAAAAATACCAAATAAATATGTTAGGTCAGTTATCTCGTTTTCCAGACATAAGGAGTTGAAAATCTGGCGAAAAGACGGACTCTTTCATAATCTCTCCCTGACAAAAACAAGGATTTGTTATTATTTGTAACAGAGAGCGAAACGAAGTATATAATGATACATGTTTTAGAAAATGAAAAAAAAGCAGCAATGGACAAAACATTTTAAGGTATTTAGTTGGGTAAAACCGGATGGTCCAAAAAATCTGACAAAAATTCCAAAATGAGACCAGCGGGCATTCTTGAGGAGGACAGGACGTAAAAATCTTTGGATGAGAGGGCGTTACAAAATCAGTGGACTTGAAACCCTTCCTACAAATACATACAAAATAACAATCATATACATAGCAAATTTGGACATTTTGTACTATAGACAACGCTATACTGTAACTTAATCAGAATCGAAATATTAATAACAAAACGATACTTGAATGCTCTCGATAACATGTGCATGTTTGTCTTAATTTATTTTAAAAATGTACATTAGGCCAATGTAATGTGGATCCAAAAGGAATAGATAAAAAAACTGATGTGTGAAAAGAAAAATTAATTAAGTGAAATTGATTAGAAAGTGTATAGATAATCAGTTGAAATAAAGGGAGCGCTCCCTTGATCTGTCTGCCCCGCCCCTCCCTCTTCTCTCTCTCCCCTAATTCTGAATTTCGGGTACTACCACTGTTTTTTATGGATATAAAAAAGACTGCATATTTGTGTTGAAATATATTGTAGTTTTAAGAAGACTTTGGTTTTCTCTATCTTTATGAATTCTCTTCATCGATAAAGAGTGTTTACTGCAAGACTGTATTTATTACCAAGCCTAACACTGTTTCCCTATTCGTGATCTGACTCATAACTTAAAAAATTCTCTTAAACAAAAATAATACAACACAAAACCAAAAGACCGAATATATGAACACATGTATAAAATACAAAAACAAATTATTGATTCTTTCATCAATCATGTAACATCATCATTTTGGCTACTAAACGACTACTAAGAGGCATATGTCCTGAAGAAAAAATATATAGAGATGTCTTATTATGTAGTTTCACAGATATGCATGCTCAGGAAAAGAAAATCGAAATCAATGTAGCCAGGGGTTTCGCATTCTATACCCATAAAGTTTAAGCAGATAATGATTGATTGAATGCAGTAAATTTGAACATAGTTTCACTCAAAGATTTTTCTCTATTTTTCTTACATCTGCATCACTGAATTTGGTCAGAATGATATAAAAAGTTTTTTGACGGAGATATCTGCCCTTGAAATGTTCATTTTCAATGGCTTTCAATGCAAATACAGCTCGAAAATAATATTGAAAAGCATGTCTTTTTTTATTCAAATGGTTCAAATAGCCAAATTGAACTTTCAAAATAGTGGGTTTTAATATCACTCACTGCCTGATTTTTACAAAGACTTTCACTTAATTTTCAATGTATTTCATGTAGTATACAAAATTCGTACATTAATTTCTAGTTTCAGAGCCAACGTTATAAGAAAAGATGTATCTTATTGAACAAATATTCTGTAACTGACACACAGGTTGACGATGATAAATGTTCATAATGTCTACAAATCAATTGTCTGTAATTTTTACTTACATATGAGTATCATTTTATCTAGAGCTTGACGCATTTTCCCAACAAAGTTCAATATATTTTTTTTTAAACTCGTGGCTTTTATTTACATCTTCTTTATTGTATCTAGGTCTTTTTGCAAATAGTCATTGTCATGCCTTCTGTACTGCTTTGACAGCTAATTTTTACCGATTCCAAATGGCGGCAGCTTTTTGTTACCCATGTGTGTTTATGTGTTAAAATATACCGGAAATAATGAACAGCAATGAAAGCGGGAGGTATTGCTTGCCATTTCACCCACCTTCATCTGAAAACTGCCTGTATTCAACCAGGACCATTCGATGGTTTCCAACTATCCTGTTTTCATCCTGATATGGACTTTTTTCGACTACTGGATAGAATTTATCACTTTGGTAATACCTTTATTTCCCTACATTGACTCTTGATATGTATGCGTTAAGAAATAACTACATGGATACATTTTATTATGTCTCGCCTATTATTTATAATAATTTGATATTGAATAATTTGTAAAGGTATTTCCCATTAGTGCTGATATAATATTCAATTATTTGATCCCCTCTATGGTGTCCGTAAAAAGTCTTACATCAAACCTCATATTTAAATACGAATTACAATAAAACATGAAAATGTATCGAAAAAAGAAATCATGTAACCTTAACTGTGAATGTTTTTAATTCAAAATTAAGGAAATTAATTGATACTAGTTTCTATAATAGATAAGTCAAATAAATTACTTTATTGGTTTTTATTTCGCACCGAGTGATGAATTATTTCAACTCTCATAAGACAAATAATTTATTTATTATGCGAAGTGCATTTAGTTTGATTTTCTATTATTTATCTATAGATCATATCTTTTCCCGTAAAAAAATTATCAAAAACACATTCTAGCATGAATTATGTTGTTAAATTAGGTTTAATTTGTTTGATAAGTTGTGTTTGATAACTGTACAAACTGCAACTGTAAACTGAATAAAGACAGACTTTACTTTTTACTGATTAATGGTTAATTGATACTCGTCCTATGATTAAAAGAGATAATGTTTACTCCATTGTTATTTCAATGTAATTTACAGATGAAAACCAAATATTACTACTCCAATGTTTACTCTACTGACCATCTTTACCAAACTCCGGAGCATTGGTCTCTTCTATTAGTGGAGGAACGTCAACGGTACGTGAATTGAGCTGCTTTGGAGTTTGCATCTATACCAGTATAAAAATTCAGACATTCTAAAACAATCAAACAATGCTCTATGGTTATCAAGGGAAACAAGATTCCAACGGAAATCAAAAGAATGTCATCCAGGGACAACGACCTGACATGGAAAACAGACCATGAAGCAACAAAAATAATACGGACTCCCACTAATATTGGGAGCATGAACCAGGTGCACCGATATGGTAAGCGTAAATCTGCTTTTCTAGAAACACACGCCGAATATATAATCAAATACAACACAATATCGAAAGGCGGAATGAAAAATGGAAAACATGCAATACTCTGAAAGCCGATTTTTTACGAGTTCCCTTTCCCATAATACTTATACGTATCACACAAAAATTAAAACGCAAATCACGGGTAAAGGGCAACTTATGCACTCTAGTTTATGTCGGCAAAACACAAGAAAGATTAACAATCGAATACACAGACATGGTTAATGAAAAAAAAACCCGGCAACATCCCCGACAGGTAATGATCATTACAACTAACAAGATCATCCTATCCTTTCTTTGAAAGTTCGAATCATTGAAATATATCATCCGATGAACTGTGCTTAATGTATCATGATAAACATTTCCCGAAGGAAAAAGAGTTGACTGACTAGGTACTGCAATACCGTATTGTTACAACATCAGAAGTACAGTTAATCTTTCAAATTAATCAGTACAAGGAAGTGAGTGTAATGAATAATGAAAATATTCGAAGACGGACATGGAGTCATTACCTTCGTACCACTGCATCATCATAGATACATGCTTCTAGTATAGATGGTCCTTTTCCTTCCATACAGAAACAGGTGCACCACTGCATCATTGTAGATACTTGATTCTACTATAAATGGTCCTTATCCTTCCACAAAGAAACCTATTGTACATTGTCACTACTACTCAATCCTGACATTTCAGTTGCAGGGCTTACATCTTAACTGCATAAATATATGGCTTTTTTACTCGTATTTTTCATAACAGACTCTTTAAGACAATTAAGGTTAAAATGCACGTGGAAGAGAGATGTTCATTTAAGCGACTTCCGTTCACCTATTGCAACAAACATTTCAACTACACATGTGTATCCTTAAGTATAATACGGATTGATTGATAACATTTAAGCTTAAGTAGCATTCAAGCTAAGAATCATGCAATATGTGACTCATGGCGGGAATGCCTAAATATATTTAAATGTTAAAGTAAACATAAAGTAACATGTGGCTTTTTATGTGACCATGTGACCCTCGTTCTTTGGAGAGAAAAATTATATAAAATATATCGTAAAATTCAAAATTAAGAGAGAAAACTTTGCAAGTAACTTTGACATACAATAGAAACTAAGGAAATATTTGATGTGCATTATCTCCAAAAACAGACAGATTGGAAACATATCATCATATGCACCCATTAAGCAACTAAATAACAAAGAATAAAAATGTGTATTATTTTGGGGTGTATTACATATTATAGAATTTGCATGATTCTTACAAATATCACTACTTAACATCTGATTGTTCTTTCTCCAATATCCTATTCCTCTGATCGATTTATTACGGCGATGTAGATATCGAAGACAACGAATCCTTCCTTTATGTCCCTGCAAAAGGTCTTAAATACACTTAACTCTCCATTAATTTGAATTATTACTTTTGATTTTCTAATAGACGCTGTACATGTGGAGGACCTACAAGTAAATGATTAAAATGAATGTCAATGCTATATCAGTTATCTGAAATCCCAATATAGCTGAAATATTGTTTATTATACATGAAAAAGCTCGGAACATTTGTTTTTATCTGCCAGCGTTATTACAATGTCATAATCTGACTTCCTTTATACTGATTCTCGTAATTACGTATCCCCTTTTATAGAATCATGGACCCGCCCCTGAGTGATAAGTGATTATTTATGTCAATATCAATCCATTTTATCCTCTTTAAGCTCTCCATAAAAGGCTGTATTAGTCATCTTTTGTATATTTTATATCACGACTTGATTAGAATCTATCAAAATAACGCTTATAGCTGGACCTTCAACATTTATTACCAAACCTTCTTCCTATGACATGTGCAAAGTTGATGCTGACACTCTCAATGATAAATTATCATCAAAATGTAAAACCATCGACATCGAGACATCAGATATAAATTATTTATGCATGTACTATTATTGCTTATCTCACTTACAATTCCGACTCAAAATACAACATTTTACTCTAAGAAATATAGCACATCTTATTACAAATATGTAATTCTTGGCAGACAGTGTTCATATTTTGTAAACAATGATTCGACAGTGGGATCAACGCTTTTTAAGCGGACAGTCGGCATTTAAATGGAATAAATTACGTATGCTACTTGAACCGGGTGATGTTGCTTCAAGACTTGCGTCATCATTATAGAAGTTTTGTGGTCTCTCGGTCGTTATCGAAATCGTGTATTGTTATGGTGCAATATAAATATGCACCATGGGAACCAATTTGTTCATCAGCTTATTTTACATTTCCAATATTTGTACATGTTTTGTTTCTAGAAATGGAAATGAAAAGGACTCCACCACTATTACTAGCCAATGAAAACCTGGTATATTTGAGATACTCATTTTCATTTCATTGATTATGGTAAGAGAGAATGAGGATTTCTGTTTTGATTATTTTGAATCAATCTTAATAAAAACAACAATTCAATACAAATAATTTTCCCATCAAGGATTCCTGACTTATCATTTAGTTATGATTATTTAGTTATAATTTGTCGTTATGATGATTATGCTTATTTAATCAATAAGCCGTTTTTTGCCAATGACTGAATATTGTAAATTTAAAACCACTTGTAAAGAGAAATTTCTAAACGATAATAACTCAGGTCTATGCAATAGTTAGAAAGATTATTTAAGTTCAAACAGCCGTTGACTCGAGTAGAGGACAGTAAATCTGTTTCCATGCTCCAAGTTTTTTAGTGACAACCGAGTTGCTCATTTACCTTTGTTACTTTGTATGTATTATTTTGGTTGTTTCATGTTCTTTGTTGTGTGTGTCTGTTTTCAATGTCTAGTCTATGTCCCTGGATTACATTCTTTTGATTTCCGCTAGAATTTTGGTTCCCGTGCCTTGACTTTAAACCAAGTAAAACTCGTCGGGTGTTTCTAGAAAAGCAGAGGATGCTAACCCTACCGATGCACCTAGATCATGCTTCCAGTTTTTAGTTTAGTCCGAGCTGCTGACTCTTGTTACTTTTTCCGTATTAATTTAGTTATTTTATATTCGTCATTGTAATTGTCTGTTTTCCATGTCTGGTCGTTGTCACTGGATTACATTCTTTTGGGTTTAACTAGGATATCGGTTCCCATGATTATTTCTTCACTTTACCTATCAAATATAATGAAAAAGAAGACAACTTAACTACAAAATTAACTTAATCTATCAATATTTGAATTATTTTGAGTGAAAGTTTGAAAAAGAACAATACAGTAATTCTTTTTCGGAATGCATAGTTGTATTATTTCATTTTAGTTTATGAAAAGTTTATGCACCACTTGTTGAAAATACTTTTTATGGCATATATATTGAATAAAATGTATCATATATTACTTTACTTGATTTATGAACGAACCAGTTATATATTTATTTGTAAAATATCTGGAACAAATTTGTAATGAATTGACGAAAAAAAAGACGCAATGCCGAGAACACGTGCATAACTGCGCGCAGTGATTGCGAATAAATAGAATAATACATTTTTGGTCGTTCCCTTCGCGGGACTCGAATGTGACGACTCTATTCACTACACTGCTCCATCGGATCAAATTGATACAGAGAAGATATGTAAACGTATAGAAAGGTCTGAAAAATTCCCAACGATGTTAGAACTGTCAAATTTGTGAATAGAGTCGTCACATTCTGAGACGTTTGTACAATATTGATTTGTTGTGACATGCATCAATAATTTGATCCTCTATCCTACATAATAACATCTAAATGAACTGTCCCGTACTACCATATATCGTGTACTAAGTTACAGCCCTATATCAATCCTACGAGGAGGAATGACCCACCAGCGAAAGCTATATTTTTATATAGCCTAGCTGGCCGAGTGGTCTAGGGCGCTGGACTTTGTGCAGGCGGTGTTGCCATAGATGTCACAGCGGTACGAGTTCGAGACTCGCGGAGGGAACGACCAAAAAATTGCATCGCAAATTTGACAGTTCTAACATCGTTGGGAATTTTTCAGACCTTTCTACACACACATATATATATATATATATATATATATATATATTATGCAAAAACAATTACTTTGTAAAGTGTGAAAATGGTTGTGTATAATGCCACTATTTGTCAATGTTTGCAATAATAAATGGTAGTTAGGTTTATTTAAATGATAAGTAGTTTGTTCCTAACGACCTAATTGTTTTCATTAAAATTACTCTAAATGAAAAAAGTGTCATATTTCATTTGATGCGCTTCATAGCTGGACCTATTGACTTGCTATAGTGAAAATATATTTTCTCCATTTTCAGTTTTCAATAGCACCATTGTACTATGTAAGGTCGTAAAAGTAAAAAGAGATACATTTAATATCTTGTTGCAGTGGTATTAACTCAATGTGGATCCATAAGAATTCGTCTTTTGGAGACCATCAATGTAAGTTTTGATACAGTAGCATTAAAACCTATGATTTTCCGACACTGTATAGTTCTATTCCTCATATCCAGTTCAAATACCGACTGCAAAACATCGTTGTTTCTCCACAAAAAATATGGTACACCTAGAAATTATTATATAGTTCTTGGTAGAGATTCTTCATACTTGGTAGAAAATAATTCCACTGGAAAATATACAGAAGATGTTTTAAAAATGCTGGAATTTTTATCGACATCATATTTGTCCACTTTTGTTGCCGCGGTTTTCCAATGGAAACAAATTGTGCTTCTCTGCTTGCTGACCTATACCTACACTCTTATGAGGCTGATCTGATCCGGATGAAAGAACATCGTTTGGCTAGATACTTTAATCACAGCTTCCGCTATATAGATGACGTACTTTGGTTAAACGATCTTGGTTTCGGGGACTTGATACATCAAATCTACCCCAACGAACTTGAGATTAAGGATGCTACAGACACTGTAAAGTCAGATATATCTTATACTACACTTAGAGATGGACGGAAAATTATTGACCAAACTTTACGACAAACGTGATGACTTTTCATTCAGAATTGTCAATTTGACTTTCATCTGTGGCAACATCCCTTCAGCACCTGCATATGGAATGTTCATATCACAACTCATACGTTATGCCAGAGCTTGTTGTAACTACGCTGACTTTTTGTATGGCGCTAAGACTCTTGCAGTTAGGCTTTTGAAACAGGGTTATATTGCTACAAGATTGAAGTCATCACTACAAAAGTTTTATGGTCGCCATCATGAACTCGTGGATCGTTATGTTGTATCAATCTGCACCATGAAAACTTCTTTGTTCATCATGTCATAGTTTATCGTTTGTCTACCCCGGACTTGACTTTCTATGAGCAACTCGTCGGGTGTTTCTAGAAAAGCAGAGTACGGTGCATCTGATCCATGCTCCTAGTTTTTGGTGGAGTACGAGTTGCTCGTTTTCTTTTGTTACCTTGTACGTATTATTTTAGTTACTTAATATTCTTTGTTGTATATGTCTGTTTTTCTTGTTTGGTCTATCTTCTGGATTACTTTCTTTTGATTTCCGCTATAATATTGGTTCTCTTGATTACTCTTTCATTGTTTTACTTAGGTTTTTTTTATTTACTGATATCCGAGCGAATACTAATTGATTCATTACGCAAAAGACAATCATGATATTTTAAAAATTATTTATGACTAACATCAATGTTTCTTCTATAACATATGTGAAAATACTTTGAAAGCTTTGGTATTCAGTTTATAATCAAAGCACATGCAGCATTTAGTAATTGTTAATTAAGACAAGTTAAAATGGAACATATGCATTTTTTTCAAATTTGCTTAGAGAAAAATGTCTGGCCTTGGTTTATGGTACCTTTTTTGTAAATATTGTGACAAATATTCTAACTTTCTAGCTTATCTGCCAGACCTCATTGACAGGCTCAACAATGCTAATGCCCTGAGGATATAATAAAAGCCTTCATTTACATCTAAAAAAGCATCTGTTGTAAAAATGTCATCCCATGGACCAGACAGATTTATAGGTACATTCGCAAGCCCACTTTCTTCTTTGTTGATATCTATTATGTTCAAGGAATTGAATGTTGATGGATATTTATCTTAAAAAAGCAGTGATACAGAAATGTTTTAACTGAACGTCATTCCAGATCGGTAGAGTCTGACTGTGATATCCTGATATTGTTCCATTGTGTTTTGTATGGTGAAAGCTGCTTATGTTTTAGGTTGTGATATATAATTATTATTTTGTTTGTTTGTTTGATTGCATGATTGATTCTTTTGTTTTTTTTTAATTTGTTTTTTTTTTTTGTTTTTTTTTTATTTTGTTTTGTTTTGTTTGGTTTTTTGTTTTGTTTTGTTTTGTTTTGTTTTGTTTTTTTCTTTTTTGGTTATCTTAACATGTGTGATGTATTGAAGTACAAAATGGAAAAAAATATGTATGATAAAACTATAATTTTTCATATAGACATATCCAAAAAATTCAACATTTCTTAGTAATTTTTATCATTTACTTCTTGTGATTTTAATCTAATATATTTTTTGCCTTTGGACAAATGTTTTGACGTCATTACGTTAGCATCTTTCTATTTAAAACCTGAAGGCTGTGTAATCAAAGTACGAAAAAAGCTTATTTGTTACATTTATTCTGTATCTAAAAAATGATACAATATATGTTACCTTAATATTTATAAACACACATTTATTTTTTTTCTAACGGCAATGCAAAATAGCTGCTGAAAGCATTTTAGAGTATGTCCATTGAAACTCAGGTAGTGGGCTAAATATTGTTTTAATGATTCATTGGGATCACAAATTCTAAAAATGATGGTTTGTATTTGAAATTATTGAAATGGTAGAAATGAAAAAAAATATACAAAAAATACTTTAAACATTCATGTAGTCTGTACATAGGTCACTAAATTTGGTAGGAAAACTTTGAAATCAATTTCCAAGTCATCTACAAATGATGCAGAAAATTGAAATTATCTTTGTTTAAAATTGATTAAGGCAAAAATAAACAATGATTGAAGTACATCTACTTTGTGCTGCTCAGATCAAATGATCTGCCTGTTTTTGCGTGGAGATTTTCTTATTAACACTATAATATTTCATATTATTTTGTTTTTGTGAATTTATATGTATTTTTATGTTTTCCTAAATGTCAAGGGGTGTTCAGTGTATAGATATAATCAAAAGACCTATTATCCAGACTTATCAAATATCATCAAAAATACCGAAGAGACAATTAGACAATTCAAAAGTCAAAATTCCAATACATGGACAAAAAGTAAAAAACAGGAAACAACGACAATCTACAATTACATTGAAGTTTGGAAAATATTATAAATTAGATGTAAAAATGAAGACCAGGAAAATACGACATAAGACAAAAATCTAAAGCAATAGCAATATAAAACCCCACATAAAAAACGGGAGTGACATCAGGTGCTTTGGGAAGGTATGCCTTGATCCATCAGTGGCATCCATCATATTGCAAGTAAGAAGTCTAGCAAAAATATCCAGACACGAGTCAAAAAGAGTTTGGTCAAAAACTATTCACGTATGGATGACAAGTATCATGATGTGAATTAAGTAAATAATGTGGAAAGGGTGGACATTAATTCGAAAAAATTATTAAGAAAAACAAAAATCACACACACACACACACACAATTAAAAATGGAACAATGCAAAATAAATATGTAAAAAAGCTTGATATAACATAGCAATGGATTAATGTATGCGGAAAAAAATGGCATCGTGTCAAGAATCTACTGGAAGATTTCAATGGTAATAATACGTATCTTCGTGTTACTACAAGTTTATCACATGATAGTAGTACAATAAATTACTGAAGTTAATAAAGTACTACAGTATGTGAATCGTATGACTTGTTCTGATAAATTCATGTCTTAAAAAAATAACACTATTGCAATAACATACAAATTATGCATCAGCTGTTATGTAGCAATCTTTGTGAGAATCATGTAAATTTTTTTGAAAAGGCTAAATATATTTTTTATTTTGTTATTAAGTTGCTTTATTGGTCTATATTGTGAAATATATATTTTTTCATTCCAATCTGTCTGCTTTTAGAAGATAATCCACATGAAAAACCCAATAGTTTTTATTGTATTTTGGTGTCATTTACAGAGGTATCTCCCTCAGTTTTAAATTCTAAATTAAATTCTATATATTTTTTTATCTCCTATTAACAGTGGTTATATAAAAAAGCCACATGTTACTTCCTGTATACTATGACATTTTATACAAAATATCAAAAATAACAATATGTTGGCTTTCCAACCATTAATCACATTTTGCATGATTCTTATGTGGAGTGCTACTTAAAACAAAACGATATTTTTTTTCATGTATATCTTATGATTATAACAATATGTCCTATACGATTAGTTCAGTTGACAGATGCGTTTGTTTTGATAACACTAATTAAACATCAATGCAGTCAGTTGAGTGTAATGAACTTCTGTTACATCTGAAAATGCAAATTCATTAGGACGAACACACATTTATATTTTTTTTATTCCTTTTTTTTTGCAGCGAACTCTTTATAGTTAGAAAAATAACAAAGAAAAATAAAATGTGGTACCATTACAAAATCAAGCATTTTCATATAAAGCTTTCAATCATGTCGAACAGGAATTTTAAACATATTTTAAGCATTAAAAAATGCTTTACAAAAGGCAGTTTCAAACTCCCCTAATTGAACGAGCTCCATCTTTCTACCATATGTATTTTTTTTTAAATCCGGTTATGCCTTTCAGCTCGTTTTGGGGGCTAATGGAGCGCTACATGGTACATGTATTTATATAAAGAGAGTAACTTCTATTCCACATGCCATAACTAATTTTTACCATGCTCACAGGTTAATATTGGACGTGATTAAAAAAAAACAACATTATATATGCATTAACACCTAAACATATATACATATTTCAATGTCAGGAAATTAGTCTATACCTAGCATATGTGACATACATTTAAAACTAATCATTGATTTATACATTGATTAATAATATAAAATGCAAACATTTTGATGGTCGGTGTAGAATATGATATGTGTGTAGTTGCCATTCGAAATCCAAATCGAGCAATCTGCTTTCAACAACGGAATTATATCGGAGTATAATTAAATTGATTAAGAAATTTATATTTTATCAAATACTCCATTGGCATCCCACATGTTTTCAGTTTGCTAAAACTTGGTCCTTAATGTCGAACGTAAACTTGGTTTAAGAGTGATTGCAGAATGGCTGTATTTGACACCAAATTTCCGCCGTTTTTGACAACATCTGAGACATGATTGAAACAAATCCTTGAATTCTTTTTTGAACTTCTCCTGAAATAAACGAATTGGTAGGGAAATATAAAAAACACATTTTAAGTCAGTCGTCAGAAAATAGGCGTAACACACTACAATTGATTTATGCCTATAAGCAAACTATTCAAGAACAAAATACATATTACCAAAACAAAAACACCAACACATATAAAACTAGACACTCCCCCCTGAACAAAAATAAACAGGCATGTACACAGGCAAATGTGTAACACATGAGAATCATATGGTTTGCATCATATGATTATCATATAAATCTAGCACAATATGATTATCATATAAATCTAGCACCATATGATAATAATATTTTTCGGTATACATATGATTATCGCATGATTATCATATGATAATCATATGTTATTCAGCCAAAATTACCATATGAGAATCATATGATAATCATATGACTATCATATGTTCAATATCATATGATTGTCACATGATTACCATATGATTATCATATGAATCGAGCACCACATGATTATTATATGTGGCACATTTGGCTGTGTATGTCTCAGATTATGTGCACAGACATGGTGTTATATCCTGTTTTTTTTCTTGAACTTACCGCTCTACTTATATCATGCTGTTAATGTTTTTTTTAATTAGTAATCAAGGGAACCAAGATTATAGAGGTAATTAAAATAATGTCATCCAGGGACAAAGACCAGACATGAAAAACATACATACCTAACAAAGAATACAAAGTAACTAAAATCATACATACAAAGTAAAAAAACAAATGAGCATCTCGGACTCCACTTAAAACTAAGAGCATGGACCAGGTGCACCGGCAGGGTAAGCGTCCTTAAAATTATCATATTTATTGCCAGTAATCGATTATGACATTTTTCCAATTAATATTGTGGTATCACTGAACGTAAGCCATAATTAGCAGAGTTCAATATTTACTTTATCATATTGTTTCAAATAAGAATAATAATTTGAATTCTTTTAAATTCTTTTGGACTACAAATGTATTTCTCCTCATTCGTTAGATCTTTTGATTTCTTAACAAGTAATTTGAGACCCTTATTGCTGTTTTGCATTCGTCCGCGACATATCGCTTCTATACCATGAATTTCCGCAAGCTCCGAAACAGCGTCTGACGTTCGAAATTACTGGATGCTGCAGCCAGCCCTCCTAGAAAATGCAAGAATCTTTCAAAGTCGGAAAAAAGGAAATGATTTTACGCGACGTTATGCGATTGTCAATCGACGTTTTATCTGAAAAATGTCCGAGAATTTCGAAAAGCCTGTCTGCAGCACTCATTAAGAGACGGAACGAACGTTTGCCGCCCGCTGCGTTGAACTTGGAATTTCTAAACACATCGTTCTTTACCGGGATAACCTGCACGCGCATGTTGGGGAAGAACTCTCATCCTCCTGTGCTCGCTAGATATATCAATTTTAAATTTAAAACTGTAAAATATTTAAAGGTAAGCTTTTCAATACGAAAAGCCTCGAACATTTAATCTATTACTCTATACCATTCGTCAATTTGTAATATGATTTATATATTGATAATGATTTTTTAATTATTGTTTTTAGGAACAAATTCAGGATCAATGACTTTTACAATATTAGTAATTTATTGATAAAAAGTAGAGATGTCAATGTGTATGTATACATATAACGAGAAAAGGTATGTGACAACGAAACAACTACCTCACCGGGGTGAGGCATACATTTTGTAAGCATCATCATTGTAATTATATGTAACGTATTTTGGAAAAATCTTAATATTTATGGTTGAAAAACAAGAAAATAATCACAAAAAAACAGATCAACAAATTTGATTGAATGATACACCAAATTTATCTAGACGAGATTATTGTCGTAATTTCAAGTAACAGTAATTAGGCTTCTGGAACAAGGTTATGTTGAAGTTTTGATCACTTCAGAAGTTTTATGGTCGTCATCGTTAACTTGCTGTTTGTTACGGTCTACGCCATGAAAACTGCTTTGTTGAAATTGTAATAGTTTTCTCGTCCACTTTCGTCTACCCTGGACTTGACTTTTTATGAGCAACTCGGCCGGTTTTGTGTTTCTAAAAAGCAAAGGACGCTTACCTTACCGGTACACCTGTTCAATGCTCCGAATTTTAAGTGAAGACCGAGTTGCTCATATACCTTTGTTACAGCTCCTGTGTTTTATAAACTTGTCCACCCCCATTCCCCACTCTCCATAGTCCCCATCCCAATTCCCCATCCCCATACAATCCCCATTGAATATTTTTATTAGATATATAAAATGTCAAACTAAAATTTACACTTCAACTTTTTAACTATTATTAGTAATTAAATTTTACACAATTTTTCGTGTCAATAAATATTTTAATACTAATTTCCCCATCCTCCCTTCTAAAAATCCGAACCCCACCCCATTCACCATCCCCATTCCCTATCCCCATCCCCTCACTCCCCATCATTCCACATACCATAGAATGGGAAGCCTTCCCTATACAAGTACTGTACTTTGTATGTATTATTTTGGTTGTTTTATTTATTTTTTTATTTTTTTTATTTTTTTTTTTTTTTATTTTTTTTTGGTTTTGGTTCCCTTGAATATCCTTTTAATCCAAGTAAAACGAAACTTAAATACACCAAAACCCTTCCGAATATTGAATTTAGTTCGGTTTATGCTGATGTACGGTTATTAAGGATTAAAACTGATATAAATGGAATTTAAGGTGTATGGTCTAGACTCTTTTCAGATTATTCGGTGTGCTACTTATTTCATTGTATATCAAAATAAGGAACTTCAGATTTCAACTAGCTTTTAGATTTCAGTTCCCAATTTTTCGCTTAAAGTTAGATTGTAACACTCGAAAATTTAGAAAATTACCTATATCAAATCTAGAGTTAAACAGAAAAAAAAGACATTAGAAAGTATATGGGTCACAAGGGCGGAATAGAATGTATACTGAAGTGATATTGCAAGCATTTTGTAGATTAGTTACTTATAGCAATGATCAATGAAGGTGACGAAAGCTTAAATTATTGAGAGACAAAATGTCCCCATCAGTCGCCAGACGAAGAAACGGAAGCAAAAAAAATAGTTAGACTTAAGGAGATAGGGTAAAGGACATAACTCCTGAAATCAGAAATATGCTTGTATCATTTTCAAATTCCCAATAGCCTATCAAGCTTTAATTTGAAACAGAATTGGATCATACCACAGACACTGTGATGTCAGCTTCATGTCTTGACCTACACTTAGAAATGGATGGTAAAGGAAAACTATTGACCAAACTTTACGACAAACGTGATGCCTTTTCATTCAGAATTGTCAACGTACATTCTTTTGATTACCGCTATAACCATGGTTCCCTTTATTACTCTTTCTAAGCTACTTAGATGCTTACATAAGATTGATGTAAAATGCTGAATACAAACGTTCCAATGATTTGTACGAGCTGTCTCCCCTACCCTACCTCAGTAAAGAAAAAGGAAAAGAAATAATTGATCTATTCAGAACTACTTCCGGTATATTTCAAATCGGTATAAGTTTATGACATAAATAAATATAGACCTTGAAGGCTATTTGTAAGGCAAGCATTGTAGAAAAAAAAGGAAAAAGTTTTACAGCTTAAAAGATTTTCAATGAAACAACACGAACATTTTAAGAGACACATGAACCAAAAAGAAAAAAAAAGTTTTATCATTCATTTATAGTCAGCAAACATAACTGCTACTTCAACATTAGGCTACCTTGTTTTGGGGAGATAAGGAAACACAGGTAAAAACGGTTTGTATTGCAACTTTTCGTACAAAAAAAAAAACATACAAATTGATACTTTTGTTTACTTTCTGAATAATGATAAACTTTTAAGGAAAAGGTTCAAACGTCAAAACAGACAAGTTAAGACAGGATCACAACATTAATTTCATTCACATTCTCATTGCACAGTGTTTTCAAGTTTAAAACAATTGGGAACAATTAATTTTTAAATGGAGAAAAAAAAAATGCAAGATAACAGAAAATCATCTTGCTGGTTGCTGCATTGCAGATTTCAATCAGAACCATAAATGACCAAAACTTAGTTATCACTACCGAACCGGGGACTCGCAACATGCAGGCTGCAATTCAAAAATGTATAACCACAATAAAATGTTATCTTAGCAATTTCCAATCGAGTCATACTTCAAAAGCATTGCGTTTCAGACTTCTACCATTTACTACATTTCTCTCTGATGAACTTTCTTTTGGAAGTAATATGAAATTTATATACCAGTTCATTGTAACCGAGTTATCTTTATTAATTAGGAAGTCGTGTACACAATTGCACATTTCACCATTTCTAATAGTATAAACAATTGGTTATCATGAAAACCCAAAATATGATCCCGAGTGCCAAAGAACGCATACATCTAAATGCGTTCTTGGCATCATATTTTAGTTAGTCACGATCACCATATTTATCATACAGATTTCCTCCATTATTGTTTGCTATTTTTAACATAAATCTAAAATTGTAAACGGCGGATTGATATTTGTATTTTGACATTTTGTGTCATTTTGGCGGGAGAAAATGAAAGTACAGAATTAATTTAACAGTGTGAGTTATCGAAAAAAAAATCAACTGGGTTTATTTTGTAAATCACTACTATTTATATAGTAACAATTTTCTTCACATAATTTTCTGTATATTTCATCTATCTCTAATACCCCACTAACTGAAAGGTTTTCCCTTCCAATGTCTGAAATATATTGAATTGTGCATGACAAATAAATACAAGACGTATGTTGTGTCCGAGTTGCTCATTTGCTTTTGTTACTTTGTATGTATGATTTTAGTTACTTTATGTTTTTTGTTGTTTATGTCTGTTTTCCATGTCGGGTCTTTGTTCCTGTATAACATTCTTTTGATTACCGCTATAACCTTGGTTCCCTTGAATACTCTTGCAGTACAAATTTAAAAAAAATATATGAATATTTGTCTTATTAACTTACATTCAAAAGCCCGTAGATAAATGGGTTAACGCAGGCGTTGCTCATTGCTAACCAGTTGGCACAAAGCCATATGATGCTAATGTACTCGAATCTGAAATAATATATATTTATATCTGTATTTTTTCTCAAATGTGTTTGGTTCTTATTCTCAGAAGGAAACATCGAACAAAGGTGTTAAGAATGTTCGCTTCACATGTTCAACTATTTTATGTACAATTTTCTGACTGCTCTGGTTTTATCCATTTCATAATATTAATATTTTTTACCTCAATTACCACCACTTTTCTTTCCATAATTTTATTAAACGCACCTTGAAATATAATCTTAAAAGTTTTTTTTATGATATTGTTATTATTTGTTTCGTTGTTTTTAATCGATAATCCTTCCACGCAAAACCTACGGAAAATCTAAACAAAAAAAAAAAAAAAACAACCTTTTCCCAACAAAATTTCAAATGATAATTTCTCGAAAATCTTCTTATATTGTTCTAGCGTGAAGAATCTCGATACGTTGCCTACGGCGAGGAGAGTGTGTGAGACTTTCTTCTGGCAAAAAAGAATTTATGTCTCTGCTTCTGGTAAAGCTCAATATATTTCTCCACACCCAATAATTTCCGCACATTTTCTCCGGACTTTCACATTTTTCTTCAGTTCCGTCAGAATATGTTTAACCCATTCATTTTTCTGATCTTACATTTTACATATATAGGACGTTTCTGACGCTCCATCTAAATGAACTATTTCATGTGCTTCTGTAACTTAATGATATGACGAATAGAGTAAACGTTTTGAGGATGATTGGAAACATTAACTCTTAGATCATTTCAGTTGATTTTGTTTTCATTAATTGCCTGCTGTAACTAGTGTAAGTAAAATGATGTAATTAATGTGTGACAGAAATCCTCTTTTTTTACTATACACTGACATACTTTGCACCCTTTTCTGTATACAGGAAGGATTGAAACTGAAAATTAAATTTAGGTGGAGGGTCGGAAGCTTTTCTTCCAAACAAATTTATGATACCTGGTAAAAGAAAAAAAATAATACTGTTGAACATGAAATAATTGATTCAGTCTTGTTGTCACTATCAACCTGTGTGGACTTGTCACTCAATCATTTAAATAAGAAGAAAATCAAAGTACGATATGAATAAAATTGCAAGTGTGAAAATTAAGGTACACTGTTCATGCTTGGAGTAAAATGATGGGTAATCTGGTCAATAAAATGAAACTATTCATGAAAGACGTTACAGATCTATTTACATTTTTCATAGTTCAATTTGGATATTTATTTTTTTTTAAAGATGCTCAACTTTAACATCGTGAACAGGTTGTTACATCTTATTTGCGTTTTGTATCTTCTTATTTCTGTATCTGTAACTTTTAACGCAGACGCACATCATGTGTTATAGTAAATCTTGCAGATCCCTGTTAGTCGTGACATCGTCGATATAACAACATAACATAAAAGCCAATGTATTTTAATACAAATAGCTCCGTCCCTCCTAGGCAAAGCCTCAAATTATATTATAAGTATACATTTGTTGATCATTCAAGCGGGTAGAGTAAATTCATTACCTTAGATACCTGCTTTTTATCTCCAGCAGTGCCGAAAATAATAGTTGGAAATGAGGGGTGATAAATTTAGTGATACTCGAATGACCAATCAACAAATGTTTTATTATCAAACTATGAATTTTATAATCATTTCTAGCAAAACAAAGTGAGAGACCAGAACTTATGACGCATTATCGGAATTTAGCGTTGTTAAAGGATAAAGAAAAGAAGGTTTGAACTTTGATACACCAATGATAATCGGTAACATGGTAAAATAGTAACCAACTGTGATATTATACCAATTATGGTAGCTCAGTGCATGCGATATCATATTTTATTGAATACATAAAAAGATATATCTTTTCAATGTTCAGTAAAACATGATGTTGCATGCACCAAGCTGATATAATTAATATCTACATTTCTTTGTAGAATTTAAAAGAATTTTCCACCGAGTGTGTTTCTTTCCATTACGTTTAATAAACTATTTTGGTATACATTTAATTTGGTCGTCTAGTAAACTCACTTTTTTCGTACTTGTGTTTGGATTACCCTTGTTTTCAATTGAAGACATTTAGGCAAATCCCTATTACATGTAGATATATTTGACCAATCGATATTCACTCTGATAATGTTGTTACATAAAAAAAACTTATATCGTGAAGGTTAAAAGCTAACGTAAGCTATACAATATCACTTGTATACAAAACCTCAAGCGTGCAATATCACAAAAAATGGGTGTGTCATAAATAAATTTAAAAAAAATTTAAAAAAAACACGAAATGTTATAATGTTTTTCATCCTGCAATGAAAAAGCGATCGACTTAAATATATATAAAATAAAATTTAAAACATATAAAATTATAATTTATCTATATTGTGCTCGATTACATAGTACTATTAGATAAATATGACCTTATACATGTCGATAAAAATGTATATGTATACAAATACATCACATCTGTATTCAACACCATGTATATTAAACGGACGATGAAGAAAGAGTATTAATGTGTACTTTCATAATTTAGTTGCTTGTCAGTTAGTAATTGATATGTATTTAAATTTCAGCAATAAAGTGTTATGGTTTAGGTTGAGCCTTTCAAGATTTGTATCATTTTCCTTTGGTTAATGATGCATGGTTTAACCGTAAATAATTCTTAGCTTAAAGAAACAATGAATGAAACAAATGCTAGGTTTTAAATATTTATTACTACAATATCTTTTCAAAGGCCTGAAAATTGAAAATAATTCCAGAAAAAAAGTATCAAACGCTTTCAACTCTCCAGATGTCAGGAAGAAATCAAATGGAATATAATTAACCATAACAAAGTAAAAATCTACAACGGTGTCAAATATGGATTAAGTAATCGGTTTAATTTGTGCAAATCCTTCTACAATGAAACCTGCAACACCGAACCTTGAATAATTCACAAAACTGTCCGAATCAGACACTTTTGAAAGTTTCTTAAATCTATTTAAATGTAAGTTGAACCTTGGTAAACCGAACACCTCTCTAAACCGAACAAAAATTCCAAATAGAATTCGGTTTAGACAGGTGTTAACTGTATCACTTTTGACTTATTAAGTAGTCCATTTTTAGTTTAAGCAATATGCAATTCTTCTTTTTGAAATCTTAACCATTTTACAAGATGCGATTAACCCTAAAGTACTGTTGAAAATAATTTGTTTACAAACTTACGAATTGATTTCCATGGCAAAGTAAGGCATGAGTACATTGTAAGTCTGTAAAGGCAGCCAACACACGGCAAAAAGACAAACTACTACTATTAACATCTTCATGACCTGAAAAAAAATATTCGACTCTATACAATTTGCCACTGGTATATAGGTTATTTTCCACATATTTTATGAATCGTCTAAATTCAACAAAGAATGATAAACAAATTCTTGTCTTTACTACCAAATATGTTGAAAAAGATAACAGCTTAATTACAAAATTCCACTGAACTCTCAACTTTTAATTCTATAGTATTGAATACCAAAAAAGCAATCAATAAACATATATAAGTCGCCTTGATTAAGAGAAATAAAAGACAAAAATGGTGTTATCATGGCAACAAAATGTGACATTTCCTATTTTAGTTTTGCTAAATGATCACACAAGGCAATATATAGATACATTATATTTTTATTATTTTTTTGCATGTTCCTTCTAACTTTCTTTATCCTAAACGAGTTCTTAATTAGAAAGATTAATCAAGGGAACTAAGGTTATAGCGGTAATCAAATGAATGTAATCCAGGGGGACAAAGACCAGACATGGAAAACAGACATACACAACAAATAACATAAAGTAATTGAAATCATACATACAAAGTAACAAAAGCAACTGATCAAATCGGACTCCACTAAACCTGAGAGAATGGACCAGGTGCACCGGTAGGGTAAGCGTCCTCTGCTTTTTAAGAAACATCCGCCAAGTTGTCCATAAAAAGTCAAGTCCGGGGTAGACAAACGAAGAAAGGAAAACCATAACCCATGGTGCAGATGGATACACCATAACGATCCCTGAGTTCATGATGACGACCATAAAACTTCTGTAGTGATGACTTCAATCTTGTAGCAACATAACCCTGTTCCAGAAACCTATTGTTATAGAGTTCTAGCGCTATACAAAAAGTTTGCGTAGTTTCGGCAAGCTCTGGCATAACGTATGAGTTGTGATATGAAGGATGAAGGATTTTTTGTTGAAAAAATACAGACTTTTAGAATTTAGTCCTGTTTACCTGAAAAGTTCTGTATTGGATTTATTTCAATAAAAGTTTTTTTTAGCTAAAAACGTGGCTGATATGTTTTCCATGTCTGGTTTTGTCCCTGGATTACATTCTTTTGATTACCGCTTTAACCTTGCTTCCCTTGATTCCTCATGTACATACAGTTAAGGATTACATGATAAAAGTAAATACTACTAATCACATGTAGTGTTATACAGTTGTCTGTCTATCACTTTTATGAGTAGTATGGTACACAACATTAAAGCCAAGAGCATTCCAGATTATATCAGACTAGTAGTGGTCTTTAATCATTCTATATGGATTACTTAATAAAATTGAGTTTAGAATGGGTATAGTGATTTTTATATATGGATTACATGATAAAATGCCATATCAAATATGTATGGAGTGATTTAAGATCAGGAATTTGCTTAATAAAAATTTAATGTAAAATGTTTAGAAGTTGTTTTATATAAGGAAAACTTAATAGAATTTAATATAGAATGGGAGGAGTTATTTTATGTTAGGAGACCTCTATTAAATTTCTTGTAGATTATAGGTGGCAAGATTAATTTAAGTGGGTGAATATAGAATTAGTACATGGTGATTTTACATAATAGTTACTTCGTTATTTTTCAAACGTTATATTTTTTTGTTCTACTTCAGATCTATGCAAATTACCCTCAAGAATATTCATACTAAATTTGGTTATTTTTTGTCTGGTGGTTTCAGAGAAGAAGATTTGTGAATAAAATAACCTAAACATGTCAAAAAGAGCAATAACTCTAATACGGCGTAACAGATTGAAAAAAAATTATGTCTCATAATGCTGAACACTTGTACTCGACGCCCGAATATTGCTAACGTAACGGTTTTGGAGATATATATGCGAAAAAAAAACATTGTCTGATTTTCGCTCTCAATTAAATATGACATGTAAAACAGTACATTAACATTTAAAGACAGAAATTTACCACAGGTAACTACATGTATCAAAAGTAGTACTCTCTAAAAACAAGTAGTTTTACCATGTTATTATTATAAATTACTTTCAATCTGGAAGTATGTATCTCGGAAACTTATAGGATACGCAATAAGACAAAATTTCAATAGTTCTACAGAAGTAAATGTGTGATTTCTAAACATAAAAAAACATTTAACCGAATTTAAAAAAAAATAGAGAATTGATAACGGAGAAATGTGATAGTTCTAGTTTGTACCACACAAAATTGTATTGCTCGCAAACAATCTTTTTTATTGCGCCCATTCTGTTAAATGAGGCAGACAAGTTTATACATAAAAGTAAAGAACCGTATAATTTCAATCCTCGCAATAATGCTTGAAGAAAAATATGCATAGTTTCAACCAGGTGATGATCTAATAAGATCATATCGTAAATTTACGCTCGAAATAATTTACTTTGAAATTAATTTTTTCCTACCAGATATAGCTGAACCATTAAATTTTAAAAGGTTGGATATCAAATAACAATAAAACCAAGTAATAAATAATATAATTATGTCCATATATATTATGTATTACACAATGTAACCAAAGACATTTGATATGCACCGAAGCCCACTAGGTACGTTTCCAACTACGAATTTGGTACTCTTTTAAAAGTGGTAGCCTGTGTATGAATGATAATAATTCTTTACCATGTGACCCCCCCCCCCCGCGTCCAAAAAAAAATAAAGGCTACAGTATTCTAAAAAACATTCTATATAATTTTTATATCATATTAACAGGAGTTATGTGAAAAGCCAAATGTTATTTTCTGTTTACTATAAATTTCTAAACAAAAATAGAAAAAATATATTGATGCTTACCAACCATGAATCATATTTTCCACTATCCGTAGATGGAGTAATACTGAACATGGTATATATAAGATTTTCGATTTTTGAGGGTTCAAAATATTTTAACCGATTAAAAGTTCCCATATAAAGAAATACTTCGTCTTCTAGACGTTACAACATAATGTAAACTGCGAAGCAAAATTATTTTAATCGGTTTAAAAGGATTTCGATGTGTTGGATCTAAACTTGTTTTTCATTTTAGTGTAGATGGGTAAAACTGCATCAGCACTAAAGAGTAATTTTTTTTATGACAGATAGAAGTGATAAACTTAGTTTTTGTTTTGTTTTTTGTCTTTATTGTGGTTCAAGGACAGCCTGTATACTAAATACTACATAGATCGGTCCTCGAATATTACATTGATTTATTAATTATTAAACCACCAATATGTAATTTAGATTTATGGTAATTATTTGTTAATTTAAAGATGATAGTTGTGTTTAGTTCACAAAAGATATAAATTTATACAAGTTTCAATTAATGATGTTCTTAGATAATCATGACTTCAGGCTTAAGGAGGTAGACCTAGGGTAAGGGACTGATTTCATTATGATTCAAAGAAAAGCTTGAAAATCATTGGTGAAACTGAATATGATGTATACATATCACTGATTGAAAGAGTTATTTTCCCTACCCTAGATCTGCCTCCTTAATTTTTTTTGACTTTTTATGACCAACTTGGCGGGTGTTTCTAGAAAGACAGAGGACGCTTATCCTACCGGTGCACCTGGTCCATGCTTCCAGTTTTTAGTGGAGTCCGATTTGCTCAGTTGCTTTTGTTATTTTGTATGTATGATTTTAGTTACTTTATGTTCTTTATTTTGTATTTCTGTTTTCCATGTCTGGTCTTTGTCCCTGGAAATACATTCTTTTGATTATCGCTTTAACCTTGGTTCTCTAGATTACTCTTAGTGCAGATAGAGCATTTTCGATCCGAAGTATATACCATCTCTTGACGCCCGGAGGATGCATTTTTTGTTTTCAATCGATATGCTTCTTTTCGATTTCCAGATCAAGTTATTTAATTACAGCCGATTTCACTTGATTTCGTTGAATTAAAACGATAATAAATTTATGTGTCCTTGAATTACCTTGATTTTATTTTATTCGACACTCACTGGGTTAACATACCCTAAATCTTCAATCTTGACATGATCATTTGCTTGTATCTAATTTATGCTCCTCATAAAGATAAAGGCTGACGCTATAAGTGTCATATGCTGTTAACAATGTTACCATTGTTCATGATAATTTTATTTTTATCCCTATACTTTTTAATATGTGATCATGTTCACGAGGTGTATTGTGCTACGACATCGAATTTTATTTAAGTCACAACAAAAATACGAAAGGTCAACTAATTACAAGACTGATTCCATTAATGTAAGTTGCCCTACTCTTGTGACATTATTAAATATAGGAAACATAGTAAGGTGTATAAAGTTATAACGATTCACAATACAATTGACGATAACATTGTGTGAATTGTATGAATTTTCCGATTATCCCAATCCCAGTTTCCCATAGATAATTCCCAGTTCTACATAGATTTCAGTTGTTTTGTTTTCTTTACATAATCAAATTACAACGAAGTCTTATTAAAAACTATCTAAAATAAAGCGACTTAAAAGGTGTCAGGCTTACAACTTTTTTTAGTTTTTCAATGTCTGGTTTAAACATATTTCACTGTTTCAACACGAACAAATAATATTTCAATGTTTCCAGACTGAGAGTTATCTTAAATTCTGGTTGTATTTCATATTATATTAGTAACTATTTAAGATCTAGTATAGGTAAAAGCCACGAATGCACATTTTTCCACAGAAAAATATCTTTTCCGCGGTTACTTAATATTTGTTTTTATTTTCATTTTAATTTCATGTATTTGTTGATGTTTTGCCTTCAAAAACACTGTATCAACCTAGTTTATCATCTAACATAGCTTAAATACTTAATTAAGATGTATCATACACCCGCTATAAATTCCATTCCACAGTATTAAATAGGTTTTGCCAATAAGCGTACACAACATTTTATTTGCAAACAAAGTAAACACAAACCATAGAAACCAAACTAATAATAATAAAAAAAAAACAAAAACAGGATAAAAAAGTTACAATAATTTTCCTACAAAAGTATGATTGTGGAACACCGGTGCACCTGGTCCATGCTCCCAGTTTTTAGTGGAGTCCGAGTTTCTCATTTACTTTTGTTACTTTATATGTATGATTTTAGTTACTTTATGTTCTTTGTTGTGAATGTCTGTTTTCCGTGTCCGGTCTTTGTCCCTGGATTACATTATTTTGATAACCGCTATAACCTTGGTTCCCTTGATTACTCTTAATTGCTCATATCAATTTACAGTCGACAAATAAACATACATGAGGAGACACTTGTATATATGTATGGTTAATTGGTGGGACTTTTAAATGTCAAGCATAAGATTATCTGAAATTGTGTCATCTAAAATATTTCCATGAAATTCTTCAATAAAAATGCAGTGAAAAACGGGACACAACGACCAATTATCAAAGCAGTGACTCAGTTTGTATAATGTCGACATTGTCAGGACTTGTTGAACTATATATACATATATCATGGTTCGTGTCATAAATATTATGAAATAGAGGATGAATTCGGGAAGTTTTATGAAAAGATAGATATATCTATCATCTTTCAGTAATGATTAGTTTCTCCAATCGCGATGATTATTCAATTTCCTGAAAACGCATTTTAAAACCTTAATTTGTGCACATTGGGTTGGTATCAATATCAGTTAAGTGACACTAAAATATTAAACTTTTTGGATTACTTTTCAAATGTTAGTTACTGTAACAATACCCTCATCAAAACGTTCATTGCAAGCCCTTATACGATTATTAATAGGCTGTGAAATGCAAATAGAATAAAAGTAGTTAGTATCTCGAAGAACGCTTTAGCGGGACTTGAGATGTTCCACATGATATTGTCAGTTTCAAATAACAATTATTATTATGTTTTTCGGTAATCTAATTATTGCAAAAAAACGTCATTTTCATTCAAAATTCTACTTAAAGTCTTATGACGTCACAATTACTCCTGATATTTGACGCATATTTAAAAATACCTGTAAACAAGTTCAAAGAGAACAAAGGAAAAAGTCAAGATTACTCCCGTCTCCTGAAGACAGCAAAAACACAATAAAGCTGAATTTGAGACCCACATGACCATGTGTTTAGGTGAAAAGTTGTCATTTTCATTTTTTTGTTCTTACACAATGGAAAGCCTTAGCTTCACAGTTTATACAATATACTGTAGTTACTTGTAAAAAGGTTGCAAATTATGTAAATTGCACGTACAAAGTTTCTTGGGTTGGAACCTACTCCCATGTGTTCTAAAATATTATTAGTTCTGTACATAGTTGAGGCAGAAATTACTTAATGATAGCCTAACCCACCCTCGTCTTCTACAAAATTGTAAGATCATATCTTTCCACATTATTGATCTATCCCTGAATCTTTGTAATTGAAATTTTAGATAATTTTTGCGTACCTACTTCTAATTAGTTTAAAAAGTATTTACTTGTGACTGGATCAATCTCAATATATATACATCATATCATTGTCTAAAGAGAGAGCATAGTCACTATTACCTAAAATTAACTAAAATGTATTTTAATATATGATTACATCTCACCATACGTGCCAAATGAGCATATAAAACGACTAAAAATATTTGAAAACAAATGTTTCTGGATTGACAAAAGCCCAGCATTTATAACCTAGAGAACACAGACGAAAATATATGTATTGTAACAAAAAAACAACATATTTCAAGAATAGGCCATCACATCATTTTTGTTCTCTCCCAACTCTTTTTTCAATGGCATTTTACGTGGTAGACTTGACAACTTGTTTTGTATTCTCTGTTCATTTTATCCCCGAAGGTCTTCATATGATGAAGACCTGGGCAATAGGTGAGGTGAATCTCGGTGAAAAAAGATACCACACCATTCCTTCAAATGAATTTTATTCAAACGGATATTTGAAGGCGGGAAAGGCATTCAATTATTCCTAAATGCCTATAATTCGAGGTATTAATGTATATGGAATGCATTGCGATTACCAAGGGAGATAACTCATTTTACCTAACATTCTTTTGTAATTTTGAACCCTTTACAGTATCTTCTGACAGTTCTTAGACAAACAGATTGTCAATTCGTCTTTAATAGACCGAATACTATGTGCCAATATTGTCAAATATGTCGGTTTTATTTTTTTAGCATTGTTCATCATTATCATTTTTGTCTGATTTCTACATATTTTAACATTTAAATATCAAATCTGTTCCTTTGTGTAAAGGTAAGTTAATTTAAGTGTTAAGTAAACTATAAAAAATATTCAATCAAACAAAGAAAATAATACACACCAAAAAAAACCGTTCACTTTGCCAAATTTGCATATATGCAAAGGACTTTACTTATATGCAAATTTACGGCATTAGATTTCGAAGAATTTGTACATGTAGCGTAATATGAATACCAACTTGTTTACCTTATTATGTTACCTTGTTGAACATTTAGTGCCTTTGATGTATTCAGTTTCAGCAAAATGTTTTTTTTATTTCACTCTTAATAAGCGCAAAATTTAAGATTTTATCAAATTTCATTCTTTAAGAGGAGATAGTTGTTAACTGTATTTTCCTTCCGTAATGAAACAAATGTCATCTGATGATTATGGGAATGTTGTAAAGTGATGCTACGCGACCAGAGGATCTACGTTCTTATATGAACAACGGTAGTCCTTTAATATCTTGAGTACAATCATTCTTATACTCATTTTCATAATGTGGATTTGTATAAACACGAAATAAAATGAGGTTGTTTAATTTTCTATAACACTTCTAAAATATGGGTATGATTATTTACTTTTTACATATTATGCCTTTCAATTAACACAAATGTGGATATAAAGAATGTTTGCTGCTAATGTTCAACCATTTTTGTCATTGTTTTGAAATTTTCTGGTAAATGCCATTTTATTGCAAAACTATTGTTGCCCAGTAAGCCCTACATTTTTTTTACATTATTTCTTTTAACACACATTTAAATGTTAATTGAGAAATATGCATACACTCCTTGTTATTTCGTGGGGTTTTAAAAAAGATGAAAAACTAACTAGACAAAACCCGCTAGAACAGTGGAAAAGTTTTTCTACTTATGTTGTTCTAACATGAAATATTTCAAAGATTCATAACCCTCTGAAATACTTTTACTCGGATGTCATGTGACTTCTGAGTCTTATAACCATATGATGTCGATCAAAAGGGTATCCGTTTGATAACCGTCTTCATAGTACGTCCACAGCGAAAGAGATCTGACAGTTGAATATTAAACTGTATTAAATTTGTTATTTTGTATAAAGACGCTGACCATTTTTACAGTGTACGATTGAAATTATATATTTAATCAATGCATTCTCATATCCATATATGGATTCCTTGTGATTAACTATATACTCCGGTTAACCCGAAGAATGAGTTGTCAAAATTACACATTAAGAAACAAAATAAAAACGAAATGAAACGAAACAAAAAAATGGAAACGTAATTTAAAATAAAGGAATTATCACGCATTGTTTAGATGTGTGGTTTTAGTTGTGGTAAAAGTGCTAATCCCGTTGTAAATAATTAATCTTTTTGGGAATACAGAAAGAACAAATCGGCGGATTATTATTAGCGTCTTTATTTTTTAAATACTTATATATATCTCATGACTTCCGAGATTCAGCGCCATCGTTGCTTTGATTATTTTTAAATAGAACAGCAAACGTCCTTAGTATCATATATTTAGTTTTTCTTAAATTACTCTGGTCCAAGACTGTCAGGAATCACCTCACCTTACTGTTAATACATCCGAGTTTCCTTTTTAAACATTCTACTCGAAATTTAACTTGTAAAAAAGGGACATTGGGAAAGATTTGAAAAATGATACAGAATTGAAAGAGTAATTCGGGGAACAAAGATTCGAGTATATATCCACAAATACAACCCCATAATAAAGTCCATTTGTGGAAAAACCAACAATCACAACAAATTGTAACCAAAATAACATTTTCAATGAAACAAAAGCAAATTAGCAACTACCACTCCACAAAAACTGGAAACACAAACCAGGTCATCTCTTAAATTAAGCAAAAAAAAAGAGAAAGAATTTAACGGAAAATTGTAAGAACCTTAAAAAAGGAAGCAAACAATGGTGACTGCTAGATTTGCACTTTATTTTAGAATTTCTGATGGACTGTTTATTTATAAATGTAAGCTTTCAAAGATTACTTCTCGACAAAGTTCAAACACAACCTTCAAACAACAAGGAAGAATGTTTTGCATTTTTTCATTTCACAAGATTTGGTATTGTATTCAAGAATAAACTAAAACGGTTATATTTTAACCATTTACAGGTCCTCTCCACCCGTCTCTTTTCAATTACCACTTTAGTTTATTTTCGTGTTTTAAAAAATGCCCGAATTAATTCACATCATTACCTTAAATATATTCCCGCTGGTATCAAGCACATTTCGCAACAATAAGAATAATGTATGATCTATGATCATAAAGGAATTTGTGGTCATATTATATGTATGAATTACACTTTGTAAAACAAGTAGCCTTACCTTCCGTCTGTTCGCTGTTCTTAAACTACTTCTTCTAGCAGTATTGTTTTTTTCATTGTCTAAGATACCCGGCAAGTTTCTTCCCCAAACTCTGATGGTGATCCGAACATAGGAAAATGTTATGATAGTAAGTGGTACAATATACTGGGTAAGAGCCAAAAAAATGGAATGGAATGTCATAAATCTATGCGAAGGGAATTTCACATTACAGATCTTTTTCAACACAAAATGTGAGTCAGTTGAAACGTAGTTCATTCCTATTTTGAAATAGAGAACTTCCGGTATAGCGGACACGATACTCAAAACCCATATAGAAATGAACACTACAAGGGCTGTTCTCTTCTGAATGCCTGCTTTTAGTGGATATATTACAGCAATATATCTATCCAACGCTATAACTGTCAGGGATAATACACTAACATTCACCGATACGTCTTTCACAAAAGGAGCAATTTTACACATACACTCAGCTACAGTCCATGTCTGTAATATAGCAGCTTGAAACTGGAATGGTATGGTAAACATTCCGAGAGCGACGTCTGCAACAGCAAGGTTTGCTACAAGTGTGTTTGTCACCGTATGCATTGTTTTCTTTGTTGCAACGACAATGATGACGAGTATATTACCAACAATCGCCCCAAGAGCAATTAATCCATACAAAACCGCAAACACAATAAGAAGTTCTACAGAAACATCTTTCACCTTATGATCAAGTATTTCCTGCTGTAACATCTCATTTGAGAGATTATGAACTTCTTGGTAGACTCTATGTTCAAGGGAAGCCATGTTTTAAGCTGTCTTAATACAGTTTTTAACTATTTCATGATTTCAATCAATCAAACCATTGAAAGTACACACACACCGGAACAATTTTATTGGTGCGTATTTTTTTTTAAATCCAAAACATCATAGTTTTTTCAACTGATTTAAAAGAGAAATGTTCTTTATTGATACCAAATGAATGATCAGGCAATTGAGTTAATGAATATGACATTATGAATGAATCGGTTTCTCGTTACATTTAGGTAAATTCATTAATAATTTCCAATAAACCAATTACAAATAACCGTTTGTCAATCGATGAATTGCTCTACAGCAAATTTGTTGTTACATGACAGCTTTGAGTGGTTAATTATTATTATTGTCGATGCGTTCGTTCATTGGGGTTAACTTCTATTTATATTGTAAAGTGGAGATTTATAGCGCTTGAAAATGGTATCAGGCATAGGACCAGTGCCTCTATTTTTGTACGGGTGTCAAGGAAATTTGTATATGTTTCTGATAAATCAAAATATTTTTTTTATTATTCTTATTCAACAATGATATTATATGATGCAAATGGGGCGTGTGTGTAATTAAGAGTTGTTTAAACTTTTGACTCAAACACAAACAAATCTAAGGAAAACGTTGAATAAAATAAAGAGTAAGTCATAATATGTTAAAACATTAGATTTGTAAACAGTCAAAAAATCCTATTATGCGACATCCAAGAGGGTAATCCGTGTTTTAAGTGCTAGTTTAATTATGACAGCTATTGGGTACTAATAAGAAAATACTTAATCTTGTGAAATAAGCATGCTTCAGTTTGCTGAGAATATAACACATTGACTTTTGATCATTAAGATATATCATATTAACACATAATAACATTGCCAATAATGCATATTGTATTTAATACTATACACGCAATTATCGCATTTTTTTTTTGTGCGACAATTGTTTTTTTTTTCACCTTCCTACGTTCACAATGGATGAATGGTGGCCATAAAGGCACTAAATGCCTTTAAATGTCATTGGGTCTTTTTTACAGTAAACATTTATAGTCTATTATGTAACATTTTCGATATTGCTCTTTTTATCTATTCAACATCAATGGACTGATAACAAGAGCACTATGCAAATGTCACTGCACAAAACATACTTAAACTCAGTCAGAATATCACCATAGTAGCTTTATCTAACTATACGATCTTAACACATATGCGTAGAAATAAATAACACTTAAAATAAAAAGTAACGAAATGTCCACCGACATGTATGCTGAACATGTTTATATTTTACGGAATGTGATTCATGAGTGTTTTGAAGAATTGTTGGATGTAAAAGGTTGACAAAAATATGTCTTTTTTCGTGATATTTATGGGAAGTCTTATAAAAAAAAACGGAAACGCTGGTCACATCAAATAGAAACAGGGCAATAAAAAGTTACTCAAAAGAACAAATATAAGTGCGCGAAACTGAGCAACATCAACTCAAGGGAAAAGTAAGATGATCCCAGTGCCGGAATGGAATGGAATTTAACAACACCCACCATATTGCAATAGCTAATTTTCAGCGTTTTTACTCAACGGAGCGGGTTTACGGCAACCAGTACAAAACAATTAAACCATTAATACTTATTTTAATTCATTTTAAGTTCGATACGATCTTATAGATTTGATCCAGCTGGTGAGAGATTACACCTTAAACACGTGTACAGAATATCGAAATGTGTAAGTAATATGATTGATACTTTTGTATTTCATAATCACTGGGTCGATGTAAGTGTTGGTGGACCACAGGTACCTGAGGGTAGTCATTACCACAGTAGACATACTTGACTGATCACGAGTTGTTTCATAAATTATTTATCAAAATTTGAAGTATTACAAATTATAAAATTCATAAAACACAAAGGCTTTTTACCTTGTATTTGACAGACCTTCTTGGTGCTGGATTAGACTTTCTATTTCGATACATTTTAAATTAAGAACTTCCTGAATAAACTTCTTAGCGCATTTAGATCTTCTTTTGTATCTATTTTTTATGTTTTTCAATGCAATGAAAAATGGGACAAGAATGCAATAGCGGTTCTCAGTAGTACATAACACATGAGTGATATTAGGATTTTAATTGTCAGTTTGCCGATGTTTTCAGCAAAGAATATTAGGTTTTTACATGATCAAAAATTTAAGATCGGATCACGAATTTGAGAAATTCAAGTCTTTTTCACTAGTGGACCGTAGCATAATGAGCGAAAAGTTCACCAAATTTCTCATAACGAATAGAAGATAACCCAATCTTTCTTCTGCAACGAGTATACTACATGTCTCTTCCGTGAAAACATATATACGTCTTTTACTTTTTCCAGAGAGCGCCACAATTTCTGGAAACATAATTTATATAGTGACGTCAAAGTTTCTCTTGCCTTTGTTTTTTGAATATTTCTATGCTTTTAAGACGTTTCATTGATAAAGGGGACGGGTCGTTCAACTTGCAAATGGTCATTTTCGGAAGAATTATTCAGCTAATTTGTGTGGAAAACAATAGAATATCTCCGTTTAGTTTTTTCATTAACAAGGGGTTTATAGTAATATGCTGATTTTTTTTTTATCAAATGATAATTAGATAAACCCGTATTCGTTTCATACCATCTGCATTAACAAATGCTTTCGTATTAAAAAAAAATTGGCGGCTTTCGTTTCAATAAATTGGGGAGGGTAGGCAGAACATCTTGGTATTTGAGGTTTGGTAATTTTGGTCATTTATTTTTAACACATGATTAATTGCTTTGTGACATCAAGTTCAAGATCAAACTCCGGCGGTTTCGCGGAATATGACTGTTATTGACGTATATTTTATGGTGATATTGTATTACCGTAATCTAATGTTGTCAATTTCAGATATATTTTTTTGCCAATTACAAGTCATTAATTGCGTTCACATCATGATACTTGATTGAAATGAATGATTTCGCCCTAGTGTGAATAGTGTCTGATATGTGTCTAAGATCTGCATTATTGTTGCTAGGTTATCCATATTATACTGACTTATTATATGACGGGTGCAGCAAGACAATATTACCTTCTCGAAGCAACTGATAATAATATTTTGTACACTTATTTTATAAATATTTATAGTTAAATATCAATTGCTCTTCGTACACCTATTGTTGGGAATTTGAAAACCAAATGCAAAGTATGAAAAGCTATAAAAATAAACTCCGTGTACGAAAAATAAAGTTAATTTTCATCTTTCATTTAAAACAGAATGAAATCTGTCCATGTTACTTTAACGCTTACTTGAGATTGATGTAAAATGCTGCATACAAACGTTCCAATGATTTTTTAAGAGTTGTGTCCCTTATCGTAGGTCTACCTCCTTTAATACAGTGTAATCTATTAGCCCGATGGGTGATATTGGTCGAGAGTTTGTAGAAGGATGGTAATATATTACGTAATAGATCATTTTTCAAAAAATACATTTTGCTTTTACATATGCAATATTTTGGAAATTGATTAACCGTGTAATTTATATGATCATCCATAAATTTAGAGCTGTGATATAGGTTACACGATATAGGGTTTAAACAGCCACCCATGATGCATGTATTTGAAACGTACATTTTTATCTAAAGGATGATTCATATTAAATATAATTGTCATAGATATAGTCTATTTTTTGAAGGATAAAAGTCTAAACCGTACGGCTTTATATTTAAAACAAACTAATTTTTTTTTCCGACGCAGTCGATATTGTTTTTCCTTTTACCCTTTGACATTAAAGACGCTCTTTGTTGGAAACACAAGTCCCCTCATCCAAAATTCTGTTTCCCGATTGAAAAAAGACTGGTCATTTAATGATGTTCGAACAGACTGTTTCGAACATTGAAATTGCCTTCCATGTTTTTTTGTTTTTTTTTCAGATTTGAAATGTAGAAAAGTATAAATGAAAAAGAGAAAGAAAATACACAGTCAGCTATCTCTTAAAGGATAGTACTTGTTAAAAAGTGTACTTTTTTTCCATTTTCCATTTTACCGAACAATTTCCTACTATTAACCGCATTCAGAAACTGATTTCTGGCGAGTATGTTTGAAAATTCGTACTTAAAGTGTTTTGCTAAGATTCATTTTTTAAGTTAAGTAAGTGAACGATTTTATCAACCCGATTTTTTTTTATAAAAATACAATTTGCTTTTACATATGCAAGATTTTAGGAAAAGATGCACTGTGAAATTAATATGCTCATCCATAAACTTTGTTTTAAGTTTTAATACGTTTTACGCCCACCCTTTATTTCAGTAGTTTTCTTTTTACATTTTAACCATAATTTTGTTGATTAAATTAATGAGCATCAAAATTCTTAAAGAGAATTAATATTTTATTTTAACAGCTGAAGTTCCAGTTTTTCCACATAAAATCTATTTATAACATCTGCGCCTAAGTGCTTACTAACTTATGCCATTTGATTTTATTTTGAATTGAAAACAACACGAAAAACCATTAATATTTCACTTATATACTGCAAGATAGACTTACGCGTTTACTGACAAGTCTTCTGCTCAGACTACTTTTTTTCTCTCTAATCGAGGCTTTAATAAACACAGGCATATACTGAAGCGATTTAAAAAGATTCAATCATATGACTCGGTCAACACTAACAAATATATAATAGCAGAGGCGGGTTCAGGTGGGGCGTGGTGGGCATGCCCCCTTTTAATTTGCAAAACATGGGTTGTCGGGGATGATTTAAGCGGCTTTAAGTTGAAACTTTCATTTTTAACTAACTTTACCACAAAAGATATCTACATTGTACCCATTCTAGATGAATATTTCACAAATGTAACCTCAATTGTTTTTTTTTATTTTAACTGTGCGCCCCTGTATAGACTTTCTGGTATAATTACAAAACGCAGATAGACATGAATTAAAAAAATGGATAGGTTAGTGTAGTCTTTGCTACACAGTGATAACATGGACAAAAAGAGAATTGAAAGCAAAATTCATTTTTGAATACTTAACTAAACCAGAATGAATTTTTAGTCTTTGTTTAAAAGTTATAGGTTGGCTCCAATATGCAGTTTCTGCAGAAGATGTGTGCATTAACGTGTTTGTAACCCATTTGTAGAAAACGCTTCTGATGATGATATAACATAATTTCGTAGTTCATAAGTGAATAAAAGACACTTTACATAATTAATTCTTGCGATAATTTTAGTGTTAAACATGTTACGTTCATTCCTCCCTAAGTAGGCAGACTAGAATAAGGGCATTACTCTTGACATTAGTGATATGTTTGTATTATATTCAACTTCCCCAACGCTTACATGAGATTGATGTTAAATGCTGAATACAAACGTTCGAATGATTTGTAAGAGTTGTGTCCATTACGTTGGGTCTACTTCCTTACACAATGTTAAATTTGCTTTATATTGGCCAGCGAAAGCTATATTTTTATAGCCTAGCTGGCCGAGTGGTCTAGGCGCTGGACTTAGTGCAGGCGGTGTTGCCATAGATGTCACAGCGGTACGAGTTCGAGTCCCGCAAATTTGACAGTTCTAACATCGTTTGGAATTTTTCAGACCCTTATATATATATATATATATATATATGTGTGTGTGTGTGTGTGTGTGTGTGTGTGTGTTATGTTCATTGTTTGTTATTATCAAAATGTAAAATATTGAAATTATTTTCTGCATTTTCCAACCTCTGCTAAAAAGTTACTTAATTGATTTTGCAGAATATAAATTTCCTAAAGAACGTAAAAATTACTTGACAGATACATGTCTAGTTTTATGTAAATTTGACGGCCTTATCTTAATGACAAATTAGGTGAAATCAACACTAAGGTATTTGAGTTTTATGTGAAGTCTTGTTTCCGTTATCTTCGGGATTTTGACTATTTGATTTATCACACGGTTTACGCTGCAGCATATATATACTTTTTTTTACTTTATTTTTTTTTACCGATATTCCAAGTTCCCAATTTAAACTTAAATCGATTACATTACACAGATTCATAGAGAGCTGGTCTAAATATACAGGTGTTTGGAACACAAATTCCTTTTTCTGTTGGCTATTGTTATTTTTGATTGATTTTATTATAGTATCTGTTAGAGGAAAGATTTCTCTGTCTAAACGATATTGGAAACTATTCAAATACATCTTCCAGCAATGATGCTTAGAATTCTTAGGAGCTTATACGGCTCTGTATTGAAAAACATGATACACAAACCGAGATTTTTATTTATATTTTCACCATTGTCAATTTAACACAAGTACCTTAAACGTAAGACGGTAAAAAAGGTTAAAAATAATCTATTATGACAATTAACACACAGCATGTTTAGTAAGATTTAGTATTAGTGAAAACTTAATAATAATGGCAATTAACAGAAAATGTGGTTATTGCCTATCATGTCGGTAATTGTTTTATTAGCTTTTTTTAAAAAAGTGTCTGTCTCAATCTTTTCATTCAAGGAACTTAAAAGTAAAGACACTACATTCAAATGAAAGCTTACGTCCTTTTTTGCTTTCGTCTCGAAATCGATATAGGTAAACATTATCAAACAATATTTGTTTACATCGTCCACACTATACAGTGATATTCAATATGCCCCACCGTATGGTAATTTTTACACCTCTGCAAACAAGTTTATGGAGTATATAAGAATCACTTCGTCTGTCTCTCTTCCTATCTTTATACATTTCATTCTCAACCACTTAATGGATTTGAATAAAACTTTGAAGGAATGCTGAACATCACATTAGGATGTGTATTACAAAGGAGAATATTGACACCAAAACGAGATTATCCATTTTTTTGTAAACTTAACTTGTAGTTAACTCCGACAACGAGATTTGAATAGCAAAGAAACAGATTTTCTAGATGGGACAACTTTTCTTATGCTGCAATGTCTGAAAAACTATGTTCTTAATAACTATGATAGTCACTAAAACTTATTATGGTTGTCACCACTAAATGATAGGTCATCGTTTGTTATATGGCCAACGCATTCTTTCTGTCATGGAGGTTTTTTTTCATTATTCCCACTTTCCATTCAGGTGACATGCTTGAACTTTTGCCCACCCCTCGGGTCACCTAAGCACTTCCAAGCTTTCACCATAGCCCGAGCAATTTGATAAAGCATTTTGCCTGATTTTGCCAAAATATGAATGAATTACTTGTGAAACCTTCCAAATTTATTGACTGTGTATGTCACATCATCATTAAATCGTAAAAAGTAGAATCTAGATAACGAAATGACACTAATAAGAAATAAAACACAACGATGTACATGTTTTAAACATTATACATCGTTGTTTTTGCAAAAAAAGATGGTACACTTAGTCACAAATATATAGTTCTTGGTAGAGATTCCTCATACTATGTACGAAATAATTCAAAATCATCTTCCAAACATATTTGTCCAGTGTGGTGGACGTGTTTTTCAACAAACGGTCGGCATTCCAATGGGAACAAATTGTGCTCCTTTACTTGCTGACCTATTCTTTCATACTTATGAGGCTGACTTTATAGTTGATCTGATTCGAAAGAAGGAATATCGTTTAGCTAGATCCTTTGATCTCAGATTCCGCTATATAGATGACGTATTATCTTTAAACAATCCTAATTTCGGGGATCTGATACATCGCCATCGCATCTACCCCAAAGAACTTGAGATAACGGATACTAGAGACACTGTAAATTCAGCCTAATATCTTGACCTACACTTAGAAATCGATGGTAAAGGAAAACTATTAACCAAACTTTACGACAAACGTGATGACTTTTCATTCAGAATTGTCAACTTTCCTTTCATCTGTGTCAGCATCCCTTCAGCACCTGCGTATGGAGTGTTCACGTCACAACTCATACGTTATGTCAGAACTTGCCGAAACTACACAAACTTTTTGTATCACGCTAGAAATCTAACAAATAGGCTTCTGGAACAGGGTTATATTGCTACAAGATTGAAGTCATCACTACAAAATTTTTATGGTCATCATCATGGACTCTTGGATCGTTATGGTGTATCCATCTGCACCATGAAAACTAATTTATTCAACGGGTCATAGTTTTCCTTTCCTCGTTTGTCTACCCTGGACTTGACTTTTTATGAGCAACTCGGTAGATGTTTCTGAAAAAAAAACAGAAATGCTTACCCTACTGGTGCACCTGGTCCATGCTCCCAGTTTTTAGTGGTCCGAGGTGCTCATTTGCTTTTGTTACTTTGTATGTATGAGTTTAGTTACTTTATGTTATTTGTTGTGTATGTCTGTTTTCCATGTCTGGTCTTTGTCCCTGATTGCATTCTTTTGATTACCGCTATAACCTTGGTTCCCTCTATTACTCTTTCAAATTGATAAAATTAGTAAATTGATTCATAATAATCTGAATGGTCCGAAATGTCTTTTGGCCAATTTGTCCAGAATCCGTATTAAAAGACTGGTTAAGTCATTTGCGTAAATGTTTGGGCGCCATCATATGATTCGAATTTTTATTTGTCATCGAAGCTAGCAATTATTTGCTAGTCTTGTGTGGTTCTGGAGAGCATTTGTTAGACTCCCAAACAGTATAATAAAACAGATTTGCAATGTTTGTATTTTCAAACTCCTGGATGGAGATAAACTGGATAATAATACTTATATATGTAAACGTATGAAATTTTTTTAAGTCAACAATTTTTTTTTATTCAATACGAAACATTAAAAAAGAAAATAAAAGCTGAAGGATACGCATGTCGATGAATAAAAGGAAAACAAACATTAAAAACCAATTACCAAGGATTTTATTACCAATAATTCAACCTACTAAATAGTTCATACACAAACACCTGTATGTTTATACAGATTTAATAATCTAATGCTTCAATGATTGATGGATGAAAATAGTTTATGAGATAAACAAATGTTATTTACGAGTGTACTGAAGGAGAACATCAATTCAAAAAGCTATCAAAGCACAGGTGAAGTCAACGGAAAACTCAAATACATTATTTATATGTCACCAAACCAAGATTTGACGACGGTAATTAAGAGAAAAAATCATTCTTCAATGCATGACAAACAAGGAAAAACCTGAATTCATACTCAGATATCAGAAGGCAGATCTAGTTCACTAAAAATAGGATATACATAAGGAAATATCACATTTATTTAAAGAAAAGACTCAAAAAGATTTCGCAATTTCGATCTTTTGAGAATGATAAATCACTTCAATTCCCTCTTTCTACATGAACAATCCTTACTCTGTAATACAAATATGTGCATTTAAGGAATTTGGAAGACCACTTCCTTTTCGTCTTTGTACATGTATGATAGTAAAAACCTATTTCAAATGCAATATATCTCGTGTATTCCATTCCGTTTTACTTACTGTAAAACAATGTTTTCTAGATATTTTTGGATATTTGAATCTAATTGACAAAAAAAGACAGGTATCGCAATTATGAATAATTTGTCGAAGGTAACAAGGAAATAGAATTTAGGTAAAAAAAACAACTTTATTTTTTATATATATTGTTTTTAACAAATGTAAACGAAAACCTAACTAAATCAAATCATTTTTAAAGTCTCTCGGAATAAGGTCTAGAGAAGTTTTACTGCTGTTATTTTTTTTTCAAAAACTCTAGCAAGAATTTATTTATTATTTAGGATGCTTACTCTACCGGTGCACCTGGGCCATGCTCCCATTTTCAGTGGAGTCCGAGTTGTTCATTTGCTTTTGTTACTTTGTATGTATGATTTTAGTTACTTTATGTTCTTTTTTGTGTATGTCTGTTTTCATGTCTGGTCTTTGTCCCTGGCTTGCATTCTTTTGATTACCGCGATAACCTTGATTCCCTTGATTACTCTTTAACTTTCCTGAACAATGACTTTGAGATTGAAAGAGTAACCAAGGAAACCAAGATTTTAGGGGAAATCAAAAGACTGCAATGACAAAGACCAGCATGGCAAACAGATACATACGACAAAGAACATAAAATGAATATAATAATACAAACAAAGCAACAAAATTAAGTGAATTCGGACTCCACTAAAAACTGGGATATATAATATTTGGTTTTCAAACAAGTAAAATTTCTACTAATACCACTAAATGTATAAATAGCCCAGCCAACTAGTCAGTACCAAATAAACGTATAAATATCGTGTTAAATTTAGATAACAAATGGCATAAACAAACTAATTTCGTCACATATTGACACTTAAACAATACTATATGATATTCGATGTTTTTTTTAGAATGTTAATAAGAAATATATACAAAGTCATTCAAGAACATTGGCCCTAAAGCCATCTAAATGGAGGTAATGTATTGGAGGTTTTGAATGCATACTCTATTCATTCTATCTAATTTTATAATGAAAATAATATTTTTACAAGAAAAAAAAATGAAATAATTAATGAATACAAAACAGACAGATATTTGGTTGATGCCCATGGTAATGTCCTCATCAAATTCATATGACTCGAATTTCTTGCCTAAAATGTTATTTTTCATGTATCAAAATAAAGATATCACGAAAATGAAAAAGAAAAAAAAACAATTAACATTAATATTATAATAAAAGGTTGAGGAAAATCAAGAAAAGCTACCACAAATTGAGATAACACTTGAAAGGGATAAAAACATAGTAAAAAGTCAAATATGTACAACCCATTATGTTTCAATACATCTATATAATCAAAGCACTCAGCCGGTTGTTTAAATTGTCAAGGTGCAAATGTTTCGACCGATTGAATTATTTAATGTATGACTGGCAAGTGTTAATGGCCTTGTGACAAAAAATGTTCTTTTCAATGTACTGAGGGAGAACACATTAGTTGCAGCTGTCAAATCACAATTGAAATCAAAGGAAGCATCGAATTCATAATTTATTTTCAACAGCCCCGCCTATCATAAAAGAAAACTTTGACAATTATTATTATATAATATATTACAAACCCAAAATTTAAACAATAATTCATAAATGGTAACATTTTATATTTCAAATATACCTGAGTATTAAAATCTGTCGAACTGATTATTATTATAAGGACCTCACTATCTATCTAACTCCACTGAAAAAAAAGAAATTCAATCATTATTGAGCATGTCTTTGGTAAAGTGTCTCTTTTATCGTGTGCAGTTAACCCATCGTTGTATTTAAAAATAGGCTTTAGCATCAAAGGCACAAAGTTACAAAGTCATAATTTTACATATCTGAACGTATTTATGAAACAGCTGTTTTAAATATATTTAGACCAAAACGTTGTCTTCCATATTATATAGGCCACATAACGGTCATTACACTAATTGTGATAAGCGAATTCACCAGTTGACAAATTATTAAATATAGTCTTTACTATAGGAATAACCTGTATTTTATTTTTATGTAAAAAAGTAATAACCATCACTAAACTATGTAAATTGTACAGCCAATGGTATAACGAGAAGTACAGGAAAATGTAATCGTTATAGAAATAATGTAGACGATGAGTACCATTTCATAATCGATTGTTCAACTTCTCAAAGTTTAAGAAGATAATATATAAAACCAAAGCTTTCAATTGGCAAAAATATCCACGAATAAATCAAAAATAATGAGCACAAACAAGATTAAGAACTGTGTCACTCGTGTAAATTTATTTGTAGATTTATCAAGATTAGATCCACAATGTGAAATCTATCGATAATTCTACAACAAATACAGTGTCACAAAATGTTGCTTGTATATGTTTAAGTTAAGTTATATTAATATGAATAAAATGTACTTTACACCTATAGTTTAAATTGATTTTGGTAATAAAGATGTTTACTTTAAATTTAGTTTGTAGCCACTGGTTCAATTACGTTTATGCACTGTCAAACTTAAAAGGGTATCATACATTTTTTAAGAGTTACTCGATGAACCGACTTGCCAGACTAAACCCCCTACTCGAGTCATGAATATATTATAGTATGGACTAAGTTTGTTATTTAATTACTATTGTAATAAGGACAATTTTTGATAACTCATTCAAAGAATACTGCAAACCAAAACAAGTTATTCAGAGAATGTCACATTTCTTTATATTTCAGAAGTAACACACTTCCTAATCGGATGAAAAAAATTGTCCATCATCTCATTTACCAAATTTTGAATATGACTGTGATGTCATCAATCTTTTTAATGAATTACTCTTAGAATTCTAATACTAAAATTAAATTATCAGGACTGACTGCCCGGGATTGAGGTTTTTTCTTCAAAGACCGTAAAAAGTATGACATTCATACCTTGAATATTTTTTTTAGGTTTTGAATCGAAATAATTGATAAAATTGACCACGGATTTTAAATGACTCTTTCTGGTGAAAAATGTGTAACGAAAATGTCAGAACATAATGGTCCACGAAATAAAAAGTATTTTTTTTAAACAGAAAATTCAAATGTATATGTAGGATGACTAATTTGAAAGAGTGAATAACCAAAATATGATCACGGGTGCCGAAAAACGCCTATATTTAACGAGTGTGCGAAACTTGTTCCGCGCGCACGTGTAAAATCTTAATGCATTCATGGCACCAATGATCATATTTTGCTTATTCATGATATATGATTATCCAATTTAATATACAGATCTCCTCCATTGTTCTTTGCATTATCCAACAAAACAAAAGAATTTAATTTTGTGAACGGCGGATTGATATGTGACGCTTAGCGGGGAAAATCCGAGAGTGAAATTACGCAATTTTTTAACCGTGTAATTATCGTTTTATTTACACTGGGAACATTCGATAAATCACTGCTACCTCTATATAATACTTTTTTGCTCTACAATTTGTTATCAGGATAAACAATTGATTATCCTAACTTTTATATAGATTTCCTCCATTGTTCTTTGCAATTTCCAATATAAATGTTAAATTTTGTGAAATGCGGAATGATATGTGATGTTAGTGGAAAAAGTCCGAGAGTTATTTCACAATTTTTTAATCGCGTAAAATATCGTTTAATTTATACAAGTTATTCTTTGTTGTGCTGAAAATCTTATTTTACTAACATCCTAACAGAACATAGATGGACTGACATGATATTTGCTGCACAAAAAAAACTGGGAGTATTGACCAGGTGCACTGATAGGGTAAACGTCCTCTATTATACTGGATGTCAACCATTTATTATCTGTTACCTTTTTTTTTTTTTTTTTTTTTTTTTTTTTTTTTTTTTTTTTTTTTTTTTTTTTTTTTTGCTGTTGTTGTGCAGCCATAATCATAAATAGCAATATTTGTTTTATATGTTTAGCAAATAAATAAGTCCTTTATTGAGGTTTTTCATACCGAAATAATGTATTTTAAATCATTTTAAAATGAATTATGTTTATTCATGTAAATTATCCTAAAGAACATTTTTAAGCTAGTTACATTGACATGGATTTACTGGACAAAAATCTTCATATCGTTGTTAAGTATCTATTGAAAGTAACTCATTGAATGTTCAATGTTTAATCGGATACTAGAAAGCATCGTTAAGAAAATAAACGTATATTTTTGTTCGTTTTCATATCGATGGGATGATCTAATTGGTAGATCAATAGCATGAAAAGTATATAAATGTTAAAACGTGACAAAAGTTTTTTTTTTACATTAACACATAAAGCTTAAACGAATTTATCAAATCGAACTGTAAAAAACATGTGATAACGGAGTAAAAAATATATTAAGTATTTAAATTAACCGTCCTTTTACAAATATTGTTTTTAACGAATGCGTAAAGGTCGGGACAAATTGAATAATCTCTTTTATCACTGACTGGCAGGTGATAATGGTCTTAACGACAAAAATGTTATTTACAATATTTTACAATTGTATTAGAGAAAATTCAGCATTAGTAACGGCCATCAAATCTCAAGTGAAATCAAGGGAAACCAAGAAATCATTATTTATGTGTCATTAAGCACACATTTATAGTTATGAAAGGCATTTAATAATGTATGATAATCTTGGAAAAAACCCCAAATTTTTTTTAGTTGTCAAGAGACAGACATAATGTTCAAAAATACAATATATGGCAGACAAAGACAGAAATGACCATGCTACATATCAATCTCTGCAGACCTGTAAACGCTTCCGGATCTACTTTGTATCATCTGCTATTTTATTGGGTTTGCAATATAGTGTGTGACCCAATCACAGGGCATGAGAACTTGTCATTACAAATCTGCAAAGAAGTTACTGATACAGTGTGCTAATTTGGATAAAGGGGCGGGGTTTAGCACTGAGTGCAAAAGAATTGTAAAAGCTTAGAACTTGCAAACATACCCTCTGTGCAGGAGATACCTAGAAATATGATTACGAATTCACATACTGCTGAATTGTACATCATATACGCTGTATTATATTCATGTAGATATAAGAACAAAAACATTATTTTATTTATATTAATTAAAATAAACGCGCATTCCCGTATAATTTTCAGTAGAAACCCGGCGTATCGTCTTCAGTTTGTTATAGATTTTTCGTTGAAAAGTTATATCCAGTTAGAAATTTATTTAGGGGTGAAGAGAGGCGTTAGTAAACTTAAGAGGCATGTTTGATTTCAAATTCTCAAAACAGTCTTGGTGGTTTTTGTTAAATTTCAATCTGACTGACTTATGACAGGGGTGTGTCTAATTAGCTGTTAAGTGCTATCAATTTCAAACATCGAGTAATAAACTATGTATACATATAGATGCCTATAATCAATTTCGTGGACTCAGTGAGAAGCTTTGAAGATTGACCTACTGCTTGTTAAATTACTTTTATATTGCTGATTCAGTGGTTTTTGTCTGTTAACACACTAAATAATATCTTTTTTTCTTTACAAAATTAATTGAGAAGAAGTGTAACATTCAGACATAACCCATTAACTTTGTAGTTTGATATCCAAATTGTCTTTGGTTGTACATATTTAACATATTTGAGGCCATTTTCTTCAGCATTTTGTTAAAATTGTATTATATTTACCGAATGAACTTTTGAGCACAATGATGTTTCTAGAAAACATATATTAAGTTTAATTTGTTACATTTATTTAAACAAACATATTCTCTTATTTATATCTACTGAGCGTTATAAGACACACCGTTCCTCACGTTTGATTGAAGACATATCTTAGAGAAATCAACAACAAAATATACAATTACAAGAATGGCAATTCTTACAAATTTGTTGTGTTAGTATACAATTCAAAATATTTGAGCACTTCCGAACATGACAAAAGGAGTTGCTATTTGCAACATGTGTTCAGTCTGCTACAATTTCTCATTGACAACATATTGTCAATTGTGGAGGGTCCTTTTTCTACAAATTATCGGCATTCCAACTGGCACACACTCTACACCAGCCTATCTGTTCTTGAATTATAACTAGTTTCTCCCAAATCTAATGAAAGACAACAAGGTAAAGAAGCTTGATTTTGTTTTTATTTCACATATCGATAGATGTCGAAATGTATTCTCCCCATTAACAATTCTAAATTTGGAGGATAACTTCCGTTCACCTATCCACAAGTACGAAATCAAAGATATTATTGAAACATCTTTCTCCTCCATGTCTCTAATTTTGCTTCAATTTTCATACCGCTTGACCAATGTGGAAACAAAATGTTCGATTGTCTTAGAAATCGAAAATCGACTCCATCTTAAATTGCCTTGATTACCATTGTAGTTATATTTCAGTTAAATGAGAAATTTTTGGTGTTTTCTTACGTTAAATAAGAATTAAGAAGGGACTCGGAAAGATTTGTAGTGAAAAACACTTTTGAAATCGTCAGATTTCTTTTGTTTGGAATATTTGCGTTTGTGTGACGTCAACATGTTTCCGACGAATCGGAATCATAATGTTTCGCGCGCTTTTCATTTTTTGGTATTTTTTTTAGTATTTAGGGCATTAGAGACACAGAATCTACACTCAAAGCTTGTTGATTATAAATTTCTCAAATCTCGTGAAATAAATTTTATAGTTTGAATAACTCGGCAAGCATTGCTATCAAAACTAAAAAAATTATTTCACTCGGTATGAAAAATTCCATAATCGTTATTGTTGTAGATTCTATATTTATAAGACCTTTTCCTCGAATTTGACGACAGTAGTCAAATAAAATATATATGAAAAACGATTTTTTTTTAAATTATGAACTGTATTATGTGTATTGATATACATGTGTAAATGATGTTTATATAGATGTTATAATATGCTATTGCTAGTAGCAACTATTCTGTCTTCTTCAGTACAGTTCTGTCTTGAAATCAAGCAGAGGCGTATATTGATTGATTCGTGCATTTTTCAATCGAAAATATTCCTTCAGTAGGCCTAAAAGCAGAATACAACAATACATGTAAGAGTGCGAATGTAAGTTTCCCAATGGCGGTATAAACACTTTTAAAATTTAGTTGCTGTCGTATACAGCAAAGTGCGGTAACAATTCCAGCCATTATCGCTACATTATAACCAGTCAAAACACATTTCATGATATGTAACAGATTCACGAACATAGGAATAGTTTTTTAGGACGTTACAAATGCATTGAATAGCTTCATTATTTATCTTGAGATATGTTGGATCACTCCTTGCCTGTTTTTAAGACAGAACCATACTCAAAGTTTGAGACATAGGCGTTGGGATCAAGGTTATAGTAATATGCATAATATTTCTTATTTAAAAATAGTTTGCTTCTGGCAAAAAAAAACTTTATTGAGGGATTTTTTATCATATCATAAATGTATATTTTGTACTGTTTTGACAACTGATTTTATCATTTTTTCCAGCTTGCAATTGCTTAGCCCAGTAATCGTAGTTTATCACTGTATTTTACTAAATAAAGGCGATGGCGAATAGACTCCTATACTTTTAAGATAGCGAGATACTGTATATGTCGTGGGCGTAGAAACAGTTATAAACGTTTCGACATATAAACATTATATTATTTTCTATCAGTACGCCTTTTTTTAATTTATGTTACATGCAATATTTTGTACCGTTTTACGATTTTAATTACGAAAGAAATATTAAGGCATCTCTGGCATGTGAGAGATGGGTGAGATAAGAAAATTCCACGTGGTATCAAACGTGAAAAAAAATTAATTCAAACGCATATCCGAATGTAGTTAAAGTATTGTTTTTTTTTAAATACGAAAAAAAAACGAAAAAAGTGAAATAATGTGAATAGAAAATGTTATAAAAGGAAACCCATTCTTGTAGTGATATGAGATGCACAACATTCTTTCAGAATTGAATTTTAGTTGAAGAATGCCTTGATCATTCAAAATTCTGTTATTGGCTATAATGTTACGTTGAATAAAAACAAAGTCAATGACTGAACATGAGATTTTTTTAAACAAACCTGCTACCAGATAGTGATGAGAGTGCCTTATGTAATTCTATCAGCATAAATCATATGCAAGGTGTTAAATTTAGTTATTGTGTTCTAGGGCAATGAAATCACACAATGAATCACCATTAAAGGATGACGGACCACAAACGAAACAAGTAATTGTTCAAACTGGCATTCGTTTTTCGTGTTTTGCTTTTTTTTGTATAGACTCATATATCATGCATATTGTATCTTATATTTGTATGATTTCTTTCTTAACACGGCGTTATGTCCGTTTGTATGTGATTTATTTTGCTGTGAGTGTTTCCCGAAAAGATGTTTACATTTTCATTTTAAATATTCAATCTTAATTTGTGAAGGACTGTGCATTCTTTTACTCTTATTCTGATAATTTACCAACTTGAAAATACATCAAGCATCTTCAGATTTGTCAACTTTTTACAACAATTGATAATTCACAGCTGTATCCTAAATGACCAGAAATAAAACAGCTCCTATAACCGTTACCAGGCAAGACACTCATTTAAGTTGCCTGACATATTAACTGGATCAATTGTTGTATTAATCATTTATAGTATCGATGAATACATTATTCCGAGGCCGTCTTTTTTTTCCAAGTGAGCGCAGAATGTCGTTTTTGTGTGTGTGTGTGTTTGTTTGTTAGTTTTTGTTTTGGTCTCTTTTATTGTGATTTCCAAAATATCTGCAGTTTACCCTATTACATTGGTCGAATTTATGATTTCTCTGTAGGGTGTTTAGTATTTAATTAAAGAAAAAACTACAAAAATCTTGTCCGAAATAATGAACCGTTTCAAAATGTTTACATTTGTGCATATTTGAATTCCTGTCGATTTGGATATTAAAGATGTCAGATCGAATGTCGCCATCGACAAAAATTCCTTGGAGATATTTATAGAACTAGAGACTTTTGAAGATTAGGCTCAACTTAAATTTTACTTCGAAAGATGTTTGTATGTGATTTATTAATATAAAGTTCTTGGTAGAGATTCCTCATACTTTGTAGGAAATAATTCCAAATCATATTCCAAATATACAGAGGAAGATGTTTACAAAATGCCGGAATTTTTAATCGACAACATATTTGTCCAGTGCGGTGGACGTGTTTTGCTGACCTATTCCTATTCCTATGTAGAAACTAATTGCAGTTATAAGAACTATACTGCTACCATTCTCTCCAAAGGAGAGATTGTGGAAAACTAAAAATCTGTGCTATCCTCTATGGATGGAAGTTACTCCTTAAAACACCGGAATTCAAAATATTTATATCAGATTATCATTTTGTTGTTGTCATTGTATTTTCTGCTACCTGGCAGATACAATATTTCTCTACAAATCACGCAGTGCATAGATTGCTTAAAGACCTATTTGATATTTTACATTTAGTAATTCTACCTTTTACTTAGAACCCTGTTCATTCTGTAAAAGTATTAAGTTTCGAGATGTACTCATTTACGGTAAATATAACACCGCAAAATTGACTTTTAACACTACGTATTGCCAAATCGGAGAGAAATAGAATAAATTTGTAACCAATCCTGACACTTTAACAAATACTTATATTGAAGGTTCCCAGCCAAAACCATGCGTCTGCAAAATCTATGAATGCATTAATGAATCACTTGTTATTAGATATAGCTATACTTTACAAATAGTTTCAGACAGCAAGATTTTTCATATTCCAATTTAAAAAAAAGCTTAAATGGGGTGGAACCCTACGAATATAATTATGAATAAAAATACGAGTTTAAAATTGTCATTTTGAGTAATTGATAAATACCAAAATACATGAACCAATGCTATGTATTGCATATTTCGATCTTGTATGATGTACACGTGTTTCAAGGATTACCATTTAATTATGATGGTTGTCTTCACCAATAAACAAGAAATGTTTATGATGTTTATATTTAATATAGAAACTTCTCACCTTGAAGTTAACCTCGATGGTAATAAAAGATATTTTTGCTGTTTAAAGTGTTATTTTATATTTTTCCTCATTGACAAAATGATGCAATACGGTACATGTTCAAAATGTTTGATTTTATCAATTCAGGATGTAACAAGATTTTTTATTTCAGTAATTATTATAAGACATAAGAAAGGCGACAAAAGCATTAGCGTGATAAGTTTTAAACATAATGTCTCAATGTTAAAAGCATTTCAAAAAGCATTCAAGGACAGGTGATTTTGGTGAACATAGATTCATTTGAATATTATGCTTCACAACGTAGGTATAAACTGCTTATTATTCTAGAGCACCTGAATTCATACTTTTTTCCTGATGTGTGATTTGTAATATGTGTGCTTTCCTTTTTGTGTACTCGTTATTGCTTTGTCAAATGATTTTACCTCATTCCACATTCCGTATCACTCTTTCAAACAGAATTACTAAAAGCATTCGATGAGAATAATTAATTGGAAACGTTGAATATCCAAAATATGGTCACGAGTGCCAAGGACCGCCTAGATATAATGAGTGTGCAGAATTAAATCTAAATGCGTTCTTGACACGGGTGGTTATATTTTGGTAATCCACGATAACCTATTTAATATCCTATTTATTATACAGATTTTCGCCCCTAATTGTCACTATTTTCTAGATAAAATTCATTTTTTTAAACGGTGGATTGATATACATGTTGTGAAGTTTTGGCAGCAGAAAGTGCGAGTGTTAAATTACTTTATGTATTTCACAATGTGAATTATCATTTTTTTTTACACTGGAATCATCCAGTAAATTACTGATATTTATTTTTTAAAAGGCAATCCGAGGTAGAAGAAGGAGGTAACCTGTGGACAAAACAACAGAGTGCACAAATGCAGCAAGAGTAATCAAGGGAGCCAAAATTCTAACGGAGATCAATAGAATATAACTAGGGATAATAAAATAGACAGAGAAAATACCAAGGAACGTGAATTAGCCAAAATAAAACGTACAAGGAAACGAAAGTAAATGAGAAATTCGTTAAAAACGTGTAGCATAGACAATATACACTGGTAGGTTAAATTAGTTTTAACATATCTTTGAAAGACAAAAACGTGTGACGAATCAACTGAGGAACGATCTTACAGAAGGCTGCTTGATGGTATATTATTGTCTTTGCTAGTAGATTATAAATTTTCAAGGAACCTTTTACTTTATGTGTTTTCTTATTTTTTTCCACATTTATATTTTCTTCAAATTCATGATTTCACGTCTTCTCTTATGAACCTAGTCACCTTGACCGTTGGCCTCCACCGATATCTCTTTTTAGTATTCCAAAACAAAATGTCGCATGCATTGAGCTGTCGTAATTATATGATATTTAACTCGCCACTTAAATTTGCATTTTTTGCCAAAGAAAGACAGGAACCAGGAAAAAGACACTTGAATACTTACATCAAATTCAAAAAAATGAAGAAACACAATTTTTGAATTATTGTCGACTCCTTTCATTACAAAATTAAAAACAACAACGCGAGGAAGCCATCAAGATTCTCTATATTGTTCAAAGAACGGAGGACAATAAACATAATTGGCTGAATTTGCGAGCATCTATTCTTTGTTCTATTCTAAATGGTAATTGTTGATTGTCATATTGTGTTTTATTATACTATCAAAGACACTCCACTTTCTATTTGAGTTTCATTTTATTGAATGTGGACAAAGGAGTTATGCCTTGTTGCTGTCTGATCGAGAACTTCAAAATGGTTTTATTTTTGTTATATTAATATCCGTAGTATTGGAAGTGGCGGACACAAAGTTTAACTGCTGAAAATTTGTCTTAAAAAATAATTATCTAAGATTTCAATGGATCCACATATGGGCGTTTGCAATATCTGAAAAATGACCTACTTACAGACTTACTCACTTAAACAAACATGTGTTTATCTTGTAGTTATTATTTGATGTCCGCCTTATTTTATGTATGACATTAAGCCAGACAGGAGAGATCAGGGATGTTAGGCACGCCAAAGACATCCAAAAAACTTTGCTGGCCAGATATTATTTACTCATATAAGACAAGCTATATAATGACCTGAAAGAAAATCTAGGAAACGAGAATACAGGTTTAAAGGTGTAGGGGCTTTAAAAGACTAATCAAGGGAACCAAGGTTATAGCGGTAATCAGAAGAATGTAATCCAGTGACAAAGACAAGACATGGAAAACAGACATACACTACAAATAACATAAAGTAACTAACATCATACATACAAAGTAACAAAAGCAAATGAGCAACTCGGACTCCACTAAAAGCTGGGAGCATGGACCAGGTGCACCGGTAGGGTAAGCGTCCTCTGTTTTTCTAGAAACACCCGCTATGAATATTGCCTTAAGTTATTTACTTTGTTGTAATAACATATTAACACATTAAAATATAAGGAACAATAATATTTTGTGGCTTTAGTGTATTGTAATGATGTCATAATGGTGCCACAGTTTTATGTCACTAAACAAAACTGCTGAGAATTGTAGATTTTTGTTTGTTTGTTTGTTTGTTTTTTTTTTTTTTTTGTTATTGGTAAACTTCAAGCAATTGCTCTGTCCTTTCAGTGCAAAAAGTATTAGAAGTCTTTATGTTCTCTCATTTGTTATGGATTCAAGTATCCAAAATCACAATTAACTTAACAAACACTGTATAATTTATTTTCAGTTGTTTTAAGACCAAAAAGATCATTTCTCCTATGTGCATGTCTACAAACGGGTACATGTAACCGCTATTGGTTAAGTTTAACCATACCTAAATAACCAAATTCGTTTTGCAATTACATTCTGAAAAAAACCATAACACGAAAAATTTTAATCGCGATCTTGATGAAATATTTAAATAGTGAAGAAAGATAAAAAGGGGAGACAACCCTACCAGCTGTGACAGGAAGCCAAAAGCGATCTAAAGATCGTCAATGAGCTGCAATAAGTTTAATAAATCCTTTGAAGCGAAAAATACACCCGTAAAAGAGTAAGATAACCCTGATCAGGAAGTAATAGGAACACAGGAAAAAAAATATGTATGCAAGATTAACAAAAAGGACTAAAATATTAACTTAAATGCAAATAGTATTCCAAAAGAATAATAGTAATTTTATCTCAATAATCATATTTGCACGACCTTCCACTATAAAATAATATATATATTGACATATCCATTGAATAATGTTGAAAAACAAGAAATTAAATTCCAATAGATATCACTGATATCACTGTTAATGTAAGGACGGTTAGGAAGATTAAGATCCTATTATGTCTGAGCTGATATAAACATCGCTTTGTGAATAATAACCGATTTTCTTCCTTAAAAATAAAAGAATACCATTCACTTTCAATTTTTTATCTCGACACTGTCGGTATGTTTTCGCCCTTTAATCTTAAAGACGCTCTTCCATGGAAACGCAAGTCACCTGATCGCAATTATGTTTCTTGATCGGCTAAATAATGATAACTTAGTGGCGTTCGAAAAAAAACTGTATTGAAATATGCGAGCTAGGTGTTATATTTCCTGAATGAAATCTAGAAAATAATAAATAAAAGATAGAAATATTACTGCGTCGGTTTTCTTTTTTTAAGATAATACTTGTTTATTTTACTTTCAAATGCTATGATTAAATTTGACTTTGACTTTTAAAAATCTTGTGAGTATTGTCTGAAATTTTCACGATAAGATGAACACAAATAAGTTAAGTCATGACTTTATCCTCGGGATTTGGTTTTTGTATGTTTATTTTTTGTTTTGTTTTGTTTTGTTTGTTTGTTTGTTTTTTGTTTGTTTGTTTTTTTTTTTTGTTTTTTTTTCTTGCTCGAGATCAACTTTAATTTACTTTTACTGAGACATAATTTTCAATAATTCCAGTACTTATTGTTTAAGCGATTCAGTTTGACTGACTGTTTTTGATGAACGGATGTTTGTGTATGACTTTATGACGCGGTACAACAGCCTCTTCGTCCAAAATGAAATTAACCACAAATAGTTTCAGTGGTGATAAATATATTAATTTGATCAAACCTAATATGAGGCTAATAAAGCATCAAAGAGTTTTTGTTAACTGAGTTCATTCATACTTTATTTATGCAGTTACCCTATAATTTCACACTTGTAAAGCAATTTCTAATAGGTTCGTTTGTTTCATTCCAAACAAGACTGGCATACAATGGAAAACAGTACCTCCTTGTGATCTTCCCATATGTACTTACTAAATTGATATTATAGTAACACACAGAGGCAATCATAATGAAAATATTCATATTGATAAAGACATTTTAAGTGTGTATGGTTTTAATTCTTGATCATTTGAACGCATCAATCTATGGGATATTTTTGTGTATACATGTTTGTATGAATAAAATCAATATGACAAGAAGAACCCCATTCATGGCTTGTATTTGTAACTTTGATTGTTTGAAATGTTGCATTTAATTTCGAGTTCTAATGGATTTATTTGTGTTAAAATGTATATCATATGTATAGGAAAGAGTAATCCAGGGAAACAAGAATTTAGCGAAAATCAAAAGAATGTAATCAAGGGAATTAGTAATATAATATACATTGTGTATTACTTCAAATAAACCGGGGGTGGGTCCAAAGATTGAAAGAGGTGGTTGGACTTGAGAAAGGAGGGAGATCCAAAGCTATTTTTATCTCGTTTTTTTCCTAATTGCGCATGAAATTAACCAATTATTCCACTAAAAGGGGATTGATTTCCAACTCCGCCAACATGATGATACATGTTAACGAATTGAATATAAGTCAAGCTTTGTAGTTTAGTTAGAATCTATGTCACTAGAATAATCAAGCCGAAGGTCTTTGGCATGCTAACAGGCTAGTTTGCGTTTTATATACCTATAGTATATTTTTAACTTTTTAAGTTTTGGAAGGGTTTCATACTTTGAAAGGATTTGCAGTTAATTAGTTAGGAGAAGGATAGTGTTTATGAAACACAGGATATGGATATCCTGGTACTGTTTATTTTCTGCGTATACAAAAATGCACAAAATTATGATTTTAAGTACGACCAGGTAACAAGCTATCTCCCATAAAATCAAATGAATGTTGAATGATTGTCTAATGAAATTGATATGTAAGATATGTAAGTGTAAATTAAAAAAAAATGATTTGTATTTCTGAATATTTTTATGCATGCAGATCACAGGCGCGGATCCAAGGAGAGACCAGCTTTTGTTTGTTTTGTGTTTTGTTTATTGTTATTTATTTGTTAAAATGGACAAACACAACAAAAAACATAAAGTAACTAAATTAAACAAAAGTAAATGAGCAACTTAAACTGGAAGCATGGACCACGTGCACCGGTAAGCTTCCTCTGCCTTTTTAGAATCACCCGCCGTGCTGCTAATAAAAAGTCAAGTCCGGGTTTAGACGAAAGAGGAAAGGAAACATATGACACGTTGAGCAAATCAGTTTTCATGGCGCAGATGGATACACTGTAACAATCCACGAGTTCATGATGACGACCATAAAACCTTTGTATTGATGACTTCAATCTGGTCAAGAAGCCTAAATTTAAGAGGTCTATCGCGATACAAAAAGTATGCGGAGTTACAACAAGCTCCCGCATAACGTATGGGTTGTGATATGAAAACTCCAAACGCAGGTGTTGAAGGGATGTTGCCACAGATGGAAGGAAAGTTGACAATTCTGAATGAAAAGTCATCACGTTTGTCGAAATGTTGGTCAATAGTTTTCCTTTACCATCGATCTCTAAGTGTAGGTCAAGATATGAGACTGACTTCACAGTGTCTGTAGTATCCTTTATCTCAAGTTCTTTGGGGTAGATCTAATGTACTAATCCCCGAAACTAGGATTGTTAAAGATAATACGTCATCTATATAGCAAAAACTGAGATTAAAGGATCTAGCTAAACGATAAGTAAATCCAAAGATCTCAGAAACAGTGTATTTATGATCCTGTTAGATCAGTAGTAACCCCCACTTAAAATGTATTCCTTCTAAATTATAATCTGGCGTCTCTGTATATCGTTTCACTTAAAAAAAACCATAACGAGTTATGTACATAGAGATATCAAACTCATGGCCATGAGAAGTGTCTTTTATTGATTCCGCTTCGATATTTATTAAAATCGGAAATCATGGATTAATTCCCTCGAAGAAGCGAACATGGAAGTGAGACAGTGAAAAATTAATTTTCCGGAAATATATCCGGACAATTTCTTATAATTTCCGGAAATGTATCTTGACAAAATCTTGACAATTAATCCAAAAATCAAACTATATGATATTTAATATAACATACCACACATTTACTGCAACTGAGAATTGTAAATCACTACACTTAGACTTCGTCTCGGACGATATTCTTTCTTCGTGTGGTTATCTATATTTTCGGACGCTTTGGCGAAACCGTTTATCGTCAAATTATTGGTTTTCTATTAGGGCCCAATTGTGCACCACTTATTGCGGATCTTCTTCTGTACTGTTACGAATCATAATTTATGGCTGGAATAAGTAAAGACCCTTCCGAGCAAAATTCAGTAGAAAAAAATAACAACACCTTAGATAATTTGGTGGATATTTTTGCTCTTAACAAGAATGTCCGTGTCTTAGTATTCATATCTATAATAGTAAACTTAGTACTAAAATTTACGATAAAAGGGAAGATTTTTCTATTGTAAACTATTTGTCTTAAGATGGTGACGTCCCCTTGTCACCATCATATGGTGCTTACATTTCACAATTAGTTCGATTTTCTCGTATTTGTTTCATATTTTAACGAAAATAATCTTTATATAACCGAGAAATTACTAAGTCAAGGTTTTTAATATCTTAAGCTCGTAAAAATATATAAGGAATTCACTTTCAAATACAGATGTACGTGTAAAGGTTTCTCCCTACCTTGGTTTTACGGTAATATTCTACGCAAAGCAAGATACTCACCAAATAAATTATCTAAACCTTACATAGGCTGATGTCGTTAAATTGTTAAGGATGGCATTTATTGGTATTAACATTGATTCGTTCATAGGGTCTTCACATAGAAATTAAAACTAAAACACTATATTTAAAAGCAGGTTTGTGCATGACAGGATGACCTATTGTGCTTCGTATCCCCGCACGGAAAGAATTGGTATCCATTTTACATACGATGAGGACATAACGTTTTGTAGGTTTAAACTGGTCTGGAGCTGTCATGTCTGTTAACTGATTATAGTCCTTTGTTTGTACATTTGTGTAATTTATATTCAGTATCTTTATTTCCGTTTCAACAAGGGACTCAGACCTTTTTGAACTCATTTTAAGATGTGTTTGATTGTGTAATATTTTTTCCACAGTGGTCGAATATTTAAGGGGTTGTTGTGATCAGGACAATGTACTTTGACCCCGCCGCCGCATTTTTTTTTATTTTCAAAGGATGACATTTACACGCCCAAAACCGCTTCAATTGGAAGACAAAGAATTCTTAATGACATACACGTTGTCAGTGGTTGGGAAGAAAATTTTGAGAATGAGTCATTTTCAGGTTTTTGGTAAGATATTCTAAATTTAAATAGGGAATTGGTTAATAAACCATATGAGTTTCTTTTAGGTGAAGATGCCATGAATAGACATGTTTCTTCGTTGAGCAAGTGTCGTATATCAATGGATTCTTTGAAAAATAAATGTACAAATGATACCTTGTAAATGCACAAAATGTGAAGAATATGACATACAAAATATTAACAATTTAACCCTCTAGAATTTAACAAAACCAGCAGTCTTGTAAAATGGTTGATTACGTATTTTTTGTGACAAAACCAATGAACAGTACTAGTATTCGAAAGTATGTGTGCCTTAAATTACAATAAAAAATAGTGGTGATTAGTCTACTGTATGTATCTAAGTTAACTGCATCATTAATTACATAAATATGATAAGCACATTTGACTCACAGCATAAGAAGTTCATTCAACTACTAAACCAACTTTTGTTATCAAAATGATCTGACTTGGGAAATCTGACCCATCTTTTAATTTCAAATACAGCATTCTTCATTGTGCAATGATCTTCATACAGCAAAACAAGACGTATTGTTATTAAATTGCTCGATTAATCAAATGTCGCATTATAGCTAATTAAATATATTGTAGTCATAGAGTTATTTGTCACACAAGAAAATCATCAGTTTTGCATTATAGGACAAGAAGAACTGCCTAAAATTTCCTATCTAATAATGGTTATTAAAATACCATTATTTATTTCATATCATAGCGGTAAGTGTCATGTCTCATGTAATCAACACTCCTTTTATGATATTTCTAACAGGAGAACAGAATAAAAGAGTAATCAAGGGAACCAAGGTTATAGCGGTAATCAAAAGAATGTAATCCAGGGACGAAGACCAGACATGGAAAACAGACATACACAACAAAGAACATAAAGTAACTAAAATCATACATACAAAGTAACAAAAGTAAATGAGCAACTCGGACTCCACTAAAAACTGGGAGCACGGACCAGGTGCACCGGTAGGGTAAGCGTCCTCTGCATTTCTAGAAACACCCGCCGAGTTGCTCATAAAAAGTCAAGTCCGGGGTAGACAAACGAGGGAAGGAAAACTATGACCCGTTGAATAAATGAGTTCTAATGGTGCTGATGGATACACCGTAACGATCCACGAGTTCATGATAACGACCATAAAACTTCTGTAGTGATGACTTCAATCTTGTAGCAACATAACCCTGCTCCAGAAGCCTATTTGTTAGAGTTCTAGCGCGATATAAAAAAATGTCCTTTCCGTGCAAAACTGTAGTAGCAAAATAATAACAATGATAGGCAAATTCGTGGCAAAGGTTAAAAGGAATAATCGAATGAAAGTCCATATTACGGTCATCAAAATGAGAAAGGGCATTATGCTAGAAATATTGTCCAAAAATATCAACTTTGTCCTCATACAGACTGTAATATCAAAATTGTTCATTACATAGTAAAAATTTACATATAATGAATAAGAATGTTTTGCGGCTTTGTTCATTAGAATGATATCAAAATGTTGCCACAATTATATATTATTTATAAAAAGTGTTGAAAATTGTAAATTTGCTGTTTGGGACATATCCAGAGATGTCTTCATCCAAGAAAAAAACTTTTTATTTTGACATACTAAATTTCATATTCAATGTTTTCCCTAAATAGGAATTTGTTTTCTTGGTGTGGGCTCCATTTCTTGCCAAAAATATGACCAAAAAGTGGCCAAATAAAACAAAATTAACAAAATATCTGAGTTATGGTAAATTTCAAGCACTTCTCGTCTCCTTTTTATGCAAGAATTACCAAAAGTCTTAATGTTTTCATTTGATATGGATTCAAGTCCCCATAGTTACAATTGAATCTTTGAACAATTTATGATTAAGTTTTAATTGTAATGTCTGCCAATGAGACATTATATCGCCCGTTCCCCTTTAAAAATTGCATTTCCATTTGATCCTCCAAATGAGTTGTACGAAATTAATTTCAATAAAACATAAACTGCACCATATGGGAAAAAAATCAGAAACAGTAATTGGAATTTGAAGAATTCGAGCATTATTTGTTGTTTGTTACGCTTATCCCGTGTCGCATTATTTTACTGTAATTTACGTCAGTCGTGTTAATGAGAATTTTACCTTCAAAATATGAGGAGAATAAATTATACAAATTATTGACATTTTTACGACAACAGTTACAGTAACAAAAATTATACAGGTCTTGAATGGTAAAAACTTCCTACTTATACAAAAAAACAATCCCTCATTCCCCTTCCTCCATTGAATCCCCATTGAATATTTCTTTTCAAATATTTACATTATCAAAGTCAATCACATATTTATAAATTCTTTTACATTGAAATTGTTATTATTTTCTTTTAATTTAATATATTATTTGCATCAATAAAACTATTAAAAAATCTAATTCCCCCATCCTTCTAATTTTACCCCTCCCCCTCCCCCTCCCCCTCCCCATTCCTAATTCCTCCATTTCCCATTCTCCATCCGCCAATTTCCTTTTCCCAATTCCCCATATACCATATAATTGGAAGTATTCCACATACAAGTACTGTGCCAATACTATGAGCTATGTCCAAACAGCTATCACGGGTTACTTATTTACGTTCGTTTTTTTTTATTTGTGTGTTTTGTTTACTTTAAGTTTTAACGTGTGTGTCCATTTTTTTTTGTCTGGTCGTGGTCCCTGGGATTTGTTATTTCTGATTATTGTTCCTATTCTGGTTATCCATTACCCAAAAATGAACAAGTACACTTTAAAAGGACGATAGTGACTTGGATTCACAACATGATTAATACATTTATATTTATCACATCCTTCTTAAAAGAAAACTGTTGAAAATGGGTATCACCCATTATGAAGAGGTAAATATCTCTAAATACTGGAAAAAGTAGTTATACAGAATGTTCAAACGATGATAGTTCCTTTGCTGAAACACCACCATGAACAGCTATATAGGACAGCAAAAAATAGAATAGCATATGCTATCTTTCTTTGTACAGATCGAGACAAATCAAGAAGTTCCCCTGTCTGATGTATCATTTCTAACATTTGTTTCAAAATGACTGATATGGATATATGTTTAAGAACGGATCTGCAATTAAAATGATGAACGGTATCACTAAAACGTTCGAAAATATAGATTACCACACGAAGAAAGAATAACGTCCGAGACGAAGTCTAAGTGTAGTGATCTAGCATATACTACCCTCAATTACAGTCAACTTGTGTTATATTATACAAAATATCATTATGCTCGTTTTTGGATTAATTCTCACGAAATTGTCTGGATACATATCCGTAAAATAATATTTTGTTTTTGTCTCTGTACCTTGTTGGTGTCATCGAAGGGAAATGATCAATGATTTCCGAGTGTAACAAATATCGCACCAGAATCAATAAAAAAGCATTGAAATTAAACAAAGAAAAAAACATCTCCCACGGTAATGGGCTTGTATTCTTTATGTAAAATGTGCTTTTATTTTTTAGATACATCTGGAAGCGAAGAAAAACATGTACTTGTCGTATACAACGCTAATGATTCTTTGAAACCTCGAAATTTTATACCCACAAATATGTTCTTTTGGCAGAATCCGCGAAAAAAAATGACAACGAAACTTAAATCGTTTACAGTATATGAATCAACTGTTTTCAGCCAATTAAAGCCATCGATAAAGTAATGTTTATCTGCCTCTACATCAGTTAGGTTGAGACAAACACGTATACTACATGTAATCGTTTATTTATCCTATTGGTGTCCACAAAATGTATTTTAGCTCATTTCTTTCATATTATACGATTTAAACTGTATGGGGTTTATTATCCTATGAAACAATTATATGCAACGAAATATTTATTTGTATCGAAGCAACATTGTTTTTAAGTAAAAGTGTTTGTAAGAATCAGGCAAAATGGGAAAAATTAGAAACATGAAACATTCGGTGTCAAAACCCCACCGATCTGGCAATGTGATATTACTCAAGGATACTTTCTCTTTTTCAAAAGACCATTATATGATCTCTGAATCACCAGTTTTACGCATACTTTTCAATAGAATTTTAGAAAAAATGAAGTTTTTGACAGAGTTATTTGCCTTTGAAATGTTCATTTTCAGTGCATTTCAATGAAATCGTGACTCAATGGTCCAGCATGATATGGAAAATCTGTTTTCCTTACTTCTGCGTGTGCAGTCAAATTATACTTTCAAAATGAAGGGTTTTTTTATACCATGGTTCACCCACTGCTTGATTTTTAAAGGGACTGACACTTAAAGAATGGTGTATGTTTAATCTTAAAGTAGATAGATAAATAAATAATTTAATATTGACAAGTTCAAAGTTCAAAAATGAAATTATTGTAATTTATGATATATTAATTTTTTTATAGATATCGTTTTCAAGCAAATTGATTTGATTTCACACTTTAATTTAATTGTGTTGTAAACGATACATTTCATTATCATATACATTTGTTGATTTTACCTTCAAAATTAATGTTCAAGTTTACCTGAACTTTTGACGGTTATGCCATTTTACAGTGAGGTCAATGAATGAAATTCTTTGGTTTTTAAAATTACTTCATTTTACACATGTATTCGGCTTACCAAGGTTCAAAATAATTTAATGAAGTAAAATATTGGGACTTTCAAAAGTGTTCGGTTTAGACAGGTTTTTTTTCTGTTTAGAAATGTTTCACTGATTTTTTACTATATGCCATCCGATATTCTGTGCCCGTCTAATTAATCGAGTGATTCATTTCTTATTACATAAGTGTTATAGCTTATTATATGACACGATCACTCATATGTTGATTTAGTAAGGCAGAGAGCACTTAGTTACTGTGTATCCATTTGCAACATGAGAACTGATTTGTTCAACGTGCCATAGTTTTTTCTTTCCTCTTTCGTCTTTTCGGACTTAACTTTTTAAGAGAAACAATAGCCTATAATAAACTTAAGTGTTCTTTTGATTTAACTTATCAAAATATTTTTTTGCAGATAAATGTTAAGATGTCTGCGTTATTGTCGTCAAATCTTATAATGCACAAATTGTCGTTTAGGGCAACTATTCAGTATTTCAGTACAAAAAGTGATTAATAAATTGCTGTTCATCTGCGGTTAGTCTATTCAAGTCACTAGGCTTTGAAATGTTAAAGAATTTGATGACTTTTGTTGGTAGTTTTGCTTCACAAAATGTGACCAATTAAAAAAATGAGTAATGCAATTATCTAATATAGTTAATTGCAAGTAATTGATAGAGATGTATGAAAGTGGGTATTCAAATGGTTTATACCCACTTGTCCTACATTTGTAAAAAAAAAAACATACATCCCACTTGTCCTGCAAAATTATTTTGACTAATTAGATAATTATGTTTTTATAAAGTGTTGGTAGTGTTAGAGTCTTTTCCATTAATTGGCAATAAATCTGTATCTAAAGTACAACAAAAAAGGCAAAATGATATTCAATAATTTAAAACAAATGTATTAACTAATGTACAAAAAAATAATGTATAATAATTTATTTTTGTTATTCAAAAAACTTACTATATATATATATCAAAATAAAAAAAAATATTACATAAATAAATGTTATAAGATATTATATATATACATATATATATATATGTATGATCAAAAGTTCTAAAAAATATAAATTAAAAAAAAATGCTAACTTATTTACTTAATCATCATAACTTATTGAATCTTATAATCATCATAATTAAGCACATCTTCAAGTAAGTTGTCATTATAACGAGCTTGGTATATCACTTTAGCTTAATTCTCTTAAGTTTGGTAATAGTTGAAAATTATTTTAATATTCTTAATGAGCTTGGCCTTTCTCATTCATATTAGTAAGTAATGTTCACATGATTATCTTATTAGCATGGCTTTGAATACTGTTCAGTATATGTGTATAAGCATAGAGAAAATTGGAAAATTCATCAGTCAAAATGGCTGATGCTCAGTTAAACGTTGAATTCGTAGAGAACACCAAGGGTGGAGAAAGTCTTGTCTTGCAAAAAAAAAACTCAGATATACTCACATTGTAGTGGACTACTTTATTGGAAGTTACAGTTGTGTGCCCCCCAAAAAAATCATTTCTAGAGCATTATATCTTCATTTAATTCATTCCATGCATTTAAAATATTTTTTTCTGTTCACATTTCATCTACATTATGGTTCCTGTACCAGCGTTTTTATAAGTCAGATAAAAACACAATAATTGAGTTCTTTGGGGGAAGAAAGAAACGTTTGCATAGAGTGGGAAAAACAAAAGAGAATGACAAACGTCAGGCATTGCCACGAACATAAAATGGGGATAAGTAAAACATCTTAGCCAAGGCATGTATTTCCTGAAGAAAAATGAAATCGCTAACATAACACATAAAATGGCCCAACATCAACGCGTCAAATGTATATTTATTGATTTGCGCCGCAACGTCTAAACATAATATATCTGTTTATCTTTTTTTTTTTTTTTTTTTTGGCTTGCAATGCCTTAAGCTTATGAAAAATGTAGTTCTTGAAATAAGTTAATGAAAAACAGCTCCTTCAGTATCTAAGGCCTAGCTCAAAGTTTAGGGAATAAAAAAGTATAGTCCGGATACGGAAATAAGATGGTAGTTATTTGTTCCGTACATATTTTTACTATTGAGTTTACTTATTTTGCCTGAATGTTTGTTTTGCAATAAATCGGCAACAATCAATTCTAATTGGGGTGGGAGAGGGGTGTAAGCGCTCTTTGAAACTTAGTTTAACCGTCCATTTCCATCGCTGTCCTAAGTCCAGATCATTGCAGATGTTACCAAATTTCCGTTTTTCCTTTGATATTGTCCTTTGTTATGTGCTTTGATGTTGTCACTTGTTATGTGCTTTGATATTGTCATTTGTTATGTGCTTTGATATTCTCATCTGTTATGTGCTTTGATATTGTCATTTGTTATGTGCTTTGATATTGTCACTTGTTATGTACTTTGATATTGTCCTTTGTTATGTGCTTTGATATTGTCCTTTGTTATGTGCTTTGGTGTTGTCACTTGTTATGTGCTTTGATATTATCATCTGTTATGTGCTTTGATATTGTCATTTGTTATGTGAACATTCATTTCAACTTTTCCTTTTGACAATATCACAAAAAACATTACTTTAGTTTCACTTTCTGATATAATCCTTTATTAACATGAAAACAAAACGTCTTCGAATACCTATCCCTCCTGTTTTGGTCTTTTACTGTCTCCTAGGGTTAAAACTTAGGTATTTATACTTCATCTTCCAGGTTTAAAAAGGCGAACTGATAAAATATCGTATAGCATGTCATTTTCCTCGATGACAAATTTCGCGATTTGATCTATGAATCGGGTATTGACTTTTTCGTGGTCTTTATTTTTCGCGTCCATTCATACGTTCATCGGTAGATGACTTTGTAGTAACTGGGCTTTTTTGCAAGCCTTTTGTTTTCGCGATTCCTTGGACTCCGTAAATATAGCAGAAAAATCTTGTTATACGGTATATAATTGTGCAATTATTGTAATGTGGCTTGTTTGGCAAGAACAATCAGTTTCACTTAGTTTCATCACCCCTTGTCTTTGGTTGATTTATTGAGTCGTTCAAAGAAAATACTCAAAATAGGAGTTTATGCATTGAATAAATAATTCATTATGTAAACACGTGATAACTTCTAAGGAAATGTAAAAATGATCTCCGCAAAATATATAGGAATAGCCTGAACTGTCACTGAGTATATAGGAGTAGCCTGAACTGTCACTGAGTATATAGGAGTAGCCTGAACTGTCACTGAGTATATAGGAGTAGCTTGAACTGTCAGTGAGTATATAGGAGTAGCCTGAACTGTCACTGAGTATATAGGAATAGCCTGAACTGTCACCGAGTATATAGGAGTAGCCTGAACTGTCACTGAGTATGTAGGAGTAGCCTGAACTGTCACTGAGTATATAGGAGTAGTCTGAACTGTCACTGAGTATAGTATTTGAATGTGATCTATAAATATTTTTGTCACTATGAAATAAATTGCTTTCTTAAAAAAAGAAATTTACAGTTCATATCAGTGGCGGATCCAGAGTTGTAGGTAAGGGTGCCCCCCAAAAAAAAATTTCTTGACAGGATCATCGGTGAGGATCAAGAAATCATACTAAATAATTAATTTTCTGGAATACTATTGAATTCTTTCTTAGTGTTTTCATGGTTTAACACACACAATTTTTCAACATATTATAAAAATTGCAGTTTTTAAGGTGGGGTCAGGATCCCCCGCCCCCCCCCCCCCCGGCTGTATCCGAACTGCATATGCTAAAGCGCTTCTTCTGCGTTTAATAGTAAGAGTAATCAAGGGAACCAAGTTTATCGCGGTAATCGAAAAGAATGTAATCCAGTGACAAAGACCTGACATGGAAAACAGACATACACAACAAAGATCATAGAGTAACTAAAATCATACATACAAAGTAACAAAAGCAAATGAGTGACTCGGACTCCACTAAAAACTGGGAGCAAAGAAGAAAGAACAATTATAGCAATGTTTTCAAATATGACGCCGTCAACCAAGTCAGCAGATTCAAATTAAATGTAAACCCAATTGAATGTATTTTCGTAAATACTTACTTTTGCAATTATTAATGTCAATCTCATTTGGCGGCTGTTGAAGTGCGTTCCAGAGTCTAAAATTTTCCAGAAAATGCATTTTAAAATAATCAAAGAAATGTTTTCACGGTTTTTTTCTTGCACGCAAAATTAGCGAATATAAATCGCTGACAAAAAGAAACCGGTTTACGCTAGTTGAGGGAAAAAAGAGTCATCAATGATGACCCTTGTGATAAAATATAAAGAATATATCGTAGAATTCAAAATTAAAGGAGATTCCTCTGTAAACGACACTAAGTTACAATAGAAACAGTTGGGTTTTCAGTGTGGATTAAAAAATTAAGAGTCAAAATTAAGGGAGATAACTCTGTAAATGATACAGAATCATTATAGAAACTATTGGATGTTCAACATAAATTATCTCCCAAAACGGACAGATTGGAATGAATAATTATGTATTTCATCGTATTGACCTATAAAGCAACGTCATAACAAAAATAAAGGTACGTAGACTTTTTAGCGGTGTATCATATATTACAGTATTTACATTATTCTTACAAAGACTTCGACTTAACTAATAAGTTCAAATGATACATTGCGGTATATACAAGTTACTGATTAATGTTTTGGTGTAGAAATGTTTCATTATGTTTTGTACTAAGTATAAGTTTTTGGTAGAATCAGGCAAAATGGCAAAACCCCACCAATCTGACTATGTAATAATATGATGAAGGTGAACCCTTTTAACGTTCCCGAAGAAACATTAATAAAAACAATTTTTTTGTCAGCTCTTATTTGATATGTTATACCTTCAAGTATGGTAAATTTTGTAATGATATATATTTGCCCTGAAGCATTATACTAATTGTCATGGTCTGACATGTCTATTGGCCGAAATGTGCGGCATTTATAAAGAATTATTGGTTTTCGTGGTCCGAAATGTCTTTGGGTCGAATTGTCCGGCACTGGTTAACATTATGGTTCGTAAAATTTGCAAAACACCTTAAAAGATTTCTTTTACTATGTTTAGTTTCGCTGCATTCTGTTTCATTTAGTATAGTTTAATTATGTTTTTATTACGATTTGATTCATTTTATCGAAATGTTTCGTTTCAATTCTTTCTTTTATCGATTATTTTCGTTTCGTTTTGGTTCTTTTTGCGTTTCGCAATTTTTATGACCCGAGAATTATGGGTAATATTGATGACATAATTTTCATAAACATCCGGGAGCCATACAGCAGACCCTATATTGAAAAAACCATGATTCGATTTGTGTTTAATTATCGAAACTAGCAAATATTTTTTCGAGACTGGTTTGGCGCTCAATCGCACATAAACAAGTATACGCAAATGAAGCTGCCATTATGCTGTTTTTCAGCTAATGAAAATGCAGGTACAAACCGGATATTGATGTTTTTTCTTGTCGTAAGTATATAGAACCAAGTTAATAATACAACCATAAACGCTCCTTTCGGGGGCGTATCACTCAAAGATACTTTCTCTATTTGAAAAAAACCATTAATTGATCTCTGCATCACTCTATTTGCTCAGAATTTTTTTCAATACAGTGTTAGAAAAATGAGTTTTTGACATAATTATATGCCCTTGAAATGTTCATTTTTATTGCATTGCAATGAAATCATAACCCAATTTACCAAAATAACATAGACAATCTTGTCTATTTCCATTTCTCTTATGGTTACAAATAGTCAAATTAAACTTTCAAAATGTTTTTTTTGTTCATACCATATTTCACCAACTGCCTGATTTTTACAAAAACTGCTATTTCAAATAAAAATACATGTAAGATCGGCTTAGAGAATATATAGTACATCTAAAAATCTAGGATATCAATGAAATACCAACTTCCATTTCCACTTAAGCTTATTAGAATAAATCATTTATTAGTCATCATCGTCTACAATATTTTTATTTCCCTTTTTCAGGAAATCGCACAAAATACAAACATAAAGCATAAAAAAATGACAACCAATTCAATTTTCAGTTCATGAAATAAGGAAAATATATGATCAGTATATCGAAAACGCGACAACATTGTCAATAAACAACTGTGATTTGATCTTATATCAATTTACCTAACAAAACACATCATTCTATAGCAAATTTATGGCCTAGCCATGCGCTCAGTAATGCGATCAGCATATCAATCATAATTTCTTTTCCAAGCGTGAGATCCCCTATCAAAATGTCTAGTCATTCTTTCAAGAGGCCAATATATTTGTAACAATGTTTGTTAAGGTTAGGCGAGTAAATAATTGATCAAAGCATTAACATAACTATTAGACAGTTATATCATAAACTGAAAATTGGGGCTTTAATGAAACATTAAGTGACAACCTACCGCGTAAATGTGAAAAGGGGGATGGCGAACTGTTCACTTTTACTGGCAGCTGAACTTGGGCTGTATGTTATGGTATGAAACAACTGTGCAAAGTTTCAAAAGAAAATCATTGATCCGTTCTCAAGTTACTATCTGGAAACCGTCGGGATTGACAGACGGACGGACGGAATAACGGCGGTGATGACAGACGGACAGACTGGAAATGTCAGTTTCTGGCCACTTTGTGGTCTTTTGAATGGTTCTAGTCATGGCCAAATTGAAAACGATCACACTCTTCCCTTTGTGGTATGGCACACGTTGTATATAAAGCGGACCATGGCATGGTTATATATTGATTCAATCAATTTTAAAACACTCAAGATTAACACCAATGTACTTTGTTAATCTAATAATCTAAAAGCGTAAAAAACAAGTAATTGTTGTTCATTAATTAATGTTAATTACACGGAACTTGGTTTCCCTTAATTATGGTGCAATGTCTTCCTTATTTTCAAGTTAAACATGATTAATAGGAAGTTCGTCCAGGGTTGACAAAAAACTCTTATCAGATCTTAATTAAGTGTAAGTTTTTGTAAAAATCAGACAAAAATGGAAATTGAGAAACTTGCATGTCAAAACCCCATCGATCTGACAATATAATTTCATTCAGGAATGCTTTCTGTATTTGAAAAGATAATTACTTCATCTCTCCATCACTGGATTTGCTAAGAAATATTTCAATAGAATGTTAGAAACATGAGGGTTTCGACAGAGTTATCTGCTCTTGAAACATTTATTTTCTGTTGTTTGCACCCATTCACGATCCGCCACTGCTTTTTATATCAATTTCCCAAACGAATCAAGTCAATCACAGACAATGTAGAGTATCATGGACTCTTTTTGGTCTCTATTTCCTAAAAGAATCAAGTCATACAGTTGTCCGAAAATCAATCAAAGTCTGACCTTATAGAATATTGCGGATTAGTATAGACATCCATATGCATTTACTTAAGTAAATGCTCGTTTCTAATCCCTTTTTGGCTCTAATTCGAAAACAGTTAGAACCATAGCTTCAAAACTAATACCCTCCTACTGTTTGAGGTTTGGAACCTTGTTATAAAATTTAATAAATTGTCTTTAATTGTTTTCAAGGTATGGCATGAAAGGCAAGTGTCTACGGACGACGCACATTACAACAGAGACGACGACGTCATGAGCGATGGCACCAGCGATGAACGTTTATGCTACCGCAAAATTCATAAGAGATTACATCAGTAGAAATAAACGAACATCTACCGGATACTGTATATATTTGAAATCTGTCCGTATCTTCGTTCTCTTAATTAAATCAAAACCCCGCAATTTTTATGAATAAAAGCAAAAAAATGTAATTATATAATCAGAAGTAGATAACAAATGATTAATTGAACATTTAGTAATACCCCGCCACGTCATGGTGAAAAATGGGGTGTCAATCTGTTATAAATGGCCGCACTCGAATACTACTTTTTGAACTTTACAAATAAGACATTATTCTGTTTAGAATAGACGTACTAGACTGACTACCCTTGAGTGAACTCCCTTACATAGTGTCAATGTAATCACAAGTGTTCATTTTGGTTTATTCTGGCTTTTAACACTTGTGATTACTTTAACACTGTGTCAGGGAGAAATATTATTACAGCTAGACTCTGGCCGGAATATACTAATTTGCAATACTTATTTCAAAACAGGGGGAACAATCTTTTATCCGGTACCCCTCCTACACTGCTGCATAAAGTTTAATAAAACTTTCTCAAAGTCTTCATCATATGTTTGCATGGTGCACCTCCTATTTTGGTTTTTAATTTGAATCATTTTGGGGGTTGCACATAGCAAAACATAAATTTTGTCATTTGTGAAGGGACATGGAGGTCCTATCTGTTATCTGTTACTCCTCCTATATCACTGTATGGAATTGGTTTCAACTATTTCATAATCTCCATTGCATGTTCCTTTTGTACGTCCCTTCCAAATTGATATGGACGTATGAATGTGAATGTTATAGGGGGAGTTGGGATGGATGGGGGCATTCACTATTTACTAACTTGGATACCTATAGACCAAACTTTATGACAAACGTGATTACTTTTCATTCAGAATTGTCAACTTTCCTTTCATCTGTGGCAACATCCCTTCGGCACCTGCGTATGGAGTGTTCATATCACAACTCATACGTTATGCCGGAGCTGCCTAAACTACGCAGACTTTTTGTATCGCGCTAGAACTCTAACAAATAGGCTTCAGGGACAGGGTTACTTTGCTACAAGATGGAAGTCATCACTACAGAAGTTTATGGTCGTCATCATGAACCCGTGGGTCGTTATGGTGTATCCATTTGCACCATGAAAACAGATTTATTGAAGGGGTCAGTTTTCCTTTCCTCATTTGTTTACCCCGGACTTGACTTTTTTTTTTAGCAAATCGGCGGGTGTTTCTAAAAAAGCAGATGACGATTATCCTACCGGTGCACCTGGTCCATGCTCCCTGTTTTTTGTGGAGTCCGAGTTGCTCATTTGCTTGTGTTACTTTGTATACATTCTTTCGATTACCGCTATAACATTGGTTCCCTTGATTACTCTTGCAATGTATCGGGTGAAGCTGTCGGAGTAGGAAATATTTACCCCTCCGAAGCACCTGATGTTTATTATTATATTTTTTTGTTTGGTGAGGGTATTTTTGGTGTGTGTGTGTGTGTGTGTGCAATTTTAGATTTCTTTAAATTTCCTTAAATATGAAGTGATTCAAGAAAAAAGTGCTAACTTTTTATACTGACAGCTACCGTAGAATTAGTAAACTGTATTTTATGGACAAGGAAAAATAACTCTGTTTTGCCACCTACAAAATACATTACCCCATCCACAAAGGTATCTATGTACATATTCATGTATATAGCGTTTTAAGCAATAAAATAAGGTGACTTTTCAATGGTAGATTTCCCATATTTTCCATATGCTGTTTTCCCATATTTAACTTTGTGGATTCTTTGATAAAATGGAAAGAATACAGCTTTGATTTCACTATTTCCTTTGACACAATGCATCCTACATCACCTGAAGCAATAACAAGCAGAGAAATGTAATAATTTGTTTCACTGGATCGATTTAATATGGTGTGTATATTCAGAATTTTCAGAGTCATTTTCATGTAAAATAGATTCATATTTTCATCCTACATGTAACTTCACCACTCATTCATTTATCATACATGATACCGTCAACAGTGGGATGATTCAAATACGAGAAAGATAAAAAATATGAACATATGAAACATAGATTTGTATTAGTTCACAGACACATACGGTTGGCTAAAGGAGGAAGACCTAAGGTAAGGGACATAACTCTTGAAATCAATGATATGTTTGTATCATATTCATGAAATTTCACTAAAGCCTTTCAAGCTTTATTTAAAACAGAATGAAATCAATCCAAGTTATTTTGATGCTTACATGAGATTAATATGAAGAGCCTGATTACAAATGTTCCAATGAATTGTAAGAGTTGTGTCACTTACTTTAGGTCTACCTCCTTAAGTCGCCGTTTCAGGTTTGTTGAATTTGCAAATTGATTAGAAAACATATAGTTTATGTCTTTATAACTTTAGATAAAGAGAATTTAGAAAAAAAATATAAATGTATACATGTAGTTTATTAAATACTTTATGATAAATTATAGTTCTTCAGGATATTTAAAGATGATAAGTCTCAATGAAATTTAGTGAAATACTTCGTGATTTAAGGAGGTAGACCTAGTGTAAGGGAAATAACTCTTTCAATCAGTGATATGTTTGTATCGTATCCAATTTCACCAAAAACTTTCAAGCTTTCCTCTGAAACAGAATGAAATCAGTCCGAGTTACTTTGATGCTTACATAAGATTGATGTAAAGTTGTGAATACAAACGTTACAATGATTTGTAACAGTTGCGTCCCTTACCCTAGGTCTACCTCCTTATATTATATGCTTTGAAATAATTATGCCAAGTGTATATTTTCTGGTGAACGACATGAATGTGTCATGTGTTACATGTACATGTACACATGTATTATTGGTTTTGGATATATATTATATGTGTAAACGTACATGCACATATATATAAATAAGTAACAACTGCACTAGTGCTCATAATAAAGCAGTATACAGGAATCATTTTACTATTTTTGTTCAACAATTGACATGGGGAAAATCGCAATATTGGACGTACATATAAATACACACGTTTGTGCAGTACTTTGCAACAAACAGTAACATCAGAATCACTCGCGGAAAATAATGCGACATAAACGGCCAGCCCATGGTAAAACAATGAAAAAATGGGATTTCAATGATTTATTTCTTCTTTTTTTTTAGTTTTTATGCGTACCCTAAAGAATGTTTAGGGGTCATTTTTTTAAATTGGTATCGATAAAAAAATTTGAACTTCTTATCATTGACACATGCATGTACATTGTACTTTTCTTCTTACGACATGATTGAATAAACTCAATCATCTCAGCTTGATATTAAGAAAGAGAAAACTGGGTGCCTTCTTTCCAATGAGCTTATCGATGAATGTGAAGCAGGGGCCAAGTGAACCACAGAGAGTTAAGCAGAAAATAATCTAAAATGTCTGAAATAAAACTTGATTTAAATGTATTAAAAAAAAAAGGTACAGAATGTAACAAATTTTCTTTAAAAACGTATATAAATTCGCAAAAATAATAAAAAATGTATAATGCAATTGAATATTATTGACGTAATTTTTTTCCTCAAAGCCGCCAAATTTTTTTACATCATATTTTTTTATAATAATCGAGATAAAGACATACTGAACAATTTCTCAGTGTACAGTTTTGACTTGAGTTTGTTATTGTGGGTATTAGAGAATATGAACTTATGATGAATTTTAATGAAAGAAGTGTTTTATAAAGAACAAAATGAATTAATCTGACTCTTTGCAAATATACCCTTTATTGGGACACACGCATATTATATTTTTGGCTACATATTGATCGGATATAGGAAGGTACCTGAAAACCAAAGCTGATAAATAAGTTTCGGATTGTGCACTGCTTGATGGACTCTTCCAGTTAAACATATTATACATAACTGCTAGATTCAGGGCAGATCTGGTCATTTTGTTTCAAAATTCTGTTACTGTCGTTCATTTTCGACAAAAAATGACCAATAATGTACTGCCCCCCCCCCCATTCTAAAATCTCTCCATCAGCACTTGTAGAGCATTCGTTATTATTAGTACATGTAAAAGTAATATATAGTATTTTTTGTTGTTGTCGTATTGACGTATACTTGGTGGATCCAGAAATTTCGGAAACGGGGCCAGAAAATGGCTCGAATCGGGGGAGGCTCCAATAATTTCAAGTTCTTTTTTACATATTCAATCAAATTTTTTAGCATATGGGGCGCCTGCTAACTGACCAAACAGCCCTTATTTTTTGGATCCGCCTATGGTGCCATATTCAATGGCGGATCCAGACACTTTGAAAAGGAGAGGTGCCAGAAGGGGTTCCTCGAAAAAAGGGGATGCTAGTACATTATTTGCCATTTTGTGTCAATATTACACATGTAAATGAAATTTTTTTACACAAAACGGGGTTCCAACCCCCTGTATCCCGTCCCTCCGGAATCCGCCACTGATGTTTATGAGAGTAACCCTTTTTAGCAAACAACTGCTGTTTACTAAAAATCATCAGATCTGAGTTGCCTCCCTTTCAACAGGTTACCACTTTCTGCAGAAAAAAAAACTCACTGGTACATTTTATGCGAAAATATTGTGCGATTATTTGAAAGTTGACACGGAACACGTTCTAGATTTAGTTGAAGACGCATATTTCATACTACACGTATTTAGCTCATTACAGAAAAGAAATGACCACGTATTTTTTTTCTCAAACATGTTGCAGACATCGAATAAGGTAGCGTAAGCGTAGATCATTGTTTTAGAAATACAAACTTTAGTTACTTGCTTAGGAACGACCATTTGATTCTGTGCGTGTGTGTGTGTGTGTGTAGGGGGGGTGGGGGGGCTGGCAGTTTTTGGAAACAAATATTCTGCCGCTGAAATAAGTCGAAAATAAATATTCCGGCCTAAACACATCCTAGATTTTTGTTTTAAAAAGTTCCAGATACTTAATACAGTGAATTAAATGGAAATAATTAATCTTGTCCCGATGTTGTTGAACGATTTTTTGGCTTGCAAAATTTCAAAAATAAGAATGCCGACACCCCCTCCCCCTGTTTCTCCTTATTCCTCAGAATCAAATGGTCGCCCCCTTAGTTAACGATACATATCAAATGAAGAGTCTTTAGCTTGAAGCTGTCTACATGTACATGTACTAGCAGTTCACCCGATGCCCCTACACGTAATTATGGTTGATTAAGGATTAAAAGTTGTTTTTGTTTTTGTGTTCGCACGTCTAGTGTTTTTCAAGCTCTTTGTATTACAAATGCCTAGGTTACGCTGAATACTGTCATATCATTATTTTTCATAGTATGAATATGAAAAGCACTAAATTGCCAATCTATATCTTACGCTGATTTTTCTTCATTCTAACACTTCATATGAGGAAAAAAAAACAAACAACACTTCCGTGTCACTACAACATAAGATATATCATCAGGTGCGGATCCAAGGACTGGCGTACCGGGCATACGCCCCCCCCCCCCCCAAATCGGTAAGAATTTTTTTTTTTACCACAAGTTTCACCCCCATAATATGTTTTGCCTTATTTTGCACAGCATTTAATTCAATTAACTCCCCCCCCAACTCAAATCCTGGATATATATAAAGTAAAGTCCCCGTTCCCGCTAACCCTACCGACCCTATTTTTGTGCCTATCATCAAGTTTTTGACCACTTTTTGACCAACACTATCAAAGTCTGGATGTGTCTCCAAAACAAAGCAGAATCAAACTTTTTAAAAAAATATAAAAGTTTTGTCTACATGTACCAACCTGTCAGATCATCATACCGGAAATACGGACTTCCTTTGGCCTATTATCAAAAACCGTAAACAAGTTAAACACCCCGTCGCCAAATATGATTTTTTTTCTTTTCCATGAAATGTTGATTATTGTACCCCTACCCAAAATTTTTGCATCGTTTTGTTTTCTCTTTACTTATATTTATACCCCAAACCTGAATCACTAGACCCGACCCTTTTATTTTTCATACTTCTTAAATTATTATTTTCATTTTTCCTTGTATCTATGATAATCTATCCAGATCCAATTTTAATATCGGATTATCAATTTTATTTTTGAAGACCTCATTCGCCTTTTTTTAAAGTAGACCATTCTAAGGTGTTAAAAAAAGCCTTACTATCCCATCTGGGTCTTGCCCGGAGTCCTAGTAGACCATTCCAGCATCAGGAACTTAATACAATACAATCAATGACATCTCAGAATATTACAAGCAATAATAAAACAGCTAGACACACATTATTTTATCATCCCAATAAAAGAAGCGTTGTATTATCCTAATATAACTAACATTTATCTTAATGTCCGATATTTACATAAATAACAGCTATTGGATTAACGCTTTACGTATTATTCGTATACAAAGTATGCATATTTATTTAAATGGTATACAAACTCTACAATAAATGATCTAGAAGAATAATTTTTTGTCGTCATAATGCAAATGTCAAGACATTTTGTTATACTCAAGAAAATTTATTCAGTCTTTGTATTGTCTAAAGCATTGTTAAATGTCATAAAAGAGGATCATTTGGGGATAAAATAGGCATTTTGTTATAGTCTTGGTATGGTTTATGTCAAAATGCTGTACAAAATCTTCTTATTGTAGTAATACTTAATCTTATAAAACAAAATTGTTCCACGAAGCCGGTAGTGCTTGAAATGACAGCCATCCAAATGAAAGTATATATAGTTTAAACCGTGTAATGAAGAAAAAAATATCTTCCGTTGCCGTGTTGAACCAGACACGACGTGGGCAACTCGGCACATGCTATTTTGAAAAAAAAACAACAAAAAAAAAACAGACGACGTTTTTCTGTTGCACCTAGTTTAAGACCGTAATGTATTTTTTTATTCTTGTTACTCTTTTTGCCGTCCAATTCCCCCGCTTCTGATTAAATCGTATAACGACAAGATTTTGACCGTCTTTTGCAATCTGAGATTAGACTTTGGAATCCACCCTGTGAGACGTGATTATCTGTCAATTAAGAGTTATCTGCCCGATTGCAGAAAATCTAGTTAAGAAAATATCTTAAACTGTTATAGGTACGCAAAAGCCGAAGGCTCCAATTTGTTCAGAATTGTTGGTAACTGCAACTTTAAAACCGTTAGTTATATTGTTATACTAGAAAACCACATATTAAGTTTTAACATTTTTGTGCTAATTGACAGAGTGGAGGCAAATTACTTATACATGTTAAAAATATTCTTACATTTTTGTAATGAAGTACAAACATGATAGAAAAGCGCAAATTCTCAGCTTTATTTTGACTATTTTTTATTAACACATACACAGATAATTCATCTGCAATGCCTGATTATAGATTCAGAGTGTTTTTTGGTATTACATGCATGTACATGTACATGTACATGTATATACATAAAAAAGGGACGGCTATTTGACATGGAAGTGATAATGTAGTAATAGATTGTTTTGCCGAAATTGACAGCGGAAAATACTTGATTACCACAGGTACTACTGAATTACTGTCACTTATCCGTATTATAACTATTTTGTGAATTTAATGATTGTCATAAACCTTACTTTTTAAGCTATATTAAGAATTCAAGAGGTAAAGTATGTTGTCATTGCGAAACTTTAATGAGTAGTATGAGATTAAAACTAAATTGCCATAACTTATGAATAAAATTTTATTTGTTTATTGGGTGAATGGTCTGATATTACACATCCATAAATTCTGGAAAAAACAGTGTTTAATTCCTATAATTCCAATACCGAACTATCTGAAATAAATTAACAGTTTTTTTTATAGAAGATTCTCGAAATTGACATTGCAAATGGTGGCATGCATAAAGCAGATGATACAGTTCTAAACCTTTAAGTGGTTCTAATTTTTGTCGACGCGATGGTAGCCATGTTTGCCTACGACATGTACATGGAATTTACACTGTTGTAAAAACAGTCATCGCTGAAGTCGTAAAAGGTGAACAACCAATCATACTGCACGAAAAAGGCATATGCTAAGTAGATTGGAGTTATGACGCAATAACATACAAGTGCTATGTTATCACCACTAGTATATTCACGCGGCGCGGCAAAGCTAGAGGGATATTTAGGGCGCTGTAAAACCTCGATTTAACCCAACATTTCGTTTTAAATGTCTGCACTAAGTCAGGACTATTGGTGTAATATCTATTTTGCCAAATATATGTTGGACTTTAGTTCATTATGGGTCGGATAAGTGTTCGGTAATTTTGTTCTTACTCTTATTGGTCGTAGTGCCAATTTCTTGGATTCAAAGGGCTTTTAATCCAGTACCGTTTGTGAGAGAATTTTTTTGTTCTCTGATGTGTGTGTGTGTGTGTGTGTGTCTCTATTTTCCCTGTCTAGTCCTTATTCTTGGAAAATATATAATTTTTTTAGAATCTCGGTTCCCTAGGTAACACATTGATTTCTATACTATTTTGTGTGTTCGTATGCTATCACTTTTTGTTCGAAACCAGTGATGTTTTCTTAACTTACATATTCGATATTATTTTGCTTCTTTGATTTTCAAGTTTTGTTTTGTATCCACTTTTGATCGATTTATGTAGTTATGATTTAGTTGTTTTTTTGTTTGTTTGTTTGTTTGTTTGTTTGTTTGTTTTTTGTTTTTTTTTTGACTTTTGAGGTCTTCAATTTTGAAATGTATGAAGGTTCAATGTCTGATAATCTGACATCAGTTTTCGAAGACCTCGATGTAGCAAAAACTTTGTTTTCGTCTGTCAAACACGTTTAATCAAATGTTTATTATCAGAGGAGATGGAAAAAATAGCAGTAATAGGACTTACACTGCTAACACATTCTCCAAAGAAAGGATAGTGGAAAATCGTAAATCTTCTTCCGGAGCCTCTACTACTCTACTAAAGACAATGATTCTTACATGTATCTATCGTTTATGTACTTGATTCCAATACTCCACAACAATCCACACAAACAACGCTACATAGCTTGATTTACCACCAACTGCTTTCACAACTCTTAATTTCTATACTCACAGCTGTAAAAAATGGTCTTTAGCCCTACCACGACACTTTTTATTCATGTAGTGGTACATATATTTATTCAGTGTGGATCCTGAAAAATTGGAAAAATCTCTGGAAACCCTGAAGCAATTGCATTAAAACCTGTAACCGTTTATACTCAGAGCTGTAAAAGATGATCTTAAGCCCTACCACGACACTTCTTTCTCCTGTAGTGGTATTCAATGTGGATCCTGAAAAATTTCTGGAACCCCTTAATTGAAGATCATTATTAGAATTTATTATTAAAACCTATAGCTATGATTTTTCAAATCTGTATACATCCTTCCTCATATTCTGTTGAAATCCCGACTCAAAACACTATACATTGTTGTTACTCCAAACAGAACGGTACATCTAGACACAGCTATGTAGTATTTAGTAGAGATTCTTGAAACTTTGTAAAAACGATTCCAAATCATCTTACTAATATACCAAATAAGATGTTTTCACAAATGTGGCATTTTTTTTATCGACAAAATATCTGATCAGCGTGGCGGATGCGTTTTTCAGCAAACAGTCGGCATTTCAATGGGAACAAATCGTGCTCTTCTACTCATTGACCAACTTCTTTACTCTTACATGTATGAGGCTGGCTTATTACTGATAAAATTCAAAGGAAGGAAAGTCGTTTAACCAGATCCTTTGATCTCAGTTTCCGCTATATACTAGATGAGGTATTATCGTTAAACAATCCTAGTTTTGGGGATTTTATACATTGCATCTACCCCAGAGAACTTGAGATAAAGGATACTACAGTTACTGTGAAGTCAGCTTTACCTACACTTAGAGATCGATGGTAAAGAAAAACTATTTACTAAACTATTCGAAAAACGCGATGACTTTCCATTTCCTATTTTCAGCTTTCCTTTCATCTTATATTTGGCATTATTCTTTCAGCACCTGTATATTGAGTTTTCATATCACCACTCATACATTATGCCAGAGCTTGCCGTAACTATGCAGACTTTTTGTACCGCGCTAGACTTCTCACAATTAGGGTTCTAGAACAGGGTTATGTTGCTACAAGTTTGAAGCCATCACTACAGAAGATGTATGGTCGTCATCATTGATCGTTACGGTGTATCCATCTGACCATGAAAAACCGATTTGTTCAATGTGTCATGGTTTTCCTTTCCTTTTTCCCCTGACTTGACTTTTTAACGCCCATACTCCACAGATTCTCGGTGGGTGTTTCTAGAAAAGCAGAAGACGCTTACCCTACCACTGCATCTGGTCCATGCTCCCATTTTTAGTGGAGTCCGAGTTGCTCATTTACTTTTGTCGCGTACGTATTATTTGAGTTATTTTATGTTCTACATTGTGTGTGTCTGACGGTTTTCCACGTCTTGTCTTTGTTCATGGACTACATTCTTTTGATTTCAACTTGGTTCTCTTGATTACTCTTTTATTGTTTTTACTTTAAATTTCTTTATCATTGACTGTTTTTTTTTCAGTGAGATATTGATTTGGTACTTTTATCAAGAAATAAGACAACGTACTAAATCAACATTAGATTTATTTCAATATAGACTTCAAGACGAGAAGACGCTGTCTACACATTCATTTCAAACTGTCAGTATAATATGCCTGAAGATTTATTAACCGATGACCCTTAGTGATATATCTCTCATCTGAATTTTTTTTAAATCTTATTGTATAACTCGCGGTGAAATCAATTTTGTTTTAGAACTGGATCGTTATTCTTTATACAATGCATAGTAAATAGTTTTCTTGTTTTTTCTCGTTTTATTTTAATAAGTTGAGAGATTTGAGGGAAATTTTTTCCTCTTAACTCGGGCGAAATTGATATCTTTTTTTGATATATTTTGTCGTTCATGAGACATTTATCCAAAGTCTTTGACAAGTAATAATAAACGTATAATTTTGTTTTTAAGCTACTAAAATAATTCATCCCTTATCTGAGCAATTTATAAATTGGTAGTTGTTATCATCTTTAGGAATAACGTCCGGAACTTATTTGTCACAAAACCCAGCCAGTCAGATAAAAAAAAATCGACAACATTTATTAATATACATATTATATCCCATTCAATGAGTGGATTGTGTATTGGAATCACCTTGTCCCTTCCTTTACCCGCCATTTTGTCCGCCCGTCCCAATTGCTTTGCTATAAACTCGACTCCAAATGAATGGATTCAATATGATTTAAAACATATGGAAACATGTTTATAGGACCAGTATAGAACATTTTTTGTGCTTTTAAAATTACTTAAAATCATATGTTTTCAAAAATCATATAAAAACAAATCAACTTCGCCAACCCAGTAGTCAGACTTGTCTGACCCGGATTATATCATATTTTATCTACCCCATTTATAAAATCTGGCAGTATTCTAAATTTAAAAATACGTAAAACACTGAGGCTTCATTCCTTGCATTGCATATGGTAGAACCTCTCGGTGATGGATTTGGCCTCCTCTTTGGATAGTATACAACTAATATTTTGATTATGATCTTCCTACATAATTGATTTTAATGCTGCTGATAAGAATTTACTCCTTGAAACACGTGTACAAGGATATGGAAACATTACAATCTGTCCTGACCCGCGGCACATCTTGTCGGGATCTGTCAGGGGTTTGGACAAGCTCTGTCAGGAATTGTTCTACGTAGAACTGAGACGTGGACTAGAAGAGTTGCTGACAGATTCTGACAGTCTCTAGAAAATGCTTCTCTGACTAACGTACAGTAAAAGCATGTGATTCGGAAACAAAATATTGCCTGTCGTACCAGGTGCTACGCCCCTGACTTTAAAACATCAGGACTGTCGCAGTCACCAGGGTATCTATAGTAATAATTTTAAACATTTCATACAAAGATGATGTAAGACTTTTATGAAAATTAAAAGTGTTTACACTCATACATTTTGCAATTTTTTTTTAATAATTTTGACTGAAATATATGTGTCGCAGTCGTCAACATGATAGTTACAAAGTACTCGCGCTCATACAGTTTGCAAGAATATAACAAATTTTAAAGAATATTATACTCAAATTTATAATTAACAGTCACCCACGTTATAGTTATATGGGAAAAAAAGCATTTAAATGGTTAATTTTAGATCCTTATGGAAATCGAATGTGCTCACATACATACAGTTTGCAGATATATATCAGTTTGAAGAATTTGTATTGAAATATATGTGTCAGTTACCATTATATTCTTACATTTTATACAGTATTTTTAGACTGTTATGAAATTTAAAAGTGTTCGCACTCATACATTTTTCAAGAATATGAAATTTCTAATCTTGACTCAAAATTACGTCACAGTCACCCACATGATAGTTACATGGAAAATAGTGAATAGTTCTAGACCCTTATGCAAATTTTAGGTGCTCACGCTCATACATTTTGCAGAAATATGTCAACTTTTAGAATTTTGAAATACAGGTGTCACAGCCACTGGTATCTGATATGAAACTAATATTTTACAATTTCTACATTTTCTACATTTATTTAAGGCCATTTAAGTAAATTGAAATTAGAAGTGCTCACACTCATATTTTTTGCTAAAAATGGCATTTTAAAATATTGACCAAAATATATAGACAGCAGTCACACATTTATCAATTTAAACATTTTATACAATAATTTGAGACTCTAATGTTATTAAAAAGAACATACTTTCATTCACAATTACTTTATCAATCTTGCACTTACTGAAAATTACCAAACATCCGGAAATTATTGGTTACCGTTTTTACACTTAAAACAGAATCATCGGCCTTTAATTACATAATTAAATTAATTTAATTTAATTACAGGTCTATGACCGAATTTTAAAAATTATTCACGTAAGCAATGATGATTTTTGAACGATGAGTGACTGGGCCGAGAGCAACAAATGGTAAATGAACCACTATCGAGTGATCAAAATGAGCGCTGTATAAATGGAAATGCAATTTTTTTTTATAATTGGATTTGCTAATTTACATTACGTCACACAGTTGTATTATTAATTGCGGACTACCTGGTCTAAATTACGACACGCAGAAAATATATTTAGTGTCATCAACTGTCCACGGGTATGACAGTTTAGAACAGGTTTTCGTATTTCTTTATCATGACCCAGAACATTTTCTGTCAGGATCTGTTAGGGAATAGGGCAAAATGTGTCCTGACCCAAGGCAGCCCCTATAAGGATCTGTCAGGATTTCTGATCTATCTGCTGTCTTCTGACATATTCTGACAGAATTAAAGAGTGGTTAGAAGTGATCGCAACTGTACGCTGTAGTTTTTTTAATACTTAACCATATCCGTTGTTTTACAATTCCTTAAGTCGCTCTCTGTTTGTTTGTTTTTGTTTTGTTTTGTTTTGTTTGTTGTTTAATATGCCTTTAATGGTATTATGTCATTTGCTGATTTTGTTTTTAGCAATGCCTTTGTTTGATGACTTGAAATTCCAATTTTCCTTAATGACTTCATTGAACTAATCGATCCAATCTCTTTGTGTGGAATAATTCGGTATCAGACGACACAACTGTAAATAAAGAATCACATTTATATCTGATGATGTCATCGTGCTCATAAGAATGTAGCAATAATGGAATAGCGCCCCGCATTTGAATCAGGAAAACATTTTAGTACATTGACCGTTAACTCGATTTAAATATTCCAAAACATAAATCATCTCATTTAAAGTATACTGTAAAAATGATATATATATATATAGCCAGTGTCGACCATGTGGAGATAAAAGATGTACGACCTGTATCCAGATGCTGCACACAAAAACGTTTAAAAGCTTCTGCACTGGAAAGGACTTTGCAATTGTTTGCGACGTGACTTGCAAAACCAAAAATACCATATACCTTCTCCAGTGCCGATGTGGTACGCAGTACGTTGGCGAAACAGACCAACCTTTCAACAGGCGTATGAATGGTCATCGCAGTGACAACAAATGCAAACCAGACCTCCCTCTAAATCGCCATCTTAGATCCGCCGAACACACCCAGGAGGATCTCCACAACATTGTTGTTACGATCAGAAAACATAATAAAAACTGGTCAAAATGTAAAAGAGTATCTCGGGAAAGCTTCTGGATGAAGAAATTACACACAACCTCTCCAGATGGAATAAACGGGAAAAAATAATTCATTTTTAGGTCTTGGTCTAAGGCTGGTACAGCACTACATGCTATACATCAATACGCCGTACTACTATATTTGGACTTTTTTTTTAAATTGTTTTCCACAGTTAATTTTTATTTTTTATTTTGATAAAAAGACCCCCTTTGTTATTTTCATTATGGCTCCTTATCATTTGCGTATGTGAGCCTTTGATAAAAATACAACCACCCACAACGTACGCGATTCAGCTTCTGAATCTGTTTTAATCTTGAACTTTGTGAGTTTATGCTTTTGAGGTTGTGTGAGTTTTATGCTCATAAAGTTTTATGAGTTTTATGCTCATAAAGTTTTATGAGTTTTATGGTGAAAAAGGATATCAGTTATCCGAAATATTCAATTTAAATTTTACCATTTTCTGGTGATGTTAAGCATATTTAGACGTTTATTTAATTTATTGCTATGTTTCGCATCGTTTTTAACGATCCATTATTGACTTTTATTTAGAAGATTAATATATATATTAAAGAGTAATCAAGGGAACCAATGCTATAGCGGTAATCAAAAGAATTTAATCCGGGGACAAAGACCAGACATGGAAAACAGACATATACAACAAAGAACATAAAGTAACTAATATCATACATACAAAGTAACAAAAGTAAATGAATCAATTCTTTGTTAATTGAATAATTTTTGCACAGCATTCAAAAATATGGTTGCTACAAACATAAAAAAAAGCCAAAAAATCACCTTTTTGATAAAAATAGCCCTTAGCAATATGAGAATTATCTGTATTCCATTTATATGAAAAATTAAACTCACCAGAGACTCGTCTGATCTTCGTGAAATTTTAAATAAAGTTGATATATAATAAACAAAAATAATTCTTTTCTTCTTGTGACAAAAAACCATTATGATTAGACATTTAATGCTTCAACAATAGCAATATCGATTTATTTGTACACTTTTTTGTTTCTTTTAAGTACCTCATTTTAAGGCTGAACACTTTTTGTGTAAAGTATGTTTATTGATCTGTAATGGACTAATTTATTGGAGTGATGTCTCTTTAATAAATTGAAAACATGCCATGATACTCGTAATTAAAGTTTGAAGAGGTTTGAACCACTTCCACTGTTTTGTTTCTCAAATAAACAAGTACTCGTTTAATGAACTGTCATGTCTACTAAGAACTATCTATAATAACTTATTCCCCAGACGACAAATTGTTAAAAATGATATCATGCTGAAAACCATTGATATTATACTCTAGAGCTGTATGTCAGTCTAGGGCTGCAGTTCACAGGTCTTGGCGAGGCACTTCGTTTTGAAGCATATGAAGCTGATGAAACTTCCTCGATATGTGTCTTTACACAAATATACGCACGAGTTGAACTGTCATGTAGTACGTGCCTTTTTCGACAGCAGATAAGTAAATCTCTAAACCCATGTCGAAATTTTCGACTAAAAAAGCAATAAATAAAAGGGTTCATTCCACTGTTTGAAGAACCAAGCCATTGAGCAATAGGATTTACAATGTTTCCCAAATACGATGAAGAGTTTGAGTCCGATTCGTTGCCGTCAAAAGAAACAATCGTAACAAGGTGTACTACATATAATGGCATCCACGAAAACGCAAACATTATAACGACAACTGCAAGCATTTTTACGACTTTGACTTTTGATTTGTATATTACGCACGCGCTTGCGTTTTTCTCGCCTGGCTGATCACGTTTCCAAACTTTTAATCCAATCAGAAAATAGCAAACAATAATGAGTATTAAAGGTATAATGTAACAGCAAAGAAGAGTCGCTCCAATAAAATACGCTTTCTTCGCTTTGTAACTCGGCCATTTTTGATAACAAACTGGAATTACTGTGCTGCTAGATGAAATATATTTTCCTTCAATATAGAAAATAGCCCAGGGGGTCATTATGGCTAATGAAAAGATCCATATCCCTGCTATCAAATACTTGATCTTCCTGGCCGTCAATTTCATCTCCATGAAATGACAGATAGCCAGATATCTACAACAATAATATCCATGTCATTTGATTATAGTATTAATAGTAAATCAGTAGTATATTTATAGATATATTTATGATTATGCTGGACTTATAGTAATCAACATAAAAACAGGTTCAAGTTAAAGGCATCAAGATTGTCTGAAACAACAGACTGATTGTTATAGATTAGGATAAACTGTCCCATATTTTATCTTTGTCGAGCAATTTTCCTTTTCCTTTTACTTTTCCATACAAACAAAACATATAAATGATTTTCATATAGTAAACGTATTTTATCATTTATTTTTATTGTCATGAAACATCTCGAATTTGCATGAAATAACATATTATTTGTTACTTTCGTGTGCTTTTTAAGCGCACATGAGTAAATTGAATCCTGAAGCCTCTTCCCCCTCTTCGAAATCACCAGACCCGTACCTGTATATGGAGTTTAAAGCTACAAGATTAAGGATGTAGAAACCTTTCAACAATAAGCTTATTTTAAAGAAGGAACTTATAAACATTTTTTTTCTTTGTGCTCGTTTTGTATCTTTATAACAATACACGATTAGTGGAATTCTTTTTCTATTTAAGATTACACAATATTATTTTCAACAGGGTTTGTCCCAAAACTATTTGTCTTGTCCTCAAACAAATATCTTCATTCAGAAGTTATCCTGATAAAGAGGTCTTATTGCTCCACTAAATATGAATTCTTGTCCACTGAATGAACAAGTATTCCCTTTCACTTTCAGTGAGTTCATACAATTTAAATTCAAAAATGAGAAATGATTACTATTTCAATCCTTAAACAGACAAAATTAAATTTCCATGATATTTATGTATATATTTGAATATCTATAAAGCCAAAAACGCGATTTCAATGCGAAACATTGCTCTTAAAGACAATTTCAGGCATTATATAATTGTCATAGGTGTACATGATGTGTATCTATTATACATCATAATATATTTGTTTTGTTTTGATTTTGTGGGTTTGTTTCTGTTTTTTTATAGAGGCACTTAAGATCGAGCAAAATGTAAAAGTATTTACCTATCTACAGCAATAGCAGCTAGTGTGTTCACCGAGGCACATACGGAAACTCCTTGTAAATAAGGAGTTGCTTTACACATAAATGGTCCAAACAGCCAACCTTAAAAAGACATAAAATTGTAGTTGTAAGAAGACATGTGTAGAACAGATTGTAATTGCAACTTTAAGGAGATAAACCTTGGGTAAGGGACATAACTCATGAAACCAGTGATATGTTTATATTATATTCAATTTGACCAAAGCCTCTCAAGCTTTTGTTTGAAGCAGAATAAAATGACTCCAAGTTGATAAGATGCTTACATAGGATTGATGTAATATGCTGAATACAAACGTTTGAATGATTTGTAAGAGTTGTGTCCCTTACCTTAGGTCTTCCTCCTTAAATACTGTGAAATAAGTAATTATTCCGATGCTCTTATCATTGTGAAACACGAGACTGTAATTGAAATTATTATTATTGATAATACAATGTGGGCTTTTCACACAATATATAAAAAAATAAGAAACGCATAAGTGAATTTGTTTGAATAATAAGTTCTACTAATCAGTTTTGTACTAACACATTTAGTTATTTGTTTTTGGAATCTGTTGTAATTTACTATTTGAATCTAGATATTGTTTCAACAGAATGAAATCGGCTTTGTATTGAACTTTTTTTTTGTTTTTGGTTCATTAGCACTGTATATCATTTATTTCATTCTAAGTCGGAAATTAAAAACGCACGTGACATTTGTATGACTGGGGGTGATTAAATTTCTGTCAGAAAATTCAACCGTTTTACATTTTGTCAGTTCTCTATGGATTGCACGAGAGATACTGATTATTGTCAGTTTGTTGTGGATTCAAACTACTTCTCAACTCTCCATGTAAAAACTAAGACCATATAATGCTCGTTAATGCTCACATGTTGAAAATGCAACTTTTACCATTTTGAAACATTTAAGAAACAATTTAAACCACCCAGTGCTGAAAGAAAATCTATATATAATGAAGACAACTGCTGTTATTTCAAACATTGTGTATGAGTTTAAGTAAACTTATTTAATGGCTGACATATTACAGCGTTCTAATCCGTAGATTGTCAATAAGCATTTTAAGAGTTTTGTAATTGACAGAGAAGTAAACATCCCTTTATTTTATAGCTTGAACGACATTCAAAACGCTTATAAGTGTTTGACATCACCGAATGTAAATTCTATTTTAAATCCTAATTTGATCCTTTGCATCAACTGGTCATGCATGATATTTTAATTTGCAATTTCCATATTCGCAGAAATTTTATGGAAATAAAATGAAGTTGAATTGTTAATCAACAGCCGATTTTTTCTCTCATTCGACAAAAGCGATTCCTAAATTTAGAATGAAACGAATTTTGCCAGTCGTAAAAACTAATAAATGTACAAAAACAGCTAGACTGGAAGTTATAAATTACCAAAAGTCTGACAGTAACTCACTTCCACCGGAAGTAATATAAATCGTGAATTGATGAATCGGTATTGGTTTTAGAGAAATTGGCAGGAAACGGAATAAGGTATGATACCACCACTTAAGCGGTACTTATATAATATCTTAACCACGAAACCGCAAGCCAGTGTTGTGTAAACATTGAATTCAATAATTTCAGTACAGTAATTAAAATTAAACTCTGCTCAACAAAATCTATATTGTGGAAGTTTGTTGATTTGCATTAATAGGATAACAAATTGAAAAAAAACAAAATTACCAATCATATATATTGCAAGAGTAATCAAGGGAACCAAGGTTATAGCAGTAATCAAAAGAATGTAATCCAGGGACATGGACATGGAAAACAGACACACACAACAAAGAACATAAAGTAACTAAAATCATACATACAAAGTAACAAAAGTAAATGAGCAACTCGGACTCCATTAAAAACTGGGAGCATGGACCAGGTGCACCGGTAGGGTAAGCGTCCTCTGCTTTTCTAGAAACACCCGCCAAGTTGCTCATAAAAAGTCAAGTCCGGGGTAGACAAACGAGGAAAGGTAAACTATGACCCGTTGAATAAATCAGTTTTCATGGTGCTGATGGATACATCATATCGATCCACGAGTTCCTGATGACGACCATAAAACTTCTGTAGTGATGACTTCAAACTTGTAGCAACATAACCCTGTTCCAGAAACCTATTTTTTAGACTTCTAGCGCGATACAAAAAGTCTGTGTTGTTTCGGCAAGCTCTGGCATAACGTATGAGTTGTGATATGAACACTCCATACGCTAGAGCCGGTGGGATTTTGCCACAGATGAAAGGAAAGTTGACAATTTTAAATGAAAAAACATCACGTTTGTCGTAAAGTTTGGTCAATAGTTTTCCTTTACCATCGATTTCTAAGTGTAGATCAAGATATGAGGCTGACCTCACCGTGTATGTAGTATCCTTTATCTCAAGTTCTTTTGGGTAGATGCGATGTATCAAATCCCCGAAATTAATATTGTTTAAAGATAATACGTCATCTATATAGCGGAACCTGAGATTGAAGGATCTAGCCAAACGATATTCTTTCTTTCGGATCAAATCAGCTATAAAGTCAGCCTCATAAGAGTGCAGAAATAGGTCAGCAAGTAAAGGAGCACAATTTGTTCCCATTGGAATGCCGACCGTTTGTTGAAAAACACGTCCACCACACTGGACAAATATGTTGTCTATTAAAAATTCTAGCATTTTGTAAACATCTTCCTCTGTATATTTGGAAGATGATTTGGAATTGTTTCTTACAAGGTTTGAGGAATCTCTACCAAGAACTATATATTTGTATCTAGGTGTAACATCTTTTTTGGAAAAACAACAATGTATAATGTTTTTTAAGTCGGGATTTTAACTGAGTATGGGGAATAGAAGTATACAGTGTTGAAAAATCATAGGTTTTAATGCTATTATATTCAGATAATAGTCTTGAACTGATTGTCTCCAAAATATCTTTCGAATTTTTCGAATTTCGTAATTGTTGTTCACGTGTTTCAAGAAGTAACCTTTAATGAACAGCATTAAAAGCAAATATATCTATCAGAATAAAACAAGTAATTGTAAACAAGAAGTACTCAAAACCAAAGCTATCGAATTAGGAAGTCCAATCCGTCACAGAGAGGCTCTACCATTTGCAATACAAGAAATGAAGCCTCAGTGTTTAGGTACTTTTAAATTTGGAAAGGGTGAATAAACCAAAATATGAAAACGAGTGCCTAAAGCACCCATATTTAAGTAACCAAGTAATTTTATATCGGATATTCACGATAAACAAAGTATAATACTATTCACTATGTAAATTTTACCCTTAATTCATTGTTAAAAAAATGCTACTTAGAAATGTGTCTAATGGTAAAACTCATTTCTCCCTAGATATCATTCAAAGAAGTATGTGTCATTTCGACCAAGTCATTTACGATTAGAGACATGAGGGCATTATAGTTTGTGTAACATTAGACCGGTTGTCAGTCATTCACAAATTCCCTGGAAGGATTGCTTGTGAGATATTTGCAAAATTGTGATTTGCTTTACTCAATCATGGAATCACATGATTGATATTTCTACAAAAAAACAAAAAAACAAATAAATTTGTACTTCAATTACATGGTCTGTATTTCACATAAGTGACTTATAGTTAAGTAATACAAAGAGTAATCCAGGAAACCAACATTCTAGCGGAAATAAAAAGAACGTAATCTAGAGACAAAAGACCAGATGGTAAAAACAGACACACACACAACAAAGAACACGAAATATCCAAAATAACACGTACAAAGCAATTAAAGTAAATGAGCAAATCGGACTCAACTAAAAACATGAAGCATGTATCAGGTGCACCGGTAGGGTAAGTGTTCTCTGTTTTTCCGTGTAGACGAAAGTGGAAAGGAAAACTAAGTTGCGTTTAACAAATCGGTTCTCATAGTGCAGATGGATACGTAACGATCCACGAGTTCAGGATGACAACCATACAACTTCTATAGTAATGACTTCAATCTTGTAACAACATAACCCTGTTCCAGAAGCATAGTTGACGCTTACAAGGTATGTAGTTCATTGATCATGATGGTTATCTTTTTTATGTTTTGACTTAACAAACGGGTTTATAACAATACAAAAGAACCAATAGTATAATTTTGCCGATTTCGGTATATTGAACACGTCCTTCAAAGAGTACCTGTGTAACGTTTCATCAGCACAATTAAAATCAAATATAAAGTAAGAATCAGGTTTATTATAAGTTATTTATTATGGGGCTTACCCTACCGGTGCACATGTTCCATGCTCCACGTTTTAAGTGGAATCCGAGTTGCTCATTTGCTTTTGTTACTTTGTATGTATGATTTTAGTTACTTTATGTTCTTTGTTGTGTATGTCTGTTTTCCATTTCTGGTCTTTGTCCCTGGATTATATTCTTTTGATTACCGCTATAAACTTGGTTCCCTTGATTACTCTTTGATAGTTATACTTCAAATAAACAAGTCATTTTCACTTAGTTCTGGCAATTGATACATATTATTGTTTGTTAGAACTACGCTTACAATACGTTGTGTATTCGTTTGTTTTTGTTCCAACGCTCCTCCTTGTTCAGAATGTCGACAGGGTTGTAGAGACACAAACTTACACTTTTTATTCAAATTGGGGGACATTTCCATTTGTTCGAAAATGCTTCCACGGTATTGAAAGTATTTGCCAAAATGGTGATATGTTCAGGAAAAAAGATTGTAGGATCGCGAAATCATAACATAGCCTACCATTTTGTTGAATATCATTTTGTCAATGGGTATTTTAAATTTAGTCTGATATGATCATTATACCAAAAGAGACAAAACACGGTGCCAGTGCACACCTAGTCCCCGGTCATTTATCCGTGATAAAAGAAGAGCCCATCATGAGATATATCTTCCTACATGTGCTGCCGGACAATTTTGAAGCATTGCAATAAAAATACTTATTTAACATTTTCCGTTTAAACATATAAAGAAGAAAATATAACAATACCGAAAGAACAAACGCAGATGTAGAAACAGCAGACAGGGAACAAATCTTACAGCACGAAAATAAATCTTTCAAAATTGCCATAACTCAAATTATACCAGATTTAACTTAGGCACAACGTAGCTTGACCCTTTCCTGGTGCTTGCAAGTAACCTACTGTGTTGTTCATTGAAAATGGTTAATATCAGCATGAAAATATAAAAGTTTCAGCAGTGGGATGATTCAAATACGTCTAATCCCAAAACATGGCCTAGACGCAAATACATAAAACAGTGCCGATCTACATACACAATGTAGCGAACTAAAAAGATTACACATAAAAAAATGAAAATAAGCAAAATAAAACGTTACTCAGACAAACTTAAACACTACCAATATAAACTCCCACAAAAAACCGGAAGTGACATTAGGTGTTCCGTTACAATAAATATGTCCTGCTCCGCCATCAGCACCTACAATATTGTAAGTGAGTATAATCCGGTAATAGTCTATCAAAAATAATGACAGGTGACGAGATTCTATTATAGTTGTAGGCCGCTTGCCATATTAGACCGATCAAAGTCACGGTTATTGTTTTTGTTTTAAATCACCACCTCATATAAAGACAGCATTTCCTTGTCAGAGTAGCTATTAACCAAACTAAAACAAGGCAGATTTCATATATTTTGAAAAAAAAACCTAAAAGCGTATGTTTTTCATGTATGTTCCATATGCCTAGGACAGCCATGAAAAAACATATAAAAACATATTTGTTTCATTCAAGAAGAAATCATATGGAGAGAATCGTATATATTATTGAATGATTTATATTGTGAGTTTGTTGTTTCAGTTCATTTTCGACCTTGCATTAAAGGGGATTGTTAGGGCCTTATGAAATAAGTTAAACCCAAACCGCAGATTTCATGCGCCTGTCCACAATCAGGAGATATTTTTCTTTAATGATGTGTCTCAGTCGTTATATTATTTTTAGATTGATTTTGAAGAATTGTTTAGATACCATGGATTTTATTACTTTGTTGTGGGGCCTTCCAAAGCTTACTGAAAGGTGTGTTTACGCTTATATAAGACTTTTTTTGGTGATGTCTGAAAGGATTTACTTTTTTGTTGTAGATTGTACGTTTCACATATTCGTTCTACTTCCTTTTATAATCACTAGTATTTGTCACTCGTAGGACTTTTTGCTTCATGTAATTTCTTAAAACATTCGTGTCGATGCGATGCATACTTTTCTATAGTGGTCCTGAAAAAAATGTTGTTCATATTTTCTAAAACATATGGTGCATTTTTTCCTGATTACTGATAGCAATTTTGAAAAAAAAGGCGTTTGAATTTGGAGACTTTACCTAATAATCAGTGAAAAAGCATCTGAATTCATAGTAAAGGATATATAATAATCAATAATTTGCGTTTGTACAAAAACGTTGAAAGCTTTCCTCATTGCGTTTGGTTTCTGAAACCCATTGGATAATAATATAATGATAATTGATGAATAAAAAGCACGCAAAAATATATCTCGAAAAGAAAAAAAAAGGTTGTCCCATCCGCGTTAACAACTTGTCATAACAGGGGTGCTCGCTATGGCACTGTTATAGTTCTATATTTAGCCGGATGGTAAACAATCAAATACTGAAATGCCAATATCAAGTACTGTTTTAATTAAAACCAGATTATTCTGGCGAAACAGCTTCAAATTGAAGAAGGTATTATTCACCTTTAAATGTCAAATAAATCAGACCCTTGCGTGATATTCTTTACATTATAAAAGAAGTTTACAAAATCAATACTGGATTAAATAAGCATAAATTTGACATGACAAAAAAAAAAAAAACGCTGAGAAAGAGTGGGTTTTATGGTTTAATATGGCCGATCGAAGAAGGAAATTTAGTATTGTATATCTATATACAATAGAAAAAGTTTTAAATCGACCTTGCAAACAATACTTAACTGAAAAAAAATATACTTATTTAAATTCTCAGTTAAGGATGCTCATGTTCAGTCGAATTTGTCACATTTTTGGACAACCCTTGATTTATCCATTTTATAGCATCAATATAATCCTGGTGATCCCCATTTTTCTTTTCATAATTTTATTACACACACCTTAAAATGTTATTTGAGAATTTTTTAGGAAATTTGTGCAATCTCTTCAGGGTTTTTAATCAATAATAGCTACTTTGTCAAAATCTAAGGCAAACCCAGCGGAATCCTTTCCACACCCAAATTTTAAATGCTAATATCCCAAGAACAGGCACAATGACCTATCAATTTGTTCAACTCATATTGTTCTAGCATGAAAAATCTTTCAATATTCAAGATGTAAGAATACTAAATAATTATATTTGATCAGATGAATTTTGCTTTATTTTGCTCTGTTTGGTAGTTGGTCCAGTCTTTGTATCTAGATTATAAATGCCTTTTTTGAGTGTTAATTATTGTTTCTCTTTTTTACTTGTAAATTTTCAAATCCCATGTTTAACAAACATTATTATTCCATATTGTAACCTTCTCGATACCACCATGCAAAGGTAAACTTTTCAAGGTCGACATAACTAGCAAACAAGCACAAGTTTAAGCAGCATAATGCTAGTTTTTAGATCAAAATTGACACTTTTCCCGTTCCCCCTTTCCCGGTACATCTTGGTTAAATACTGAAGGAAAAATAGCCGATTGTTAAACCTGTTTTGGAATGGACACAATGATAGAAACACTAAAAAATGAGTATCTTTACTGTACTGTACTGTACTAAACTTAAATTAAACCACGTTTTTCCGTTTATTTGTATTTATTGCTTTTAACTGTTATTTATTTGTGTGTGTGTGTGTGTGTGTGTGTGTGTGTGTGTGTGTGTGTGTGTGTGTGTGTGTTCTTGTTGTTGGTGTTGTTTATTTTTGTCTCTATTTCGTCTTTTCCACTGTTATTGTGTCTTTCAGCCGGTTTTTCACATACGCTTATACACCAGCCATCGATAAGTGTAATTGTATGACTATATCCAGCATTAGTAGGTCCTTTGACGATAACAAACCTATCGATTTTAGAGTTTAGAGCCATTTCTTGGCTGGTGTTGATTATATATTTTGTGACCGTGATTGGCATTGTCAGATAGACTCCTTTAGAGATCTGATCTGTCAATCATATTTCAAACTATCTTCCAGAGTGTTTACACAGGGTTTAAGTGAGAAAGTTTTAGATGTTTCGGATACAAAATAAGAAATTATTTTACGCTTTTGCGTACATCAATAATTTTTATATTTGAATAGACTAATCATGATGGAAATGTGTTATTTTTAAACCTTTTTTTTTAATTGCACGCAATTATGGGAACGGTAATTTTTTAAGTATTAATGTATGAAACCTGAAAATCCAACATTTTAATTATCGTATATAAGCAAGACAATGATTACATGTAAATACATGGTGAGAACCATGCATTAATCGTATGATTTTTATACATTGAGAACCAAGGAAATATATCATTATCTACATATTCAACAAGTGAATTAATTAATGTAGGACTTTGTAAATATGAAATGTTTTGGATTTCACACATGGCATTTGTTTTCGTTTTGCCCAAAAAAACTTTGTAAATGTTTTTTTTTTTTATTTCAGATTGCTCATATACACTTTAAAAAAAGTATTGCATATATTTTTAAATTGTCCCTTATGAATTTTAATTATTTAAAAAAAAGAAATTAATAGTTCATTAATCAATGTTTGAGTGATATAAAAGAGAATTACCAAAGACATCGCTTCACCACTGATTTGTCAAAGTAATAACCAATATAGTGTAAACCAATATTATCTAAAGAAAAATAAAAGAAAAAAAGGAAAACAACGTCTCTTGAGACATCTAATAACTTCAAAGTTTAAGCTGTAAATGTCTTGCATAGTTCCAAGTAAGTTAATGAACCAAGGTTATAGCAGTTATCAAAATAATTCAACCCAGGGCCAAAGACCAGACATGGAAAACAGACATACAAAACAAAGAACACAAAGCAAGTAAAATCATAAATACACAGCAACAAGCCCCGTGTAGGTCCGTGTGTCAAAAGAATAGGCCTGCAGCAGCGCTAAACTTGTCGTAAAAGGCGACTAAATAGTGTTCAGAACCCTACCCGGGGGCTAGGGCGCTCTGCCCACAAAGCAACTAGGATGTGTGCCCCAGGTGGTGGAATGGGGTACCCCTGGCGTGTTACATGCTGGAGTTGTCAGGTTATAATACGGAAAACCCGACTGCAAACCATAGTGGTGCACCGTGTTGGGAAAGATGCCACGTTCCTCGCACATTAAAGAAACCTACTGTGGTATTCTCCCGGAGTAGGAACCATAGGGCTCCGCCACAGGAGGCTAAATTGCCCGACCCTACCCATCTCTCCCTTTTTCCAGTGGCAATCAAAATTTCTCGACCCCATTGTCCTTATGTCCCATCCCTTTTTCATTTCATCGTCATTTCATGTTCATTTTATCATCAACTTCATGTTCATTGCCTGAATATAGCATAAATATTGCTGCTCGGACGTTAAACCCAAACAAACAAACAAACTAACTAACAAAGCAACAAAAGCAAATGAGCAACTCGAACTCCAACAAAACCTGGGATCATGGATCAAGAGCACCGGTAGGGTAAGCGTCCACTGCTTTCCCAGAAACGTCCCCCGAGTTGCTCATAAAAAAGTCAAGTCCGTGGTAGAAGAAAGGAAAACTATGACACGTTGAGAAAACATCTGTCGTGATGACTTCAATCTTGTAGCAACATAACCCTGTTCCAGAAGCCTATTTGTTACAATTTTTGCGCGATACAAGAAGTGGCATAACGTATGAGTTGTGATATGAACACTCCATACACAGGTGCTGAAGGCATGTTGCCTCAGATAAAAGGAAAGTTGACAATTCTAAATGAAAAATCACCACGTTTGTCGATAAAGTTTGGTCAATCGTTTTCCTTTACCATCGATTTAAGTGTAGATCAATATATGAGGTTGACTTCACAGTGTATGTAGTATCCTTTACCTCATATTCTTTGGGGTAGATGCGATGTATCAAATCCCCAAAATTAGGATTGTTTAAAGATTGATTGGTTGATTGTTGGGGTTTAACGTCCAAGCAGCAATATTTCAGTTATATTCAGACCATTAACATGAAATGGATGATAAAATGATCATGAAATGGTAATGAAATTTAAAAAAAGGGATTGGGACACAAGGGCAACACATCGACAAATTTAGATTGCCACTAGAAAAACGGAAGGATGGGTAGGGTCGGGCAATATAGCCTCCTGTGGAGGAACGCAAAGGTTCCTACTCCTATCGAATACCACAACAGGGTTCCTTAACGTGCGAGGAACGTGGCATCTTTCCCAACACGGTGCACCACTATGGTTTACGGTCAGGTTTTCCGTATTATAGCCTGACAACCACAGCATGCAACACGCCAGGGATACCCCATTCCACCATCTGGGGCACACATCGCATTTGCCCTGTGGGCAGGGCGCCTAGCTCCCGGCTAGGTTTCTGAGCGTTATTTAGTCGCCTTTTACGACAAGGTTAGTGCTGCTGCAGGCCTTTTTTTTTTTTTTTGACACCCGGACCTGCACGGGGCGATTTTTGTAAAGATAATACGTCAACTTAATAGCGGAAACTGAGATTAAAGGATCTAGCTAAACGGTATTCTTTCTTTCGGATCAGATCAGCTATAAAGTCAGCCTCATCAGAGTGAAGGAAGTAGAGGAGCACATTTTGTTCTTATAGAAATGCCGACCGTTTGTTGAAAAAACGGGTCCACCACATTGGACAAATATGTTGTCGATTAAAAATGCTAGCATTGTGTAAACATCTTCTTCTCTATATTTGGAAGATGATTTGGAATTATTTCTTACAAAGTATGAGGAATCTGTCTGTATCTAGGTGTACCCTTTGTGCTGAAAAACCAATGATGTATAATGTTTTTCAGTCGTGATTTTAACTGAGTATGGGGAATAGAAGTCTACAGTGTTAAAAATCAAAGGTTTTAAGACTATTATATTCTGATAATAGTCCTGAACTGATTGTCTCCAAAAGATCTTTCGAATTTTTTAGGATCCACATTGAGGTAATACCACTACAGGAGTAACAAGTGTTGTGGTAGGACTGCAGGCCCACTTTGACCGCTGTGAGTATAGAAGTTGAAAATTTTGCTAGAGGTTTGGCGGTACATTTTGCAGATCCAGCTATGTAACGTTAAAATAGAAAAAATGCTAAAGTTAGGCACTGTAGTTTTCAATCACAGTCCAGAAGCATTGAAGAAGAATAAAAGAAAAGGTTACCTTACAATAATGAATAATAGTACCGTTCTTCCTTTAGAGACCTTACCAGTCTATACATCCAAGTCTTTGATATTTAGCAGGTGGTCGTATTTTCGGTAATCGGCCCTCGGCCTTATTGTAGTGCATGAGATCGTGGTTTGAATTCCGGAAAAGTCATATTAAAGTCTTTAAAATTTAAATAGTTCTTCTTTAACTAGATCGACAACAGTCTATCAAATGGTTGTTTTGTATTTCAAATTTTATAATTTTCAACAGACTGTTTCTTTTTTTATGTACAAGTTTGATAATTCTTTCTCAAAGCCTTTGTCAAAATACAAGTAACTTATACATGTGCAAATAGTCCGCAAACACAAGTAGTAGATAATCAAACACAAATTATCTTTCTCGCTTTTATTATACATTTGTTTGATAAAAAGCAAAAGAAGTTAATGTTTGAATGCATTTTTTCAGTCCTATGATACAGCGATGAATAAAGCGCTCAGTTAAGTGTGTATAGGCAAATTAAATAGCATTTACGAGTGAGCTCGTTTTGCATTGACTACACATTTAACACACAAGAGGAAAAATATCGACGTGACGACAGCGCATTTGTATGATTGACACCTGAAATCGGCATTGCAAATGGTGGCATTCAACTGACAACTGAAATGTTTGTCGATTTCAATATTCAAAGTATTTACTGGCTACTGATTACTATGTTCTTTCATAATTATTGTTTTGAATATACAATGCAGAAAAATGAATGGAGCAGATAATACCGTTTTGAGCCTCGAAGCGTTGATAGCCATGTTGTTTACGATACGTACATGGAGTTAATATTGTTGTAAAAACTGTAATCGCTGAGGTTGTAAAAAGTGAACATCCAAGCATAATGCATGAAGAAGGCAAATTCTAATTAGAATTTAATTCGTGTATATTTACGATTATTAAATCTATAATTGTTTGTCTATATTTATAAAAAAAAAAACATTTTAAAAATCATTGATTAAACTTGTCAAGGACAAAAGAAATACTCAAGTAACAACTATTCTTGTAAATCAAAAACCTTATTCTAGAATGTCGATAGATTTGTCGTTTATTCTAGTTTTTATGCTTTGTTTTAACATCGTCATATTGATTTGAAATTATTTTTCTTTAGATGTCAAATAAACAATATCAATGCGTGACATTTTGATTATCAATGTACGATATAGTGTTGATATTGATTGGAATGTTAAATCTTACCACGTTGTTGGGTCAAGAATAAGGACGTGTTAACCTCATTCATTGCATGAATTGGACATATAAAATACTACGTTTAAATTCCAATTATACTAAAGTTAACTACCATGCAGTGATATTACTTGTACATGTTATAACAAATTAACAAACTCCAAATGATAAATCGGTAAAGGAAATATTAAATAATACTTAAGATGAACTCAAGGAAAATTACAAATTACAAAGCAAGGACAAGTTGATGCAATGCTTTCATTTTGTCTCGTATATTCTATTTAAATGTGTAATTTTCACACGATGCATATTTTGGCCTTTTATCAGTCTGTCAAAAAACCTACAATTAAATCCCGCAAAATATTACTCTCGGCTTAAGAACTTTTTGCACCACTTAGTATCCTCCAAAAGTAGAAACGCTATATTTTTTCTATACCTCCTTGCTTCAAACTCGCCATAATTTTACACCTGCCAAAATAATTAACCTGCTATGTTTTGCAATACTGTTATATTGGGGAATAAAAAATAAACTCGTCAAACAGATATTTATTAACAAGCAACAATAACTGACACCTTCAAATTAAATTCAGTGTAAGTATTTTTTAAACTTAAGCAAGCAGGTTTTAACAAATCCCAAATCATTATTTAGTTACTCGGAATGATTATAATGATGGTTTTTCCAATTATTTTTAGATAAAATTTGCTTTGGGTCGCTTTATTCAATTTAAAATTCTTGTTTACAGCTAACTACGTATTTTAACATTGATTGATATTTCACTAATTTGTGTTGAATAGATTTCAAGGAATAGATCATTGAACTTTAAAAATCTAAAATATTGAAAGTAATGTGATTAAATCATGATTTAAAATCATTGTCTTAAAGTACAATGTTCATTTAAGGCCCTGTATCTTTCAAAACACAGAGGTAAAACATACGGATATTATCCATCATACCCATGACATGATACACCTAATATATAGGAGGACTTTATTCACATATCATCCTTAATTATTAAATCGTTTTAACTATACCCCCCAAAAAACATAACACTAAAATATAATGTATCACCGTCAGCGCATTTTATTTCACATCATCGAGTGTCATTGTTTGTTTGTTCGGGTGTAACGCCCGAGCAGCAATATTTCAGCTATATTCAGGCGATGAACATGAAGTGGATGCTAAAATGAACATGAAATGATGATGAAATGAAAAATGGGATGGGACACAAGGATATTAGGGTCGAGAAATTTTGATTGCCACTGGAAATAGGGAGAGGTGGGCAGGGTCGGGCAATTCAGCCTCCTGTGGCTGAGCCCTATGGTTCCTACTCCGGAAGAATACCACAGTAGGGTTCTTTAACGTGCAAGGAACGTGGCATCTTTCCCAACACGGTGCACCACTATGGTTTGTGGTCAGGTTTTCCGTATTATAGCCTGACAACCCCAGCATGTAACACGCCAGGGGTACCCCATCCAACCACCTGGGGCACATATCCCAGTTGCTCTTTGGGCAAAGCGCCCTAGCCCCCGGCTAGGGTTCTGAGCACTATTTAGTCTCCTTTTACGACATTTTTAGCGCTGCTGCAGGCCTATTCTTTTAACACCCGGACCTGCACGGGTCGTGTCATTGTTAAAAGTTACCCTTAGAATGGGTATTGGAATATCGCCAAAGAATACCGCAGCATGAACGAGTTATCAAGGGAACCACGATATTAGCATAAATCAAAGGAAAGTAATCCAGGGACAATGACCAGGCATAGGAAATAATTTTTTCGAATATTTTATAATATTTCGTTTGAGGTTGAGACCTCTTGTTTTATTACTATTAGTAAACGTTAATACATTAAAATAACAACATTGATCGTAGACTTTGCCTACTTTTTTATTTTATTTTTTTCTTCTTATTTTGCTTAAATGATGTGAATGAAATGAGAGCAAGGAACGCAACATCCGACATAAACTTAAAATACTTCCCATTAATTTTAAAAAATAGAGAATATTACATTAATATAAGGATAATGGATATGTAATAGATACAACATCCACATAAGGATACAAATGTCAGCTCAAGGCCACAAATGAACGACGAGGAAACCCTCACACCACAAAGCAGGCTGCAACTGTCCCCAAAACAACATAATACATAGGTACATCATAAATCTACCATGTTGATGGCATGACTATTAAATCTTAACATAAGGGCTTTAATTGCATTTATAAAAAAAATTCTCCCAGAAAAGTAGGGTGATAGCTTCGTCAATTGCATTGTCGTCATCGTAATTGCAATGGGTCCATAGAGAATGAAACTACTTGACAAATGGCCATAATGTCAACCCTTAACGGAAAATGTCGTGCCAACAATTTACAGTGACGTATTGAAGAACAGTTAAACGAGTTTGCTACATTTATAGTAGATTTAAGTTAAGCGAATTGAGATAGCGTTCTTCCGTACGACACATTAATTTGCGAAATATGCGTCAGTTTTTATATATTAGTCATGAAGTTACAATGAATAATTATTCTTTGATGATGTACATATAACCATGTATTTTCTTATTTCTTATAAATTGTGTTATTTCTTGTTAACTTCACCGTGTACCCTGTATTTATGTATTTAATGTCAAAAAAGTTACAAAAAACATTAAAAGATGGAAAACAAGTCATTTCGTATAATATGCTAAATATAAAAAAACTTGTCAACCATAAACAAGAAATCACTAGGTGAATCAATGGTAAATCATTGTCGCGAAACAGTAAACCCCTGAAGCTAAGAAAATAGAGATGCGTTTATTTTAACAAAACAATATTCAAGTCTAAATTTGACCAAAACAAAGAAAGACCAAAACCAAATAAAACATTTAAGGACAAAAGCAAGTTTTCAGCATCTTTTTTATTTTCTGATAGCATATTAACTACAATTACTGTCTGTATCAATTACGTGTAAATATTTGTAAGAATCAGGCAAAATGAGAAAAAAAGAAACATGCATGTCAAAACCCTACCGATCTAAAAATAAAATGTCTATCATGCTTTGAAAGATATTTGAAAAGACCATTATTTGATCTCTGCATCATTGGCTTTGGTCAGAATTTTTTCAACAGAATCTTAGAAAAATGATGTTTTTGACAGAGTTATCTGCCCTTGGAATATTCATTTTCAATGCATTTCAATGAAATTGTAACTCAATGGTCCAGCATGGAATGGAAAATCTTTTCTGTTTTTGTTGATTCTGATGGTGCAAATTGTCAAATTACACTACCAACATAATGGGTTTTCATACCATGTTTCACCTACTGCCTGACCTTTACAGGGACTGACACTTAAATTTGAACGATTCTGTTGAAGAACAATATTTCTTATTGAACTCATTTTAGCTTGTTCTCAGAGGGCATTATATAGTAATTAACTGTCCATATTAATACATTTAACATTTGAGAACATTACAAAAATTTAGCTGCTGGCCTAAAAATCAAACTACTGAAAAGTTTATCAATATGTACGAACTGGGTTGTGGTAGATACTGATTTTTCGCTATTTCCCCCGGAGCAAGACTAAAACGTAAACATTAGTTCGATCACAAATTTGATAGGAAGTGCAAATTCGGGCATCAATTAGAAGCAAAACAGAATTAATACCCGAAAAATGTTGGTTTAAAGTTATTTCATTAATATTAGATTTATCTTATCTATATTTTGCACACTTTCTCAATTCTTAATATCGAGGTTGAAACTTAAATTTAATAAACGTAAAGGTATTGAATGGACAGCTGTACTCAGTTTCTTGGTACCGATTGCTAATATAAATCGCGTACATTTAATTTTGTTGGGAAGGTTTGGTCAATGTCTGGAATTAATAAAATTTATTATATTATATACTTGATTATCAAGTTGACAACCCTTGGGGGATCGTATTGACAATGTGATTGAGTGTCAGCGACATAGCCTTAGAACAAATGTGTCATCTTTGCTATTTTCACAGATTCAAAGATGTCTTGTTACATAACAGAGCCCATTTATACAATATGAATATATTGAAACAGTTCTTCAGACGACGTTTATCAAAGTGAAATTAAAAGTTCAGTATTTCTACACTGGATTAAGTAATTTTTTTCAACTGATTATCTGGCCGAGCATTTAGCCATCTGTCTGTTACGTGACACATCAAGTCCGAGGCGTCTGCAGTGAGATGATTCCAATATTTTAAAAGTAAAACGACGATCTATATATACAATGAAGCAAACCGATTAAGATTTATTACACATTAAAAATTAAGGTAAGGAATACTAGACGTCACAAAAACCTACACAACTAGCAACTTAAAATCCCACAACACAGAAGTCCAAGAAGGTTAAGCATGTTCTGCTCTGCCCTTGGCACCTATCATATTAAAGGTGATTGTAATCCGCTAATAGTATAACAACAATAATTCATAATTCAGCTCCTGGAGTCATAAAGGGGTCCAGTCAAAAACAATTTACAACTGATCGGAATCATTCAAACAATAAATTTTCATGATGTAAACAAGGTGAATATTGCAGTTATGGTGGAAAACTATCCGAAGTAGACAAATTAAATCGCCATTAAGCATTAAAAATTATCAACTTTATATTAAAAAAAAAGCCGGAAATTGTTCTTGAACTTTATATTTACTCATGCGATAAAATTTAACATTGTGCAAATTGTCAACTTCGGTAGGTAGTCAATCTGGTAGGACGTTGAATCTAATTGAAGGTATTTTCTTACATCTGTGAGATTGAAATTTCATATCGTTCAATCAAATTGAGATGTTCACCGTAAAACCTTTGAAATGGTGTTTTAACAAAGGCTGAATATACCCATGATTAAGAAAATTATTTGACAAGACCAGCACACTATAGCGATAGTCTGCGTACATATCACAGGTTCAAAAATAACGGATCACATTTGAAATCCATAAACCATTTCAAATTGCCACTTAGAAATCAAAATCATCACGTTTGTCGATTTTTTTTTAAATTCAAAACACACCATATTAAGATCTAGGTGTAAGACAGACAAAGGTGAATTATTTGTCTCTCTAAGTTCAGTATCATAAGATGAAGGCAATCCTTGAATATTGGATTATTCTAAAATTGAAGAATATTTTTTCTGTAGTAGATCTTGTTAAAATGTGCATGGGTTTATACGAATGTAGAACAAGATCGGCAAAGAGGAGAACACAGTTCGTACCCACAGGTATTCCGACGTTCTGCTTTAACGCATGTCCCCAAAACACGACGAAAACCAGAAATTCCAGTATCTTCACAACATCAGACTCTGAGTAATTTTTGAAAGAATCAGTTTATTTGTTTATATTTTTGTTGCGTTTTGTTGTTAAAAAGCATTGGTGAATAAGATCACGTAGAACTGACTTTATTTCGTAAGGTGGCAGTTTGGTGTACAAGGTAGGTATAATTGTTTTCCATTGAATGGTTAATTGCATTTAGTAAATTTTGTCATGTTCACTTTGATTTATAACATAGTTTTAATTTATAAAGTAGATTACCTACCTCTACGCAATAACATATAATTCATACAAGAAGTATTACATACTTTGTGTCTTATTTGTATAAAGATATTTGTTACTAAAAATGTGAGAATTGTGTGCATGACAATTTGTAAAAATCACGAAATACCAAATTACTCTGCATTCATTCGTAAAATGTCATCACGAGTTTCTATTGGTTGTACAATGTCATATTTACTGACAGTTTTGCCGCCAATTAAAGAGGGAAAATAGAATTCCTGCACAATAATATTACCATTACAAGTCACATCAATAATAAGGCTGCTCTTTTTCTGACTCTCAATAACCGGCACTATGGTTCAATGATAAATATTCAATACAATATTAATTGCACAATTTTATTAAGGAACGTCGCTTGTAATACACGAAGTCGTAAAATTGTTCAACTGTAGTTTCATCTGATTTTCATATGACAATAAACACATCCGCCCAATGAAATATGAATACTTTAAACCAACCTATTGCTTATGTTATCGTTTTGTCTTAAGCAGTAAAAATTTAAGTGTGTAATAAGATATGTATTTCTTTATCATTGGCGTGTTTACATTCTTTTGATTACCGCTATTACCTTGGTTGCCTTGATTACTGTTTCAAACTTGTTAAATTAAAAACAAACAAACAAACAAATAAAAAAAAACCTTTTTATAGTACAAGAAAGAACAATGAACTTGAATCCTAATCTATGGCGTAACAAGAAGATAGTAAAAATCAATAACATTACGCTAATTAACTAATTGTTTAATTAGTAATCCTATTACATGTAGTTAATTGTATTTTGGCTAGGCTTGAATAGCATTTACTGTATGTCAGTCTTTTTCTGTTCTGACCAATTAATGAACAAAATAGTTCAATTTTCATGGCTAATTGAACCTATCCAGTTTTTCAAAAAGTATGTTTCAATAATAGGTTACGTTTCAAAACAAAGCAAATATCTCGTGACTTTTTGCCACATTTCATGGTCCAGCTGTAACGTATGTGCTAACAGTGCAGTAGTCGGAAGTTATTAGTGGCTACTTCTAGAATATTGTTATTTAATAATGTCATAACTACAAAGCATGAGGAATGTTAAAACAGCAGAAAAAGAGTGGAGGGCGAGAATACAAGCAATTATGGTGGATTGTGGAGCTATCTACTACAGAATGTGACTAAAATAGAATACAGGGTCGACTCGACTATAATATAATAAATGGTCGACTCGACTATAATATAGTACAGGATCAAGTCGACTATAATATATAAAGGGATCGACTCAACTTTAATATAAGACAGGGTCGAGTCGACTATAATATTATACAGAATGGACTCGACTATAATGTAATGCAGGGTCGACTCGACTATAATGTAATTAAGAGTCAACTTGATTGTAAATATACAGGGTCTAGTCAACTATATTATAGAACAGGATCGAGTCGACTATAATATAATACAGGGTGTAATATAGTACAGGATCAAGTTGACTATAATATATAAAGGGATCGACTCAACAGAGGAGATGAGATCATTCTTAAATGTTCTCCATCAAAATTATCTATAATATCTACAGGTTCCTTAAAATATGATGAGAATGGATATGATGAATTTGTCAAAGGGACAATAGTCCCACCGGGATGACAAATGTCAACTTGAAGCTAACCCTGGGTCTTCAATGGACAACGAGCAAACCCTTAAACCACAAGGCAGGCTATAGCGGGTCCAAAAACAACGTTATACATAGACTCATGCAACATAAAGAAAACTTAAAGTGAAAACGAAACAAGAAACACAGAGGCCAGAAATTTCTGACTGAATGTCTTGTAATGATATAAATTGTACCCTGGTTCTATTATAGTACATTAACCTTTAATCATATTTTATTGATAATGAAATGGTTGATGAAAAAAGCTTTCAAATATTAAAACGACATTGCTTGTTCTTTTATCACAATTATTAGATACACCTATATCTATTTGTACCGTATGTAAAGTCTGTCAGTTGCTTAAAGGTAACATTGTTTGGTATATAATAGTTTCTGTTGTTTATGTAGGTACCCATATTTTTTCTCTCTCAAATATACTCTAAATGTGTATATCAAGGAAGGCTAAAAGATAAATAATTAGAAATTTGCAAAATATATCATGAAATATTTATTGAAAATTCATAAAGTATTCAAAATTACATAGCACTTGGAAAGGACCTTATAGAGAAAAGAAATACCTGGAGATAAGAATAATAACAGGATAATTAATTTGAAAGAGTGAATAACCAAAATATGATCACGAGTGCCGAAGAACGCCTAGATATAATGAATGTGCGGAATTTGTTCCGCGCACGAGTTAAATCTTAATACGTTCTTGGCACGAGTGATCATATTTTGGTTATTCACGATAACCAATTAAGTATCCTATTTATTATATAGATTTCCTCCATTATTCATTGTTATTTTCAACACAAATTTAAAATTTTGTGAACGGTTGATTGATATTTGTGGTGTGACGTTTTGGCGGGAGAAGTTGACTATAAATTTAATTTTGTAAGGTAATTTCTATGAAAAGAAAGTTTAGATTGAAATACAAATTACATTAACAAAACAGAATACATTCTAACTTGCAGCGTACCAACTTCCGCTTTAATTTGGCGGTTAACATACAAGCAAAAGAAAGTACGAGCAAAATTGATTGTAAAATCAACTGATAAAAATTACAACCGAAAAAAAATTAAATGCTTAAAATAAAACCATACAAACTTACAATCGCATGTATAAATAAAACATTTACTGGTTAAGCTAAAACTTTGCTGTTATAAACTTACCTCGATAAAGATTATCAACAAGCGTTATTGGGACGCAAAATAATGCAACAAGTATATCAGCTATGGCCAAGTTTACAATGAAGTAGTTCGTGGCGTTGTGCATAGAAGAGTTTCTGTAAACCACGGTTACAACCATCAGGTTTCCAAATAACGCACAAATACATACCAAAGAATAAGCTAGCGAATATATGACGGTTATTGAAAGCGGGTGTATCATACTTGTATATGTTTCATTAAATGTTTGATTCTCAAATGTTGAGTTTGATGCATTCAAAACCATGTCCATTTCTATGATAAATTATTTCACTTTTAAGCCCGATTTTTAAATAGTTTCAGTATCCAATTATACGATATTTCGGTTTGCTTTCTTTTCTACAACACCAAATATTTTTAGTGTCAGTATTATCCTATAGATCCTTAACAAGACACAAGTTAAATATCACTGAAGTGAATGATAACGTCCACAGTAACTCCTACTTCAAAGATTCTTCGAACACGAATTATATCTTCTCAAAAATACTCCACCGTCTGATAATTAGTAAAATAACCAACCTTCTTCAAGCACGCAATTCAAAACTAATAAAGCAATTCGTCTTGAACGTAATTATCATAAATCTTAATTTAATCAAATCATGTAATTTCTTTATCCAGCGTATCAGCTGTTTATTTTCTTTTGAATAGATGGACAACAGAGGCAGCCTTATATATTGACTGGTTCGATCTGTTTCGTCGTGCAGAAATACCTTGGTTTTATTTACGTACAGCTCCAATGTAAAAAATCGGTGAATTTTGTAACGTTGACTCAAAATATTGGAATGAATTGAATTGTGTATTTGCTACCAAAGTTAGATTAAAACATTATAGAAGTTCCCTTTAGACGAAGGCGAAGTCAGGTGAATCGAAGATGAACCTTATGTGACGGATTCATGTTACCTTCACATTTGGGCTCGATATCATAGAGAATTTAAGGGAACCAGGATTCGGACGGTAGTCAAACGGAATTCAATGGAACCAGGATTCGAGCAGTAATCAATGGGAATCAAGAAAACCAGAATTCGAATGGTAATCTAATGTAACTCAAGGGAGCCAGGATTCGAACGGAAATAAAACTACATAATACAAGGATAACGACTGGACAAGCAAAATAGACACACACTACAAAGAACCTGAAATAATCAGAATTACACATACAGAGAAGCGTGTTCTAGAAAGAAACAAGAAAAAAAAGACTGAACGAAGCGTTTATCGTGATACAAATGGATACACCACGACGATCCCCAATTCCATGATGACGATCATAACACTTTTTTTGTAGTGATTACTTTAATGTTTTGATAGTATAACCATATTCCAGTAACCTAATTGTAAGAAGTCTAACACAGTACAAAAAGCACACATAATATTTGTTTTATTTATGATGATTGAATGACAAAGATTTTTTTTAAAATGATATGACTTGGAACTTTACTTTGTTTTCATTTTACATTTGATAATTGACAGCAAAAATGATTACTAGACAAACCATAAAATAATCAGTTTATTTGTTTGTGAAATTACGCCTGTGTGAAAAGTAATTTGAGTCCTAGAGCAAAGGCAATTTATTATTTTTTAATTAAAAAAAAATAGTTTTTATTATAAAGCCATTTTCGAAACCCCTTTGTCGTTATAGGTGACAATTTTCATTTTTGATCAAACGTAATTGGTTCAAACTTTTGAACCTTTTCTTTAATTGAACTAAATATCGCATAATTTAAGAAGTTCAGAGCCATCGATGAGTGTCTGTATTTATTCTGTTTTGATTTAATCATTAGTATTGTTATCTACAATGGTTTGTCATATATGTGTTTCAATTTTTAACGGTTGAAAACAATATCACACTGCGACCCTAAAGTGCAAGAATGCGGCATGTTTGGTGCACTACACAGTATCTTGCTTTCTTCATAAGAATATTTGTACATAATTTATTTCAATTCATTTATGTTTTTACCTTTATCTGTGATATCTTAGTCTCTTTTCTTTCCTTCTTTTAACTTAAGTACTTTCATTACAAATCTTAATTCAAAATTGACAAGAATGGAGGTATTGAATGCAAAGTCAAAGACAAAACAACCCCAACGAATAAAAAATGTAAGCACAAGGCCATCCATGGGTATTCAATGGATGATAAGGAAGCCCTCACACCACAAGACATGCTGCAGGTGGCTCCAAAACAAAAATACCATGGAACAGCAAAATAGTTGCCAATATTGATCCTAGCATTAAAAAGTAAACTGAAAGGGGAAACAAAACAAATCTTACGCCATTTTTCATAACAAAACTGCGATCAGACCGTTCACCGGTCATCGGTCATTGATCCGTCAGCCATCAATCAGTCAACGGTCGTCGGTCCGTCAAATCGTTGCGTTGATCGTTTCAAGGACTGTGCACCATAACGGTCCCCGATTCCATGATAACGACCATAAAACTGTAGTGATGACTTTAATCTTGTAGCAACATAACCATGTTCGGAAGCCTAATTGTAAGAAGTCTAGCGCGATACAAAAAGTCGACATAGCTACGTTAAGCTCTGGTATGTCATGACGATGGTGATATCATGTCTTGTAGTATTCTATATGTTTTGTGGTGATTTTTTTAATTATGTGAATCGAATTTTGTGAATTTCGGACATCTTTTCCTCAGTTTTCCAGTAATTACTACGTTTACTTATATCATGATACTAAGTTACTATGAATTACTTCCCCCTATTGTGAATAGTGTGTGAAACGCGGAGCTTCGTTATTGTTGCTAGATAATTCCCGGGTTATTCTGACTTACCGTGTGAGAAAAGATATGCTTACAATTCCGAAACACCTGACGTCAGTACAATTCCGGAACACCTGACGTCAGTACATATTTTTGTTTGATTTTTTAATTTTTTTGGGGGGAGGGGGTGGGGGTGTAATCTATTTCAACGGTAGGCTACATTGTTTATGTATATCATCTTTGTTTCATGTTTTCATGTTTCGACCATTTTTTTCGGTTTTGACGCATTTGTTTGTTTGTTGGGGTTTAACGTCCGAGCAGCAATATTTCAGCTATATTCAGACGATGAACATGAAATTTATGATAAAATGAACATGAAATGATGAAAGAAAAAGGGATGGGACACAAGGACAATGGGGTCGACAAATTTTGATTGCCACTGGAAATAGGGAGAGGTGGGTAGGGTCGGGCAATTTAGCCTCCTGTGGCGGAGCCCTATGGTTCCTACTCCGGGAGAATACCACAGTAGGGTTCTTTAAAGTGCGAGGAACGTGGCATCTTTCCCAACACGGTGCACCACTATGGTTTGCGGGCAGGTTTTCCGTATTATAGCCTGACAACCCCAGCATGTAACACGCCAGGGGTACCCCATTCAACCACCTGGGGCACACATCCCAGTTACTCTGTGGGCAAAGCGCCCTGGCCCCCGGCTAGGGTACCGAGCACTATTTAGTCGCCTTTTACGACAAGCTTAGCGCTACTGCAGGCTTATTCTTTTAACACCCGGACCTTAACGGGGCTTGACGTATTTGAATCACCACTCTGTTGATTATGTTTTGCCAATATTCACGGTGGTTATATGTTGTGAAACTATCTGATTGCTTTACTTCAAACTGTAGGTCTGTATTTTGTTTAATAAACATGTAATGTTTGAACAAAAAACTGCAACAACACAGAACAAAAACAAAATTCAATACGTATATGAAAGGGTTTTTATATAATTGCTGCTATAACAAAAGTTAACTTATAATTATTTTCAATTAGTTGCTTCTGTATTTGAGTTTTTTAGAGCTTACCATTGTTTTTATTATTGTAGAGACATGTTTTGCTTGGATTTCTATATTTGATTTGTAGTTAATCGTACGTATTTGTTCTCTGATATATCGATTGAAAATCTGGACAATATCTTATTTAGGTTAGGCGTCTCATCTTAATCGACAACGAATCAATGACAGGTCTTAACCAGATCAATAAAGTAGAGGCTGAGCTCATAAACAGTATCTCTCATCTTAACTGAAGCATTAACTGAAATATAACAGTCCTATTTAGATGCATTTATCCTTCTTTATTATACACAAAAATATAAAGAAAAACTCGTTCCTTCGTTATCGGTTATATTACGAACAAGTAAACACATTTAGAGTTTTCGTATTGCTAATTTCATTTCTTTTTTCATTTACTTTTGTTAACGCAAGCGACCTTGTACAAACACAAATAAACTGACGTACCACAAAATTAGTTTACTAGAGTATTTACATCAACAAATCTTATTATATTCAAATTGTTTTGATAATATTCAATATATGTCTTCTTAAGAAACTGGATCGAAGATTGTCCATTCCTGATATTGTATCCCATTCATAGATATATGGTCATTCCGAGTACCTATTCTCTATTTTACATCTTACTTCAATCGACAAGTTATCGCGAATTTTCCTATTACTGTGTTTGTCACGAATACTGCGGAAAAAAACTATTATAGTTTAAGGCTAAATTCATATTTTTTCGAATGGAGATTTTGAACGATTCCGCTTTTAATCCTCAGTACAATCTCTAGTAATTTGTAAGGATATGATGGGTTTCATAATTGTACTTCGGATATCAAATATTGATTTTTTTTTTTACATTTTTATCATATTCACTACCTCAGTTATTTAAGCATAATTTAGTCTGGCTAAAAGTGCTTGCATCACATAAAACAAATAAGTTACTGTCTCAAACACCAATACGGTAGTTGCAGTTTTATCACCAATTGGCGTTTTGTAAATAATCCAGCCTGTACTTTAAAAAAAAATTGTAGGCTGCTTGTGTGACATCACTATGTTCTTATCGTTACTTTAAAGTTTAAATCTTCGACCACAAAGTGTTAAAGAATTATAACTTTCTGTTTTACCTTTTTTTATTGCTATGCTTTAACTTATCTGACAATATACTCAAACATTGGTTTACGATCTAAGTCTAGTACATACTTTTTCAAGATGACCGCCAGTTCAAGATGGCTACCAAATACAATAAAAAACAAATCCATCAATAATAACTCTTATTTAAGGACTTTAGACTAGTCTTATCGACAATATGGGCATAGAAGGTGAATTATTTTGTTTTTATATGCTCAATTTACGTTCTTAATTTTGTTCTCTATCAATTGTTTAATGTAAAAATGTCTTCCTTTAGAAGACGAACAAAGGAACTCAAAGACAAAAGCATTGTTGCAGTGTGTTACCCTTTTGTGAAACTTTCAGAGATTGTGATGGGAGCAAAGTAGAATTAAAAGTACTTCTGGATTCTGAAACAACACGGAGTCGACTTGACAAACAGACAGACATTTTGTCCTTTATTCTAACGTTTTGTGATTTCATATTGGTAGGATATTATGTAACAGACGACATTTGATGGACACTATCATTTTTATTCTGCTTTCCTCACTTCCTGAATTAATGACGAACAATTTCTGCAGGCTATACCGAAATTAATTGTTTCTTTATATCGTCTATATAACTGTCGGTCATATTTGTAATTAGACGACTTAAACGACTTTCTCATATCGGCGACAAATCGTGAGTCTAAATACAATTATTCGTCAGATACATTTTGCCTACAATTTTGTTGTACAGGAATACATACTGGAGTGTTCAAATACACGCATTGGGGTGGATCAAAGAAAGATGTAAAATGCTAACTCATCAGTCAAAACAGTTTATTACTCTTTAGATAGATTTTGTTGATAACACAGTACAGACATACTTATAATTAGATAAACGGACAGGATCAGACCAGAGAAAGATATAAAACGGCACATCGTCAGTCAAGATTACTCTTCAGGTAGATTTTGCTTTTTACATAGTATAGACATACTTATTAGAGTGTTCAAATACACGGTTAGGATCGGGATCAGTTTCATAAAACAACTTTCCTCACTCATATTTCGACCAATCAGATTACTTGAAAATGAAGATTTAAAGAAAAGGACTTGACCTGAGAAAATTATCAAGTTGAAATTTTTTTTATGAAGCCCACACCTGATTATAGAAAGGCGGAAAATGGTTTGTAACATCTCTAAATTTGGAATTAAAACAATGTCTGGCCTTGTGCTGACACTTGTTATCACGGAGGGGTTGTTCTCGTTTTAACATACTCACCATATCCATTTTCCATATATTTGTCCTAATTCTGAGTAAATTTATCTGATTTAGATCTGATTTGATCAAATGTAGAAAATAAAAAAATACATTGATCACGATTATCATTAACTTATCGAATGTCAATGTTTCAGATCCTAGAATTGTTCGAAGGTCTTACAGGAAAGAATTTTCTACACTTACTGGCATACTTACTGTATGTTGTTTTTTACTCGCTCCACCACGATAAATTGAGGAACTTCAAAGTAACACCAATAATGTCGAATACCAACGTAATGTTGGCTCAAAATGTTCGTGATCTTTGATATACTGTTCTTATTTTGCACTTCTTGTTCTCGATATTTTTAATTTCAGACATCAAACAAATATTCAGACAAAAATAATAAAATGTGTCAGGAAACTACAATACAGTAATACAGGCTGCACTAGATGAATCATGCTGCCATTTCGTTCAAATAGCCCTCGGACGAACGAATTTACAATTTTTTATACGATAAATTCTTTAAATCCGGTGATGTCTACAGATTTTGCCATTTGTCATCAATACACTCGGCAACCGATGTCAATTTTCTACGCATGATAGAGTACTAGCTGTGTTACATTCAAGACAACCAAGACTAATTGTTATGTCAATAAAACCATCAGTTTTGATTTAAATATTCAAGAAAACTGTAGTTTAGAAATTCGGTGTTCATACATACAAAACTTCAGTCTAGATTGATGATTTTTTGTATTCATGTATTTTGTTTTCTGTTTTTGTTTTTGTTTTTGTTTTTGTTTTTGTTTTTTTTGGGGGGGGGAGTTTGTTTGTTTGTTTGTTTGTTTTTTTTTATTTTATTTTTTTTGGGGGGGGTGGGGGGTCCTTTATCATTTTATCATGATGGATCAAAGAGTAATCAAGGGAACAAAGGTTATAGCGGTAATCAAAAGAATGCCATCCAGGGACAAAGACCAGACATGGAAAACGTCATACACAAGAAAGAACATAAAGTAACTAAATTCATACATACAAAGTAACAACAGCAAATGAGCAACTCGGACTTCACAAAAAACTGGGAGCATGAACCAGGTGCACAGACGATTATTCAACTCCTATTGGAAAAAAACATATCTCATATAAACAACAATTATGAACTATCCAATAGGCCTTGTGTATTTTCGGACTTTCAGGGGCTTCCTTTAGGGAGTTAGTTAGAGACATGTAATTATCCCCAAATCTGAATTTGTAGATAAAATGAAAGATACATATCCGAGTTGGGACTACGTCTATTAAATAAATCGTATCTGATATATTAAAGCTAATTATTTTTTATTATACATTTTACACTCGTAATGGACTAGACTTCGATTGGTAAATTTAAAACAAAGTGTAATATCAGTGACGGGTAATTGCTTGAATACAGATTTGAATACATGATGTTAAAAAAATAATGACCGTGGTCAGTTTGTGAAAATGTGTAGTTATAAATGTGGAAATGTAATTACTAAAACGTACATAAAATACCGGAGAGTCTAACAAACAGAAATCTGTGAACAACACAAAGCTGAGAACACCAGAAGGACAAGACAAACAATTAAAGTCAACACATAAAATGTAATCAGATGTACAAAGGTACCAATATTGTTGATATTTTGAAATTCGATACAGTGTACACGTGTTGAATGAGTAACCTCTCAACAGAGCATTTCATTCTAATATATAGAAAGATATAAATAAAAAAAATATTGTGTATGATAAGTACACATGACCAACAGTTTTGGAAAGGACACCAAATCCATCTTCAACAGGCTCTACCATGTGCAATACATGGAATTTTGAATTTGTGAGACTGAAGGTGTCGATAATACATGAGCTACAAGAACTGTAATAAAATTCTATAGAATATGTGCTTCGGAATGATGAGACGCTTCAGCTTCAGTAACTGTACTTGTTGAAGTTCATGATAAATTGAGTTTGAAACAAGTATCGGAATTTCTTTTTTATTTATATATGTTGGAATTTTTTTAAGTGTCTAATATATGTGATTGATGTAACTTCAACAAGTGCGAGTGAACACCACTTCCCCTAAAATAGAAACGAGTAAAGTGTAGACAACATATCCCATTTTATACAATGTTGTTTAGAACCATGGCTCTTAATATCAAACTTATACTTTATTTGTTGATTAAGTGTAAGTGTTTGTAAAAATCAGACAACACGGGAAAAATCAGAAACATGCATGTCAAAACATGTCTTACAAGGAAATATCACTCAAAGATGCTTTCTCTATTTGAAAAGACCATTATTTTATCTCTCCATCTTTGGATTTGCTCAGACATTTTTCAATTGAATCTCAGAAAAATGAGTTTTTTGACAGAGTTATCTGCCCTTGAAATGTTTATTTTCTGTGCATTTCAATGAAATTGTAAATCAATGGTCCAGTATGATAAGGAAAATCTTGTTTGTTTTCCATGATTCTGATGGTGCAAATAGTTAAATTCAATTTCGAAAAATGGTGGTTTTTTTCATGCCATGTTTAACCCACTGCCCGATTCTTAAAAATACTGAAACTTAAAATTCAAAACCTTTTGTTTAATCGGTTTAATGTGTGTTTTTTGTGTGTTAAAACCGCAGCCACATCATGCCGTAAATATCGTTTGTCATAACCATTTAAAAGCTGACCTGAACAACCGGGAGGTTATTAACAAAAGAATAGGTCTTGTCAACATGTTCTTAGACAAGTAATCGATAGGTTGAGAAATTTCAGCTTCTGCATTTGACCTTACTCACGTATAAACAAACTTTAAATTGATGAGATCATGCCATCAAATATATGGAAGAAACCATTATTAATGTACACTGAATTTTTTACCACTTCTGCAATTATATATGTTTTTACTACTACTTCATCTTTAGTATGCTATCTCCAAAATAGATACTTTTTAATTAACAGTATATTTTGTACTCTTTTAATAAAATCATACAAGTATAAACTGAATCACAACATGCGGTTTATACCTTTAACAGGTAAATATTACGGGAGAGTAACATTAGTTATAAAAATGACTGTCTGTTCTTTCTGTGTAGAAACAACGTTTGGCTTATAAGAATACATTGTTACTATTAACATACCAAACAATTAAGTCTTCTTAAAAGTGTGAAATATTCGGGAAAAAGAAAAATGGGAGTACGTATAGCTTAAATGATAAACGCAATTATGGCAAATGTATTGTGAAACTTGTCTAAATTAGACCCTATAATCCGAAACCCTGTCTAAAAAGTCCAACATTTTGACCAACATTGGTTCGCCTTAAAATATTCAAATGAATTGTGTAATGCAAATGCGCGCATAAATCAGTAAGAGCTGTGTTCATAGCGAAATGTAAAACCCCAATTTTAATACAAGAAACAAAGCAAAGAGTATAAAGATAGAAACATGAATCAACAAAATTATATTTTTTTAACTTTTTAATTGCTTGTCATTACTTTCCACGGCATGCCATTGTACATCAATTTAACTCTCCTCTACTTCCTTGATGTTCCTATTGTAGTATTTTATGTTGTAATTGAATAATTAACAATTTGCTAGAGCTGTTTTGTTTTAAAACAAAATGAGCGGTTAATTACAGAAAATTGTCCATTTTCCCAACGCTAAAATTACAAGCAAGTTAGGAAGCAACAGGCGTCTCGGTATGTAATGTCCGTAAATTTTTTATGTACTGTTGTCTTGTATAGTTTGATGTGTGTGTGTGTGTGTGTGTGTGTGTGTGTGTGTGTGTGTGTGTGTGTGTGTGTGTGTGTGTGTGTGTGTGTGTGTGTGTGTGTGTGATATTTCCGTTTTTTTTTTATTTTTATGATTATTTGTTAATGTTTTTAATTTCTGTTCTTTTAATGCATGATTTAGTAAATGTACACATTTACAAAAATAAAGAACGCTTAATAGATTTTTGCTCAATATTTCAATTTTAACAGCTGTTAGAACACTAACAGGTAGTGAGTGATCAACACACGACACTTCTAGAGGTTAAGCGTACTTCAAAGCACCAGCAAGGACATATTTTAGATGACGAAACTGGTATAAATAGTTGTTCTTAGAAATGCACACACATAAATAGACCTCTTCTGCCGAAAAAAAAAACATGTAGGTGCGTAAGGGGATGTAAGGTTCATGAGGTTTAAAATCAATTAGTTTCATTCTTTTATTTAACTATTTTATATTTAATCGGCGGCTTCTCTGGAAAAACTGAGGACGCTTACTCTACCGATGTTCCTGGTCCATACTCCAAATTTAAGAGTCTTGGTTGTTCTAAACGTTTGATTCTTTCTACGTTTTACTTTGATTATTTTCTGTTCTTTGGTGTTTGTGTCTTTTCAATATTTTTCCTTGAAATATATTCTTTTGATTTCCTTTGTTCCCTTCACTACTCTTAGTCAATAAAACGTCATTGTCAAAACAAGTTAAAACAAAGTATTTAAAAATATCTATCGATTCCGCTGAGTTTTTTTTTTTCTTATTACTAATGTTCTTTTTTTATTCAAGATTATTATGCTAGTACAGTACATGACGTAAACAAATATGAGTGAGTGTGCTCGTTTTTAAGATATAAGCATATAAAGTTTTGGCGGGAAAATGATTTTGAGTGGAAATCGAAGGAATGTAATCCAGAGACAAAAACTGTACATGGATTACAGACGAACACAGCAAAGAAAATAATGTATCTAAAATAATACAAACAAAGTAAAAATGAGCAACTCGGACTCTACTAAAAACTCGGAGCATTGATGAGATATACCGGTAGGGTAAGCGTTCTCTACTTTCCTAGAAGTAGCCGCAGAGTTGGTCATAACAAGTCAAGTCCGGGTAGACGAAAAAGGAAAGGGAAACTACAACACGTTGAGGTATTTAAGGTATTTAAATCAAATTTTGTCATCATTATGAAATTAATATGCTTTTTGTACATTACAAATTCCGCAAACATGCTGGCATTATCATTTCACTAATCATAGGGTGGTCTATTTTTTTCAACAGATATCGCCTTCATTTGTTAAAATTATAACAAATACGTGTTTTGCGATATTAAAATATTTCTTTTTCCCCAATGGTAATTCCTTATTTCCATTGATTCAAATGCTCGTATTTTGCAACTAGAGTTTCTAAAATGTATAAATGTTGAATGCCTTGAGATTTACTACATGCAGGTCTTTGATTTATGCTTATTCATTTTATTTTAATCTCTTTGGGATAACCAGTTTTAGTTATAAAATTATACTGAACCAATTCACGTGAGTCAATATAAAAAAGGATACAAAATAAATCATATAAATAGTAAAAAATTCAGTATGCTGTACATGTGCCGTATTTTAAGGAGACAGATCTAGGATAAGGGACACAACTCTTACAAATTATTGGAACGTTTGTATTCAGCTTTTGACATAAACATCATGTAAGCATGAAAACAAGTTGGTTTGATTTCATTCTGTTTCATGTAAAAGCTTGACAGGCTTTGGTGAAATTGAATATGATACAAACATGTCAATGATTTCAAGAGTTATTTCCGTTACTCCAGGTCTATCTCCTTATGGAGTAACCTCTCATCAGTAGTAGAATCAAATACGCAGGATGTTCAAACTTCAAACACTGGAACCAATCAAACAAAAATATCGAAATGGGAGGGTATCTTGCACCGATAAGTTTTATCAGAGTATGTAAAATGAGAGGAATTATAGAAGTGATAAAAGAGGACGAGAGGATACAATATGGTAAACATTTTCTAAACCAACATATAGGTTAACTCTTTTTGATATTTTTCATCCCTTTTGAGTTGTTGTTTCTTTGATATATTCACCATTTTGTTATATATAGATTAAGCATGAAATCTCGTTGCACAATAAAAACCAGGGATTGGCGTCCTGATTGATTGACGGTACAGATTTTTTTACCGCTAGATTTTCTAAGAGGAGTATGATATATACTTAAGTATGACGGAGATATACACGACACTGAGAAAAAACAGAGTTTAATTGTATTTTACAATGTGCCAAATTAATGTTCAAATCACTTCCTAATTCCAGTATCGGAAATGGTATTATTGATGCTTGCCTCTCGATTTCGATATTTATGAACTATGTTTCGCAACACGAAATTTTTGTTGTTATGTAATAAAAAAAAAACAAATTCCATCATTCGTCAATTTGAATTCAATTTAAGAAAATTTGTAGCTAGCACGACTTCTTAGATACCAATACACAAATTAATATAGGATTGATTGTCAATTTGTAGAGAATTCTTCATAAGATGGTTTGCGTTATACAGGACAATTAATATTTATCAACAATGCAGGAATTATTGGTGATTTGTAATGATTGTTGACTGATGAGTCAATAAATGGTAATTCGCAAAATAGTTTTGACTAAATGTGAACGTTTGTACCTTTTTGTACTTTTTGTCAACAACTGATAATGAAGAGACGAAGAGAAATAAATCTAGTACAGCAACCGAAGTAAACAAACATGAGCTAAAAGTAAACATAAACAGCTGAGAGGGTCGATATTTTTTTGATTCATTTTTTTTTCTTTATTTAGTATATTTTTCTTATTTTGGTGGTGTGACGATAAAGAAATTTCATTAGAATTTCTCTGATTTGATCATTTAGTTTATAGTACCACCATTATAACACATCCTGTAGGTAGTGAGAGAGACTCTGTAACGCTAAACATTCCAATTTAAAAAAGTAAATTTTGATTCGAAGAATAGCGAAAAAAAATAACGGTGTCCGAATATTCTATCTAAAGATGTCTTCGTATTATGTAATTTTGGGTTCTTTAATAAATACACTGATTGTCTAGTTTATAAACTGGCTGCGTTATATTTGTTTCCGTCTTTGTTGTGATACAGACAATTTAGAAGGTATATATTCATAAGTCCAATTAAGTAGTGTCTTTATAAGAATCATGCAAAATCTGAAAAATGTGATACACTCAAAAAAGGCTTCATATTTTTATTTTTGAAATATTATTGTTACATTATGAAATGTGTAATTATTCATTCCAATCTGTCTGCTCTAAGGAGATAATCAACATTGAAAATCCAATAGATTTTATTATATTTGAGTGTCATTTACTGAGTTATCTCCCTTAATTTTTAAATCTACAGTGTATTCTATGTAATTGTTATCTCCTAATAACATGGGTTATATGTAAAACTGAATGTTAATTTTTGTTTACTATGCCAATTCAAACAAAATATAAAAAATGCAAATATGTAGGTTTTTACCAATTAATCACATTTTGCATGATTCTTAGTTGGACTGCTACTTAAACATATTTATCAAACAATCAATAAAAGTCCTAATGCCTTGTGGTCATCAATGAAAGGTTATATTCAGTTCTGTTAAGGTACATGTATCAATTGATTAATTTGCGATGAATGATGCTGCAAAGATTAAAACATTTTCTTTCGAAAATGATCGAATTTTTTTAAAAGTGCTGGATAGATGTTGAATGATAAACAACCAAGAAACATTCAATGATTTATGGAAAAATTGAGTCATTCTTTGAAGTGTATGGTTTACGCAAAATTAACCAATTCAGGGCTAACCGTACTTAGTCTTTATTAAACTCATTTTACGTTCTTTCTCCTTACCAGCAAATGGGGTCTTGTTAGAAACTCATTTAACCTCCCGGGGCACACGAGTTTATCATCGAGTTTTATTTATTTTGATTGAGTACTTGCTGCTTATCTCAGTATGCATTTTGTGTGTCTGTTTGGATTATTGTCCTTCTCGAACACGTTTTAGCCCATGGATTTACCCTTCTACATGTATTCCGGCGTTAACCAGTATTCAATGCCTGAGATCAAATCAAATTTTACAATTTTATTTCATAAGATAACCAACGAAACAAAGACATTTGTTGGAGATAATATTTAATATAAAACGACCGACTGAGCATATACAAAGTAATAATTATATTAATACTAAATTCCAATAAGACGTTATTGGCAACTCATCATAATGCAATTTAAATAATATTACGTCAGACAAAGAAGGATTTATAATGTTTTTTTTTTTATATTTTATAATGCTTGTACAAAATTGTCTAATTATGTAATTTCTTTGATAGTTAGAATTAAACAAATGTTACCGGCGTCGAAGTTCAAAAGAGTGGGTTTTTTTTTCGATTACGAAAAAGTGTATTTTCTTAAAATATGCATATACATTGATTGCAATAGGTAGTGAGATTATTCTACAGTTGTATAAGCACAGATCTTGATTATCACTTAAACAATATTTTATATCATAGTTTGGAGGATTTGATATATTGTATCTAACTTGAGATAAATGATACTACAGATATTGTGAAGTCAGCATCATATCTGACCTACACTTAGAGATCGACGGTAAATGAAAATTATTGACCACACTGTACGACAAATTCGGTGACTTTTCATTCCGTTTTGTCAACTTTTCTTTCACCTGTGGCATCACCCCTAGTCCTTTCACCTGCATATGGGTTTTTTTCATATCACAGATCATACGTTATGCCAGAGCTTGCGTCACTATTCAGATTTTGTACAGCGCTAGACTTCTTACATTGAGGCTTCTGGAGCAGGTTTATGTTGCTACAAGATAGAGATCTTCAGAAAAACATAGGACGCTTACCCTACCGGTGCACCTAGTCCATGTTCTCAGAATTTAGTGGAGTCCGAGTTGCTTATTTACTTTTGTTACTTTTATGCATTGTTTTGGTTATTTTATGTTTTACGTTGTGTCTGCCTGTTTTTCATGTCTGGTCTTTCTCCCTAGATTACATTCTTTTGATTTCCGCTAAAATCTATGTTCCCTTGATTATTCTTTTTTGTTTGTAAGTAAGCGATGAGAAAAGTAATGATTTTATTTCGTACATCTTTTTTAAACAAATACAAATCTTTTTCGTTACTGTCTGATCGATGCGTAACAATTTATTGTTTCTTAAAAATGGCCATGATTTCGTACAACGTATAGGCTGTCTGTTATCAAAAACATAAAAAACTAGTCCAATAAAAATTGATTCTTTTAGTTAGTATGCAAAACAGGCTTCGAAAACAGAGACAGAAAAAGAAAACAAAACAGATTGATGTGAAATCTTGACACATTATTTCGTCGTGGAACATGTAAACTCGGGAACGTCCCTGAAACAACCAAAACAATTATTCTAGATAAACAAAATGCAGAAAGTAACGTTCGTAACATCCGTATTAAAACCAAATTAACGACAAAAGAAAATTCGACATGTCAGGAAAAGAATGAAAGTATCTTAATTGCCTTGACAGTTCATTTAGTTGCTGCGAACTACGTAATAATTATAACGGTTCCTTCAAAATAAGATTAAGGACAGCGCGTTTTTATGTCTATCATGGAGGAATGATTATTTTCTGAAAACAGTTACCTAGTATAATTATATACCTTTACAAAAGATTACTTAAATACTTTTTTTCTTTATTTTTCTTTTTTCACTTTGATTTTTTAATTTTATATCTGAAAAACGTTTTCAAACATATAAATACATATTTGTCTGTATCCCACTACCGGAAACACGTTTACATGTAACCCACTCAGTCTATGTTTTTACAAATGTCATAATCATTTTAAGTGGTTGACGGTTATTTAAAACGTTTTAAAGAAAAATTATATCAACAAAAATATTTTATAAGAGAAAAAAATTGTCGGTATATTTGACATTTCTATCTGATATAATACGAGCAGAAAAACAGTTTCATGTTGAGTACAATTTACCTTAATCTAATAAGGATTAGACGAATTTAATTTGTCTGCAAGTTATGTAATTCACAGAGTTATTTTCTCATTTTTTAATAATATTTATAAATATTTACACGTAGGACAAGAGCACTTTCCATTCTATACCGAACAATTTAAACTTTCCACACTTAATGCGACTGGAGACGGTTTTAAGAACAAGTAGATCAAGTTTGTATATTCCACATGCCAGTGTATTTTGTGTAACGAAAATATTTTCCTTTGTTGGCAATATTTTCTTCAGTTTTCCTTTTCATGCTTACAGAACACTTGTTGGCTTCCTATGTCGATATTTTCATTCCTTTCAGTATTTTGTATGCAATTTAAACATGACACAAAAAAATATTTTTCCAATGTTTGATTTATTTGATTTATATATATCATTAAAACGATCCTTGTAGTCACTTACGTCGTATAATTGAAGATAAATTGATTCATAATCGACGATGACCCAAGCCATACGAACTTTAATTAGCCATGTGGTCACATGACCGTGCTACGTCATTGGTTCTCAATTCGTAGATCGAGTGGTTGAAATGTGTGGGGCTTCTGCACTTCTTGCATGATTTCTACAACTGAGAGTGAATATTGAAAGATATGTTTTGCCAGGGAATATATTTGTATCAACTTAAACAACTTCGAGAAGAAAATAATAAACAATGACAGAAATATCTAACTATAACATGTGTGAAGACTAGAATCCACAGAGAGACGACACTACTTCTTTTCGAAGATTAAATAGTAATATTTCATTATTTTCTGTCATGTTCCATCGGACTTTTTCCATAAAATAAATTAAATTCACATTCTAAGATTTAAACTGTTCCGATCTCGATCTTCAATGAAAATATTGATTTCACCCCTTTTTATGGAACGTTACACCTGCCAAGTGTACCAGTACCTCGGAAATACAGATAAAGGATAATACGAACATGTTTATTTTTTATTGGTTTTTAATAATATATTTGAGAATTCATAAAGGTTTTGTGCTGAAGCTTCCTCGTGTTCTAAAGGAATGCAAATATATTTCAATTATCGAAGTCATACACCTGCGTCGACACCTGTGTCACCAGGCGCCGAACCAGGTAAAAAGCCGCCCATGCTTTCTCTTGGCCACAATTAAGTATACCGGGCATGTTAATTGATATAACCCAGCGGATAAGAAAGAACGATACACATAGTGTCACTAGTTTATTTGTTTATGAATATATACGTTTAAAAAATGAAATGTTTGTGTCATGTCTCCTTTAAATTGTTATACAAATGCATGCACAAATAAAACGGTAGTCAAGGGAATCAAATTTCTAGCGGAAATCAAAATAATGCATTCCAGGGACTAAGGACAGACATAGAAAACAAATATATACAATAAAGAACACGAAATAACCAAAATAATACGTACATAGTATCAAAAGTATATGAGCAACTCGGACTCCACTAAAAACTTTGAACATGGACTAGGTTTTTTGGTAGCGTAAGCTAGAAACACCCGCCCAGTTGCACATAAAATTCAAGTCCAGGGTAAACGAAAGAGGAAAGGAAACTTTTTACGCTTGAACAAAGCAATTCTCATGGTGAAGATGGATAAACCACAACGATCCGATTCCATGATGACGACCATAAAACTGATGTAGTGATGACTTCTGTCTTGTAGGAACATAACCCTGTCCAGGAAATCTCATTGTAAAAAGTCTAGTGCGGGGCAAAAAGTCTGCGTAGTTACGGCAAGCGCTGGCATAGCGTATGAGTTAAGATATGAAAACTCCATACGCCTCTGAAGGGATGTTGCAACAGATCAAATGAAGATTGAAAATACGGAATGAAAATTCATCGTGTTCGTCATATAGTTAAGTCAATAGTTTTCCTTTACCATCGATGAGTGTAGGTCATGATATGAGGATGACTTCAAAGTTACTGTAGTATCCTTTATCTCAAGTCATTTGGGGTAGATGCAATGTATAAAATCCAAGAAACTAGAATTGTTTAATGATAATACGTCATCTACATGGCGGAAACTGAGATTGACGCGTCTACATAAACGATGTTCCTTCTTTTAGATCAAATCAGCTATAAAGTTAGCTTCATAAGAGTGAGTGAATAGGTCAGCAAGTAGAGGAGTTCAATTTGTTCCCATTGGAAAGCCGAAAAAATTTCATATTTGTATCTATGTGTACCGTCTTTCTTAAGTAACAATGATGAATTATGTTTTTCAGTCGGCATTTGAACTTAGATTAGAAGTATAAATAGTTGAAAATCAAAGGTTGTATTGCTTTTATATTCTGATAATAATCTAGAATTGAGAGTTTCAAAATTTCTTCCGAATTTTGTAGGATCCACATGGAATTAATATCACTACGGGAGACACAAGTGTCGTGGTAGGTCTGGTGAACCTCGTTTACGGCTGTGAGTATAGAAATCAAATGTTTGTAAAACGTTGGTGGTAAATTTAGTTTGCAGATCCAACTATGAAGCGTTATTTGTATAAATTCTTGTGGAGTTTAGGAATCCAGTAGAAGGAGGGTAGATCACAATCATTATTGGATGAGGATGGCGCAGATTTATGGTTTTCCACTATTTCGTCGTCTTTAAAGTCTATTTTTTTTTCTACGTCTACCTTTGATAATAAACATTGGATGTAAAACGTTTTGCATACAAAAACAATGTTGTTTCGGGCTTTGTCTGCTGGTGCGACACATATTTGTCATGTTTAGTTAGGCAATGTTTGCAACGTCGGAGTATTTGAAAATTGATGCAGGAATGACACTCATGACCTTCTTAAAACTTTCATACTTTTCAAAATTAAAGACTGCATGCACAGCCTTTCAAACTCTGTGAATCAATATCTTCCCGTTTTATCTAGTGTTTCCAATTCATGGAGCGTGTTTTAAGGTACTTGGGACCTTTAAAAAGGACCTTACGGGGAGATTCATTTTCTATAGTGTTTAAATCTCCCGTAATGAGGTGATCAAAAGGACCATATTTTAAATAAGTTTTTGTAAATGTTCGTCCGTGTAAAACGCGACAGGGTAATCAAGAACATTACTAATATCACTCACGGAAACACAGTCAGGTAGTTTAACCTTGAAGTCCTCAATCTCGAGGGCCTGCAATGACCTTTTATATTTGAAAATTGTGGACGAAATAGGTGAAGTATAGGAGTATAAAATAATCCGTTTTGATTTGTCATTGAATTGCTGGGGACTTGTGTTCGTGACTACTAATAATCTTTAGTTTGCACATGTGTGTGATGTATATTCAGTTTCTTTATTTTCGTTTTAATTAATGACTCAGACTTTTTGAACTGATTTTTAGGTGTATTTAGTTGTGTAATATTTTTTCCACATTGGTCAGATTTTAAAGGGGGTGTGATCATGCCAAAGTACTTTAACCCTGCCTGTCCCTTTAGCCTCTTATATCTTGTTTAATTTTCACCTTTAGGTTATTTTTTATGATACCAATGGATGGCCTTAGGCTGAAGTTTTCTTCCTGGCGAGATAACTGTCTTTTTGACATATAGACCTCATCTATCCTCGTTATAATTGGAATGTGATGAAGCCAAAAAGGTTTTGGATGAATTGAAGAAGGCCATCTATGGAGACATCATGCATCGTAGGTAATGTATTGTGACGATGGTCTTGACTCCTTATCTGTCTTGGATTTTTGTGAAATAAATGCATCACATTTCTGTTATTGTTATTTTTAGGTTTCCTATACTTTTGATGTTTTCATTACACCGGTAAGGAATAGTACTACCTAGTCTGTGTATCCAGTATTCCTCTTTCCTACGGTAGCCTTTGCTTAAGACAGGATTGCTCGTTTGATAGTATATTTTTCCAAGAATACGAACTTTAATGGCGAAGTTTGAATTATTTTGATTAAAATATTTCTTTTGCTAAATGTTTTTTTTCGACCGTTTGAGATGCGAATGATGCTGTTTTGAAGGTTTACTTGCTGTATAGAGATTGAACGATTTACGTAGAATAATTCACAAATTATTTAAAATAGGATGCAAAGTTGTTTGTGTTGCTGGATTAATTCAATTTTGGATAAAATGAGCATTGTTAAATTAATGCTGACTATACAAATTAACTGGTGGTAAAACTTGTTTAAACTTGTAAATTGGGTATTCTTAAATGGTTCGTACTCTGTTTGAACTTGTAAATTCATGTTCTGTGACATTTATTCCAATCTGCTTTTGCAGCAGCTGGCTTCATTTGCACGTAATGCAAAAATAAAACAAGTATAATCGGAAGAAACACAAGCAATGTGGCACTTCTCTGCATCAGGAAGTAATGTTGTTGATTTAAAACTGGTCGTATATCTTGAATAATTATCTTGATTAAAGTACTATTGAAATGTTCGTAAAGACAAAACAATGATTACACTACACACATTATTCTAATAGTACGTTTTCGTCATTTTTTTTTAAAGCCAATCCAAACAAGTTTCAGGTATGTATATTGTTACGATATTATATTTTAAATATAATCAGAATTTTCAGTTCAGTGTTGAAATGCATTCAATGTACCTCAGAATCATTTCCTAAACATTTTATAGTGCTGTAGAAATATGTCATGATTGAAAGTTTGTTAAATAATATTTTTAAGATTGACCCGAATGTATGCTAAATGGATTGCTCTATTAAAACTATGTTGCAAATTTTTTTTTTAAAGTGAATAAATAACTGCTTGCTCGAAACTTTGGCCAAGTAAGTATTTCAATCGGAACGTGTTCATAGTTAGATTCCAAATTTGGTCTATCAGTTTTTTGTATTTTCTGTGTAATATTTTCCTCGACTTGTTTCTCGTTTGTACTTCCGATATTTCATTAGCTGAGCTAGATACTACTATTTTACAGTAGGTTATCAACGATAATTTAATCATCATATTCACATATTGAAATTTAATTATGAGATTGATTGTGCTGTGTCTCTGTCTATTAAAAATAAACTTAATGCACACTTCAACATGATGTACTGCTCAGGAATGTAGCTATTTTGTTAAGGTCATTTCGTTAAGATCGGGAAAAATCTTACATTACAAAAATATTAAAGGAAATGTCTGAGATTTTATTTTGCGCGTGATTTATTTTAGTTTTTGTTTTGTTTTAATTTCGAATTTGTTTTGTTTATTTTGTTTTATTTACTGTTTTTGTTCTGTTTTATTTGTTTTATTTTCCTTTTGTTTGCTTTATTTTTCTTTTCATTTTTGACGTTACGTAATTGAAGAAATTGATTTTGTTACAAGAGAAAATCAGACATTGTTTCCAAAATCAGACATCGTTTCCAAAATCAGCTTTCTCATCGGTAAGGAACAAACAAAGCATATAAACCGCTAAATAATATGATCGATAGCTTTTCTTTTATTTACAAGCGCGTAACCAAATGACGCAAGGAAAGACGATTTAAGCATAGATATATCTGCTGAAAACGACCAACCTGTCTCTTTTAATGAATTTAGGCAGTTTCTATTCATTGTAAAAACCGGCCAACAGGAAAAAATGTACATTAGGCACATTTAAAAACCATTGTGCCTAATTAGAAAATTATTGTGGAATGATTATTTTATAATAATTCTCTGAAGAATGAATGATAGCGAGATTAATCAAAACACGTACTATATTGCATTACAGGTGAACATAAAAGGAAAAAAAACTCAATGATTGCATATAATTCGCCAGAGAATGATAATTTTCACTGTAGCTGAACAAAATGTCATTTCGAAAGTTAATATTTATGTCAAACATGTCAGCAGCCTATATTGTAAAAGCAAAATCGCATTCCGCATACAATACGATAAGTATTTATTTGATCAATCTCGTATTGTGTTTCTGTTAATAGAATTCCAATGTATTCTAGACATAAAATATGTCGTAAGTAAAAACATATGCACTGTTTATTTTGCTTAATATCTGACCATTGATATTGCTTTTTTGTTTTTTTTTTTAATTTTAATCAAATAAAAAGTAATGACAAAAATATGACATGCCTCCTTTTGTGTAATAGATAAGCTTTCATCTCAGTGGAAAAAGGAGCAGACATGGTAAAACACAGCAGGTGCACAATTATGTAACTTACACAAAAATAGTAAATACTTACAGAGATGACCAGAAGGTCTTCAATAGCGTAAAACACCTTCAAGTACGTTATGCAATGGCTTGCCGAAACTAGGCAGACTTTTTGTATTGCGCTAGAATTCTAACAAATAGGTTTCTGTTGCTACAAAATTGAAGTCATCACTACAGAAGTTTTATGGTCATCATCATGAACTCGGGAGTCGTTACGGCGTTTCCGTCTGCGCCATGAAAACTGATTTGTTCAACGTGTCATAGTTTTCTTTTCCTCTTTCGTCTACCGTTTGTATGATTTTAGTTACTCTATGTTCTTTTTTGTGTATGTCAGTTTTCCATGTCTGGTCTTTGTCCCTGGATTACATTCTTTTGATTACTCTTCCAAAAAGCCCCGACAATAAAAGTATTCAAAATCCATATTGAAAATTTGAGTTTCGTCATGTTGTATAACGTGTCCTTTTGTTTTCGTTTTTGTTTTGTTTTGTTTTGTTTTTTTGTTTTATTTTTATTTGTTTTTATTTGTTTTGTTGATGTTTTGTAGTTTTATTTTATTTGTCACCTTGTGCGCTTGTGTTTCTTATAGATTACTCTATGGTTAAAACATTCATATTTCATTTTTTTTTGCACTGGAAAGGATAGTTATTAATCTGAGAAAAAAAAACCATTACACAAAATTGACACTCTAACATATACGTCCAACTTTTCGATGGTGTACCCACTTTCTTCAGGTATTTAGTTTTATTAGTACCTTAGGAACAAACTTCATCAAAGTTGAATAGTAGACCATTTAATTTCATACACACTGAAGAAGATAAGTTCACCGAAAACTTTGCTCATTATATGTTTTACTAAAGTGTATTAACATCTTTATCTGTATCGCTGTGCAATCCTTTAGACTAATATAACTATTTTTGTTTGTGCTGTATCGTAATGACTTGAAGATCCTATACCCATTTAGTTTGCTGGTTGGCAGTTTTTTAGCAAATTTTTGGTCGTTCCCTCTACGGGACTCGAACTTGTACAGCTGTAACATTTATGGCAATACCGCCTGCACACAGTCCAGCGTTGTGTATCGTTAATTTGATCCTCTACCCTACATATATAACACCTAGATGAACTGTCCCGTACTACCATACATCGTGTAGTACGTTACAACCCTAGGTTTATCCTACGAGGGGGAGACCAGTGTTACAATGTCGATGAGTTGTCAAATCGGTAAGACATGAAATGTTGTCTCATCTGTAAGACAGAATATTCTATGTAATCTGTTAAAAGTGAAGAGGCGTCATACTTATTAGTGACCAAGTCAGTAGAACCTGTCCACTGTAATGTTGTTTCATACATAAATCAAGCTGTCTACAACATACGTGTTATAAATATGATATGAACATTGTTTTAGTCATTAGAGAAACATACATCTCGAGAGAATAGTGTAAATATACACTTGGTCAGCATATTTTCAATATCGCAATTTAAAGAACAAACACGTTATCTGTCGACACTTCTTAACAAGCAATGTTTATAAATCTCAGTAAAAAGATAAGATCTAATCACGTTGAGAGAAAATCAGAAATAATGGCTGCAATTTATATGCAATTCGAGAAACATCATGATAGAATTGAATTACGAGACAGTGCCAATTCAATTATAATGGTTTATTACATGAAGATGAAGACTTTAATTGTGAAAGTGTTGGTGAATGGCGGTTTTATATTCTTTTTGTACCTCCCATTAGGTTACAAAACAATTCATTATTTATAGGTGTGGTTACTAAATGATATTTGTATTCCCATACACTGATAACTATTTAATTAGAAGTGATTTGATGTCATATGTACGTGCACTTTATTGTTGTCTTTTTGAACTTACTTCAATCATTTGGTTACAACTCTTACCCTAAGATATAAAGACCATAAGCCTACTGGTTGGCTGGTTCTCTTTTGTGAAACATAGATTATATTGAGTAAACTATATTGGTACCATGATGTCATCGTTTTATCGGCAGAATAACGTTTTGGTTAAGGATCATATGGAGTTTTTTTATACTAACTTAAGGATGGTCGCTCATTCAGCCATTTCCGTCAGATCTTCTGGTTTTATCTATTTCATAGCATTAATATTTTGCCCAGTGACCCCCCCCCCACTTTTCTATTCATAATTTTATTTAACACACCATAAAATGTTATTTGGGAAGTTTTATGAAATCTTGTAATATCCTTGGTGGTTTAAGTAGATAAAACCTATTTACTAACAATATAAAACCTATGGAAAAATTAGGAGAAATCCATTTGCCACCAAAATGTCAAATGTTTGTATTACAAAAACGAGCTCACTTACCTTTGTTAATGTTAAATAGAACAGCAAACATTCTTGATGTTGCATATTTGGGACAGTTTACGATTATGCATAAACTGCTTCATAATTAGGTCAACATTTAACAATCCTATAAAAATTACTTTGCCTTCTCTTATATAGATTGTATTCGAGGAGTTTTCAACTATATGTACCAACCGAAAATACATCGACTAAACAAACGTTACAGAGAAAATATTATTGACATAGATTTGCTCTGACCTTGGAAACAAACTTTTAAGTCAGATTAAAAGTAAGGACTGGAATCTGTATGAAACCGGTAAAATTAAAAAAAATAATGTATCACTTTAAAAACGAATGGACAGCTCGTTTGTCTCAGGGTGTCAAAGGATGCAGAATTTCTAGTTTGCATAGAATGGCAGGAGAAAAGTGATATTCCTTCTTTTAATGATGAAATTGAAATGCATTTTACATAATTTATACCTTGAATTTTTCACACGAAAATAGAATGAAGGTTATTTCCGCATTTAAGATATTATGTTGAATAAAATTTCATAGAATGTCTTGTCCTTCACCATGATTTGCCCACTGCCTGACTCTTACAGACAATAGCAGTTAACACAAACATAAAATGAGCGGTTGATATTAGTACAACGAACAACTTTTTTTATCATATGAAATTGACTTCTATCACGATATCATCGAACACTCAATGGCACTTTAATTATGTTGAAACAATTTATACATTTTTTCCAAAGGTGTTTACAAGCAGCATCACCTTTAAACATTGTAAATTGATAACTTGAATCATGTCAACGAGCCATTTTTATTCAAATTTTAACAAGACAAAATAATGAAATTTCCAAGACTTAATTAAATATGCAATATGATAGTCAAACTTTCTACAAAAATAAACTCTCGAAGCATAAATATTCTCAAGGATGGCATTCAATGGGATTTCAAGGGAGAAAAAGATTGGGATGTTGCTAAAAAATGTGAAAACATTACACAAAAAGCAGTCCGAAAAAGATAATCTTACAAAGACCAAGTAACAACGTTAATGAAGCCCAAAAACTTACAATAAACAAGATGCCCGAACCCGCGATGTTTTCCACCATCTCTTCGTTGAAGAGTGTGGTAGCAGTATAGAATTACTACTGCCATTATTTTCTACGTCTGCTTTAGATATTGAACAAAGAATGTGATGCGTTTTGCAGACAAAAACAATGTTATTTTGGGCTTTGTCTGCTGGTAACCACTACTTAATATCTGTATCACTGGATGTTCTTAGTATTTTTTCAATGGAATGTTAGAAATACAGCTTTTCGAGAGAATTATCTGCCACTGAGATGTTCATTTACAGTGCATTTCATTGAAATTAAAACTCAATTTTCCAAAGTGATATGGAAAATATTGCATTTTTTGCATTTTGATGGTACAAAAATCCATATCGATCTTTCACATAGGTGTCTTTTTTCCAAACCATATTTCACCCACTGCCTTATTACTACAGAGACTAACATTTAATGTATAGTTGATTGCAACGATCATTTATGGAATTGATGTTATAGTCGTCAACTCTAATACTGACTGTGAGTAGACATTGCCCATACTCTTTTGTTAGCTTATATATGTTTCCTGTTGGTTTACTTAAAATAAGGTGATCTTCAAACTTATTTCCAAAATTTCAATGGTATTGATTCCTTTTAATATTGAATTCTGTCAGCGCTGAATGTCTATTACAACATGCCAAAAGACATTGATAGCCAAAACTTTGTTTTCATTTATTAGAATTATCATTTTTTTTCCAAAATCAAAAGGACTTGTATTAAAAATAATCAATACGTGGTTTTACGTAGCCTAGCGTTTAAGTGACGTTAAAGGCATTTGCTTGGCAAACCCTAGTTACGATCCCATTTAAAATCATGAATACTTTTTATTGTTTTAAACATACACACACAAAACCATACATAAAAACTGAAAAGATATAAAAATAACAATAAGACAAAGTAATGTGTTACCAGCACATTAGCAGTACTGTTTTAAGATGCAAAACAAAAAAATATAGTTTGACCACGATGATAAAAATCGAAAAAAATTACCAAAGCGTCAGCAGTGGAATACTTCAGATACGTTAAAATCACTAACACTAAACATAAACACAGGAAACAAAGACTATCAATCATGCACAATACAGCGAACTGTACAAAATAAACTAAACATCAAACTGAAGAATAAGACATGTCACAAAACAGTTAAGCACAATCTATATGAATTCGCAAAAAATAACGAAAGTGACACGTGGTGCTCTGAAAGGGAAAGCATGTTTTGCTCCGCCTGCGTCATCCGTCATATTGCAAGTTAGTATTATAGCTCCCCGATACGAGTCACACAGGTGTGCCTGCAAAACCTATTCACACCACGGCAAAATCAATCATTTCAAAATCAAATATCATGATGTAACACAGAAACTAATGGGAAGTTGTTGAGAACTATCCGAAATATATGGACAAAATTAAATTAAGATGAAAACAATCACTGTAAAACATACGGCATTATCAACTGTGTATATAAAAACATCTGACTTTGATCTTGAACTTGGTAACGCATAAAAATGAATCATGCGATAACAATTACCATCGTGCCATAACTAGCACTTGAAGATTTTAAAAGAAATTCGGTTCATTTAAATTCGATGTACATTAGTCTCACGAAATATTCACAAGTAAAACTTTAACTGTGCCATTTGCAAATGGAAACCAATATGTAAAAAAACCTATGCTTTAAAATCATCGTCAGACATCTCTGTTGGTTTTGGTGATATAGATACTAAGGGTTGTAATAACAAGAAAGTGTGATCAAAATTACGATTTACACGTAATATCATTAAGAGCTCTATCGACGGTACGGTATTATTCAAAAGCATGCATGGTTCCTTACAATACAAGGTTACTTCATGAATTTGAACTACCAAACACAAATAGAAGTCAAATGTTATATATTTCATAAAGAATAATTCAGATGTATGTTAGGTCGGTGCAAAAACGTCGAAAACTAACCGTATATTTTGTAGATGAGTAACTCGCCTACAATAACCGAAAAAGCTTAATAGAAAATACCACCATTAAATTACATAAAGTCCAAAAGAGTTCAATGACTATATAATGGTTAAAATATATGATTAAAATCAATTAAATGTTTGCAAAATTTGAGAGTTTTCCAGTAACTAAATTTGAACAGTTCAATGAAAAAACAAAAGTACTAGCTTATTCAATTAAAAGAGTAAGAAAAAACGCAGATGACATTCACTCGTTTTTCTAGCAAAATCCATATGACATTTAAACACTTAAATGTAGAAACAATCTTCCAACTGTCTACAGAATATATCAGAGGGATGCGTTTTAGGTCTCTCCAGAGAATTTAACTATTTGACAATGAAAAAAAACAGAACGGACAAAAATAGTCTAATTTTATTGCAACATTCTGAAATGTCTATCCTTCCTTTTAATAAAAAAGTTTCAAATATGCTAGATGAAAATAGGTCGGTTCTACCCGGACGTTTTTGTTTTTTTGTTTGTTTGTTTTTGTTTTTGTATTTGTTTGTTTGGTTTATAAAATAAATATCTACAGAAGTCTGTAGAAAACAACATAACTGAAACCAATGAAGAGCAGACAAAGGAGAAAGGAAACATCGCAGAAACAAAAAAAAAATGGTTACAACCAAAAGTTGGGAAAGCACAATCCCTATTAGAAACGGTGTTAATTCAGATTCCCCGATACGGCCAGTGATTTTTTTTCCTTATTTGTCACCTGCATAGTAGCTAATAGAAGGAAAGAAAACGAAATATATTTATAGATGTATACAGTTTGAAAATGGTAAGGAAGTACTTTGTATCATAGTCGTTTGAATATTTCAACTTTAAACGATTTTCGTTTCATAACCCGTCTTTCTTACCAAATATTTACTTTTCACAAACATTAAGAATTGTCATGCATACATGTACCAATATGATTAGAGACCATGTACACATATTTATATATGTAGATTGCACAATTGTTTTTGTGTGAATAAAACTATATGGAACATAAGAATAATTACACGGAAAATCCTGTCTAAAACGAACCCATTTTAGAATGAAGAATACGTTTAAATCATACAGCTGTTTGGTTTATCTAGGGTTACTTGTACGAATGATCTTCGAAAAGTGTCTGGTTTTGACAAGCTTTTTGTTTATTTATGGTTTATTTATACAGGATTCGGTTTAGGCAGATTTCACATTTGTGTTGAATGTTTGGAACATTGCCAAAAAAATGTGCATAGCAAAGTAATGGACAATCAACTGTAAAGATAAAAACATTTGTAATTTTACAAGAAACTTAGATAGATATCGCAAACCAGATTTTTTTTCTGTTAATCATGGTGGTTACCTGTATGAAATTAAAAAAATAGGTTTACTGCTTCATCAACCAGCCATCTAACAGTTACGATATAAGCAAATGCATGTCATTGAAATAATTAGTTTTTTATACAATAAATCAAAGCTCCCATTACTCAAACGATTATACTAAATCTGAGTCCATTTCATCCACGTATAGGATATTGTAAAATTGACATATAAATACATTATTTCTTGAATGATTCATTAAATATCAAATGAGGCACAACAAGTTGTTATCTGTATTTTTAGAGAGCAAACTGTTCCCATCCATAGGTCTCACTAACCACTTCCGGGTCAAATGGCCAGCCCCCTATGTAGTACACACTGAACCTAGACATATGCATTGTAAGTCCATTGTTTGTGTGTATTATGATTAAAAGTAGTCAAAATAAAGCTGAGAATGTGTACTTTAAAATCATATATGTAATTAACTACAAAAGCGTATGAATATTGTTTACATGTGTGACTAATATGTCTCCATGCTGTCAGTTAGCAGAACAGGTAAAAATGTGGATTTTCAGTATTATTTATTCAAGTAAATTTTGTGAAGAATTTCTACTATCATCGTACCATTAGCATACTGATTTTGGAAGCCTTATTTCCCAAGCTTCGCAACGGTATGCAGCTTTAAGATGTCATTTGTCCTGGGAATTCACAGTGAGACTTTGAAAATTACTTTTTTAACATGTAAAGTAATGGAATCGTTAGAAGTGGTTAGTGAGACCATAAGTTGTTTTTCACTCTTTGGAATGCTTTATCATGAAGATGTACATTTGTATTCGCGTAGATGTTGTATGTTCATAGAATAAATCATGTTAAAAACAAAATTAGATGAACATTTGTTATTTTGTAATTTCCAGTCAAGGTAAAAATTCTGAAGATTAATCAAGGGAACCAAGGTTATAGCGGTAATCAAAATAATGTAATTAAGGGACAAATACCAAACATGAAAAACAGACATACACAATAAAGAACATAAAGTAACTGAAATCATACATACAAAGTAACAAAAGCAAATGAGCAACTCAGACTCCACAAAAAACTAGAAACACCCGCCGAGTTGCTTATAAAAAGTCAAGTCCGGGTAGACAAAAGAGAAAAGGAAAAGTATGACCCGTTGAATAAATCAGTTTTCATTGTGCAGATGGATACACCATAACGATCCACGCGTTCATGATGCCGGCCATAAAACTTCTGCAGTGATGACTTCAATCTTGTATCAACATAGTTATTGAATGTAGTGATATACAAGTATAAAATAGTCATTTTTTTTCTAGTTAAGTTTACCTGGACTAAGGACCTATATCAGCTACTGTTATCACTATGCGTCTGCCGTCGACAGTCTTTGTCATGTCAACAATTTCTTCACATACCTCCAAACAGTAACAAAAAAATCCTTCTTCAGCTCGGAAGGCTCTACAAAAGTTTACATTTTGTCAAAATTGCATGGCGACTCCATATTGACGTTATTGCCATTGGATTGAACAAACGATGATTTCTTATATCCGTACATGTATCACAAAGCACACAAAAGTTATTGTGAGTCAACGACAACTCTTTCTTAGATTTGTTCCCTTATAATTTTAAAAAAGCAGTTTTAGCGTAACTGTCTTATTTCGCTTAATGTCAAAACCTTATTCGTTATTGTTTTTTTTATTTCACACTAAGGAACAAAATGGAATAAGTGACAAATGAAAGATTGAACATTAATTATCTTTATTTGCTAAAATTCCGAGAAAACCACTGACTAAGTACCATTCTAATATGACGTCTTCATATCGTCAAACAGTATATGTCGGTACAATCCACCTGTTAGTACCTGCGTACTGTCTCTTTTCTTTCACTGTTCCTTCGAAACGAAATACTCATTTAAAAAGGTTTACGCGATGATTTAACAGCTGAGAGGTTATCTAACTGAAATCAATTATATAAATATACACATTTAACATATACAATGACATAAATATACAAATTTAATCCAACTTCCATACGGGGGAGGTTAAACGGAACAGCCGTTATTTTGACTACGCCTAGGTTTGACACAAACATTACCGTATTTGTCATATTAGAAAAGAAATAATTCGTGGAGGGGGTAGATTTGTACTCATTCTAACGTGGGTACGGCATTTATATTCGATTATTTAACATCGAGCAACAACGTTTTCGGCTGCAGTTTATCGCAGTTAATCACATTAAATGATTTTCTTTTTAACAGGATAAACAAAACATATGAAAACCCGGGAACCAAATTAACGCACAGGAAGTATTCTTGAGTTATATATCTGACCAGAACACCAAGTTAAATTAAAACTGACAAAAAATAAATTACAAATCTGTCAAGATAAGAATAATGGAAAATATAAACACATCACAATGTGAAGGTGGGGATCACGCCAAAACACTTTTCCTTCTATCGCATGTTTTATGTAATGAAACGATTCCATACCATCTTGCATATAAACCAAAGAATATGTTTTCAAAATGCTGGAATTTATGATCGACGACATATTTGTTCATTGTGGTGGACATGTTTTTCAACAAATGGTCGGCATTCTAAGTGGAACAAATTTTGCTCCTCTACTTGCTGACCTATTTTTTTCATTGTTACAAAGCTGACTTATTAGATGATCTAATCCAAAATAAGGAACGGAAGATCGTTTAGCTAGATCCGTTAGTCTCAATTTCCGCTATATAGACGTATTATCGTTAAACAATCCTACTTTCGGATATTTTATACATCGCATCTACCACAAAATAAATCGATATAAAGGATATGACCGACTCTGTGAAGTCAGCCTTATATATTGACTTATACTCAGAAATCGATTGTAAAGGAAAACGATTGACCAAATTTAAGACAAACGCGATGACTTTTTTTATTCCGTTGTGTTAACTTTCCTTTCATCTATAGTAACATCCCTTCAGCACCTACGTATAGAGATTTCATATAACAATTCAAACGTTTTGCCGTAACTATGCAGACTTTTTATAATAAAGCTTCTGGAACAGGGTTATTTTGCTACAAGATTGAAGTCATTACAAAAAATGGTCGTCATCATAAACTCGTAGATCGTTACGGTGTATCCATCATCACCATGAAATCTGATGTGTTCAAGGTGTCAAGTTTTCCTTTCCTTTTACGTCTACCCAGACGACTTTTTATTAGCAACTCGGCCTGTTTCTAGAAAAGCAGAGGAGGCTTACCATACCGATGCACCTGGTCCATGCTCCCAGTTTTTAGTGGAGTCCGAGTTGCTCATTTACTTTTGTTACTTTGTATATATTGTCATGGTTAGTGTGTGTTCTTTGTTGTGTGTGTTTGTTTTCCATGTCTGGTCTTCGTCCCAGGATTACATTTTTTTTATTTCTGCTAGAATCTTGGTCCCCTTGATTACTCTAAGCATGTGCCATGTTAGGAATGTCTGGCCTATGTTTGTTTTGTTTTTTTTTTATTTTAAGTTTACTTTAAAGTTACTTAGGTATATAGAGACAGCTTTTTTGTTGTATAATGTTGGTTAGGGGCAAGATACAGCTTGTCCAATGGTGTGAAGGTTTCCTTGTTGTTCATTGAAGACCCGATTTTTATTTTTATTGCATGATTTATTGTTATTCTTTTTCAAGTTCAAAATCAGATTCCGACGTTTTTTTTGTATGGTTGGCAATGTACTACGTTTGTTTGTTTTTTTATCTTAATTCATTGACTTGAAATATTTCGCCCTACTGTGTATTATCTTTATTATCAGGTTTTCCATTTTATGTATGTGCATCGTCTATGTTTCCTGTGTTCACACTCAGGCCATGTTTTTAGTTTAACTTAACTGAATTATCCCACTGCTGCTGATGCTTTGATGTTTTTGCTGATCTTAAATAGATTGTTATCCAAATAATGCTTGCAATGTCACTTCTTATCAAATCTGTGTGTTGCGCTTCACACACACACACACACACACCACATGTATATAGCTGGCCGAGTGGTCTAGGGCGCTGGACTTTGTGCAGGAGTTGTTGCCATAGATATCACAGCGGTACGAGTTCGGGTCCTGGGGAGGGAACGACTAAAATTTGACAGTTCTCACTTCGTGAGGAATTTCTCAGACCCTTCTTTAAATTTTGCATTATCATCATTGTTTCAATTTGATCCGATGGAGCACTACTTTTTTATTAATAAAACGTTCACGTCTTAAATTGGCAGGTTTGCTTCCAATCAATGATTGAGGTTGTGTTAAAATTGAATTTGCAATATATTTACTGAGTACTTTGATACATTTCCTTTATTTGTACATACCACTTAAAGTTGGCAAGAGCCATCTTGAAAGATTAAGTGGCCTGTTTGATATTAGTCTTATATTGAACACGCCTGGGTTTACCAAGCTTACACTTAAGTACGTTCTAAATATTTCCTATTAGTATTATTTTTTTACAGAAACATCAATTTGTTTGAGCATACTTTACCACATAAAATAAGAGACCTTAAATTATGTATATCCAGAACAATTTCTTTCCATCTGATTTATCCCAGGCTAGGTATAAGAAAGGCGTAATCTGATTAATGTGTACTTATTTTCTATAAAGTGTTAAAGCGCCTATAAACTTAAAATCAGAGTATGTTTTATGAATATAGTACTTGCTTGATTTATCATCATCACTACCAAACGATGACGCCGTAACGAGTTACAGTGTATATTTATTGTCATGTATACATGTGGATTTCTTACCCTACCGGTGCACCTGGTCCATGCTCCCAGTGGAGTCCGAGTTGCTCATTTCCTTTTGTTATTTTGTATTATGATTTTAGTTACTTTATGTTCTTTGTTGTGTGTATCTGTTTTCCATGTCTGGTCTTTGTCCCTGGATTACATTCTTTTGATTACCGCTATAACCTTGGTTCCCTTGATTACTAAACTATGCTAATTCATGAAGAAGAAGTATACAAAAGCTATAATTTCATTCAGTACAAAAAAAACATACTATCGGGATAATCGAGGAGGTTTTAAGTATTTCGCCCTTTCCATAAAAATCTAGGAAACAATGCCCCAGCGCCACAAAATTTGAAAAATTACTTAAGTGAGAAAATGCTTAACTTTTTGTGACTTTTTTTATTTTAACGACTTTGATTGGAGTTACCATGGAAGTTAAAAATATTCTCAGACTTCAGGTTTTTTTTTCAGTTTTGTGGCGCTGGGGCTAGGATTCGATCGGTAATCGAAAATATATATGATTCAAGGAAAATGAATAGATAAGAAAAATAGACACACGCAACGTAGAAAATGCAATGAAAAACATGTTCAAAGAAACATTAGTAAAAAAAGCAAGCCTCGTTTTACCAAAAACTTGTCGAATTGACAAATTTACACCTGCATGTAGAATAAGCATCTACTGCTTTTTTAGAAACATTTGCCATTTTACTCATAAAATGTCAAGCATGTTCCTAGGTGTTAGTTGGCAGCTCATTTACTATCTTCTGTGTGCGTTTTATTTTGTTTATGTTTATACTTTTTTTCTCTATGGCATGTGTGTCTTATCATCTTCGTCCGATAATTAGTTACAAATGCAAAACAAGAGACTACTGATATACTGTTGGATTGGTGAGAAATGACATGTAGTCATATTGTTAAATATTTATTTATTATTATTATTTTTTTTTATTATTTTTTTTTTTGTTTGTTTGGTTTTTTTTTTTGTTTTTTATTTGTTTTTGGTTGTTTGTTTGTTTGTTTTTTATGTAAATGATTTCGGTTACGATTTAAACCGGTTGAAGAAATATCTAAGTATTAAAATAAACGTATATTGAACAACTCATCGTTCACTCGTTGTTTAATATTGGCAATGATTTATTACAAAGATGTATAAAGTTCATTCGAATTTGGATGACTATTATCGATATCAACAAAAATATAATATTAATCATTCCATACGTCTTCGTTAGATCATTCAATCATTCCATGTGTCTTCCTTAGATCAGTCAATCATTCCATACGTCTTCGTAGATCAGTCAATGATCTGCTGCGATACAAAAATTGTTAAAACATACATAAGTATAAAATACATTCAACTAATTTAATTACAGTTTTTTTCTGTTGAAAATTAAGACAGTATACATCTTAATGTGCTACATACGATAGTCACGTGGTACTCGATCAATTTGATTAAAGTGAAAAAAAAGCATGGTCATTTGGTGATCGATCAATATGAAATATGAAAATCATATGTTGCAAACTGCATGATTCTCATGTGTGACACTTTTGTTGTGTATATTTTAAAGCATCTAAGAATACATACTGGTTTTTTTAACAACCAAGCATACATGATTTTTTTCTGGATTGTCTGGTTTACAGCAAAAATCTTACGATTATCATACTCAGTCATAAACAGAGCATTGTACATAAAATGATCATAAAATGTTCTTTTTCTATATATTCAATATAAATTAGACTTAATCTTCGAGTAAAGAATAACTCAATAATAAATTAATGTAATATAATTGAAGCAGGGGCTTTGTGACAAATATAGCTGGAATCGTACAAATAACTGTGGTTAATACGGTATGCCATATTCAACATTTTGTCAAAAATTAAACAAACCGGTAACTAATTGAAATAGGTTCAGATATATGCCTCGTCATACCAATCGATATTTTTGCGTTACGTGTCTTTCAAGAATACAATAAATATTTTAACTTAAGGAGGTAGACCTAGGGTAAGGGATACAATTCTTACAAATCATTGGAAGAGTTATCATGGGAACCAAGGTTATAGCGGTAATCAAAAGAGTGTAATCCAGGGACAAAGACCGACATGGAAAACAGACATACGCAACAAAGAACATAAAGTAACTAAAATCATACATACAAAGTAACAAAAATAAATGAACAACTCGGACTCCACTAAAAACTGGGAGCATGGACTAGGTGCACCGGTAGGGTAAGCGTCCTCTGCTTTTCTAGAAACAGCCGCCGAGTTGCTCATACAAAGTCAAGTCCGGGGTAGACAAACTTTTGTATTCAGCATTTTGCATTAATGTCATGTAAGCATCACAGTAACTTGTACCGATTTCATTCTGTTTCAAATGAAAACTTGATAGGCTTTGGTGAAATGATTTAAGCATATCACTGATGTCACTTACCATTGGTCTACCTCCTTCAAATCGTTTTCCATTGAATGAAGTGTACTAATTTATTTTCAAATTTTGTTATTTTTCAATTTGAATACGGAGGCCACGAATATTTGAGACGTTTAAACATCTTGAATTAGCGTCAATATTTGCTATTTTATGTGCTTCAGACTGACAAATAAGATGACATTGAAATCCAAGTGTTATGTTTCAATTTATTCGTAAGTAAATATGTCTGAAGTGTTCATTTTCACCTTCATAATTGAAACTTCTAGAACTTTATTTCAGTGACTTGTTTAGGTAAGCTTGAACGACATGAAATACATAAAACCTTGAAATATATAGTTCTTACATCTACCATTATGTTACGCTTACATGCAACTTAGGAAATACTTTTTTGTTGTTTTCGCATTTGTTCTTAATTTTACCTGTTTATTATATATGAATGTGATAATTTTATTCTTGCCTTTACATTGATTTGTTCGTTCTTTGCCTATTCATATATGTTTTTGGTGGCTTAGTTTTATGTGGCAACATGATTGTTGCTTGATTCAACCGCCGTTTGTTGTAGCAATTTGCTACCCTGTGTGTTTTTTTTTTTTTTTAATGTTTTCACTTGTTAGCACTTTTTGTTTGATTGTCTTTAGAATGGATGTGAGGATGCAATTATAGAACTAAATGCGTGAAACCATGTTTCCTTAGGCGCAATGGGCTTTAATTCGTTTCCATCAAACTATGCTAGGCTATATACTTTTATACCATATTACACAATTGATATGTCAATAACCATGATAAATGTCAGTAGTATACTGGTAATGGAGTATAAAGAATATTCAATTTATCAAGACTTATGTTTTTGCATAAGGTAAATAGCCAGACAATTATTGTATCAATCATTTCTCTTGTAATCAACTATGCAAGATTTATTGTTGATGTAGAAACAAATGACCCGCTAATGCTCTTTTCAAATATCCTTGTAAGAAAAATTACTGTGCTAGTCACAAGAGGGGAACAAAATGCTAAGTGCCATAGAAAGCTTAAATAGCTTGAATCAATTTGGTTTCTCATAATGACACATCCTTCAAATTATTACTTGGAATCTAGTAAAATACAAAACAGTTAGGATACAATTTCCAAAAACATAAATGACAGATCTGATAAGTACGTTTTTGCAATAATTAACGGTTATTGGCTTTGTACAATTTGTTCTTGTATTGAAAATCGCACTCCCTTTGGAAAGCTATGCTTTTGTAGTTTTGAAAATGTTAAATCATAATTACTTCGCCGGCTTTCTCAAGAACATTTTCTCCAAATTTTGACTTCGACAATAACATAAAATCAGAAAGAGTAATCAAGGGAACCAAGGTTATAGCGGTTATCAAAAGAATGTAATCCAGGCACAAAGACCCGACATGGAAAATAGACATACACAACAAAGAACATAAAGTAACTAAAATCATACATACAAAGTAACAAAAGTAAATGAGCAACTCGGACTCCACTAAAAACTGGGAGCATGGACCAGGTGTACCGGTAGGGTAAGCGTCCTCTGCTTTTCTAGAAACAGCCGCCGAGTTGCTCATAAAAAGTCAAGTTCGGGGTAGACAAACGAGGAAAGGAAAACTATGACCCGTTGAATAAATCAGTTTTCACGGTGCTGATAGATACACCATAACGATTCACGAATTCATGATGATGACCATAAAACTTCTGTAGTGATGACTTCAATCATAACCCTGTTCCAGAAGCCTGTTTGTTAGAGTTCTAGCGCGATACAAAAAGTCTTCGTAGTTTCTGCAAGCTCTGGCATAACGTATGAGTTGTGATATGAACACTCCATATGCAGGAGCAGAAGGGATGTTGCCACAGATGAAAGGACTTCTGAACGAAAAGTCATCACGTTTGTCGTAAAGTCTGGTCAATAGTTTTCCTTTGTCATCGATTTCTAAGTGTAGGTCAAGATATGAGGCTGACTGCACAGTGTCTGTAGTATCCTTTATCTCAAGTTCTTTTGGGAGATGCGATGTATCAAATCCCCAAAATTATGATTGTTTAAAGATAATACGTCATCTATATAGCGGAAACTGAGATTGAAGGATCTAGCCAAACGACATTCTTTAAGGACCAGTCGATATCAAATTCAGGCAATGCCTATGGTATAGGTGATTCAATGTGTAGTAAACTCCACCAAACAAACGATTTTTCTTCAATCAAACCAAACCAAGAACGATCACTCCTGCAATGTGGCAATTTTGGTACACAATTTATATATTTTTTACCTCAGAAGCGCAACAATCAAATGAAAAACAATGACTAGCTATGTGGAATGTAGCTGTTTCTGAACAAGAAATAAAAGCGAATTTGACATGCATGGAACAAATCCTGTCTGTTTTTATAATAACTTAAGGAGGTAGACCTGGGGTAAGTGACATAACTCTTGAAATCAGTGATATGTTTGCATCATATTCAATTTCTTCAAAGCCTATCAAGCTTTCATTTGAAATAGAATGAAATCATTCCAAGTTACTTTGATGCTTAGCAAAAAGTGATGTAAAATGCTTTACACAAACGTTCCAATGAGTTTTGTCCCTTACCCTAGGTCTATCTTATATATTGAAAACAAAGATAATCAGTTTGAATTGTTTCAATGATATCACACAGTCGATTAGGATAGTGAACATGTCTTTTTTTCTTAAATGCATCTATTATTGATTGGAAAATTATTGTGTTGGCAGTACTTTACAAATCACGAAAATTGCAACATGTAAATTAAATTTGTCTTCGTGGTAAAAAGTGTATCTCGAATGTAGTCCAAGTATTTAAAGTAAAGGAGAACTAAATCTTACAGATCTGTCATATGAACCGAAAAGACAAAATAGAAAAAGAAAGGAAACACATTCAAAAACTTGTTATTCGACTACCTGTTAAAACACATAATTCCATTAAATATCTATAACGGATTTCTTACAGATAATATGTTTCAGAATAGCGCAATTGTTATACCTGTATACGAAAAACAGACTTTGAATACAAGATTCGTATATTTAGGGAGTATTAAGGTTGTCAGTAGTAAATATAATTATGATAAAGTAGTGTTCTGCTTTAGCTGTAAACAAGCAAACGTTGAGTAAAACAAAGGAATGGGTGTTTTCTTTGTGAATATTCAAGTGTCCGTCTTTAAGAATAAGCTTGTTGTAGTTTAACAGAAATCGTAAAAGATACTTAACCCGGACTGTGTTAATTTGTAAGAAATTCTTTGTTTCTAAGTTTCATACAGAATTTTTAATCATTACATCTAGTCCACCTTGATAATAAGATAGTCATGCTTCAGCGTCGTAAATACCGACATTGTTCTAATTCTTCGAGAAAAAAATAAATACTTGTCTTATCCTCAGTAATTGGTTAGATGTGCAGGTGAAGCTGGCAAGTATTGTACTGATTTTGTACTTAGAATGTAAAACGATGCTGATAAATTGTCAGCCTTTACCATTATTTAACTTAAAACAGGAAATTCTCGGGGATTATCGTTAGTCACACGATTACAAAAAATCAAGAACAATCAACACATACCAAGTTTGACACTTGCCAAGCATTGGCTACAATTTAAAAATTGAAAACTTATTCATAACATTATTATCTTATATTATTATTATAAAGTATTTAAGGAATGATTTATTTTTAAAAAAATATTCTTTATTTCTTCTTCATCATTTTATGGCCCTTTTGGACGAATTTTTTTCCGCGTGTATTGTCAAATTTACTTTCCCACTTGTTTATATGTATCACTATCTGTCAGATTGTTCGCTATACTGTTCAGAAGAGCATTACCCATAACAAATACAATAAGCTTTTTAAGTGTACTTTACTGTGCTAATTTGCATACAGAGGCGGAAACACCGAGTTTTTACAAAACGCAAAAAAATCATTTTAATTGCTGTTTCATCTTATTAGCCTTGTGTCTGTCTCAGAATCATAAAACGCATTTTCAGAAAAGAGTAAAGAAAAATGTACTCTCATTATGAAACTTACCGATTGTAATTTTAAGGTCACCTTTACTTTTTCTTGTTATAAAGGATTTTAAAAAAATGCCCCTGTTTAAAAACAACCTTGTTTTTGGTATTACGACCTCAAATGTCGACTGATTATACAGCCTGTTAACATTTTAAACAAAAATGTTTAATACCTTAATATATTACCCGGTCAGTTTCAATCAGAATATCTCGTGTATTTTTGCTACAAACCATTTTTTGGAACAAATAATAATCTCTTATTCATATAAAGGTCAAAACATTACTTTTTGGTACAAAAAGAAAGCTATTTGGATTACGGTTGTTGGACAATTTGACATTTATTCAACGCTTTTGCCACTCAATATTTTCATTGACTGTTGGTATACTTCGTTCACGAAGTAATCGTATCTTGTTAGTAAGAGAGACAAGATATTTATTTCAATGACATTCATCTGTTATTTGCTTTTTCTTTTGTCTGTTCGATTGACACCTACATACGTCACTCGCGGTTTAAGCTGTATTTACTGACACATATAGCCAATAGAATATACATTTAGAACTATCTAAACACGCAAGATTCATATTTGAGCTTGTTTTCCAGAACATGAAATGATATAAGAGCGTTTTATGATTTCTTATTTTTGGACCTTGATCTACCTCCGATTCTTATGCTGCTGATGAGATGTTACATTTTTGAAGCACGTGTATAGATTATCTCTTACAAAATAAATTTTTGATTGGCATTTTAACATATTTAATATATTTTAATATTTTACCCGTGTTTTAGACAATAATTATGTCGATTGAACGCAAGCCTGAAATCTTAAAATAATGCCTTTATTTTACAAAAATCGGATTACATAAAGGACAGGACTTCATGCTTCCTCAATGTACGGTTTATATATCTAAAAATGATCTAACGACCAATAGTGACACAAGGATGCGAAATAAAATCGAAATCGAAGTAAGTTCTTATATTATGAAAAAAAACGAAATAGGAGAGTATAAGTGTATTAACACGAAGGTTAAAATTGTATTTAATAAATTTAAAAAAAAACAGGAAACGAAAACAATAAAAAGTACAAAATGAATATAATAAGAGACTTGTATAAACCATACCCTTTTCAGGCCAAAAGAGTTGAGTGGTCCATACATAAAATCAATTTTCACATGTTCAGGGAAATGATATCGCGAGACATTTAAACATTTGGATAGAAACAGTTTCAAGTTAATCAGTTTTCTAATTAAATAGGTTTCACTATACACGGAAATTATTACGATAATTACAACATAACCTGTAAATTTGGCAAAAATACTCAAGAAAGACGGAGAAAGCCAAGATTCGACTGCTACGCTCACACATCAAACCTCCAATTGCTCTTGGCATAACTCATTATTTTTGTTTAATATGATAGTTTTTGTATGGATTTTCTAACGCATTCGTTATTATAATTTTCAACTTATTTCAAATAATCAATGACGACAAATATAAGTTGATGTCACAAGTTTTTTAGATGAAGAAAGATGTATGAGTGAAAATTTGAGTATGAAATCCAAACCTAATTACACAGGGAACATTCCCTCAATTGTCGTCTAACTATTCGATAAAATAGGCTTCAAAATGTTTCTTTAAAGTTCCCAAACCAGTTTCAAATGACTTTTTTGTATCTAGGTTATACACTGGTCCTATTACGTTTCACCATGTCCGCACTTTTTTCTATAATCAATTTATATGTTGGTATCAGGCATGATAATGTTTACTTTTGTGGCTGATTAGTTTGATGGTATTCGTTTGTCATCAGCAATCATTAATATATCCGGTGAGATAACATTTATAGGCCACTTCAAGTAGAGTTTACCATTTCTGACACTTATAGAAACCAAAATGAATAACACAGTTTTGTCCTTTTGTCAAAAATATGTCAGGTTTTAGTTAGTAAAGCTGTTTGATTTCTACGCGATTAATATAGCAAATTGTTAAAATTGTTAAATAGCAATCTAGTAATTGTTTTTTTTTTTTTCTTTCAGTTCACGTTCAAATTGTTGTTTCAAACCTATTTCTTAATGTATTTTGATATCCCTTGATATTAAGGGAAGTTTAGATGTCCAAAAAGAAGTTTATATAAATATACCATGATATCTAATAGATATATACGTTCTGATAGATAATTTAAATCACGACATCGCCTGGAAAGACACATAAATATGAACAAGTCAAATAGTCCTTTTTCACATTCCCGACTTTACCTTTGTTTTTTTTTTTTTTTTTTTTAGATCTTAAGCAAAGGGAAGTCACTTTCTTCAAATTTGTCATCCGACATACTGGTTAACTGTCAAGTCAAGTTGGAACAATAGAACTATGTAGAATTCAAATTCAAGTATTCAATTTACCACAGCCGCGGTCAGTACATGGATACAGAGGACGCTTACCCTACCGATGCACCTGGTCCATGCTGCCAGTTTTTAGTGGGGGTCCGAGTTTCTCATTTGCTTTTATTGCTTTGTATGTGTGATTTCAGTTACTTTATGTTCTTTGTTGTGTAAATCTGTTTCCCATGTCTGGCCTTTGTCCCTGGATTACATTCCTTTGATTACCGCTATAACCTTGGTTCCCTTGATTAATCGATTGATTATATAAAGTTTAGTTTCAAAGAAAAATGTTTACTGTTTTCCCATTCTCCAATTAGACCGCCAACCAGGTTGTCGGGTGCTGATGGGTTACGTCCCTTTGAAAAACGGGCTAAAATGGCTTGCATTCCGTAAATATGAAAAATGACTAAAACATAATCAAATAAATCAGAGCTCCATCAAAAACTTGTTTGATACAACTGATACAGTTGACGAAATAAGTACCATCCTGTGTAAAAATCAGGCAATGAGTGGCACATCATTTTTCTCAATTTGGTCCTTTTTGCCTCAAATATATGCAAATACATATAGTAAACAACTGAAAAGCTATTTATATTTATCCCAAAGCATTGGTGACGTAGATAATTTTTGACTGCTTATATAAGGAAAAGTTCTGGAAAATGTTCCCGCCATTTTTCAATAGTGCATTCCAACTTAATTCGACCTATCAATATCTTAAAAAGACAAATTTTCCAAAAAATTTTATGGTTATTTATTGTGGTTATCAGGTATAATTAATTGGTTAATGCAACAAAATCTCTGTGTTTTTTTTTTCTTCATGTGCCACACCTGATATACATTTTGCCCGATTCTTAGACGATGGACTTAAAATTCAAGCATTTATACATTTCTGTGAAACTATAATTTAACGAATATAACAATAATGGATATAGTGAATATGTCAAATAGACAACAACCCCACCGAGATTAACAATATTAGCTCAAGCCACTCGTCAATGAACGAGAAGACGTCCTAACAGAACGACGCAGGTTGCAGCTGTCCCTAAAAACAACAGCTACAGCAAAGGAGTTGCCTCTTTATACTACAGCAACATTGGAGTAAACTGAAAGTGAAAATGAACAAAGACATACAGAGGCCAGAAACTCCTCACTTACGACATGCGCAAAACATGCGGCGGGGTTAAAGTACTTTGGCGTGATCACAAAACTCCCACTTTTAAATCTGGCCACTGTGGAAAAATATACAAAAAAAACGTACTTTAAAATCTTCTAAAAGGTCTGAGTCCCTTGTTAAAGCTGAAGTAAAGAAGCTGATAACACGTTGCACAAACGCAAAAACAAAGGACTACTAGCATTTAAATGACATACCAACTCCAGACCAGTTTAAACCTACAAAAGTTATGCCCTCATCGTAGGTCATATCAATCCAAATTATTTCCAGGCGGGGGTTGAGATCAGAGTTATATCTTAAGTCATACAATAAGGACACAACCCGAAAATTGTTTTTGATCAAAATCATGATGACCTAAAACACTACACTACTTTTTTAAAAATATATACCAAAACAAATGATAAACTACAAAACATTATAAACAATATACATATACTATAGACAATATTCTAAATTGGGAAACCCGGAATTATACAGCCCTACTGGAAAAAAACTTGTACCAAAATAATCATACTCATATAACAACTTTTGTCTGAAACGATGTTGGCCTTCCAACCCGATAATTATCGACGAATGTTTGCAGACAGTAAGGGCCTTGTTTGGCTTGAAAAATCGAATTTATACTTAAAGTCAATCAGCATCAATTTCTCGTGTGAATTTCTCCCATGCTCTTCATTAAGTTAACTGCCATTTTACCCCAAATAATCCTTACCGGGAGAGTGGGGGAGTATAATTTATTTGTTTTCCCAAATTTAGGATACTGTCTATACTTTCACAGTTTCTGTCAATATCTACAGATAAAAATTATCAAAAAATATTTGTTCGAAATTCTTGACCAGAATTTTCAAATCTCATAATTTGCATCTTGCATCGTATCACATGTGTACGTGTAAATATGACTTCAACAGCTTTTGACCAAACGTAAAACAGTTGTTTTATTCACAGCTTTTGGTTTTGTAGACTTTCCCGTCTATAAAGATCTTATCAGAAGAAAAATCAATATAGCTATGATTTCTACTTATTCTCTTTGGACCAGTCTCCATTGTTGTGGTACTCGAAGGGGACTCGCTTTCTATAGAAACGGCTGGGACAGTATTGGTTGAGGTCTCAAATTTCCTTATAAGACGTTCTATGTTTGGACTACATGTTGGTTTATGAGTTTCGCTTTCAAACAAAGCAAGGTCTTTATTTACATTTTTTTCTCCATGTAGATTGGACATTGCACGTTTAAGTAGTGATGGAGAACGATAGCTCGGAAAATCTTTATTCTTCTCCAGTTTCACAGGTGGAACGTTTATCACTTTCTTCCTCTCACCATGAGTGGGTAACATATTGTTCACATTCGTTTCTTTTCTAACTTTTCTCTCAGTATTTTGGAAATAACTGTCGGCAGTGGTTTCATTGATATTCAAAAAATCATTAATTAAATCTTTGGAAACATTTTCTTTTTCGAAAGTCTTTTGATTTGTTGTGGCTTTTTCCTTGTTGTCTTCCTTTTCAATGAAGAACATACGGTCTTGAACTTCAGTTGACAGAACAAGTCCAGTAACTCCGTCTTTTGGGTGGAATGGAGATCTGGTATTGATAAATGGTTGATTATGTCGATTTTGTGTTGTTTGTTTACCAGTGTCGCTTGGACGCGAGACTGACATCTTTAAAGTGAAATCATCATTAGCATTATCCGTAAAAGACAGACGTCTTGACCACAACAGCTGGACTTGTTCTCTCCCCCTCCTTGCCCTGCTCCATGGAGATTTTTTCTCATTTAAGTCAAGTTCCTTGTGGCGTCTTATCTTTTTCCTTAACAAAGAACAAATTGGCATTTCAAAAAATACTCTTAAAAATCTGGTACAATAGCTCATCCTTGATAGAGCAGTAAACTTATTTACTGGATCATGTAAGATACACAAATCATACTTAATCATGATTGCCTATAAATGGAGTATTTATATTTCAAACCTCGTTTTGTTATTGACTATTTATTTGTTCTGTCTTCCGTTTTGATTCTAAAATATAAAAACAGGTTTAACAATCCTACACTTACCCTTTTCTACCTCGGACCTGATTTAAAAACATATATATATAAAAGGTTTTATGTCAAATAATTTAGTAAATATGTTACACAAAGACAAAATACTACCTGTGATAACAATACACAAATCCACAAACAGCAACCAACAAGCCTGACACAAACATTCCTGCATATACTAGAAATAAACAAAAGAAGAGAATAAAAACCTATAAAAAACAAACAATTGTCATTTTCATGAATAACAAAGATTGTTTCCACTTTACCAAGTACATGATCAAAGTAACTCATGGCAAAATCACGTTTGAAATTCAGGTCAAAGTTGTTCAAAAATTGTATTCGCTTGACAAAAAATATCCATTGTATAAGTCCAGTGAAATCTATACGAGATAACCATTGGAAGAGCCTAGTGAAATTTATGCAAGTTATCCCCTGGAAAAATATTTATCCAGTGGAAAAAGTTTTTAACACTGGGCCCAGAATGCATATTTAATGTATTCATTATTACAGATTACAATAAAGTCTTGACGTCCGATTCTAATTTCAAATTATAGAAATGTCAGGCTTTTTGCTTTCACGTTTTATTTCTGGTGTATGTAAGAAAAACAAATACGTATAATAGTCGAAAGTTGATTAAATTCAATTAATTGAGCGAAGTGTTAAGCGAATAGACTTTGGACTATAGAATTCGCTTGGTTAAGACAGATTTTTGGTTAATTCATGTTCAAAATAAGAAAATGAACTTACATGTATTAAACAAACGTCTGATGTAGACAGGTGTTCGGTCGGTTTTTAATAGGGTTCGGCAGATTTCATCGTATATATATTTCCATCCATGATATTACAACAGTCAACCTCAAAATTATAATTCAATCCTATCCAGCGCAAGTGCCAACAACGAGACATTAATTGTAAAAACGTTCTTATCCAGCGAAAGTGCCAACAACGAGACATTAATGGTAAATATAATGCTATCCAGCGAAAGTGCTAACAACGAGACGTTAATGGTAAAGACGTTTCTATCCAGCGCAAGTGCCAACAACGAGACATTAATGGTAAAGACATGCTTATCCAGCGAAAGTGCTAACAACGAAACATTAATGGTAAAGACGTTCCTATCCAGCGGAAGTGCCAACAACGAGACATTAATGGTAAAGACGTTCCTTTCCAAATAAAGTGCTAACAACGAGACATTTGTGGTAAATATAATATAAACCTATCCAGTGAAAGTGCTAACAACGAGACATTAATGGTAAAGACGTTCTTATCCAGTGAAAGTGCTAACAACGACACATTAATGGTAAAGACGTTCCTATCCAGCGAAAGTGCCAACAACGAGACATTAATGGTAAAGACATGCTTATCCAGCGAAAGTGCTAACAACGAAACATTAATGGTAAAGACGTTCCTATCCAGCGGAAGTGCCAACAACGAGACATTAATGGTAAAGACGTTCCTTTCCAAATAAAGTGCTAACAACGAGACATTTGTGGTAAATATAATATAAACCTATCCAGTGAAAGTGCTAACAACGAGACATTAATGGTAAAGACGTTCTTATCCAGTGAAAGTGCTAACAACGACACATTAATGGTAAAGACGTTCCTATCCAGCGAAAGTGCCAACAACGAGACATTAATGGTAAAGACGTTCCTATCCAGCGAAAGTGCTAACAACGAGACATTTATGGTAAATACAATCCTATCCAGCGAAAGTACTAAAAACGAGACATTAATGGTAAAGACGTTCCTATTCAGCGGAAGTGCCAACTACGAGACATTAATGGTAAAGACGTTTCTATCCAGCGAAAGTGCTAACAACGAGACATTTATGGTAAATGTAATCCTATCCAGCGAAAGTGCTAACGAGACATTAATGGTAAATATAATCCTATCCAGCGAAAGTGCTAACAACGAGACATTAATGGTAAAGACGTTCCTATCCAGCGCAAGTGCCAACAACGAGACATTAATGGTAAAGACGTTCCTATCCAGCGAAAGTGCTAACAACGAGACATTTATGGTAAATATAATCCTATCCAGCGAAAGTGCTTACAACGAGACATTAATGGTAAATATAATCCTATCCAGCGAAAGTGCTAACAACGAGACATTAATGGTAAAGACGTTCTTATCAGAAACTATTCTATTGTTCTCCGTTTTAACAAAATAAATACTTCCTATGATAAAATATGGAACTATTTGATGATTACGGCTACAACTATCCATTACGAAGATTAAAAGAGTAATCAAGGGAACCAAGGTTATGGCGGTAATCAAAATAATATAATCCAGGGACATAGACTAGACATGGAAAACAGACAGAAACAACAAAAAACATAACTAACTAAAATCATACATACATAGTAACAAAAGCAAATGAGCAACTCGGACACCACTAAACACTGGGAGCATGAACCAGGTGCACCGGTAGGGCAAACAACCGAAGACAGACCTCCTATAAGCAACATAACAAACGCATAAAGGATAGTTACAAAGAAAGTCTGTCTATTGTTAACATAACAAAGGCAACTTAAAAACCGAAATTGTAAACGTAGTTAAGAAAATTTTGTCGGACATAGATGAAAAAGATTTAGCCCTAACATGTTTTAATGTGCATTACATTTGGCATATGTCTACTTACATAAAATCAGGACTTGTAAGCAGTGTTCGTGTAATTGCGTTAAGGTTATCAACACCCTTGTACTGTTTCCAGAAGAAGTTATGTAGCAGTGATCGAACATTTCGGCAATCTATATATGAGGAAGGCTAAATGCGTTTCACTTATAGTGACCACATGCTGGAATAAATTATACATCATTCATATATAATCTAATTTAAATAAGTTAATTCAATGATTTCTCATTGTTCACATTCTCACTTCTTCCCTTATGATCTCCATTACATTTTTATCAAGTCCTTTTATTATCAATTTTTTTTAATTCCGCAACATTTAACGTTTTCTTCAATTTAATTGATTTTTTATATAAAAACTGATGATTTTCATTCGGTAGGATTGTTTTCTTTTTTATATATTCACCATATCCATTCTCCTTTTTTAAACACTAAATTCCATATCATTCCCATCCCCCATACAGAGTTTCTATTCCCCGTTCTAAATTCCTTTCTTCCCATTCCCTATCCCCTCATACTTTATAGAATGGGACCAAATTCACCTTATATTGGTACTGTACAATATGTGTATCTCTATGAAAGTTGTGAAGTTTTTACGGCGCCTGATTGATTAATACGTCGACGCAATTTCAAGTTTTGTTCTTTTGATGTTCCTGTATTTGTATTGTAGTTGCATAAAAATGTTATAATACCCTATAATATTTTATTTGAATCAGTTTTACAAGGCAAAGCATTTCCAAATTGTGAATCAATGTTTATTACAAATATAACCACACATTCAATGCACGTACAGACTGTTCTGAAGTGGTCAAAAGTTATTTAGTGTGTCCCATGTGATTGATGTTATTTCTTCATAGAACGAAAAAATATAACAGCCATTCCTTAAAAATTTTCAAAATTTTAATGAAATATTACAAGTATTTATACTATCTCGTGGATAACTGTTGAGATTTTGGATTTTTTACTTAAAAGCATGGTTTCGGCATATTTGATTCAATCATACTTCAATGATTTAAACAAAATCAAAAAATGAAAATAAATGCGCTTGGCTATTTCAATTACAAATCAAACTCAAAAACAATATCTTTAACCCAATTCATACGCAAATGTATGAATTGCAATTACAAACTTTAAAAGAAGAAAGTCGAGGCACTAATTTTTCTTATGTTTTATTCTAATTGAACTTGGTACACAATTTCAAATTTCTGTACAGTTATACGATCGCTTATACTAGGAAACCAATATTAAATTTAGGCCATTCATTGAACAGCACTACAATTTGGTTTCCATCAAAGGGTTAAAAGCAAAACTATACCAACTGCGTCTGATAAAAAATGTTCTTAACTTAGTTCCATTTTTTTTTCACTTAACATAATTTAATTTACATGGAAATGAAAATGATGGATCTAGGGGAAAGAAACTGATACACATTTCTGTAACACCATGTTACTAAAGAGTGGTACATGCATGTTAATATAATACTGTGCTCAACACACAAAAAATTGCAAAGTTAATTACTCGCTCACAATATTTGTTCTTGTATGTATGTTGTTGATTTGCATTAGTTTATTTCATACAACTTCAGCCTTAAATGAGCCAACTTACCTGCTGTAGTATCTATGTCTAAGCCAAAGTGATCAGCGGGTTGACTCATTTGATTTCTAAATACATATACATGAATTTGATGTCCCAATTGATGCCTTATACAGGAAACCCATGTACTTTAAATAGTCGACACTTTGGCCAACATGTGGTACCACGAACGGAAATACAATGTATAATGGGTTCTGTTTTTTGTATATATATATTTTCATATATAGGGAAGTATGTCGACCATTGTATTTATTGTAAGAGGAGAAAGTGTATAAACAACGCGGAAATGTATTGAATGTAAATACGTAAATCCACAAACATGCTCTATATGAGTACCATAGCAGTGATTCAAATATTTAAACAAGCTAATCTCAGTTTAACACTTCCGCTAGGAAAATTCCCTTGTTCTACCAAAGCTGTACCAAAGCTGTACCTCAAGGAAGTGTATGTTGAAAATGTTCATCAACTCCAAAACAAAAGGGTCTATTGAGTAATTAACTTAATCTGGACAGAATGTCGAAATAGACATTTTATCGCTGTTAATACATCCATTATCAGGAAGTATGAGCACATGTAACAATTTAATGTCACTTGAAAAATTTAATTAACAGTGCTGTATTATAACGAAACGGACTATCACATGATTGTAAATAACTATCCATGCGATTACAAAGTGCAAAACTAGAAAATCAAAAAGACGGACAAGAGTCGTTCGTAATAGTAATAGAGTAATAGAACTGCTAAAAATAAAACAATTGTAAAGAGGAACGAAATACCTAAGGTAAGGGACACACCTCATGAACAACAAATCATTGGAACGTTTGAATTCAGCATTTTATATCAATCACATGTAAGCATTAAAGTAACTTGTACTGATTTTCTTCTCTTTCAAATGAAAGCTTGAAAGGCCTTAGTGAAATTGAATACGATACAAGCATATCACTGATTTCAGGAGTATGTCCCTTACCCTAGGTCTACCTCGTTAAGATGGACTTTGCAATTTTTCAATACAGTGAAACCTATTTAAACCGAAACCTGAAAAAAGACAAATATCTGTCTACACCAGACACTTGTTTTAATTTATTCATGTCAGTTAAAATGTATTTTGAACCAGGGAAAAAACAAACAACTGTCCAAGATAAGGACACCCCACAGTCCACAAGTGTATCGGTTTACACAGGCTTTACTCTATGAATGAAGGTAATTTCATATTACGTTCGGATGAATTTGTTTAACATGAAATAATATCAAACTAAATAATCTTCTGCCTTTCAATTTGATACAAACATCAAAACAGGACGATATTTTACCTACTATTACACTACAAAAAAAATAACATGCAAATGAAATTACAAACAAAATCTCAGAACATATGGAATCTAGGCAGTAGAGAAAAGAAATAGTCTAATAAGAAAGTCTAGAGTAAAACGACATTTGCAATTGTGTATCTGTTTTTACACGGAAAAATGTTATGTTTTAAATATTGAACTCAAGGTTCTGTAAATGACAAGAACAGTCGATTGGGACCCATTCTACTTATATATATATATATATATATATATATATATATATGTGTTTGTATGTATATTGTATTTTTTATTAAAATTGAAATCTACAAATATCATCCACAAATATTTAATATTTTTATATAGGTCATCCGATGGTGCATCTGCTTCGTTTAACTATATCTGTTCCTATTTCTACCTTGCTGAGAACTCAGTTTTATTGTTTTTCACTAGTTTTCATTTTTGAGATGGAATTGCGTATCACATTCTAATTTATGAGCATTTTAAAATTATTTTAATATATATAGTTATTATCATAATTGGCAGTACAATCAGTAAGCGTCCTCACTCTCTTCCGCTTTAGAATCAAATATTTCCCACTATCTCGATTATACAGTGCCGCATTCAGCATAAAATCAAGTTACACATGTTATTGTTATGGTTATCTTTGTCATTCAGAAATCTGACAAAACAAAACAATATGCAAACATTAGTAGGTCGAGGTTTATTTATAGCTTATCTGATCCAAACGGAGGAACATCATTTTGCTACATCTTTTTAGTTTCCGCTATATAAATGACGTATTATCTTTAAACAATCCTAGTTGCGGGGATTTGATACCTAACATCTAACCCAAAGAACTTCAGATTATTTCAGGATACTACAGACTGTGAAGTGAGCCTCATATCTTGACCTACACTTAGAGATTGATGGTAAGGGAAAATTTTTGACCAAACTATACGTATTGTCAACCTTCCTTTCATCTCTGGCAACATCCCTTCAGCACCTCCGAACCGAGTTTTCATACATTATGCAGTAACTGCGCAGACGTTTTATATCGCCCTAGACTTCTTAAAATTATGCTTCTTGAACAGGGTTATATTACTACAATATATATGTTATATGTTATATATAAGTTATATGGTCATCATCATAAACCTGTGGATCATTTCGTTGTATCCATTAGCACCATGAGAACATATTGGTTAGACGTGTCATAGTTTACCTTTCATCTTTCGTCTACCCTGTGTTTGATTTTTTATGAGCAACTGGGTATTTCTAGACAAGCAGAGAACGCTTCCCCTACTGGTACACCTGGTTCATGCTCCTAGTTTTTAGTTGAGTCTGTTTTGCTCGTAATAGTTGTTGCTTTGTACATACTATTTTGGTTATATTATTTGTTGTGTGTGTCTATTTTCATGTCTGGTCTTTGTTGCTGTATTACATTCTTTTGATTTCCGCTATAATCTAGGGTTCCTTGATAACTATTACATACTTTACTTGTTATGTTTATGTTATGTTCTGTTTTGTTCTTGATTGCTTTTGGTGTTGATTGTTCTAAACAAGGAAAATAGACGCACAATTCAGAACATGAAATAACTGAAATAACACGTACAAATAAACAAATGAAATGATCAACTCGGACTCCACTAAGAACTGGGAGTATGGACCAGGTGCACCGGTAGGATAAGCGCCAAAGAGGTTAAAAAGTTTCTTTTTCCTTGATTCACGTGGTGCTTTACAGTCAGTTGTTTTATGTACTTTCCGTTATGCAGTTCGTTCCAATTAAAATATAAATACGCATTCTAAATTTGGCCCGACTTCAAATGTTTCGTTGCACATGACGTTTCCCAAGTATAGAAGATTGAATCATTGAAAGTCTGATGGAAACTTCTTTGGGAAAGAAGGTAAGTTTATACCCCAAAAAGAAAACGAAGATTCTTTCTCCATGTGGGGACTTATGCCCGAAAGATATATAGCGGTAATGAATTGCGGGAATTATTTAATTTTGGTCGTGAATCAATAGTAAAAGTGGCCCCATAGAATTAGAATCTCACCTGCGTATGGAGTGTTCATATCACAACTCATACGCTATGCCAGAGCTTGCCGAGACTACGCAGCCATTTTGTATCGCGCTAGGATTCTAACAAATAGGCTCCTGGAACAGGGTTATGTTGCTACAAGATTGTAGTCATCACTACAAAAGTTTTATGGTCGTCATCATGAACTCGTGGATCGTTACGGTGTATCCACCAGCGCCATGAAAACTTATTTGTTCAATGTGTTATAGTTTTCCTTTCCTCTTTCGTCTACCCCAGACTATACTTTTATGAGCAACTCGGCGGGTGTTTCTAGAAAAGTAGAGGACGCTTACCCTACCAGTGCACCTGGTCCATGCTCCCAATTTTAGTGGAGTCCGAGTTGCTCATTTGCTTTTGTTACTTTGTATGTATGTCTGTTTTCCATGTCTGGTCTTTGTCCCTGGATTACATTTGATTACCGCTATAATCTTGGTTCCCTTGATTACTCGTCCACTGAAATTAAATCCGGCTTTATATTTAAATAACTCAAAGCTGTGTGTAGATATAATGACGGTGTCGTACTTAGATAACAAATGGTTAATTTTCCATTTGAGGCTTAGTTTTCCTAATAAATGTTCATAATTGGCGTTAAAATATAATTGATTATGTCTATTAAAATAAAATTCGGTAGAATAACAACATTAACTTCTCCCATAATTATGCTGTAAAAACAAGGTCGATAACCGTAGATCTTGAACTGAATGATTGAATTTATTTCGGTCTTGAACAAGGGGTAATGGTGGACCAATAATATAAAAAAAATCCTCGCTGAAATTAAATCCAGATTTATATTTAAATATCACTGTGTGTGTAGAAACAGTGCAATCTATCTGAACCGAACATCTTTCGGACTTTAAAATTTGTTCAATACAGACAGATGTTCGGTTTACCATGGTTCAAAATACATTAAAATTGAGAGAAAAGTGGACTACAGAAAGTATCTGGTTAAGACAGGTTTTTGGATTATTCATGGTACGATTTCGGCAGGTTTCACTATAAAATGACTGAGTCGTTTGTCACCATCCCATTTGAGGCTATGTTTTGCTATTAAATGTTTTTTGTTAGCATTCAAACATAATTGACTATATTGTATTTAAATGAAATTCAGTAAAATGATAACTTAAGCGTACCTCTAATATCATAATGCTGTTAAAGCAAGGTCGATAACCGTAGATCTTAAAAAGAACGCAATTACATTTATTGATTTTGAGTTCAAAGAAGGACTGAATGATTTATTTAAAAAAAAACCATTCACATGAAAAAATAAAAATTAGGTATGCTGTATACGAACATAAAAGAAAATTCTCTCATTAGAGAACATACCACAAATTTAGGTAGTTCAAGATTGACAAATATATTGTATACAAAAAGTAGTAAAACCAAATATCAAAACAGGCCTTACAGCATCGAGAAGCTATATCATGTGTTATAAAAGATACGCAGTGTCCATGTTTTTGGAGTTTCGTAGTATGTGCTCATGCAAATTGAAGAAAATACTTTATGATATGACTCGAAACAGTTAAGTCTGAATACTATGCTGGTCATATCATAAATGACCTATGGTCCAGGAGATGATACATCGACTTGAATAAAGTTATATGTTATAATGTAAAAATTGTTTGACTGAGTGTTCATATGGAGGATAGATCGGCCGCGTTTATCATTCGTTTCGGCTGATGTATTCATTAAAATGTGATAGATGTTGAACTTAAAATTATATACTTTTTCTGCCAGTATCAAGACGGAGAAACAAACACACCGATTGTTGCATTTTGAATTTATTTAGATAGAAAAACTGTAGCAATGAGCGAAATGTTATTGTCGGCTAACATAAAATGATATGTTTAAAAAAAATCAAGTTATAAACATGTACACATATAAATAATTTTACACTAATGAAGTGCAATTTTTCTTTAACAAAGGCTTTTTGTAATGCTTATAATAATAAAAATGAAAATATTTGGTTATCTCTTTGTAGTTCATAACTAACATTGATATATATTTTAATCGTAAAATGTCATTTCCATTATCTATCAGAGCATCAATTTCTCTTCATTTTCTGTCTTGTTTGTGTAATCGAATCATAATTGTTTGACTGAGTGTTCAAGTTATATTTCCATTTTATAATTTCCTTGTCTTTCATTCTAAGTGCAGGTATTGGCGAAAGGACTTGTACAAGAGGAATAATCTCAATACTAATAATGATACTATAAAACAATCACAGTGTTCCTTTTAACAGAAACACCTAAGAAAGATAACACTAATTCATTATCTATCATAATGTCCTTATAAAGCGTTGTAGTTGAAAGTGTTTTTTTTTCAAAATATATTTAATAAATATCAGATTTATTTGTACAAAATATCAACTACATACTGAATTTTACTGAAAGCTTATTTTATCGACGGTTTCATTGGTGTTCGTGTACTTATTTTCCTCAAGTGAAGAGGAATCTCGTATCTTTTAGTATTTGTAAATACTTTAAAAGTATTATAAAACATTTTGAGTATCATTACATTCGGGATAACAAGACACAGAATTCCTTGTTCACCCTCTTCCTCAGAATCAAATATTTCTTCTTTGTCTTTCCCACTGTTCCTCTGAAACATCACAGTATGAACCAAGAAATCCATACCAGTAACACATGTAATTGCTATGGCAAACTTTGTCATTGCAAAGTTATACACACACAAATCAGCACGTCAAGAGATATTTCAAACCACTCGTAGATATGAATTTTTGTGTTTTGAACCACGGCACTTGTATGAAAAACATAAAGTAACAGATATTCTGTCAGATTTTGTACTTTTTATCACTTTCTGGTCATATATTTGTCATGGAAGTGTCCACATAAAAGAAACAACTTCATATTTAGTGAATACATTCCTTATTATATAGTTTATTATATGTCAAAATATAAAGTTGTTTCTCGGGTGTGAGCATACCTTTCTAGATGTAAATACGCCAGAAAAAAACAATAAGCAGTTTTGACAAATGATGTAACACCAATGTGGAACCAAAACGACGTCATAACAATGGACAAATGCCACAAAAATAATTTTACTTACATTTTATAATGTTTATATTATAACAACAAAGTTGATATTTCTGGCAAAATCCATAGTGGAATGCCCCTACACCTTTCGAATTAATTTCTGTTTTAAGTATATTTTCCACTCAGAAAATATATAGGGCAGAAATTCGATGGTAAATACTTCGAACGGTTTTGTTTTTTTTTCTTAATTATTTTTATTTATTTATTTATTTATTTATTTATTTATTTTAGGAATGGGGTAATCAAAATTATTCAACAGTTTAGATTTAAATAAAGCTCTGGTAGTTGTGTAGAACATGTGAAGTTGATTCGGAAGAGTTATCGTAAAGTTCGTAAAAACTCTAACCATGGACCAAGTGCACAGGTAAGGTTAGCAAACTCTACAGTCTTCCTGAAAACATGCGCCGAGTTGTTCCTACGCTCATAAAACATCATGTCCGGGTAGACGAAAGAGGAACATTGTGACACAGTAAACAAGCATTTCTCATTGTGCAGGTGGATATACCGTAACTATCCATGAGTTCGCGACTTCAACCATAAAACGTTTGTAGTGATATCTGGAAGCATGTAGGAAGTTAAGCACGCTACAAAAAGTCTGCGTTCCGTATAGATTATGATAAATAAAAACACCATATACAGGTGCTGAAGGGATCAATGTTCCCAGATCTAAAATCGGAAGAAATGAAAAGGCATCATGATTGTAATATAGTTTATTCATGAGTTTGTTTTAATTTCCACCGAACTTTAAGAATACTTAATTGTGTCGCTAGTATTCTTTTAAATAGATGCAATGTATGCAATACCTGAATATACGGTAGTTTAGAGACAAAACTTCATCTTCATAGCGAAAATCAAATAGGTAAAATGTACTGCCAGGCCTCTGGCTAAACGATGTTCTTTCGTTTGGATAAGATAAAACTATAAAGTCAGACTTATACGAGTAAAGTAATAGGTCAGTGATTAGCAGAGTTAAATTTGTTTCCATTGGGATGCCAACCGTCTGTTCAAAAATGTGCCCACCACTTGGGAGGGAGGAGTAATCAAGGAAACCAAAGTTATAGCAGTAATCAAATGAATGCAATCCAGGGACAAAGATAAGACATGGAAAACAGACATACACAAGAAAGAACATAAAGTAACTAAAATCATACATACAAAGCATGCCCAAGGTGCACTGGTAGGGTAAGCGTCCTCTGCTTTTCTAGAAACACCCGCCGAGTTGCTCATAAAAAAGTCAAGTCCGTGGTAGACGAAAGAGGAAAGGAAAACTATGACACGTTGAACAAATCAGTTTTCATGGCGCAGATGGATACACCGTAACGATCCACGACTTCATGATGACGACCATGGAACGTTTGTAGTGACGACTTCAATCTTGTAGCAACATAACCCTTTTCCAGAAGCCTATTTGTTAGAATTCTAGCGAGATACAAAAAGACAGCGTAGTTGGGAGTGATCATGTTGTCGATTAAACATTTCAGCAATTTTATAGTTTCTTCTTTATATCGTTTATACAAAGGAAAACGAATTGTGAAGATTTTTCGCCAATTATTTACTACGTAAATTTTTCTAGGTGATCCATCTTTTTGCCGAAGTAACAATATTGCATTTCAACTAAACATGAAGTGGTAGTAGTATAAAAAGTTTCAAAATTATGATGCTATTATATTCCGATAATAATCTAGCATAAAGATTTTCCAGATCTTTCGAATTTCGGAATTGAATTGATAAAAACATGAGAATAACAAGTGCCCTGGAGACCCTCTTTGACAGCTGTACGTAGGTATGGAAGTTAACAGTATTGAAAGAGGCCTGGCAATACATTTTGGGACCAACCATGACGCGTTAGGTGTTTAAAAGGATTATGACATCCTAAGTCTTTGTTTGTCATCTCGTTTTCATAATTTGACATATTATAATTGTTAGATTAAGTATTCAGGTTATTTTATCAATATTTCTTTTGAACTCCCTTTGTAGTTTTTGTTGCTATTCCTTTTTTAAAGGTCAAATATTACTGAAACGACTAAAATGAAATACTATGCAATAATAAAATGCATTTCATGACAGAATTTTGCAACTACGTCATGAGTCATTCCAATGAGACTTGAAAAACGTTTGCAATCATGTATATGTGTTCGTATATAGCATCGAAATGTGTTATTTAGACCACGTAAAAGTATGCAAAAATACGAAGATTCTTAATTAGTTGGGGACTTAGGCCCTTCTTTTTGGGTCACAAGGTAAGTAATAGTTTGCGTTTAAATGTTTGTTAGCTAGTATCCTTTTTCTTATGACTTAGTAAGTAAGAGTGGCCCCAACGAACTAGGATCTCCAATGGAATTTACTTCCGTGTCATTTATAAATCCACCCAAACTGTGTGTGAATATTACAAAGGTGTAAATATCTATATAAATGAAAGTGGGTAAGAATTTAATTGTTATGTCATAGTAAACATATATCATAACCTGCATCAAAACATATTTACTCATTTCTTGATCGTATATATTTCTTTAAAAATTAAATGAAATGAACTTATTCTTGGTCGGTATATTTAATGTATAAAACCAAGTTCGATAACCATATAGTTTTGGTTGAAAACAAGTTTACATGAGTTAGTTATGGATGAACGTGCAGTAATTTATGAACCAGGCAATACCTATTACTGGCATATTGGACCGGTACCACGTCATTAACTGAGAATAAAATTTGTACAACGGGTATTATCCAAGCAAAGTCGACAGTTCCTTAAAACAAACGACGTACCATTGGACTTCGGCTTCCTATTTGATACTGTTTGTTTTGAGTACTTAATGTGTACAATTTATATTTGGGTCTTGAAAATCCTGTGCATTTGGTTTTAATGCAGCGAATGAGGGATTTTTTCTTAATACACAGTATAGCAATAGCAAACCGAATTTAACATTTTGTTTTATTTAAAGATTGACATTTTTACAACTTGAAAATATTTTTTATAACTTGATAATGAACAGTCAGCAACTACAGCAAACAATGGTAAAAAGAAATATTTTAGTTTTATGTCTTCAAACTCTACTCTAACACATTATAGGATTCTTATTCAAAAATAAATATCCTGGAAGACAGAACACTTACATAAATTTGCTATCCAAAAGTAAAAACCATGACATTATTTATTTCATGTGTCGAGTGCCCTCGATTGACTTATTAAACAATAAAAATGGTAAAAAAAATACACATTTATGAAAATTTCTAAATTGTAAGAAGATAGTTCCCGACACAAAGGGATATTCGTCTCAATATCTTTTGATGCAAAGCCTATTTTGATACACAGATTTTCCTCATCTTTATCAAAGATGGACTTGAACGAACATAGTATGAAATTTTGATATATAAGTCAACGGACTTAGTTTTGAGATAATAATAGGACAAATATCAATTGTGAAGAGTGAATAACCAAGTTACTTGTCATATTTTGGTAATTCACGAAAACCAATTGATTATCCTCTTTATTATGTAGATTTCCTCCTTTATGAATGAATTCCTATTTTCAACATGAAATTTAAATTTTGTGAACCGCGGATTGATGTTGTAACGTTTTGCCGGGAGAAAGTCTGAAAGAGAAATTACCGAATTTATTTCACAGTTTGAACTATCGAAAATATTTTACACTGGGAACATTCGGTACATCACCGCTAATCATCGCTATCTTTATAATTGAACCTAAAAGTAGGCGAGTTTAACATTTTATATAGATTGCGTAAGTAATTTCACTATTTTGCAAACTATTAACAAAACTAGTGCATAAAATTTCTCCATGAAGTAGGTATAAGCTACCTTAAATGTTTGACTATTAGTCTAAACTCATGAGCAATTCTCTGCAATGTATGATAAGACGACGTTCACACCCACTTTTACTATGTAACTAAAATAAGTTTTTGACGAGTTTAGAATTTAGACAATTATACAAATCAATATTTTCAATTGGAATTCATTCACGGTTTGTTTTTTAAATTGCATTTGATTTTTTGTATACTCAATGAGTTGTTTTTCAATTTTTTAAGCTTCATTTTATAATGTTTTAAGAAAAAAATGCATGATTTCTGACAAAACACATCGTGAGTTACAAAAGAAAAAAGATGTCATCCTCACTGGGACGTTTTTCTGTGAATGAAGGGCGTTTTGGTCTTTTTTATACTCATAGGCAATAGTTTTATCTTTGTGATGATAATGGGGCCCCAGTGAGTAAGGACCTCCATTTAATTTAGTTCTGTATTTATATTTAAAATCAATGTTAACTACAAGTTAATGAAATAAATGTGTTATTATCTATTATTTAAAGAAAAAACTTTCTTTTTCCATCCTATTTACAGAGTTGGATAATCATAAGAGGCAGCAAAGAGCGATTCGATAAAGCAAATGAAAGATGTAATTCCCTGAAAGTAAATGATAAAGTATCTTTCATTATAGTCATTAAGGCAAGTTTGATAATCATAATTTTACAAGCTATTAGATGTAACCATTATAAAATTATATATTAGCTATGTGTATAGGCGATCCAGAAAGAGCCGCCTGGAAATGGAAACTGTACACCAAAACTTCAAAGATCTACACACGAACACCAATTAACTCAGCTGTAAAAAAACAGAAGGAATCGCTCTATTACATTTTACCTAAATACTTTTTGAGCAAGAGAGGTGAAATAAAATGGCACAATAAGTTTTTTTTTAATAGGCCATTGTTATGAACGGCCCTACGTAAATTCATCTATATAACATAAGTATTGTTAGTGTTGAACTTTATATTACACAGATCAGAAAGCATGATTGTCTTTAAATCATGGGAAAATATGGTGAAATATTGATATAATATTTAGGGACAACAGCACTTGATTCGAAATCAAGCAAATAGATGACTTCATTTATCATGCCTTGATCAAGTTATGTTTGTTTTATCATAAGTATTAAAATGAGAAAATAGTATACAGAGAAAACATCCCTTCAATGGGAATAATTCAAAACAACGTAAAGAAAACAAACAAAAAAGAAAACTTTTTTTATTTCATATTTTTTTTCAAAAGCAAAATACTCAATAACATGATTATCAGAAAAAAATATATATTATATATGTAAATGTTACAATAACTATGCCAGCAGCTAAATATATATATACCATGCATATTCTACTCCAATAGTGTCTCTTATCTTTGATTGACAACATCTCATTTGTATAAAATGAGTTAGCTATAGGTAACTTCCCTTAGTTGCTTTAGGCGTATTTTTCACAGGTTAGTTAAATCTTATCAAACCCTGAAGCCAAAGATTCTTATAATAATTTAAAGTAAAAAATAATGTTGAATTAAAATTCATTGATTCACCATGAGAAAATACAGACCATTATTTTATAATAGTTTGTCCAATATTTAAAATAACCATAGAAAAATAAGCCTCTGACAACCTGCGTGTTGGTTCCATTCAGTAGCCAATCTGTATCAGCATATCACCATCTGTGTTAAAAATGTACTGATGTTATAAAACAACGCATCTCAACATTAAATTTCATGCTCTGATGTGTTGAAACAACATTCAAACTATCTTGTTTTATTTTGGCCACACTCACAATTCATATTTGCCAGAACCTTTCAAAATTAAATCAAATGTAGCCTTTCAAAATATTTTCCTCAGGAAGTCGTTGTGCTAAACAGATTATGAACGTTTCCAGTAAGAGTTAATGGAAGTTCTTCTTTGAAAGCTCTAAACACACTATCTGGAAGTAATACTGCTGAAAAGTTTTGATGGGGTCTGCTTTAAATTTCTAATTTTACAAATGAATTGAGAATGAAATAATTTAATACATGAACAGACAATACGTCACTGTAGGTAAACAGTGTAGTTTTGAGCGAACCTACAACTTCAAGGGCAAGTCTTTAAAAGTGAAATGTGTTCTTGCACGTCCCCATCTGAAACCCTGATATAGTGTTCTTATATAAACCAGTACATTTTCCATACAGACTTTATACCATTCAGAACTTCTGTGTAATCAAGTGGACCTTATCACAATCTGTCATGGATTTGATAAGTACTGCCATTATTATTTCAATTCAACCTTTAATTATGATATGTAAACCATAACATAAAATATTACATTAAGATCATGGTGAAAAACACACACATATCTAAAGAAGTAGTTTGAGCAAAAAGAAGATAAAAAAGTTTAAAATGAAATATATTTGATAACATCGGATGAATGTAGAATTTTAGTTTCATACATAATAATACCGCGGAATCAGATTTTATCTGCATACAAAGTTATTTATTGTAAAGCTTAGATAACAATACCATTGTCATTATATCTTACAAAGCAAAAAGAGGTTAAAATATATAACAGATATAGTCAACTCAGTCAATGATAATTTTAATTTCCTCTGTAGGCTTATTACAGCCTCCTCATTTACTATGCATTGCTAGTTTATTTAGAAAGTGGAAAATTCAAAAGGCAGCAACTAAAATTTATAAAAAGCCAAAAACAAATTTGAAATAAATCCATCCAATAGGAGTCAAGATCATTTCCACAAAATTTGGATGCATGGATGGAAAAGATGATTTTAATATTTTATTTATACCTGCAGGTTAGGAGTGAATAAGTAAAGACATAAAACACTGTAATTAAACGACGTTTCAACAACAAAATAACAACCTACACGTTAATGCGAGATGCTACCTTCAACCTTTTGTAGACCATATAGAAAGAACGTTTGGGTGAATGAAACCTTTAAGAATGAGTTGTTAAAGATTGCATAGATCAACTTTGCTTCTTGTAGAGTAAAGATAAAAACTATGATGAATGGATTTTTGTGGTAAAATGGATACTAGATAAAAACAATTGAGCCAGGTACCAGAATCTACGCCACTAATCAATTTAAATCATCAAACTCGTAAACAAAATTTAAAAACAGGAATATCTCTTGATTTGATTGCTAATTCAGAAAAACAAAACAAAAATATTTTCATATCTTCACACATCCCAACATGTAAATAATAATACAACAATACTGGAAATAAACATTTTATCTAGTAAGAATTTATTGCTAAGCAAGTTCAAATTATAAAATTTGCATGACCAAACTTGTTAATATAATTAATCCAAAACTGATCTCATGCATGAGATACTGAATAAAATTGTGCTTCACAAATATGTAGAAATTAATTAGCAAGCCTGGTTATTGTACTGCTGCACATAAACTGACTCTGATACCTTCTTACAATATAAAGAAAGCAGAAAACTAAAATATCTTATAAAATTGAGAAACGAAAAAAATGCAAAAAAAAAACATAGCTAAAATTCTACATAAAAACAAATTAGCACTTATCTGTACAACATAACGAAACCAAAAATGCAACTCACATTCATATTTGTATAAAGAATGGTAAAAATCAGTAATGGTAAAAATGATGAAAAAATGTACTTTAAAAGAGAATAATTCATATTCCAGGTGAAACCAATTTCAATTCACAATACATAATATTTCATTAACAGTGAAACCTGACTAAGCTGAACCATGAATAATCCACAAACCTGTTTAAAACACACTTTTTAAAGTCCCTTCACATCAGTTTAAGGAGGTAGACCTAGGGTAATGGACATAACTCTTGAAATCAGTAATATGTTTGTACCATACATAATTTCACCAAAGGCTATCAAGCTTTCATCTGAAACCTAATGAATCAATCCAAGGTACTTTATTGCTTACGTGAGATTGATCTAAAATGGTTAATAAAAACGTTCTAATGATTTGTAAGAGTTGTGTCCCTTACCCTATGTCTACCTCCTTAAATGTATTTTGAACCTCAATACAATGAACACCATTCAAAACTGAAGCAATATCTTAGTCCAGGATTTGCTTTAGACAGGTTTCTCTGTAAAAACAATAATCTGATTACCTAGCAAATTATTCCAAAAACGATTTGAAATTTAAAAAGTGTTACAAGAAATTAATATTTTTTCTTAATTTTCACATTGTATCATTTTTTCTTAAATTTTCATTGGTAGGATTTCAACAAGTATGTTTTCTATTTTATAAATTTATTCTTAATCTAAGCAGAGCTTACAAGAATCTAAAACAAAATAGACTAATATTCATATATCACGGTTAAGTGGGTAGTTTTTGCTGTGTGTCACTTAGGGCGTATTTTAAAAGTCTGTTAAAAAATGCCAAAATAAATTCTGCACAATATTTACCCTGGTCTCAAGAACATTATTGCACCACTTATCATCTGCCAAAATAAGAAATGCCAATTTTGTTTACATATTTTTTTTGCTTCAAAATTGCCTAATTTTCCACCCGCCAAAATCATACGGTATTCACTTTTATTGACAATATGAAAAGCAAGCTAATAATATCACAAACAACCTTGTTTCTGTAAATGATGAACAAAAAATACTGTGGAGTCATACTGAACAAAATTGTTAAGTATGGATCTTCCTAAAAATAAGGTAGGGGTGATTTTCAACAAAAAGATTTTTGGGATTAATGAATGAATCACCAACCATCAGCTTATGCCTGATTTAAAGGCAGATCTGAACATATAGCAAAATCTCAACACACATTTTCAATGATAAAAATATACCATATAGGTTAAAACTCAAATCAAAGGACTTAATTAACAGATGCAGGAAACATAGCCCCCTAAAAATAAATGTAATGATGAAATGACTCCACAGTTTTTTTGTTACTATCAAAATCATGGCAAAATATGGCAGTAAATTTTAACTAATCACAGGCAATGTCAAGCTTAAGAAGCTTTGGACGGAATTGGAATTGAGTTCAGGACATTATACTGAGCTTAACTCGAGCAATAATTCACAACTGTCATTCATAAATGATGATCATGTTGTGACAAAAAATCAGTATAACTTTTTACAAGAAGTAAATTCAACAACAACCTTACATCTATCTTAAATGCTGACTATATACAAGTTGTGTGAAATCATATTAAAATATGCATAGAATACAAAAGAAAAAGATACTACTGCACAAAATTAAAATGTACTTTTACATATGTCACTGATATTTTAGTATCCTATACTGCTAGAATAATGTATTTAATAGATCAATAGTGTATAGCGGGTTAATTTTGTGAATGCCAAATTTCGAGACATACTCTATGAATAGGGGTATACAATTTATTTTTGGCATCTACCAGAGATAAGTGCGAAACATCTAGACATAAATTTAGTGACCTTATTATCACAATAACCTGATTATACAGAAAATATGCCCTCACAAAAAGATCCCGCTATACAGTAATTTACACATATTAGAAGTTCAAAAGTAGGCCAGAAATATAATTAACCATTTACCTATCACAATTTTTCTATCATCTAAATGGACTAAGAATGCATGAATCATGTGAAAGATGAACTTGTAAATACCTGATCAAGGTAGAATAGCATGGGTGTGAAATTAAAAATGAAAAGGGCTATTTTTTTTTCTCCCTCAATCTCACTGACCTTTATTTTCTTTGTCAGCACAGTGGAGGGATAATCACAACTAAAGACAAGTGTGCTGATCTCAATGTAAATATCCAATATGCTACAGTAAAATAAGCAAGAATTAGGTTACTATTAATTAAGCCATAATAGAAAAATTCCTAGGTTCTCATCCAGTTTTGTTCAAATTTTTAATTGTTAATAAGAACAAAATTTACTCACAAAAATCTAAATAAAATTTTTCTGGGTGGAGTAAAAAAATCAAGTCAGGAGGGGATGAGAATCTAGGATATTTTTTTTTATTTTGGCCAAAACTTCACTGATTTTTTTGCTATAAATGTGCCATCTCATCTTGTTTGTTAATAAATTTTATCGTGGTGTAAGAAAGACAACTAAAAAAAAAATTTACCAAACAATTTGAATGCGTTCCGTAATTTCCGGTCTTTCAAATATGCTTTTGACAGTTTCCTTCCTCAATTAAAATTAAATTAAATTAAACAAAGGAACCATTTTCCTTATGAAATATAAAATCAGCTAAAAGGACAATATCTGCAAATTCAGTATTTCATTGGCTTTCAGTGTCTAAATTCAAGGATTTTAAATTTTCAATGGAAATTTGACATTGTTTGGAATTGAATTGTTGGTACAACCAAGCAATAAAAAAACATAAAAACCTGTTGCCAAAGAAATAAACTTCTTCTACAGTGTTTGAAAAATAAAAACAACATACAATTAGGAGAACAAATTAACAAAATGAACATGAAAATAAATGATCATGATAAATTTACGATATGATTATCATTTCTTCGGCTTAAATTATCAAATGTTAACTATAAACATTGATTTCCTCTCTTTACGTCATTTTAATTTGTTTTTTTTTATGGAATATTAATTCAATTTATTAGAACACAGTCAATTAACACAATATTTCAGCCTTAATAAACTATATACAATAAACTAATGGTGGTTTCAACTGTTTAAGGTCCACTGATCTGATTAAAAAGCTTCAAGATTTTTGTCAAAAATTCATGATTATATTGTAAAGCAGCAAAATAAGCGTAAAAACTATTTACAAAACATCACAGTATAATTGGCATCACATTATTGTATCATCTAAACAATATTTACAGTTCAATAAAAAAAAAAAAATGATGTTTAAGTACTGCTCAATATAAAATCTAGGCAGTGATAATAAAAATCAATTGTTTTACAGAATTTACTGCTAAATTACATTCAATATACCTTGGACATCATCCCCTTCCACCTAATAGTGCAGATGCCTGACAGAGGGAGTGAAGGTATATGCATTGTTTGAAAACTAGTAGAAATGCAGTGCAAATTTTTCTTGCAATTTATATTTTCTATAAAACAATTCATCAAAAACATAAAACTGAATTGTCCTGCTAAGTATACCCCCATTTGCAGAGAAAGTCTATAACTGAAGCAACCAAAATCACAGACAACATATGCCTCATGTACATATGTATGTAAATAAAACTACATATCTAATTTGAAATAAATCCATCCATTGGGAGTTGAGATAATTGGGATGATATTCGGAAAGGCGGAGAATCGGAAGGACAAAATGATTCAAATATACCACCCACTCATTGAATGACAGTAAATCATCTCCCTTGACCATGCTTCATAAGGAGTGTTACATAGGTGTATTTAAGCAAAAGGAAGTTCTCACAAAAATCTGAAGGGGCATTACCACCTGCCTGATATTCACATGGACATGTACTTCAAAAATATGAATACAATGTTTTTTTCATTGTTCGACAATTTTAACAACATAAGAGTTAAAAAAAAATTGTCACAAATTTTGAAAACACTATGACAGTATTTTTTTCATACAATAATGAAATTTTAGTTATTTAAAAATACAAAATCATTAACAATGCACTCCTGAAAACTTATTTTTAAACAATTTAGTCATAAACACTAAGTCAACACCAATAACAATTTATAAATGATGATATCAAATATAAATCTGGATTACAAGTGTCATGGTCTTGAGACATATTTTCACAACAAGAGGTAATTCCAAAAAGACTTTCTTAAATAAACTTTAAATGACTACAACAAAACTGATATTTAAAGATACAGAATTAAATTTAATGACACATGTATTGACCTTTTGGTAAAAGCTTTCACCATCTACCACTAAGACTAGCAAGATCTGACCTTGAACTATTCGTTGACCTCATGTTACTGGGACTATCATGAAAGTTCATACTGCTTGCACTAGCAGACAGCGAATTTGAGGACATGTGCCGAGAACTTAAACTAATGGGACCGTGACTCCCAAACAAACTACCCCCAGCACTGCTACTGAGACTGTGTGATGCCAAAGCTTGGATGTCATTGGTCAGGCTGGCTGGTGAATGGTGGGGCTGGGGACCAAATCCTGGAGGTGGGGCTTTGACTCGCGTGTTATAAACAGGTTGTGACTGGCTGATCACAGTAGAATGTGACATAGTTTGGTGCTGACTGGTGACATTTTCATAGTTAGAGTCTTCGTTGTTCATCATGGATTTTCTTTTGTTCAAATCTGTAACAAGTAGGATGTTCCTTTAATTCAAGTAAATTTCTCATTTTTCGTCATGGTTATTCCCAATCACAAACAGTTTAAAATCCATGTTTAAAACCCAAAACTATTTTAAACAGAATTTCTGCATATTCAAACTACACTTTTAAACAGTGTTTATGACAAATGTTTTACTTTTTAAGCAACTTTATCTCTCATAAAAAGAACAAAACAGGACAACTAAAGCCATTCTTTTTCAAGTTCTTGCTCCTGTTGTACCAACTTCTACATATAGCAAGTGACAAAATAAATAAAATGTATAACATTACTGAGCATTCTATGTTGTATAAGAATAATCAAGGGAACCAAGGTTATAGTGGTAATCAAAAGAATGTAATCCAGGGACAAAGACCAGACATGGAAAACACACATACACAACAGCTAACGACTATTTTGATGATGCCACTCGCCCACGGTGGACAAATCAAGTTGTCCACACTTTGCCTACCCTTAATGTCCACGGTGGACAGACACCCACTTGCCCTCCATGTCAGATGGACAGTATAGTGTCCATGCCCACGGTATCCGGTGGATGCGTGATAACCTGTTGATTGGATTTAATCCATGATTTATTACAATGTTCAAACAGTTGACAAATAAAAGAACAATGTGTCAATCATTACCTTGACCGTTAGAATCAGTTTTTTTTTCACATATAATTGGCCTCCAGCCAAAACTGTGACACCACCAGGTGTTTACTTCGGAATTAATATAATTAGGTTTTTATATGAATTAAACGCTTTAAACTCTTGTTTTTTTTTGTTTTTGTTTTTTTCTATTTCTTATGGCCCACATTGTACTTAAGTCTACCATTATTTAGTATTATTGAAATGTAAACCTGGATTAATCGGAAACCAAAGTTGATATAATTTATATAAATAAATTTATATAATATAATAAATTTTTGCATATCAAGTTACTAATCAAAATGCACTTCAAAAATGGATTTCTTTTAAAGTGTTTTATTTTGAAAACTCGATATTTTTTGTAGAATCTTCTGAAACCTTATTCCATAAACATCATTACTTTCATTTTCGAAATATCCATTGTTATTCTACGAATATACAAATAGGTGAATGACACAAAGGCAATCGTATTTTTATTTCAATAATTAAATGTTCATTGTAAAATCATGCTCAATACAAGTATTTTTTTTCTTTTTACTATACGTAATAATCTTGTAAAGTATTTGTGATTTTCATATCATAGCCACCTTGAAATAAAATTAATCAATGTGTTTACAATGTAAACTTAATTAGTTAAATCAGTATTATCCTTGTAATAAGACTACTTAATACCTAAGCGTGTCACACTCAGCAAATAAACAGGAAGCGGTGGATTAACTGCTAATTAACGAGAAGGAATTGTTTGGTAAAATTAAAGAATAAAAAGAAACCTAATTTAATGTTTTATGATTACAGAAGCATATTAGGGACATCCAAAGTTATATTTTTAAATCAAAATTTCGCCATAAATATACCTTATAAAATATGAAATAGTGTTTGAATCCAGCAGATATAATCTGATAAAAACAAAATTAAATTCTTCTAGTATGAATTTTACGATTAACTATATATAGAATAAATTAAACTCATTGGTATTTTTATTTACACTGGTGTGCCGACTTTGTAGGCCTTCTTTCTGAAAATCTCCAATAAATTTCAATACTAAAACGGCAGAAAAATGAGTTTGAAAATTTCGTATTTTTGCGTTATTTTGCCTTTCACCTGTAGTTATAGAAATGGATACATATTAAATTAATCATAGTAGAGAGTACTATTCAAATTTTATTTTAACATATTTAAAATTCGTAACGCCAGCCCACAGTCGTTTCGATTTTATTTTCGAATTTCATGAAGGTTGCACTCATCGTATATCTCGTTTATTTTCTTTACGGTAAAAAAATTCATTACCCCTCAATCTTAGTACACACGTGCACGAAGGTCTAAACACGATTAAATCACCTACATGAATACGTCTTCTAAGGTACATGTAAGTGTCGTTGGCTAATACACGCCGGTTAACTGTCCAGTTTCAGTTCACAATTCTTTAAACAACACCCTCAATATTCCTCTAATTTATTACCTGTCAATCAACGTTACTGCATCTTTACATAAAACCACACCCTTGACATCTTATTTAATTGATTAACTGTCAATCAAAGGTCTGAGATAATCCCGCCCACAGGTAATTGATGACTGTCAATTATAAAGAAGCTCTATTGACACCTGTGAAATATTGTTACCGATAGTTCACTTCTTATAATACAACAGGACTATAATAATTAGCGTGTAAGAATGAGTTTTAACTCTGATTCCTGTTAAAACGAAACAAGATTTAAAAGTGGCCACCAGAATATGTGGGCAACCTGGATAGAAACCAACCACATGTCCACCGTGGGCTGGTGGGAACGTGTCCAGGGTGGACACAAATTGTCCACCATTGCCCACGCCCACCGTGGGAAAAGGGAATCATCAAAATAGTCGTTAGCCGTAGTGTTCATAAGAAAGAACATAAAGTAACTAAAACATACACACAAAGTAACAAAAGCAAATGAGCAACTCGGACTCCACTAAAAACTGGGAGCATGGACCAGGTGCGCCGTTCCATGCTCCTACTACAAAAAACTACTGCTCATATATATTTTAGTATAAACCAAATCATATTAACCTGTTATTGCTAGTAACATTTTACGTCTTGCTCCGAAAGTAGAAACTCCAAGTTCTCTAAGATCCTGGTCGGTCAGTGTAAGGAATGTTGACATGTCAATCTAACAAGAGAAAAAAGAACAACACAAAATGTCAAGCTTAACAAAAGAACAATGTTCAATAGCCCGAGGTCAAAATTTTAATTTCCAAGGGAGTTAATTTTCACAATATCTGAATATTCATATTTGTCAAACAGATTCATGACAGTAACCTTTGGTTTTGAATTTACCAAAAGCTGTTAAGAAATGAGGGATGAGGGCCTTTACAAATGGTGATAGACAATTCAATGCCTATATTTAATAATATCAGCACTGGGTAACAGATGGCACACGCACGCACACACACACACACACACACACACACACACACATAGAGAGAGAGAGAGAGAGAGAGAGAGAGAGATTCTAAGTCCCATAACTCTATCTTTACATCTAAACCAATAAAAAATGAAAAAGAACAAAAAACGCACCAAAAGTTACTGAGATCCCATAAAGTATTTTTGAGTTATTAGTAGGTCATGTTGAGTAACAGGTAGACAGACAATAAACTCCAATATGTCCATCAAACGATGCATCTATAAGACAATGGTACAATTTAGATGAAATTTATGTAGAAGCCATTTTGCATTTTTGAAAAACAAAATAAAAACTTTGACAAAAATCATCAGAGTGGAAAGAATTCTTAACTTGATCAATGACCCATCAAGAAACATTTACATTCAAACATCACCCAAATATTAAAGCCTTTTAACAAAATGTCTGGAAATCTATTTTTTGCCAAATGACGAAAGGATATTGACAAAAAATGATAAATTCCGGTGAAAGAAAAAATAATTCCTTTACCATCACTGATTCATATTGCTCACCTCTTGTTGCTGGAACAGATCTGTATATTTGCCAAGCCCCAATTTACTGAAAAGTTCGGCCAACTCTATACTGGTAGACCACCAGGCTTTAACTTTAGGGAGGGATGCACTGTCAACATGGTTACTGCTGCTAAGGCAAAGGTCATCTGAAACCATAATTAAACAATGAATATAGAAATTGTTTGATATGACAATGCTTGTTTTGGTTGTAAATAGTGTGTTTTCTGTAAAAATACATAAACAAATGCAGAATAGACAGTAATAACATGCAATACAAAAAAGATTTTGAATAACAGTGACTGAAAACTGAAGTTTCCATCAGTGAGTTTAATTCAAATATGTCAAAGAAAAATATTTGCTCATTGAACAAACCAAAACAAGTTTAAAGTATCCGTCATATTTTTTTTACAAAAGGGGGTGGAGGTGGCAAACACAAACCCAACTTTCTAAGAAGAGAAAACAAATCTAAGCGGTAAAACATAGATTAGTAGATTCAATGTTTATAGTTTTATTGAATTCAGAGGTACTTGATTAGTTGTATTAACACTTTTTTCCTTAGACTGAGATAAACCTCTGGAGTAGGGTTAATAGGTTTCTTGCATATGTTTAACCGGCATGATCCCGGTTTCACTCCCCAAGGCTTTTTTGTGAGGTACGTACATTTTTTCCTAGGACTTGGATACTCCCCAGGAGCAGGGTTAATAGGTTTCTTGTGAGGTACTTGCTGCTGTTGTTGTTCTCGCCAAGCCTCATGCTCCATTTCCTCCAACAATTGTTCGTTGGTGTTCTATACAATAATAACATTATTCAACTATCAGCAAGAAATAATATAAGTGGGGATTTAAGTTTCATATTTTCTACAACAGTAAAAATTTCAATAGGCCTTTCCTTAACATTCTCTGTCATAACTAATGATATAAATGAACATTTTCAGCTTTATTTTGATAACGCATAAATAGCCTCATCCAATCCCTGCCCCAAAAAAAGAAAACTTGTGACATAAACAAAAGAACATTGTACTAAAGGATATTATCAATTAAAGTATAACGATATTGCAGCAGCTAGATTTTATTATTCTGTGATGAGGACTAATATCACAAAATGATCAACATTTTTTTTTCAAGTGTTAGTTTGTGTGCAATTTTGTCCATCACCTAATACAGCAAGGAAAACAAGTCTAGCATATGTATCGATACATGCCTCATAAGTTGTTGTCATGGCAGTATTAGCTAACTGCATGCTCTGAAGCTGTCTGGCTAGTCTCTCTCTGATGGCTGTATCAGGCATTGATTTAGAGAACCCCATCCCAGACCAAAGATCTGTTGGTGTGCGAGATTCTCCCTCGGGTTTCTTTTGCATAGCTGAAACAATAACAGAAGTCATTTCATCTCAATATTTTGTAATGAATAAAAATGCATACCGTGACAGTACTATTGTTCTCAAGGTACAAATTTTTGTGGTTTCCGTGGGAAGTCAAATCCACAAAATATGGTTCTCATCGAATAGGAGATTTCCATTGATGTGTATATTGAGGACCTCAAAACCATGAATTCAAGAATCCACGAACTTTGTTTTTCTTCCATAATCCATGAAAATTGGTATCCATAAATTTAAGTACTTTCACAGTATACACATCACAACATCGAAAATTTTTTCCTAAGGTCCTTATCTAAGTAATGACGTCGTTTATATCATTGACGTCCTATATATACAGATGCTCTGAAACATGAATAGCTCAGATTGTTTGAACATTTAACACTGACGCACAGCAGGTTCTAGAAACCAACAATCTTGTTGGACAAGGCATATACAATATATAACATAGCCATGCATAAAGGCCAGGGACGGTTGTGATCACCCCAAAGGACTTTAACTCACCACATTTTTTGCACCTGTCCCAAGTCAGAAATTTCTGGCCATTGTATGACTTGTTTCATTTTCAATTTCGATTAACTTATATGTTACTGGAGTATAAAGGGCAACTTTTTTGCTATACTTGTGTATAATGTTGTTTTGGGGCAAGCTGAAGCCTGTCCTGTGGTGTGAGGGTTTCCTCATCCTTAATTGACAACCCATGGGTAGCCTTTGGCCGACATTTTTCATCCTGGTGGGGTTGTCGTCTCTGACATTCTTGTTTTATTATCAAATAAGTTGTTATACAAGTACAAATGGCTGAGTACCTTATAAGCAATGCCTAAAAATCATATTGGCTTGCCAAATGTGAAATTCAGCATCACCTGCTACAATAACTGGCTATTTGATAAATTGTAAGATTTTACTCATAATCTCTATCATGTCACAAAAGATTAACTAAGGATAATCCTGTTTACACTGTTATAAATTTCTTAAAAGCTAAGTACTCATTATATTTTTTTTCAATTTAAAAAGTTTTTAGTCATTCAAATTTAAGTTGACTTTGGAATGACTTAAGATTGTGAATTAAGGAGGTAGACCTAGGGTACGGGACACAACTCTTACAAATCATTGGAAAGTTTGTATTCAGCATTTTACATCAATCCTATTTAAGCATCAAAGTAACTTCGACTGATTACATTCTGTTTCAAATAAGCATTGTTGAAATTGACTATGATACAAGCATATCACTGATTTCAGGAGTTATGTCCCTTGCGGTAGGTCTACCTCCTTAATGTTAACTATTGACAAATGGGGTTCAAACTAGTGGAGGTCCTCAATTTCTGATATAGGACCTTTGAAATACTTCATTTATTTACATCCTGAAAATTCAACCCAACATATTGACACAGTATTCAGACTGTCTGGTTTTTCTCAAGTGAACAACTGCTTTGCAACTCGGAAAGTCAAAGGCTTCCATTTCTTGGAAAATCCAGGACCTCTACCTCTTGGAAAGTCCAGGACCTGTATCTCTAGGAAAGTCCAGGACCTCCATCTCTTCGAAAGTCTTAAGACCTCTATCTATGTACAATATTTAGAAATATTTTATCTGTACCTTTGGTTGCCATTAACTTTCTCTCCTCATAATCTCCAGATAATGGGTAAGGAAAAAGTGGCGAATCTTTTTGATCCAGACAAGGTTGTCCTAGCAAAAGGGCTTCTGCATCATGTTCAGGATTCCTAGATAAAAAAATAAGAAGGATAAAAAGAACAATCAACCCTAACCAAAAGTCAAACTTAATCTGTAACTTCTCATAGTAAGAATACATACAAAATCTAAATTCAATTAGTGAAAGCATTACGAAAAAAGAGCGGAAAACTGAAAATTCACTAAAATTTTCTAAGTCCAAGGGCCGTAACTTCCGTAAAAATCATTCAACCTTAATCAAAGTCAAACTTAATCTGTAACTTCTCAAAGTCAGACTACATATATAATATAAAATCAATTGGTGAAAGCATTACAAAAACTAGAAGCCCTAGGAGCCCCCACCTCATTTGTTAGTAGTGAAATAAAATGTGTCTGTAAGATACTAATGATGCTCCTGCTTGCTAGATTGGCCAAATTAGGAGCATGTTTATTTTTGTATGAAGACACGGTTTGCAGATTCAGAAATCCTTCCAAGACTTGTGTTACTCATGGTCTGGGGATCAATTTGGAGATCAGAAATTCCTAAATATATGCATATCTGTATATTGTATCCTGGCCACATAGTGTCATGAAATTCTGTTTGGTAGTGTCAGACTAGTTCAAATGAGAAAAAGAGAACCTATGAACGTATTAATCGACAAATAAAATATGTTAATTACCCCCCCCCACTAACAAATCCTTAACTTTGTTGTTTGGGATATATTTTAAAAAATAACAAAGTCTAACGATCACCCAGTTCCATAATATTTCATGAAAATCAAGATCCTATGACCTTGCACACCATCATTATGTGTAGAAACATCCTGCAAAAAATAATTTAGATGAAGAGATAGCCATACAAGCCATATAGGCCTATTTCTGATAAAAATGAATAAGTCAAACTTTCACCAATTTACGTAATATTTCAAGAAAATCAAAATCCTTTGGCCCTGCACACCTTCCTCATGTGCAGAAATATCCTGTTAAATATTTTAGATGTAGTTCAAAAACTGTATGAGGAGATAGCCAGACAAGCCATGATCCATATATTTCTGAGTAAAATGACTAAGTGTAACTATCACCAATGTCCGTAATATTTCACGAAAATCAAAATCCTTTGGCCCTGCACAGATAGTTACCCTTAGTCAATTTACTCAGAAATATATGGATCATGGCTTGTCTGGCTATCTCCTTTTACAGTTTTTGAACTACATCTAAAATATTTAACAGGAAATTTCTACACATGAGGAAGGTGTATCACCAATGTCCGTAATATTTCACGAAAATCAAAATCCTTTTGGCCCTGTACACCTTCATCATGTGTAGAAATATCCTGTAAAATACTTTAGATGTAGTTCAAAAACTGTACAAGATGATAGCAGGATGAGCCATGGACATGTGCAATACGGACGGCCAGAAGGACGGATGGACTGACAGACAGACGAACGGAGAGGGGTAAATTAATAGGCCCTGACAGTTTGTCGTAGGGCATAAAAAGTGAGGAAAACTGTAAATACATAAACCATAACAAAGTCGAACTTAATCTGTAACTTCTCAAAGTAAGACTACAAACAAAATTTAAAATCAATTGGTGAAAGCATTACAAAAAAAAGTGCGGAAAACTGTAAATTCACTGAAATTTTCCAAGTCCAAAGGCCATAACTTCCGTAAAAATCATTCAATCGTAACCAAAGTCGAACTTAATCTGTAACTCTTCATAATAAGGCCACATACCAAAAACAGACGCCCAGCATTTCCATTCCCCTCCATGACGCGTTGCAGGAGACAAAAATTGAGTAATAGTGAAACCTGTCAAAACCAAACCCTGAATAAACAATAAACTTGTCTAAACCACACCCTGAATAAACAATAAACTTGTCTAAACCAAACCCTGAATAAACAATAAACATGTCTCAACCAAACTTTTTACTTCAGTTTAAGCCTTTACCCCCAAAATCAATCGAAGGTTGACTATTGTGGTAAAGAATATTTTTGAGCAATATCATAGACATTCCTAAGCTTTTACTGGAGTCATATAGTTTAATTTTATGAAATGCTTGTTTTGGTCCTCTTTTTAGCCCTATTTCTGAAATGGTAGGGCCATATCCCCTTAAGTCAATAACAACTTTCCTTTTGTGGTTTGTAACCTTGTTAAAAAATTTTATAAAGATTAACCAACTAAAACTCAACTTATGGCACGAACCAACCAAATGTCTATAGAAGCTGACAACGACAACAATACGGACAACAGCACCATATCGATATACTAACAAGCATTGTTTAGAGTTGAATAAAAATTGAACATGCTAGTTTACCTCAAATACCTATACATGTATATCATAAATATGTTACTTTCGTGTGCTAAACCATCATCAACACAGGGATTCACATATACAGTCATTGAACCGATCCACGCGACGATTTGACGGATCGATGACCATTGACTGATTGATCGCTGACAGACCGATGACCGATCTGATCGCAGTTTTGTTATGTAAAATGACATAAGATCTGTTTGAAATAAAAGAAATGTAAAATAAAAGTATAAATTGATGTTTAAATCTATTACATTATATAAATATGTGTAAAATTGACAAAGAAGACAATAAAAACCGTAAAATACAGTAACCTCTTTGTGGTCACGTGATGCGATCACCAGTTTAATCGATCAGTTTGACAGATCAATGACTGACCAGAAACTGATCGGTGACCGATGACTGATGGCAATTTTTGTTGCACAGATCGGTTCAGGTACTGTACAGAAACATATCAATACTCATCATCAAAATGTACATTTTTTTAGGATAACATTGAATATAGAAAGTGAGAATCCTGCTTGTCATTCATAGTTCTAATAAAATGGTACATTTTTTTTTGCAAGTTTAGATTGTTCTTTATGAATCATGATATTCTTGAAATTGATTGCATTACAGTTCATTGAATGTTTACTGTAGGATAATAAACAGGAACAGAACAGAATTTTTAGGATGGCCTGAATTTTTTTTTTTTTTATGATTTCATTTTAGCATAAGATATTACTTACATAAGGCCAGCTCTTGGAAAAGGTCCATTTAATGGTGGTCTTCCAAGACTTTTTTCTAACAAACTATGATTCAAACTTCCTTCCAACTGTTGCCGACCAAGACTATTTTCTAAGATTCCTCGATTTAAGCTACCATCAAGGACCGGCCTTGTATGATTACCATTTAATATATTAGGATTAAGAGCACTATTCAATCTGTTTGGATTCATGGCATTTTCCATCATCTGTTTATTCAAACTGTTAGCTAGTGTATTAATACTGTCTTGCAAAGCTTGGTGGTCTAAACCATTCTCAAGTGCTGCTCTCGAAACACCACTGTCCATAGTTTGTCGATTTTCATATGAAGATCGGTTTACACTTCCCTCTAACGGACGATTAAAACTCCCATCCAGTGGCCTTTGATTCATGCTATTAGTAAGACTATTTCTTTCTTGTCTGGCTCTATTCAAGCTGTTTTCCAAATTTCTTTCAAGGCAAGCTCTATTTAGATTGTTTTCCAAATTCTGTTCTTGACGAGCTCGATTCAAACTATTGTCTAATTGTGAACAAGACAAACTTGTTCTCAAAGTTTCATGATTAAGACTACTTTCCAGTGATCGTCTTCCATGACTGCCGTCCAAATGTATGGACTGTTGTGATTGGCTATCAACTGTTTTACTTAAGCCGAGGAGATCATGAGTGTGAGCACTACTATTTGGGTCCATTTCAACATGTTCTCGAGTCGCTTTTCCACTGAATGAATTTGGACTCTTCTGAAAATTGGAAAGCTCCACTGAAATACAAAAATGATAATTAAGAAAGGTCACTACCAGTCAGGATTCTTTCAACAATTTAATCAAAATTAAATGGGTGTTAATGTCCAGTAGCAAACTTGAAAAGTAATTTGCCTAAAAGCATCAACTTCTCAACTTTTTAATCAGACTTAAATGTTGTCAATCATATTAACACCAAATAAGGCACTTAAGAGTTTCAATTAACCATATCTAACCCGGGAGTGACATTTTATAAGCAACTTGGTGGGTTTTTCTAGAAAGAAGCAAAAGCTTCCTCCAGAATGCTCATTGACTAGTTTCAATGTTTTTTTCATGTTCTTTGTTGTGTGTGTCTATTTCCTAGGGCAAGTCATTATCCCTGATCCGTGTGTGTGTGTCTATTTCCTAGGCCTAGTGATTATCCCTGTTCTGTGTGTGTCTATTTCCTAGGCCTAGTCATTATCCCTGTTCTGTGTGGGTGTGTCTATTTCCTAGGCCTAGTGATTATCCCTGTTCTGTGTGTGTGTGTCTATTTCCTAGGCCTAATCATTATCCCTGTTCTGTGTGTGTGTGTCTATTTCCTAGTCCTAGTCATTATCCCTGTTCTGTGTGTGTCTATTTCCTAGGCCTAGTCATTATCCCTGATCCGTGCAAGTGTGTCTATTTCCTAGGCCTAGTCATTATCCCTGATCCGTGTGTGTGTCTATTTCCTAGGCCTAGTCATTATCCCTGTTCTGTGTGTGTGTCTATTTCCTAGGCCTAGTCATTATCCCTGTTCTGTGTATGTGTCTATTTCCTAGGCCTAGTGATTATCCCTGTTCCGTGTTTGTGTGTCTATTTCCTAGGCCTAGTCATTATCCCTGTTCTGTTTTACTTCATATCATTTGAATCCTGGTTCTCCTGATTTCATTTCTCTAACACTATAATTTCATTCATAGACTTTACAGACAACATATTCCTCACCGTATCATCAGCAGCTTCTCGTGTTGCAAATTTATTGCTACAAACCCTTTCCACACTAGATATTGGTTCCACTCATATTACTATACTTATCTGTAAATTGACATCTCCAAGTGGACCTTTATCACCTGGACTACTGGAGGGACTACTAGATTCACTTTAATATTTCCTTACCTGCAGATTGACTTCTGCCAAGTAGACCTTTATTACCTGGACTACTGAAGGGACTACTAGCTTCACTTTGATACTTCCATACTTGAAAATTGACATCTCCAAGTGGACCTTTATCACCTGGACTACTAGAGGGACTACTAGATTCACTTTAATATTTTCTTACCTGTAAATTGACATCTCCAAGCGGACCTTTATCACCTGGACTACTGAAGGGACTACTAGCTTCACTTTGATATTTCCATACTTGAAAATTGACATCTCCAATTGGACATTTTTTACATGGACTACTTAAAAGTCCACTTATTTTATTTTGATGGTTACTTACCTGCAGATAGACTTCTGCCAAGAGGACCTTTTTCACCTGGACTACTGGAAGGCCTACTAGCTTCACTTTGATATTTCCATACCTGTAAATTGACATGTCCAAGTGGACTTTTTTACCTGGACTACTGAAGGGTCCACTTGTTTTATTTTGATGGTAACTTACCTTCAGATTGACTTCTGCCAAGAGGACCTTTTTTACCTGGACTACTGAAGGGTCCACTTGTTTTCATTTTATGGCTACTCACCTACAGATTGACTTCTACCAAAAGGACCTTTATCACCTGGACTACTGACGAGTCCACTTGTTTTATTTTGATGGTTATTTACCTGCAGATTGACTTCTGCCAAGAGAACCTTTTTCACCTGGACTACTGGAGGGACTACTAGCTTCACTTTGATTGTTGCTTGGCACTGCAATATAATAACATAAGACAATTATAATACTTACAAATGATGGTATGTAAATCTGAATTTCCCCAGACTCTGTAACCCTCTAATGTTATTTAAACTTTTTTATTTGCTTTAGAAAAAAAATACTCTTGTTATTGTCTGTCATATGGATGGACAGGCAGAGAAAGACTAATATTGGCAGTAGGATGACATAATTGGTGGAGGCAAAAAATTCACTACAACAAAAAAGAAAACAAAAAAGATAAAATGTAACAATGACAGTCTTCATGGTAAACCTAATTAACCACAGGCCAAATCCATATTTAAATTAATTTAAATATAGATTCACAAAATGTATAACTGGATAGGCCCACCAGCAAACAATTCAAGTATAGGACTACTGGTTTATCATAAAGACTGAAATGATCCTCCATACCTTGGTTGACTGAGACAGATGCTTGTTTCAGACCTCCATTTAATTCCTTCTGTAATTCAGCATTACACTGAGACAGGAGTTCTAACTGTGACTGGACGGATGTTGGTACCACCGGAGTGTTTAACACCATCATGGGGGGATATATACCTGCAGGGGAAAGAAACATGATATATAAACACATGAATTCTAACTATGACAGGACTGATGTCGGTATCACCAGTGTTTTTAACACTGTCATATGGGGATATATACCTGCAGGGGAAAGAAACATGATATATAAACACATGAATTCTATAGGGGGATATATACCTGCAGGGGAAAGGAACATGATATATTAACATATGAATACAATAGGGGGATATATACTTGCAGGGGAAAGAAACATGGTATATTAAAACTGCCACCATTTGAGGAATTCAATGAAAAATTCAAGATTTAATGTAAATGACTTTGGCATAGTAGACTTGCGTTAATACATTGTATTTACAGAGGGAGCAGTAACCCAATCAACACCTGGGCTGGTCTCATTGGACCATATAATAGACCTCAGTAAATACTTACTAGGGGGAGCAGTAGCCCATTTAATCACTAGACTAGACCAATTAGGATCTCATAATATAGACCTCAGTAAATACTTACAAGAGGGTGCAGTAACCCACTTAACCCCTGGATTGGTCCCATAAGACATTATGACAGACCTCAGTAAATACTAACAGGGGGGCAGCAACCCATTTAATCACTAGATTGAAACCATTAGAACTTCAAGGTAGACTTCAGTAAATACTGACAAGGGGGCAATACCCATTAAATCACTATACTGGAGCCATTAGAACTTCATGATATATCTCAGTAAGTACTTATAAGGGGGAGCAGTAACCCAGTTTACACCAGAGCTGGACCCATTAGGACCTCATGATAAACCTCAGTAAATACTTACAAGGGGGAGCAGTAACCCAGTTTACACCAGAGCTGGACCCATTAGGACCTCATGATAAACCTCAGTAAATACTTACAAGGGGGAGCAGTAACCCAGTTAACTCCGGGGCTGGACCCATTTGGACTACTTTGTTGACTAGTGTGACTGCTGTGTCCATTTAACATCAGCAGTGAGTTCGTTGTATTAACAGATATCAATCCTGGACCAAACAGACCTAAAAATAAAAAAAAAAAAACAATTTTAAGTTATAGTTAGGTGTACATTTGACATACAATACACTGTTGATTTTTTGTCCATATTCTAAGCTATTTGTGGAGTGCAGTTGTCTTTAACATTTAATTTTCTGTGTTTCCTTTCAATTGCTCTGTTTGTTGCTCCTGCATCAGTTCCATTTCCTTTGCCTTTACTCTATGCATTTCAAGATTTTACCATCTTTTAGCAATTTCAGCTTAAAAATATTTTGAACTTCCACTTCTAGGTGAACAAGTTATTTACTGGTGGAATTGGTGGGATATTGTAAAGAAAGAACATACCTAGTGCTGAGAGACCAAGTCCATTATTAGGTGACAGGTTAGGGACATTAGAGCAGGACGGAGGAAAATTCTTATCATCTTTCTTCAGGCCAAGCATGGTAACTCTGGCTAGATACATGTTTGGTGCATTCCTCTCAATACTCTTAACAATCACAGACTGAAATATGAACAAATTACCTTAATACCAATTAGAGGATGTATAAATTTACAAGTTAAGATTTTTTTTTTTTGGAGGGGGAGGGGGCGTGGGGTTAGCAATCAGTTTCTACACATTTCTAAAAGATAAAGGAGAATATGCAAGAAACTGGTCTTGAATAATTCAATAGTGATTCTATTTGTTAAGGTAAAAATACAAAAAAAAATTTTACATAATAGCAATAGCAAGGTTGTAACTATGTAAAGATTTATCCAAAATGATTTTTAGGACTGAAGTGTACTTGACAGCATACAAACTAAAGAGAAGATGATGAGTTGGATAATTACCTTGCTTGGTTGTTTTGGTTTGGGTTTCACACTGATAAAAACATCTAACTGTTCCATCAATTGAGTTATCTTCCCTAAAATATTTTTTAAAAACTTCGTATAAATTTTTTCATATATTTAAAATGTGTTATTTCTTATCCTTTAAATAATCTTTATTTAAATTCTTAATTTATCTTAATCACCACACAATCCCTTTAAGAATTAAAGTGTGTTGGGAAGTGTAGTATAAAAAATACATGAAAGTTAAAAATAGTTATATTTCATGCACTTTATTTCTAAGACAAAATGAATCTCCAATTTTGAAATTCTTTATAAATAGTGCAATATAAGTGGATTTTGGATATGTATCAGAATCAATTCTTACCCTGCTCAATTTCTATTTCATCTTTAACATCAAACATCAAGACCAAAGGGAGACAACCCTGAAATGCAAAACATAAAAACAAAATCATTTCCAAATTCTACTAGCCAGAAGATCAGTAATGTTGATACAGAACTTATTTTCTGAAGGGCATTTTTATGAATTTAAGAAGAAGGCCTAATAAAGTAGTTCCCTTTTACAGTAGAATACTTACAATTAAATGTTGTCTTGCAAGGAACACACTCTCTATACTACCAGTAACGTAGACTGTGCCTTTCCTGGGAGGGGTTACAGTGTTGGGGTCAGGGAAATGGATACTGGCCCCTGTTTGTTGCATGATCTGTTTGATATTAATGCCTCCTCGTCCTATAATAAACAGATGGTGCTGTGGTGCAATTTCTAACTGCATGCTCACTGGCAACGCCACCTGAAAGATTAATATTTGAATATCTTAAATATTCTCTGCATAATTTTGCCTATATCAGTCTCAAATTCCTTTGATTTTTATTCCCCATTCATGCAGTTGAGATAGTTGTGACAAAATTTGGGTGGACGGAATTATGAACTGACAAGGTGATTCTGATATTCCACCCACTCATGAAGGGTATAAAATATCTACCTTTTCCTAAGTTCTTAAACTTAAGAACATACTTTGTACTAGTCTAATTTGCTGACCTGGATTTTTTATGTGTTAGCTCACACAAGCAATCACCTGTAGATATTAAAGCATGTCACACCACTTGGACGCACCATCTTAACTCAAAATTAACCAGTCATAACTCAATATCGGATATGCAATGTGACTTCAGGTTTTACTTGTTCATGCTCTGAACTTCAATCGTCTGAATATAGCTGAAATATTGCTGCTTGGACGTTAAACCCCAACAAACAAAACAAACAAACTGAACTTCAAAATTCTACATACAAAATAAACCAAACATCTTTTCAAGCCCTCAGAAAAAAAAAATTCTGGAGTACTGTTTGGATAGAATGATAAATGAATGGCATCTCATGATACCTTAAATGATGCCCTGACGTGTTGCACAAATTTTCTGGAGGTAAAACAACTCAAAATGGCTGTAACTTTTAGTAAATAGTCCAATTTAATTGAAATTTGAAACTGATCTGTCTTTATATATTAGTCAATACTTGTACAAACTTTCAAAAAAAATCCTTCAATATCTTCTAAAGTTATCATCTAGAAACTGTTTGGGAATGGATAGACTGACACCAAACTTTTTGGAGGGCATTACATTATTTCTATTTTGTACCTGTCGGCCTCATACATGTACAATAATAAATAAAAAGAAAAAACATCAAACCATTGAACATAAATGTGCAAAAAATCCTGCTTTCAAATGCACATATACTTCATAACAGATGTTTCCTCAAACAATTAACTAACAATGTCTATCAAACTAAGTACTTTATAATTAGGACAATAATAGTCAGAATGGCGGAAGAAGTCTTTAACATAATAATTTTAACATGGAGGCACTTCTGAAAATATGGAATACATCAATAAACAAATGCTCAATATCAAAGATTAGTGAGCGTAATTAAATCGTTATAAATATAAAGGCTTTGTAATATCTCTTGTATGTTTGAATTGGGTATAATTAAACACATGTTTCAGTTATAACTTGCTAAGGCTTTGTGGAGTTGCATTTGAACAATTTAACTTCATCATTTGTATGTCACACTTACATGCGACATGCGAAATACCTTAAAAGACATAGTTCTAGAGTAAGTACAGTACTGTCATCATTACCATATGTCAACACATTGTAGAAAGCCACCAAAATTTAAACAGTTGACATAATCTTAACAATCATAAAAGCCATGTAAATGTTATCAGTCATTACAAGGAAAGAAATATGAAAATTAGTCCAAGTGGTCAATCAGGCAAGTTTTGCCAAAACTGAACTCGTGTCGGTTTCACAAAAAGTCATAAGTGTGAAATTGATCATAAATTGTGACGTCACAATCTGACCTGGAGTGAAGTTATATGTTGAACAGTAAAGCAACATCCAAAATAAGGAAATAGGTGGCCAAGTTGGCACACTTTATTGGAATTTGACTTGTCAATCATGAAATCCAGTGATAGAGTGCTCATTTTGACCCCTGTATTAAGTACTTAGGATGACAATGCATTAATTCCAGATGTTCTATATGTCTGTCTGACAATCATTGTTAGGTAGGGAACAACCCCTAAAAGTACTGTAGAGTCTGTCTACCCAAAATGTTCCTGTAAGCCCTCCCTGAAGTTACAGTACAGTCTGTCTGATTACCTACCCAAAATTTCTAGTAAGTTACCCCTGAATCTGCCTGATTACCTATCCCATAAGATCCCATAAGTTACCCCTGAAGTTACTGCACAGTATATTTGATTACCTATCCAGAAGTTCCCATTAGTTAACCCTGAAGTTTAAGAAAGGTCTGCATGATTACCTACCCCAGAAGTTCCTGTTTGTTACTCCTGAAGTTACTGTAAAGTCTGCTTGATTACCTACCCAAGAAATTCCCATTAGTTACCCCTAAAGTTACTGCAAAGTTAGGCTAATTACCTACCCCAGAAGTTCATGTTATTAATCCCTGAAGTTACTGTTAGGTCTGCCTGATTGCCTAACCCAGAGGTTCATGTTATTAACCCCTGAAGTTTATGTTAGGTCTGCCTGATTACCTACCCAAGAAGTTCATGTTATTAACACTTGAAGTTACAATTAGGTTGGCCTGATTACCTACCCCTGAAGTTATTGTTAGGTCTACTTAATTACCTACCCCAGAAGTTCCTGTTAGTTGTTCCATCAACCTTAAAGTTCCTTCTTTCACAGACTTGGCATTACACACGGTACCCCTGACCACAACAGTAGTGGTGTATGCTCGGGGACGCTGACGGAACGTGATTGATATCGTGTACTGCTGCTGTAACTGTTGTACCAATGGCGAGGATGAGTCCGGAGGGATTCCAGTTACAGGGAGTTCAAACATAAATACTAACGGTAACAATTCCTGAAATGGAAGTAAACGTTTTTTGTGTTTCCGGGTAACAGTTTGTTAAATGTCAGCAAAATATGTGTTGGCCCCAGCGCCACAAAAGTAAAAAATACTTATGTCTGAGAATATTCTTAACTTCCATGGTAACTCCAATCAATGTCTTTCAAATCGATGACGTCACAACCAATAAGAATTTTCTCAGACTTAAGTAATTTATCAAGTTTTGTGGCTCTAGGGCCTGGTTCATGATGGGTTTTAATTCACAATGTTCACTCAACTAACTATATTTCTGACAGAAAATTTACATTTGATTTTGAATTCATTGTTGTGGTTTGAAAGTCCCACAAAATGTCGAAACTGGTACACAATGGAACTGGTACCCTATGAAACCAGTATCGAAAGAATAGTGGCACATTCACAATATTTTATTCTGGCTACAGATTTGTTCCTCTCATTTACTTAGAATTTCAAATAATGGAATCATTTGTATTATATTGCTCAGCATATAAATTTCCATCTAATTGTGGTGTAAAGTTGATGCATTTTTTTTGTTACTTAACATCTTTATGCAGATGAAACTTTTCTGTAAAATATCATTAATGATAAATCCATTGGCAGATCCAAAGAGAGAGGAGCAGTCTGGTCCCCTATTATGAAATTGAAAATTTTCAAAAATGGTTAAAAGATAGGATACTTCCTTTTCTTTACATACTTCATGCAAAAAAAATTGAGGCCTAAGGGTTAATGCCCTCCTAAAGTAAATCTTTATATCTGCCACTTTTCTACCTCATGTCAAAACCACTTTTAAGTAAGAGAGAGAAATAGGCATGTAGCAGATCACGAATTCCCCCAGCCTAAGCAAATAGCCATCTGTTAAACATTGCATAACTATTTTACCAGGCTTAAATAAATCATTTTATTGCCGTGTTTACCCACAAAAATAATGAGAGAGGAATTGACAGATTTATTTTATTCAAATGTAGGTGATAATGATCGGACTTTCACTCTACCGTAAAATAACTTATGAAGTATGAGTCAGTCAGTTGTTGTCTGTAGTCTGTGTTTGCTTACATTGCAACTCTGTATCATTCTTATATTACATGCTCCAAATCTTTTGGAGAAAAAAGCAACATATTGTTTAAAATGTGATACTGGCCATGACAAAAGAAAACCAGTAAAAAAGAAAGCAAACCCTGTTTTGAACACTGATGTTCTTCTTTGCACCAAGATCTCCCTAAATATGAGTAATCTCATTTAAGGAGGTAGACCTAGGGTAAGGGACATAACTTTAGAAATCAGTGATATGTTTGTATCATATTCAATTTCAACAAAGCCTATCAGGCTTTCATATGAAACGGAATGAAATCAGTCTAAGTTACTTTGATGCTTACATGAGATTGATGTAAAATGCTGAATACAAAGGTTTGAATGATTTGTAAGAGTTGTTTCCCTTACCATAGGTGTACCTCCTTAATGTTGTTTCCAAAGAAAACCAGAATGCAATGCTCACTAAATTGAATTATATATGATGACCAGTGTAAATACTTGATCCCTTTACCCTTTGAACTACATGTATGAATTTGAAAATTGACTGGTTCCTAGATATTCCTAAGAACAAGTATCTGCTGTTACTTCTACAAGTAAACTTCACCTAATTTGAGCCCTTGCAGTTTCTACTCCTATATCCAAACTTACCCTAATTTGAGCCCTTGCAGTTTCTACTCCTGCAGGTTGTCCAGCAATAGATACCTGTACATAATAAAAAATAGTTTTAATGAAAAGACCTGCAAATATACCAAGAAATTTCTCTTTGATTCCGAAAAAAAATTTCACTTTTTCTTTTAGGTCATACGGTGAAACTTGTCAAAACAGAACCCCTATGGTACTGAAAAATTTGTTCTGATTACACAGTTGTTCAGATTACACAGGTGTTCAGTTTACACAGGTTCAAACAGCATAGAACAAGGAATTGTTTGAAGTTGGAATTATTTTGAAATAACAAAATGACCCAAAAAATGATTTGAAAAACTTACCCTTGCTAAGGGGGGTTAGTCATGTCAACATGGCTAAGGGGTAAGATGAGTTGGATAACAAAAGGCATGGAAAACTTACTAACCCCCCATCGTCATGACAGCATGACTAACCTCCTTAGTAGGTGTAACTTTATAAATATTTTTTCACCTATTTTATTAAATCCAAAATAATTTCAAATTTAAATAATACCTAATTATAGATATTTAAAGAAAGAAATGCCATACAAGTATGGCTTTCACAAGTTTTCAGTTTCCTTTGGGATCATTTCAGACATGTTAAACTGTACAATAAAAAGACAGAAAAAATGGGGAAACTTTTTCCAATGACTGACCTTTTTCCCAAGTCCTATGTAATGGTCACAGGACAATGAATATTGTTGAATTTTCTTCTATCCTAAATATGAATATATGAACCTGGATTAAATGACAATCTCCTTTGATTCTAACATAGACTTGTATACCTGATTACTTTTTTCTTGCACATGATTGCCCCTGTTAGAGTCAGGAAAGTGGATGTGACAGCCCGTCTCTTGCATTACCCGTTTTATATTGTTACCTCCCTTGCCTATAACATGGGAGTGGTCTGTGTGGGATACATCCATCTTAAGTGTGACTCGGTTACTCTGAAAAAAAAAAAAGGATTAAACTGAATCTAGAATTAACCAAATGGGAAAAAGTGGTCTAGCTTTTGGTAATTCATCTAAAATGAAATGTTCTTACCAGTTCTCTGAAACTACAATGTAAATTAATATATGATATTTTCCATTGTAAACTTTTCAAGTCAACACATAATGTATTGTCTATATCATCAATAGGGTCATTTCAGCATTTAAAAGGCTGATCTTTTCCAAAAAAAAGTTCATTATTCTAATACTACCAGCATCATGACACTGGAGCCCAGGCTGTACCATGCATCTAAGATGTATTAAAATAAATTCTTTGGCCAATTAAGATGTCTCAAAAATGAGTAAGTTATGGTACAAATAAGTTGTTCCATGCTTTTCTTTGCAAAGTAATAATGTATACCATGACATTGTCTGTTAATGGTACCGGTACATAGTATAGTAACAGACCTTCAGATTTATCAACCAAGAAAATGACTCAAGAATCAAAGTGACGAGATTTTAAGTGAGTAGTTAATTTATTAATACTGAAAACTTTCTAAGAAACCAAAATATATTGACAGATATATGATCACTGACTGTAAATAACACTTAACTAAAGTCTTTAGCTCTACCTACTTTCCTATCCTCCAATGAACTACCTGTTTATTGTAGCATCACTATAGGGGGCAACTATTGGGGAAGACATGTGATATCCACATCATATGAAAAACATAAACTGATTAAAAAATTATTAGGATTGAAGTATAAAGACAAAAACAGAATACTGACTAGATGTACATACATGTCAAAAACATATAACCTTACATTTAACCTGATTCTTAGCATCTTCTGCATATAGTTTTTTTACAAGTCAATACACTGTTCTTGTCTATGTCTACATTAACATTTTTAAAAAATTGTCACACATTTCTCTAAAGTTTTTAAATGATAAGTTAAGATGTTGGAAGTTGCCTATTAGATCGCAGGTGACTTAGTACTTCAGTACTTTGACTATAACTTAAAAGTGCAGCATTTTTGACTTATTTTTTTTTTAAAACAACATAAAATATTCATTTGATTAACACAGATCCTGAAATTATCATAACAACATCTAATGTATTAACCAAAAAAAAAAAAAAAACATTTGTAGATCTATTTTAAAACAAAGAAATCATGACGAGTGGCCCTGTTGAGTTTACTAATGACAAGTGGCCCTGTTGAGTTTACTAAAAGTGCACAATTCAGTACAACAAACCCCCTCTTATTCCCAAGGAAAGGATTCAAGTGTTTTAATACTTGTTCAAAATTCTCAAGATTTTTTTTAGTATTTCTGGATCAATTATTTTGCTGATAACAGAAAAATTGATTTAAGATTTTAAATACGAGTACATCTCTTGAAAAATAGCAGAATAACTCCAACAGAATATTTCTGCTTCCAAGCAGGACTTCTTAATTGTTGAGCTATCAAGTGCAACCAAAATACCGAACAAATTTAAATCTAATCTTTATTTAATGTCTGCAAAAAAAAGCCCACAAAATCTTGATAAAATCAGACTCAAACCTATTCAACGTTAATCGTCCTTAACCAGAAAATGCACTGTTAATAGCATTTATAATTTCATGTTGTTGAGATTTTAATGATTCCGTTGATCATGTCACCACAGTACTTACACGCGGTCATAAAAATATAAACCCAAGGTCTTTATTCATTCTTATCAATAAATGTAACTAATTACAATCTATAGAATCTATTGAAGTTTTTACAGAGTTTTAAAGTGTAAATTTTAGATTTACACTATAAACCTAATCATCATAGTTTTGTTTAATTAGACCACTCCAAAATAAAATTGTTAGTCAACACTGAAAGCATGAAACAAGCTAACCAATTTCAATCCCAATACCAAACTTGCAAAGGATGGAATTTATGTATTGACCACATGGAACATTTTTGCACAATTATACAGAGTAGACTTAATATTGAATATCCATTAGCTTATTGACCCCAATTGGTTGATTCTCTGAAAAATCAAGTATTTTTATTTTCAGTCTTCTCCCGAATAATATATTGGGAAAAGCAAGGAACAACTTAAAAACTAACTTTTGGCTGTAAGCTGGATGGCTGATGGTATAAAATCTTTTTTTTTTTTCGGTTTTTTTTTTTTTAGGGGGTCTTCTTAACTGCTCCATGAATATATTTCTTGACATCTTAGAAACAGGGTCTAGTCCAGTGTCATGATGTTGGTAGTAAAATACTGCCCAAGCTATTGGTGGTACCATTTAAGATAATGCCACCACTTAAGATCATGCCACCATTTAAGATAATGCCACCATTGAAGATAATACCATTTCTATTTTTTGTATTTTCTTCCAAATGGTCCAATAAACAGTTAATTAATTTGTTATGGCCTTACAAAGGAAGTTTTTACATTGTATAATTACCATTTACCATTTCAATTCTAATGTTGATGTTTTCCATTTTATTTTTGTATTTTTGTAAACAATTTTTCATTTGTTTTGTAGGGCACATTATGTAATATTAAAAACTACACATCAATATTCTAAACATATATGTCCATTTATTCAAATTCTTACTTACTTCAAATTTAAACAGGATATGAATTGATTTTCCTATAAAATTTCATGTAAATTGAGTCAATACCTTGTGACACAGAGGACTATCTTGTAAATTGATCAAAATATTGACAAAAACTGACAGTTTCTTCTCATGCTATAATCCCATATAATGTTCAAGCTGCAACAAGTCTGCTTTCATTGTAATATTTCATTTCCGACTTAGTAATATCCTATCTTTTTTATTAAAATTTATTCAAATTTTTTTTTTTAAATATAAATTCATTCATAAATTTCTCAGTTGTATTATTTTCATTAGGTAACATCCTTGACAACAAATATACATATTTCTCTTAATAATTTAGTCAAAAGAGAAAATGCATGCAGGTTATGCTATGGAGTGTTTACAACCATCCCCACAACCCCATGCAAAATGAAATGATACATGAGAAACCCTCCCATTTAATACTGAACAGTTAAGGAGAAATTGTACTTACATGGTAACAAGGCCAAATAGACCAAAGGAGGACCAGTCCGAGGTATCAACAGACAGAAAGACAGTGTGATCAATCAATGTTCCCCAAAATTTTGTTAAAAAGGATATAGGTATAAATGATATGAATAAACTCTCAACTCTTAATACAGGTATCAACCATCACTGGAAATTTGTGGTGGATTTTACAAGTTAGTATTAGATTAAATTGTAAAAGTACTAAATACATGTACAATGTACATTTAATTCGGTATCAATTATGTTTGTTTGTTGGGGTTTAACGTCCGAGCAGCAATATTTCAGCTATATTCAGACAATGAACATGAAATTGATGACAAAATGAACATGAAATGATGATGAAATGAGAAAGAAATGGGACACAAGGACAATGGGATCGACAAATTTTGATTGCCACTGGAAATAGGGAGAGGTGGGTAGGGTCGGGCAATTAAGCCTCCTGTGGCGGAGCCCTATGGTTTCTACTCCGGGAAAATACCACAGTAGGGTTCTTTAACGTGTGAGGGAAGTGGCATCTTTCCCAACACGGTGCACTATGGTTTGCGGTCGGGTTTTCTGTATTATAGCCTGACAACCCCAGCATGTAACACGCCAGGGGTACCCAATTCAACCACCTGGGGCACACATCCCAGTTGCTCTGTGGGCAGAGCGTCCCCAGCCCCCGGCTAAGGTTCTGAGCACTATTTAGTCGCCTTTTACGACAAGCTTAGCGCTGCTGCAGGCCTATTCTTTTAACACCCGGACCTGCAAGGGATAACGGCATCAATTACAAAAATGTACAATGGAAAAGTCTTCACAATTAACTTTTTCAGACAGAAGCCATTCGGACTTCAAAAGTTAAAAAAATTGGCAGTCCAAATGATTTTTCAGTGGCCTGAAAAAAAAATTGAAATTATATGAAAATGTTTTTTTTAAAGCCCTAAATCATTTGAATCTATGTCTATTAATAAGAATACCCTGTTGTAATGAAATCACATAACAACAAATGCTCATTCGATTCAGACTATTTAGATATGTCTAAGAACCCAAAAATAAACAGAACACTACAACATCCCAAAATTTTTGGAAGTCTGTCAGGCTTCCTAAGAACATAACTATAGGGGCCAGAGGCAGATTCAAAGACTGTTGGTACATGAAGGTTGAAATGCAAAAAAATGTTTAAAAGTTGAAAGGACAGCACCTTGAATTTGACCTTAGTCTGTCATTGGTGGAAACCATGGAAACCATAATTTTGGACTAGTGCACCAACACAGACCAACATGTTTGTTGGATGAAATGAAAGACAATAAAAGAATATGATGGGAGCACACCTCTCTGGTCAGCCAGAGGCTCCCTCATTTCATGAACTAGTTTTCATCCTTCAAGATTCAGTTGCTTTAACAGTGGTTACATAAAATAAGGCTGTCACAATTAAGACAACACCATGTAATTTACAGAAAACTTAATCTTTCATCAATAATGATGTTTTTATAAAATTTTAGAGTAATCTATTAAAATTGGTTACAATGTTTATCAAAAAGTAAACAATTCTCAGAAGTGATTCTTATCACCAAGAACCAGGGAGTCAGATGTGTGGTAAGATGACTCAGCAATTACTGCCAAATCCATTTTATATTTAGATCACAATGTCAAGGTCACCATGCTGGTAGCTAATGCAGTCACATTATGATACTGACTCAGTACTCAAGATTTTTAGATACAAGTCGTCATAAGAAATAGGCTACATAAACATTCGTCAATATGCAAAATATAAATCAAGTTACAATTTTTCATGTCAAGAAACCACCAATTAACCAAGATTTTGATGCCATGCCTCTGCAGTGAAAATATTGAACAGTAAAATCTAAATTCTAATAAAGTGGAATTCAACAAGTAAGTAAATCATACAACTAGAAAAAAGCAAGGATTTGAATGAGGAATAGGTTACATCCATGTTCCAAGGGTACAGTAAAACCTAAAAAACAAACTAAACTACCTAAAATAATAGAAACTAAAAGAATAAACAAACAATCCACAATTTACCAAAAGCAGGGAGTTCTGACGATATGCAACAGTAGAGTATGAGTGCCAACATTTTTTTTTATGATTGTGTGACTCTTACAGAGACTACAGGAGTAGAAGTGTACTTACTTTAGTGTCCAAAATGGACATGATGTGTTCTTTGGCAGATCTGACATCTTCAGGATAACCAACCACTTTAATGTGGGGATCTGAAATTTTTAAAAAAATCATTACATTTTGTAACAGATCAAAATGTCATAGACAACATTACTTTTATACTAAAATTGGCCTTAAGTAAGATGCAAGGTATATTGTCTCTTTGGGAATCCATTGTGGGGAATCAGATTCATGATTGCAAATTATCGGATACATGATCACAGATTTGTAATTACCTTATAGGTCATTAGTAGGCTTCTGTAGTTTACAATTCTAACATAATGAAAATAACAAAAAAAAATAAAGACATGCGATCTTATGGAGACTAACACTTGAGCCTTGTGGCAAAGGCTGTAACCACAAGAAAATTTTAACAGGTTTCGCAGAATAAACATGTTTAAAGTGGTCTTGCTAGAAGCAGAAACTGATCACCTTTTCAAAACATCTGAACTTAATTAAAAGTCCCATTTGCATTAGAGATGTTTCAAAATAATATGAACTAAGAATACATGTACTGTAAGCAAGCTCAAAAACAGAATACCCCTCCTACAAATGCAGTTGAACGTATTACTCATAAGTTCAACTTTCTCCCTTAGCAGTCTCCAGACAGTAACTATTTCTTCATGCACATCTACATATAATGCCAACAATCCTAAAACATTTCATCAAAGTCCCTTGAATAATTCAGGAGGAGTTGCAATAATGAGGATGTATCATGTAAAACCCTTAAGTCAGATTATCTCCCTTTGGAGTCATCTGACCGATACTATATTCCCTCATGCACATCTGCACATTTGCAAAAGTGTACAAGGATTCACTTTACCACTGGCAATTGATTTATTACTTTGGAGGTTCTAATACTTTTCAGCACACATTTTTATGATTTTTCAAAATTACTATCAATTAATGGACTTCTGAATTCAACAATTTAGCAAGTGGATAAAAAAAATACATTGATATAAGACTACAGTGAGAGTACATCACTGAAATAATGATGTCTCTATAATGTCTACATCTATAATAGTAAGATATCTTGTATTTCTCTTCTTTTCTGGTTTTTTTTCGGACACAATTGTATTAGTTTCATGGTGAAGTATCTAATTTTGGGATTTGTTCCCAATGAGTGGCGAATTTATTTCTTTATAATTGAAACCCTGGTATATCTGTAGGTCAAAAATAAACCAATACAAAACACAACGATAATATCATGTCTACCATCGTGGTTTGTGTACCACTAGGTTCCCTTTGATCATTGCAAAAACCAGGCAACATTATTGGTACTTGTTAGCAGTTACCCACTGTGTAAATCTAATATCATTTGTCAATTTAGTGAAGAATTTTCATCTCCACATCTCACCAATGACTCCAGTGTAAAACAAATATTTACCATAATCTCCCTCTGCTACAGTACTGCTTGGGAGGTTTTTACTCTTTCCACTTATAGTGTATTTCAACAGTGAGCACCCAGACTTTCCCAAATTTTCATTAAAATTCCCAACTTTTATAACTCAATTATTAATTATCTTCCTTCATGTCTTCTTCTGGTAGTTCAGAAGTATATGGACATACATACAGACATACAGACAGACAGAAAGTTGCATGAACACAATGATTCATATAAACTTCCTCAATTTTTGTCTGCAGGAGATAAAAATTATTTATTCTTTGTCAGTTTTTTTTTCCTGGGGGAGTGGGGGGTGTAAAGTATATAGTCACTCATGTTTTACGAAGAATTAACATGCCTTCTCAAAGTTAAAAGTGGTAAAAGTAAAATCCACAGAAACCATAGTGTAAATTTGACTTACAATACAAACTGAAGCAGTCTTTGTGTGTGGTAGTAGTCAATGGAAGTTAGGTAGATAACATAAGAGGCCCCCAGTCGGAAGCTATCAAATCTTGACAAATAGCCCCTTGTCAATTACTTAGCTGAATGATGGCTATATGATGACAAATTCTTTATCTTTTAATATTGAAAGGTCTTTTAAATCATACCCTACTGATAAATAATTTCATCTGTTAACACATTATAAAAGGTATTAACTTTTTCAATAATTTTTGATAGATGAATCACTTTCTCTGTAATTATAGGGAATTTTACAGTAATGTACAATTTACAAGTTATATTCACAGAGTGCCAATTTTGCATACTGTGAAAGTACTTTAATTCGTGGATACCAATATTCATGGATCAGGGAAGAAACATAAGTTTGTAATTTTTTAATTTGTGATTTGAAGTTTTCAGAATACACATCAACAGGAATCTCCTATTCGTTGGGAACAATATTTCGTTGTTTGGCCTTCCCTCCTTTTTCAGCTGATACAGCTGGGATTGCAAAAGGTATAATCAACTTTTTGTAAGAAATTTCTCCTATTTTTTGGGGAGGGGGTGTTTTTTGAAAGAATACCAAATTCTAAGTTAGAAACAAGAAAACAAATTCCTGCAGCAAATATGTTCTGAATATTGACCTTGTTGTGGTCAACTTTACAATAAAGTTGTAAATAAGATCTGGAAGTACATATGGAAGGATTATGAGGTCAAAACATGTATTCTACATTTTTTTTACCCTTTTTTGATAAACTGATTGCTATTTTCTATTAATGTCACTAATTAGTTAGGGGACACACATGCACACCAAGATGCACCAACACAGACACAATTTTAATGAATGAAATATTCCAAAAATGGACCCACACTGAGGCAAGGACAAATAACAATTATAATTTTAACATAATAAACTTGTACAAATAAATCTATTTAAGAACATCTCAATAAAATTTGTTCTTAAATTGGATCATAAATGAGATACCACTGAATTGTTTACAGATACATGTACATGTAGGTATTTATGAATGAAGACTAACTTGCCCATATTTGAAGTTTGCTTTTCAAACTTAACAAATCCCTTTAAAACTTCAAGCTTTCTACTTGCTATGGAGAAGTGGGGCATAATAATAAACTTTCCCACACTAAAATTACACTTGCCCAAGGTGACAGGAAATCCTAAAACACTGTCCAACAATATACTCAGTCAGGTTGCTCCTTTCAAACAAAACTACTGAACAGAAGAAAACTCAAATCATAGACCTTGGTCAAACAAATTGAACAAACCATAGTCTATTAAGTGAAAGGTAAAGTCTGTTGATGGAGCAAGGTGAAGTATTAACAGTTTCAAGGATATGTTTGATAAAATTTCCTCACAGTTTCATGACTTGTTCCGATAAGTTAATATTCTATCATAGAATATTAACTTAATGGAACAAATCATTGACCTTTCACTTAATAACTGTAGCATGTGAATTTTTTCTGACATGGCCTTCACCTTCCAATTACCATTTGACACAACCTTTACCTTGCTCCATCAACAGACCTGACCTTTCACTTAATAACTGTAGTATGTGATTTTTTCTGATATGGCCTTGACCTTTCATTTACTATTTGACACAACATTCACCTTACTCTGTTAGCAGACTTGACCTTACACTTACTACATCAGTAAATAATCTTTTCTGATATGGCCTTGACCTTCCATTTACCATCTGATGCAACCTTCACCTTGCTCTATCAACAAACTTGACCTTACACTTAGTCTATGATGAGATGGTTTTTTACTAAACTGCTCAATGACTTCTATGTTAACTTTTATTGATACATAATAAGATAAAATAAAACAGTAGTTGATTTGATATAAACCTGTTTTATATTACATATAAATAACAGAAAATCGTAAGTTTTATCTACCTAACAACAGACATGGGTAATGACAGATACATATATTCAGTGGCAGATCCAGGGTTGTTTCAGGAGTTAGGTTCCCACCACTTGTTGAAAAATTCTGTCAACTTCTTGCAAAATTCAGGAAAAAATGATGAAATAGTAGTTACTTAGACTTGCTACAAGTCTGTCTGTAATATATATATCATTTGATTAAATATCATTACTATCAAATATTCATTCACTATCAACTTCAGTACTCTCTATACTTCAGCTTGATAGTAAATAAATATTTGGTTTTAATCAATTGATATATACATTACAGAGAGACTTGTAGCAAGTCTAGTAGTTACTCTAAGGTTTGAGTAATTCTAACCCATACTTACTGAGAAAAAAACTGAAAAAAAAATCTTAACTTTATAAGTATATTAAAAATTCAGAAGTAAATTTACAGTGAAATAAGACTAATAATGGTAAGATTTGAATAGGGAAAAGAATTATGAAAATAAAAGAAATCAGGTCTGCTTTAACCAAGTTTAATATACAGTGTTAAAAATTCAAACATTGTGACACTCCAAAATTTCTGTAATTCTCTGAGAACCTTATACAATACACTGCTCAAGGTCTACCAACTAATTTCATTATAAAAACTACCTTTAATGATATACTGAAAGGACCTTCTCAGACACCCAGGGATCAATGTCATACATTCAATTAAAACCAATCACAGGCTGCATACATGGCAAGAATTTTAATTTTGTATCAAATGAACATGTATATTTAAGACTTTAAAAATACTATGTACTTTTTGCAGCACTGACAATATTGACTCTGTAAATTCAGGAAATATTGGGCAAAAATTTGCAATTTTAACCTAAAATGATACTCAAATTTTCCTCATATCAACAAAAAAAATGTGCAAAGCAATTCTAATTATTGTGGCTACAACCCAGACAGATTTTTTAGAATTATTACAACAACAAAACAATCTATAAATTCATTGTATTAAATAGGATCCCAATACATCACAAATATTTCAAGTGAGTTTCATATCTCCACAAATAAGATGTCAAAATTAGTTTAGCTCTTTTAAGTACCATTCTGTGTAAGAAAAAACAATAATGCTGTGAATATCTTACAAAAAACACTGGATTAATTCATTAGGGGCCATACCCCAACTCCTATCCCCCCATCAAGTTCAGTCTGCTTTTGCTGGCTTCAAATGGGATGGTGAAATTACTTACGGGAAGGTGACTTATTTTCATCACTTACATAAGGGTGTGAGGTTTAAAAAAATCTTTCCCAAAAATCAACATAATTTTACTTTAAGGCTTTTGTTTAAGGCAGTGTAGGCCTGATATTTTCATTGAAAAATTCTTACGTAACCACTGAAGAAGTGGTACTAATTAAGGACTTCAAACAAGGTAAAGTGTCCTTTTATCTTCTCTCTAATCATCCCAGAACAGGTATGGATTACTTTAACATGTTGATAATCCAAATAATGGCCTTTTCTATAAAGCTGTATGTGATGCTGAACTACGGCCTAGTACAAAGACAATAGCTGAAAATATTTTTGTCTTCCAGATTTTAAACCTCAATATTCAATGAAAAACATGAACAACACTATAGGTATTAGGCTCCTTTTAAAATAGCAAAGGCCTGAAACGATCAATAAAAATATTATTTGAATTTAACGACGAAAAAATGCAATAATGATGATGTGTGAATTACGTTAAAACTGAATATCATATTTAACTTAAAATACAATTACTTTCTATAATGGTATCTTCAAATCTATTGAAAGAGTTTGAACAGTTTGTAAAGAGTTTATCTATAATATAAAACCTGTCTACAACTGTAGGTACTACAAAGGAATAATTATATGAATTATGTAGTTGCTTGAAAATGTTCATGGTTTCTGTCAAGTGAATATATTCACTGTTATCCATTATGTAGTGTTAAAAATCAATTTTGTCAGAAATACTGTTAGTACTTTTGTGTCAAACAGCAATAATAAAAAAAAATTGCTACACCATGAAAGCTAATACCTCTTCAAATCGTTGTAGAATGAGTGGTCTAGGGATGGACTAGAGCAATATTTGTCCATAATTGACCAAAAAATATGGTGTTTTTTTTATGGGTTTTTTTTTTAGACCTACATGTACATGAAAAACCTATACAAGTACTTCCTTTTTTTTTCAACCATTGTGATTCACAGAGGAGATCATAAAGGTTCCCCTGTATGGAAGTCTATTTCTGTCATCGTGATAAATAAAAGTCGCCAAAGATTATCTCGAAAAGTCGTGATAATTGGGATATTTTGTCGACATAAATAACAAGTAGTGTCAGCTACAAAATTTTTGCATTGTGATAAATCATGTTGACTTTTTTGTGAAATAACTTGAATTGTTGATATATAATTTCGATGAACGCAAAATTTCGCAATAATTTATCGTTACTTACCCCGAAAAACTAGCTTTTGTCGAGATATTAAGTCAATAAGTCAAGTTAATTCACGAAAAAGTCAACATGATATATCGCAATTCACATGTTTTGTTGTTGACACTAGTTAGCATTTTCACAACTTTAAATTCTCAGATTGCGATAGTTTATGTCGACAGATATATCTTAACTTTTACGATCAGTTGAGTTAATATATCACGATTTGTCATGATAATTAGCACATAAAGTCATCGTATTATAAAGCTGTCATAATTTATCGTGAAAATATTTTATGTCAAAGGCACAAGTTGTCGTCGGTTCCCTTAAAGTCGCGATAATTCATGTAATTATATCGAACGGTCGACATAATTATCTTACTAACTATTGCGAAAAATTATCGTGACTTTTTGAGATAAAATTGTCATTTATGTCGACAAAATACCCAAATTGTCACAACTTTTGGAGATAATTTTTTGCAACTTTTATTTATCACGATGACAGAAACAGACTTCCATACACCTGGCTGTGAGTGTCAATATAATATTTCAAACCACTACTGAAATTGTAAACCTTTAATTTGAAGATTTTTCACACATTACCAATAACAAAAAGGTCTAAAAGGAGACATTTCAAATTACCTGCCAAATCTTGAATAAATCTATCAACAACACTATTTATGAAAATGTTTTTTGATATTAGAAAATATGAACACAATTGATTTGGGTCAAGACGACACACAATGGGTCACCAGAGCCTAATTTACAGTAAATAAGTCAAATTTGATTGAAAATTTAAAAGGACTGCAAGGTTCCTTCTCATACAGTTTGTATTTATTACTGGTGATAAGTTATTTTCCAGATGATAGAATCTCCATGTGAAATTTGAACTTTCTTTTGACCAGGTTCTGAAAGAAATACATTGTAATTGATCTAGATGACAGTCTATATTTAGCTCAGCTGAGAGTCATAACAAGAACAAGTATGGTGTTTATGTCAGAGAGACAAAAACCCCATCAGGATGTCAGCCCAAGGCCACCCACCAGTCTTCAATGAAAAACGAGGAAATCCTCATACCACAAGGCAGGTCATAGCTGGCCCCATACCATCTGACATTATGTTCTTATAATATACAATGTACAGTACTAAGATTCAATGTATTTTTCACCAAAGGGACTGGTCTGGTTATTTGGAAGACTTTAGATACATGTGTGTTATATGCCATGAAAAGGTAACCAGGATTTGAACAATATACAAACAGAACATAATCCAAGGATAACAACTAGACAAGGAAAACAGACACAACAAAAACATGAAATAATCAAAATAATTTAAACATAGAAATAAGAGAAAACATCCTGGACTCCAATTAAAACTGTGGACCTGGTGTCTGCCAAACCCTACAACTGCAGGAGGTTGATACATGTATATTTTATTTGCAATTACAAATTTGAAGCCCAAACCCATTAAGTCCATACCAGCAAAAGGTTAAATTCTTAAAAGCAACCTACCTTGGCAATTTTCAGGAGGGGGGATATTTAGGGGGAAGGGCTGCAATCTCCCTATAACTGGCAAAGCCAATGAGTTACCAGAACATAATCCAAACACAAGCATTTTCATATAGTAAAGAAAATATTCAAGAATTGCTCACACAAATTTGAGTGATGCCTTTTCTCAAGCTAGCTCTCCTTGCTATTTCAAATTCTAGATCCTCCCCTGGAAGTGGTGATATTCAAAATTGAAAACTTAGGCATGTTAGTGGAAAACTTTAATTACCAAGATATGAATATTTTAAATACATGTACATGACCATAAAATTATGTAATTATGTAATTAAAACAGTTATAATTCATGCAGTCTGCACCATAAATTTCTTCAGCTACTAGCCCTAACAGTCAACATCAGTAATTTTTCTTAAGAATGCAACTAATTTTTTTTAGATTTTTCACTTTTACTGGTCTCAGGCTTCAGGCTAGTGGCTAAAATCATAGACTGTTCATGTATGCATGTAGTGATCAAGTTATTTAACTGCAATAGCACTAAGACAAATTCTAAAATTTGTAAAACAAAAATCTGATATCTAAAAGTACACAGAATGACTCAATACTTGAGAAAGTCTCAGGAAACATGAATCAAAAGAGTAAAGTAATTTCCAATGAGAAACAACACACCTGAGAACAGTTAAATGATATGACTGATATTGAATCTTACAGTAGATAAACTCTTTTCAAGTTTTTATAGAAGTTAAATTAACCATTATAATTTGATATACTGATGAGAAAAACAGTTACCATTACCTCAGGTTAATAAATTGGAAAAAATAAAAAAACAGTTACCATTACCTCAGGTTAATAAATTGGAAAAATAATCTGACTCAATAGAAACTTTCTGCCTCATTTCACCAAACCCAGAGAAGCTAAAATTCCTGTATGCTAATTATGCTGTAATTTCATGATGAGAACATGTGATACAGTGTCAAGAAAAAACCAGTTGTTTCTATCAGAAAACCTTGGTATGAATCAGAATCAAGTGTCAGGCAAACCATTGCTTCGATAGTGGTAGGTAAACCATGGCATCAACAGTGGCAGGCAAACTATTGTTTCAACAATGGTTGGCAAACCATCACTCTTACAGCATCAAGCAAATGGTATTGATTAAACATTGACAGGCAACCACCTTTGACACTGGCAGCAAAAATATTAATACAAAACAGCATTGACAGCCATAGTCGATCCAGAAATTTAAATCTACTTCAACAGTGGCAAAGGAGTGGGCAATAATACACAAGGAGCACAAATCACTCACAGCTTCCAGGCAAATCTTACAAGTGTAATAATAGACATATATACAGAGCATCCCTTAAGTAAAATTTGAACCTGTGGCATTGACTTACAATAATGATAAATCAATGGGGAGGTAGGTTTCCCCATGGTATAAATGGGGAGGTAGGTTTCCCCATGGTATAAATGTGTTCTTAGTCAACAGAAGGATGTATATTGTTACAATGAATGATCACAAGGGTGTTATTGACAGGCAGACAGAGAAAGCACAGATTACATCTTTACATAATACTCATAAACATTATTGGCGAGGGGATACAAACCCTAAAACAAGCATTCAACATGATTTAGGTGATTATTGTTGAAAAATGACAGAAATAATCTGACTCTAGAAATAAATTTGAAAGAATACCAAACAATCTCTGACTTAGCCAATAAATATGCATCAAGCTCACAACTAGGCTCTTGCCAAGAGAATATCTTGGTTATGTCAGTTATAATGGTTCTGTAAATAATGAAGATATTCCATTCACAAATACACCAACTTATTCTATAAGCGTCTGATGTACCGGGTACTCCTATCAGCCGGTAGATGTTAGATGTTCTGCCTTCCGTTAGTTATCAAAAGTGAAAGGTTGGTATACAAAAAAAGTGATAAAAACGCAGCACAAGATAAGATGTGTATTTGTGTTATAACCCAATTACATTAAGTACTTTCTTCTATCATGCATTTAAAAATGGAAATCTACAGTAACCTAAAATCTTTTTTTCAGATGCAGTATCTAAATTTAATGTTTACTACATGCAAAATACTCAAAGACAATGGCATAAAACAAGAAGATGTTATACCTAGAAACAAATAAGTGAAAATCTTCTCAAAATTACAAAACAAAAAGAACAGTATATATAGGACAAAACAACCAAAAACTACACACAAATATGAACAGCACAAACCATGCAAAAAAAAGACAGGAGCAAAGGTGGGTCCGGTTCTTTAAACAGTGAGAGGTTTCTGTTTCTTGCATAACATCACACATGCTGAACTTTTGGTAAGGTCATCATATTCAAATAGAACATTTAATATTGGTCAGTCATAACATGGAGACAACCATTGGAATTTTTTGAGATGTCAACTTTAAATCATGGGCAACGTAGTCCTCCACCTTACTTTAATTATCATTTTGGGCATCATCCTTCATAATCATCACAAAAACAGTCATTATGGTTTGATAAAAAATTATGTACATTGTGTCTCCTAGTTTATATACAATCAATCAATGTCTTAGTGATCACCTATACTGTAACAATTTATTATGATTAAATTATTCCTATGTAGTGCATACTACATGTATGTACAACAATAAATTTGTAAGTGACCACTCACTAGTGATACCCTCACTTTCACTCTCAAGGTTAACAGGAAGTACATGTAAATGTTATATAAGAACAAAAACGCATTCCACAATACAGTATACCTATATGAAGATTTGCATTATAAAATATCAACAGCCAGAAAAAAAAAATATGTTACAGAGTGACAGAATGACGGACATGTGCACGCGTAAAAAAGTATACCTCTCTCCTACAGAGCAGGAGTAAAATTAACCTGTATTAAAAGAACACCTGTCTTATGTGACCTTGATTTTGTTCTTCATGGAAGGTCAATTAAGACAAGTTTGAATGTACACCAATTTTTTCTTACATAACAACATGCAAGTTTCAGGGTAATGTATTGTAAGCGACAAAAATATCACAATATTTGGCACCTAAGGAATCACAAACTCAGAAATGAAGTTTTAACAAACAGCTGTATGAAATCACATGAGGACAGACATTGCTCTAAAGATTTATAAAATTCCTAACAGCATTTTTATTTTATTGTACAACTTGTGGACAGACAAACAGAATTATACCATAATATGCTTCTCAAATAAGGGCAAATATAAATATCTGTAATAGACATGAAGCACTGGAAGAAGTAAACCTTAACAGCCTCACTATCATTTCTTCATAATTATGATGAAAACTTACCCTTTTTTGATTTGGCACCAATTTTTAACTTTGAAGGCCATGTGATTCTCGTGTTAGATTCTTCCATAATCTGAAACAAATGTAAAATCACTATCAATAATACATATCAGCACAATAGCAACTTTAAAAAAAAAAATACATTGATATAGAATAGATTCAAGCTCTTAAGTGGCAGTGTGTTGTAAAAAATTAATGCATGTATCAAGTTTCACAATGAAATTATAAACTGAAGTACAAGTGAGTGATTGTTTCATTTAATTTTGCAGGTCCAATCACTGATGAGCTGGGCATGGAGACAGGGATGAAGATGAGAAAAATATATATGCAGCTCCTATATGCAATGTTAAACAAGTTATCTCTATCAGAAAAAGGAAGACAACTCTCTTCCCAAAATTAGGTCTCACTAACCACTTCCGGGTCAAATGGCCACCCCCCTATGTAGTACCAAAAACACACTGAACCTAAACATATGCATTGTAAGTGCATTATTTGTGTGTATTCTGATTAAACGTAGTCAACATATTTGTAACTTACAACAAAAGCGTATGAATATTGTTTACATGTGTGAGTAATATGCCTCCATGCTGTCAGCAGAACAGGTAAAAATGTGGATTTTCAGTATTATTTATTCAAATAAATTTTGTGAAGAATTTCTACTATCATCGTACCATTAGCATACTGATTTTGGAAGCCTTATTTTCCAAGCTTCGCAACGGTATGCAGCTTTAAGATGTCATTTGTCCTGGGAATTCACAGTGAGACTTTGAAAATTACTTTTTTAACATGTAAAGTAATGGAAACGTTAGAAGTGGTTAGTGAGACATAAACTGTCAAAAAGGGGAGACAACTCATATCAATATTTCAATATGATCTTACTAACCACCAGGGTCAAACAACCATCCCCCTATGTAGTACCAAAAACACATCACACCTAGATCTATGCATTATAAGTGCATTATTTGTGTGTATTCTGATTAAACGTAGTCAACATATTTGTAACTTACAACAAAAGCGTATGAATATTGTTTACATGTGTGAGTAATATGCCTCCATGCTGTCAGTTAGCAGAACAGGTAAAAATGTGGATTTTCAGTATTATTTATTCAAATAAATTTTGTGAAGAATTTCTACTATCATTGTACCATTAGCATAATAATTTTGAAAGCCTTATTTTCCAAGCTAAGCAATGGTATGCAACTTTAAGATGTCATTTGTCCTGGGAATTCACAGTGAAACTTTGAAAATAAATTTGTTAACATGTAAAGTAATGGAAATGTTAGGAGTAGTTAGTGGGAATTATACATGTAGTAAATTGTTTTTAAGAAGACAGCCAAATTGTATGCTGTTCTTATTAATTAACCATACAGGGATGAGGTACAAGAAACAACAGGGAAGTGACACAGAATATTTTTAATCACATTCATATATTGAAAAATTGCAAATAGTTTACTTGTTGAACCAATTAAGTAATTTATTGAAATATGATATATATCACACAGTTCAACTAATAAAATCTATATTGGATTTACCATTTTTAACAATTAGACTGACAAAGTAAAAATTCTGTCGGCTATCTGTTTATAAGATACATGTAGTACTTGTTTATTTTTCTTTTCTCTATGTATGCCAATTGTCTCCTGTTTTCATGTTTTGGCCATGTCTATGTATGCCAACTGTCTCCTGTTTTCATGTTTTGGCCATGTCTATGTATGCCAATTGTCTCCTGTTTTCATGTTTTAGCCATGTCTTTGGATTCTGATGTCTCTGAACTCTTGTTTCCATGCCTTGCTATTTTTTGCAGATATTTCATAACATCCACTGGTTAAGTTAATGAATGTATCAAGTTAAACAGCTGGTCAGATAATGAGGGTGAAAAAAAGATAAAACAATTGTAATGAAGTAACAAATGCTTCAGATATATAGATATATATACCCTAACTGACATCTTATGATAATTCTTTTATCATAATAAAAAGCAGAGATTGGGATTAGAGGGGGCCATGGGCCATTTGTCAAACTGCTCCTGAAAATGTCCAATTTAAATCAAAATTTTTTACAAAGACGGAAAAAAGGGCTAACTGAAATTCTGAACACCCTTAAAAATGACCCACTCTCAAAATTTTAATCCTAATCACTGAATAAGGAAAACAACACGCTATAATTACAGTCTTCTGAGGGATGTCAAATTAGACAGGTGATTTACATACATAAGTTTACAGGTCATACTGAAGAGAGATCTTGTTAAGACAGTTACATGTAATTACTGTATGCTGGTAGTCATTGTGAAATCTTCAGGTAAGGAGTAAAAAAAAATAAAAAAAATTATTCAAACACTTAACAGATTCAAAACAATCATTTAGAGGCTTCATTCCTTGTACATGGTAGAACCTCTTGGCGATGGATTTGGCTTCCTCTTTAGTTTTGGTTTAGAGTTCTTCTTGTAAGCAACTAATTTTTTTGGTTTTAGACCTTCCCATATTTTTAATTCTAATAAGAGGTTATACCTTGAAACACACATACAGCATATCAAAATTTACAATATGATTGGTTATTTTTGTTATTAATGACCAGTGGTTTAATGTCACTGCTGGTGGAGCAAAGGTCCCCAAAAGGTATTCACAAACAAGTAGTCAGACTTGACTGACCCTGAAATATATCAGATTTTATATATTGTCTTTGTCAAAATTTGTAGTATTATTACAAATTTCAAAATACCTAAAACACTTAAATTTCCCAAAACATCCACTTTTTTTGTGTTATGAAATTCTGTATTTTCGAGTACTAAGCTATTTGATACTGTGTTAAATAAATATTTATTTAGTACCAAGAGTGCTGTGCAGTGACTGTTAGCACTGTACAATTTCAGATTTATGAGGGAAACTCTGAATAGGCATATAAAAATAACTTTTATTGCAAATTTATCCAAGTATCAAATTTGAGGGTTTGTGTTCGAAGTACTGAGTAGCACTTACAGACTTAATCTTCTAATTGTAAACATTTAGATTTATAAACACTTAACACAAATATACTTTTAAAAAGATTTGATCTGATTTATTACCGAGGAATGCCTACTGAAACGTTTATCAATGGTATATATTTATATAAAGTCTTTCAATGGATGTTACTCTTTGTATACTGATTTTAGAGAAACAATACCCACCAAAAGGCTCTCCTGTAGGAACTTTGCCAGAAATATTAAAAACAGAAAAGATTTAGAATCTAGGTCATCTTTTCTTTCTGTGACTTTAAATTTAAATAATCAAAACATTTTCATTCTTGATTCAATAATAAGGACTATGGTCAACATTGATATACTGGTAATAGAGACTCGTTTTATACCAGAAATATTTTTTTCAAAGAACAAAATACTGGGGTATTGTTTTTTTTGTTTTTGTTTTCTTTTTTTATGTATAATATTATAAATTTATCAGTTTTAAAGACATTGCACCACGTCTCTTCCTTATGGTAAAGATGCCAATTTTAAGTGTCAATCCATATACATGTACATGTTTGAAATTCAGACAATGCCAATGATAGAGGCCATTCATGGTGTTGAAAAAAAACCCATACCAAATATCACCTTTCTTCTGTATTTTTGTAAAATCCATTCATTCATCAAATGAAGAATGACAACTCTTGCAAAGTGTCAATTTCAAACACAATCTATATAATTTTTAAATAGCAATCTTTCTATATTGAAGACCAAGGGTGATGTTGAGCTGACAATGTTCATCCCAGTGGAGTTTTGTTGCTTTTTTTGGTATACTCACCATATCCATTCTCCTTATATTCCTAAGATTCAGACAGGACGGATTCATCATAATGCATGCCAAAACCCCCAAAATTCACATTTACAACTACACACTACATAACCGGTCTTTGTTTGTCATTTGGTTGTTGCATAGTAAGGGTGAAGATAAAAATTATAGAGATTGTCTATGAAATTTGCACTTTGCAAGAGTTAATGTTCTTGATTCTTGTAATCATCAGATGTGTAAATAGAACCAGGAATAAAAATTAGCAGTCCCCGAGTAGCCCATGGATACTAGATTTTGAGCTGTGCTACCAAACTTTTGGGTAAAATTCAGTTGAACATATAGAAAATATTAAACAAAAGTATGGTCTTGGCTACCAGCTTGTATTTCCTTAATTTTTACCCATGAGAACAGGTTCATGGATAAGTACTGACAATCACTACTCTACAGAAGTCAACTATAAGGTCCACAAAAGATAGTATTTTCTGGAAATGTAACTGTGATCACATTTTTTTTTTGTTTCCACTACAAACATTTACTGCCTTACCCTTTGGAAGAAGTCTTCAGCACTTTCCTCTTCATGATCACTGCCTGGAATTAAAAATTAGATTGTATTGATAAATAAAAAAAAAAAGAGTGGATATGATTAAAATCTGTAACAAATGCACCAGCAAAATAGTATGTTATACTTTCATAGATCACCAAAATGTCTTCAACAAGTGTACAGTGTTCTAGGGTTTTTCCAAATTCTAGGTTTCCAGGGGAAAACTCTAAATGAGAATTAATTTTCCCACACTTGAAGTTTGCTTTCCAAACTCAACAGATCTTTTGAAAAAAATTCAAGCTTCCTACTAGCCAAAGGGAACATGGGGCATAATAAAAAACTTTCCCACACCTAAACTGCTTCCCCTGGGTGGAGGGGAAGTGGAAACCAAGGACACTGGTGAAACCACACCATTAACTAAGCTTTGAAAGGCAGAAAACAAAAGTAATAAAATCCACAGTAACAGAAAAATGTTGATGCTTCAAAATAAACTAAAAAGTGTCTGTTCAGTTTTAAATTATAATTAGTTTTTTTCTGTAGTATATTCAGTTGTATTTGGCTCCTTTTATTTTTTCACTCATTTATTGTTCAATAAAATGCATCTTCTGCATGGTTTTGACTACAAATTTTACTGATTTTGACTGGTAACAATTTTATGCTGCCAATGTGTATTGAAACATACTAGTACCTAAAATAATGAACCATAATTGGAGTAGGAGGCTTAGTGCGCTATAAAATCTGGTTTAACCCACCATTTATGTTGGGGTATGCTTGTATCAAATCAGTAACATTGCAGTGGTTTCCAACTTTCCTGTTTTAACCCTGATATTGCCATTTGTTATACAGACTGTCCTGTTTTTACCTTGATATTGCCATTTGTTGTAGATTTTCCTGTTTTTACCTTGATATTGCCATTTGTTATACAGACCTTCCTGTTTTTACCCTGATATTGCTGTTTGTTATACAGACGTTCCTGTTTTTATTGTGATATTGCCATTTGCTATACAGACTTTCCTGTTTTTATCGTGATTTGTTATACAGACTTCCCTTTTGAAAATTGTGTAGATTTCTTCAGTTTGCTCATCTTATTACCCTTCATTTAATACATGTACATGTCTGTATTAAAGTGTCATTTTGTATATAACTTTCAAAGATATGGACAAACTTTTTATCCCACCATTTACAATGGGGTATGCTTGTACCAAATCAGGAACATTGCAGGAGTTTCCAACTTTCCTGTTTTAACCCTGATATTGCCATTTGTTATACAGACCATCCTGTTTTTACCCTGATATTGCCATTTGTTATACAGACTTTCTTGTTTTAACCCTGATATTGCCATTTGTTATACAGACTTTCCTATTTTTACCTTGAGATTGCCATTTGTTATACAGACTTTCCTATTTTTACCTTGATATTGCCATTTGTTATACAGACTTTCCTATTTTTACCTTGAGATTGCCATTTGTTGTACAGACTTTCCTGTTTTTACCCTGATATTGCTGTTTGTTATACAGACTTTCCGGTTTTCACCATGACATTGCCATTTGTTATACAGACTTTCCTGCTTTTATCCTGATATTGCCATTTGTTATACAGACTTCCCTTTTGAAAATTGTCTAGATTTTATCAGTTTGATCATCTTATTACCCTTCATGTAATCCATGTACATGTCTTTGTATCAAAGTGTCATTTTCTATATAACTTTCAAAGATATGGACAAAATTTGTATCCAAAACGGAAACAAAACTGTGAAACCTGTCTAAAGCAAACAAACAAAAGCTGCTGTTCAGTTTAGCCAGGTATATTTGTTTACATGTTCAAACATTAGAACAAACCTTCAATTTCTTTCTAGAAAATTTTTTTGAACATTCCGAACAGTGAGATCTTATTCTTTTTCTTTCCAGTTTTAACAAAACCTACATTTAAACTACAGTTGAAACCTTTCATAATCATGCTCCTTTAATTGTTATGTTTAGGCACGAGTTCAGTATACACAGGTTGAAAATGTGCTGAAACTGACACAACTGTCTGGTTTAAACAATTTTTCAGTTTAATGCTGCTTTTCATAAAGGCAAGTTCAATTTCAAATTCTAAAACCTTAAAATCATTCAAATAAACCAAATTTATAATGCTGACTTACAGCAAGACATTGAAACTGCACATCCAAACATTATAAACAATGTACATGTATGTATATATGTACATGAATAAATACCAGTATCCATGCACCAAACAGCTTTCTAATGGGATTACGGTAATGCATACACAACGAATACCAAGGCTACCTAGAGAATTCATAATTCATTACATAGATCGACTTCACTTATAATAAATCTGTTTTTTTCTGTGTTTATAAAACAAAACCCAATTAACCTAAATAATTTAACCTTCTCTAAAAAACAAAATGTCCTATAAAGCATGATTGCTATCAATTATATAAAATCACAATGACTTTTTAAGTTAGAGTAAGTGCTATCATAATGCTAAAATCAAAACATTAGGATGAAAATCAATGAGCTTTACGACTATTTCCTAGATTTATAGACTATTATGATACCAGAATCAACAAACTTTTATTTATAAACTTCCAAGTACTATTGTGTCTATCTCAAGGAACCAGGCATAATATTCAAGTGTAAACAATTATAATTGAACAGGTACCAAATGGCTATAAATTCTAAAATAAACCATTCCCTTTTTTATCGGAATGCCAAAAGCTGTTTTTACTGAGGAGATCTACTGTTTACTTTTGTTTCACAAGTTAGCAGTGTCTTTATTGTACAAAACTTCAGTCATTGATAAGCTTGCTTAAATATTTACTTTAAATATATTTTTTTTTAGTTCAGACATGTTCTGGTCTTTAATTAGAATTAAGTAGCAGTCTTTCTAAAAATCAGACAGGAGGTGATTCATGCATGTCATAAACCCACCAAATTCACATTTATTTCTTGTTCAGAAACAGTTTTACATTTTGTAGCCCAAATAACTGTCTTAGTTTTTCATTTGGTTTGTTGCACTTTTGAAATAAAAAATATATAGACTGTACATGAAATTTACCCTATTCAAGAGTTATTGTTTGTGATTAATTTAGGTTGATTTAAGAAGGTAGACCTGGGGTAAGGGACATAACTCTTGAAATCAGTGATATGTTTGCATCATATTGAAATTCATCAATGCCTATCAACCTTTCATTTGAAAAAGAATAAAACAAATCCAAGTTACTTTGATGCTTAGATGAGATTGAAGCTAACGGCTTTACATAAGTGTTCTAAAGATTGGTTATGTCCCTTACCCTAGGTATACTCCTTTAAGTGAGAGATTAGGGTATGGTTTGGTAAGAGTTATGTCCCTTACCCTAGGTATACTCCCTTAAGTGAGAGTTAGGGTATGGTTTTCTTCAATATACAATGTTCAGGTATAGGCCTGTAAATAGACTATACATGTACATGTACCAGTAGATACTTGAAAATCTGATTTACAAACATAAAAAAGCATCATTTGTTTAGGAGGTTTTTTCTGTAACATGAATCATTTCTACCATTGGCAGTGTTTGAATTTTATATGGAGTGTAAGGTTTTGTAAGAATCAGGCAAATTGGGAAAAATCAGAAATATGCATGTAAAAAACCACTGATCTAAGAATACAATTTCACTCAAGAATGCTTTCTCTATATGAAAAGACCATTATGAATATTGAACATTATGTCTACATTAGAATTACTTTCAAAGAATGTTAGAAAAAGGAAGTTTATGACAGAGGCAGTGCATTTCAATGAAATTATACACAATTTATAAAAATGATATGGAAAACCTTGTCTTTTTTCCTTGATTATGATGGTGCAAATAAGTATATTTGTTGTAGTCAAAATGGTGTTTTTTAATACCATGTTTCACCCACTGCCTGATTCTTACAAAGACAGACACTTAAACACTCATCTAACAAGAATGCCGAATATTGTTTTTTTTAAAGAGATATTAATAAAGGAAAAGTTTTTCAATGCTACTTGAAAAATATAAATATTTAAAGAAGACTAAAATTATATGAATAAGTATTTTGTACACATCCAATGGAATCTCTAATGATAGGTTTCAACAAGATATTTTTTACAATCAATACCTTAAGTTTTAGAAGAGAAATTGCACCTCTGTTAAATATCTAAAATAAACAGAAAAGCTACAGCACTTGATATACCATCACACTATTTTGTGACATGTTTAAAATATTACAACTGAGCTTCTTTCAAAATATTGATAAAATACTTCAAAGCTTTTTATCCCAATGAGTGATCAGACAGACAGACAGACATAAAACATAATATAAATGAGCATCAATAAGAAAATAAAGGGTGGAAGAATTGATTGGTACTTTTACATAATTAAACAATACACTCATCTTAAACCAGACTTGCCTAGCATATAGTAATGTGTACCCAAAAAAAACAGCAGTAATTTTAATTATCTTAAGTTTCATTTTTTGTTGCAAAAAGCTGATTTTGTGGACAGAAATCACCAATATTGTGGATGAATAGCAATAAAATGAATATAAATGAGATTTTTTATCATGTAAAAAGGACAGAACAAAACTGGAAAAAAAAACATGGAAATTGAAAAAAAAGGAGTTTGACAACAATCATAAGGGCATAAAATGGCCCAAAAGCATCAGTCTTGCACCAAAATCGTAAGGGTAGGCAACTTTAATTAACCATGTCACTTTCTTCTATTGCTATATAAAAAACATTTTTAGGGTATATATGAACAGCATGGTCCCTAGAAGGACAACCAAAAAAAGGGGGACGCTAAATACACCTGGCACAGGGAATCACAAATGGTTTAATCAAAATTGACAAGACCTGGAAAGAAGTCAAATAAACAACAATAAACAAGAAAAGATGATCCTATGTCCTACATGCGACAAAGTAGATCATTAACACCATAATTTAGCTTCACCTAGAGGAAACAGACCACAGATCTGAAAATTTCCGTTTTTTTTTTGTTAGAAGCCATTAGAACTTATATGAAATAAGTAAAACAACCAAACCAAACTGTTTACCAGCCCATAAATTGTTGTGTATTTCAGTACCTGCCAAAGCCTCATAAAGGTGAAGGTATCCAAACTTTCCAGTCCATAAATTGTTGTGTATTTCAGTACCTACCAGAGCCTTATAAAGGTGAAAGTATCCAAACTTTCCAGTCCATAAATTGTTGTGTATTTCAGTACCTACCAGAGCCTTATAAAGGTGAAAGTATCCAAACTTTCCAGTCCATAAATTGTTGTGTATTTCAGTACCTGCTTGAGCCTCATGAAGATGGAAGTATGCAACCTTGTTTTCCAGTCCATAAATTATAATGTATTTTAAAACCTTCCACAACCTCAACAAGTACTATCTTAAAAAAAAAAGATTGCCAACGTAGTAAAATTTTGTTCTTTTTTTACTTCTAAGTTTCTACACTTCTTTCAAGAAAATAACACATGACAAGCAATTTTAAGGTTCCGATAAAGTTTTTTTCAAACGCAATTCCAAATTTTTGATGCAGTTTTTTTCGAACGCCACTAAGTTATCCGTATTTGGCCAATCGGGAAAAAGAACTGCGACCAGGTGACTTGCCTTTCCATAGAAGAGCATCCTTGAGGTCAAAGGATAAAAAGCGAAGCTATACCGACTGGGTTGGAAAAAGATTAATGTATCTGAAACTTTTCACCATCCCATATCTTAGTATCTGTCAGAACCCAAATTGATGGTGTCAATCAAAAAGAATGGATAAAATCCCTGTTGATATTTTGTAACCTAGCTTTCATCTGACAAGAGAGGAATTTCTTGTGTTTTGGTAAAGTCAATCTTTGTAAATAAATCAATTTAGTGAAAAGATCTTTCATTAAACGAGTGAAAACATTCAGGTGAAATTATTTATGGAACACCTGTTGTTCACTGATGGTATGTGACTTTCTGTTGCACTTTTGTATTTTTTTCTTTTTTCAACAGTAAAATGTACCAAAGCATGATGTTAGTCATCTTATTTCATTGAAACTTTAAAGGACAAAGAAGAAAATGTTTGATGCAAAAAACTCAGTTTTTAATTAACTTCCAAGAATCTAACAACTCAAGGAGTATTGAAGACTTTGAGAAAGCAAGCTCTCCAAAGCTCAGTCACTAGCAAGCAAGTTCACACTATTTTAGTTCCCTTTTGAGTTGAAAAAATCAAAAAAGTCATTTAGAAAACACATACAAAATTTAATGAAGAGTAAAATAAAAATTGAAACATCAAACCAATCATAGGTGCATGAAAAAGAAAAAACAATAAACTGTGTCCATATGACACAAAATGAACAAGGGCCATCACTGTGAAATAAGTTAATTAAGTTTTTTTTTAAATACATGTACATGTATAACCAGAAAATGACAATATCATAAAGTTTTATTATTACATGAATGTCATAGAACCCTAAATATATCAACTGAGCTTTGAAACCATTGGTATAAATGATCTTCCATTGTTAAAACTGATGAACAACATCCAGTTATACTATTTCATTTACACAAAGCCTGCTTCTTTAAGAGACAAACTTGTCATGGCAAGAATCCAAAGAGATTTTTTTTTCCACCAGTGTGGTTTTTCACAATGTAGTATAACACCTTCTACCATTCAATCTCTGTTTATCTAATCAACTCTGATTTTTATCATTTTCTAAAAAATTTTATGGAAGATTCTATAACATAAATCTGCTTACTTCTCTCAAAGAAGATATCCCGAACCTCATAAATCTATCCGAAGTATAATAAATCTGAATAACTACCAGTAAACAATAACCTGCAAAACTGCATGCAGTACCCAAGAATGATTCTGGTTTACAGATGGCTTGTTCGGTAACTAACCATCACAGTTCCCACTCCCATGAAAGGGTATTATTATTATAAGGAGAATGGATATGGTAAATACGTCAGAGAGACAACCCCACCACAGTGTTCATGGATTCCACTTTCACATCACCAGAGGCAAGTGCAATTATATCATTGTGTCCCACTTTCCCTTCAAGTAGAAAGCTTGAATTTTTTAAAGGATTAGTTCAGTTTGGAAAGAAAACTTTAAGTGCGAGAATGCTAATCTTCATTTGGAGTTTTCCAGCGGAAACCTAAATTTTTGAAAAATCCTAGAACACTGCACCAGAATGAAAAATGTCAGCTCAAGGACACCTACGGGACTTCAATGAATGACAAGGAAAGCCTCGTACCACATGGCCAGCTGCAGATGGCCCAAAAACAACATTATACACAGGTACAGCAAAATAGTAGCCCGCATATTTGATTTCCGCTTTTAGGACCAATCTGGAATCACAATTTCACTTGATAGTGACGACATTTTCTAAAACTTATTTTGATGTATCTCTGTGTAGATAAAAAAAAAAATATCAAATTTCAGCTAATAGAAAAGAAACAAGCAACTTAAACAGCCCCTCCCACACACACCCCCCCCACCACCCACCACCCACCACTCCCACCAGCCATCGTTTTATGGTTATGTAAAACTGCGAAATTTAAAACCTAAGGAAATGGATCTTAAATTGACAAATACACATGCACAGAGTTATGTTTGATCCAACAAATGACAAAAACTTATGATCCAGTAAATGATGCAAAAATCTCAAAAGCTGATATTCATGAATATGTTAATACAAAAACTAAATTTACAAATGAACAAATGCTAAATGTTCAAACGTAATGTTTTAAATTTATTCAAAATACAAAGAGTCTACCTGTACTAATGATAAGCCACAACACAGATACATGTACATATACAATACATGTGTAGAAAAATTAAAAACAAGTTGGCACTGTTTTCATTTGAAGTGCATAAAAAATTGAAGTATTTTAAACCTGTTAACCTCTAATGTTAGATAGGAATCTAAAGCTCTCTGCTTCAAAGTAGGTGCATTCTCACATAACAACCCTTGTAGCAAACTTTCTGAGCATAAACTAGACAATCCCTCGCCCATTTCTTATGTAATTAAAGAAAATTTAATTATTTCAGAAAAAGATAAAGTATTGCATCAGATTATGGAGGAACTTGAGTAAAATAATTCACTCAAGTCTCTCACAAGGCAAAAACTGTTCTTTCACTCTAGATCAATAATATATACATGTCCATGTTCAACAAGGACTGTGGAAGGATTTGTAATCAAAAGGCAGTTTTCAGCTTTTTAATTTAATGTAAACATGTAATAGTCGACCCCTTTATATTTCTAGTCTATATTACAATCTCACAATGGGGTTTTTGAAATATTGTACAATGTACAAAACAACTGTTAACCCTAAGATGTCAAGAGATTATGTACAAAATTTGCTTACCAAGTAGTACCAGTCATTCAAAGATAGGGAAGAAATGGATATTTTGAGTACAAGTACATTAGGTATGTACAGAATAATGTTATCTTGTTTTTACATTTCCATGGCCATCCCTTTCAAAAGAGACTACCATAGCACCAAACAAACAAGTTTTTTCTGATGAACCAAATCATTAACTTATTAGATTCTATTGTCTTTACACAGCAAGGAGTGAGAAGTTCTAACCACTCATACCACAAAACACTAAAATTAGCACGATGTTCTGCAGATTACACATTATTCACACCTGCAATTCAAATTTGTTGTGAAACTCAACACACTTCATCATGAACAATTAAGCCTCGTATTTTTACACCATGAATCTACCATGCCAACTGCAAAATATCTCCTTCATAAAAAAATAAAGGCAGAATCCAGTTTTTTTCCTCTTGTTTTGAATTACTCATCAGTATTACATGTATGTAGTTAAGAACCTGCTTGTTCTTAGCATATCAGGTGTTTAAAGATTGGTGCCAGGATGATATGCAATGTACATGTACATGCTTATGTGCATGTTTAATGCATTGCATGACCAGTACTAGCAGTCTTTTTAATGACTTGTGGTGGCTTTTATGGCACCATAATGTACATGTATATGAATGTCCAATACATGCATGTTCTGGTATCCACCTAATTAAAAATAACATACTTCATATACAGAAGTTGGATTCATGTGCCATTTATCACATTTCAGCTGAAAATGTCCCATTAAATCAAAAAATGTTCAAGAATGGCCCAATGAAATTCAAAAGATCTATTAATATAGTCCATATAACCACAGCTTTATAGATTAACCTAACGTTTTAAAGTTCCACTATTAAACGACCAATCTCTAATACAATGTTTGGTCCTACTAGTGGTTCAAGATTAGTACATGTACATGTACATAATTCAATAACTCATTCCCATTAAAGACCCCGGAACCCTCTCCCCCACCACCATTTCTCCTTTTCTCAAGATTCCATGGATCAACCATACTTTTGATTTACCACTGCAGAGATAGTTTATAGAGCATATGCTTGACTCTTGCTTGGGATTTACCTAGTGGTGTCAGAGGTCTCCACTCTCTTACAACTTATTTTGAAACTATGCCCCTTTCTTAACTAAGGTATATAATTTAAAACATAAACTGCAGATTTGGCTCAACTTAGGCCAAAAAAATAATATTCATGTTTCCTGCTACTAGCAAGAAAACAAGTACTATCTTTAAAAAGACAGCTGACGCAGTTAATTTTACTGTAAAATTTAGTTTCTTTAATTTTACTTATAATTTCCTACAGCAATTTTCAATACAATTTTTTGAAAGCCACTAAGATATCAGGATTTGGCCAATCGAGAAACAGAATTGCGATCAGGTGACTTGCGTTTCCAAGGAAGAGCTTCTTTAATGTCAAAGGGTAAAAAGCGAAACTATATCGACTGTGGCGGAAAAATTGAAAAGGTAGGTACAGAAATATGTTATTTTTTTAAAAACATTTTACATTGAGTTAATAGGGAGAAAATCCAGTATTTAATGTAAAAATGTAATGGGAAGGCACAAAAATATAAATAGGGGAGGTAGGTAGGGTAGCAGGAAACAGATATATTATTTTTTGGCCTTAATTTGATGAGAGTTTGTTTGAGCAGTAGTATTGCCCACCTGTTCAGAGTTTTATCAATAATGCCAAGTCAGGTAGACAGCTTTATTTTATTGTTTTTATAGGCATTTTATCAAACTGCTGATTGACAGATGAAGATATTTCCATGTGTATAATTTTTGCATCAGTCACTTTCATTCAGTTATAAATGTTTAATACAGATCTAAGATGCATGTCAAGAAGTACTAACTATTTACAAATTGACTGATTGATTGATTCAACAAAAATTGGCAAATATTACATTTAATTTCAGGATGATAATATGTGTCAAAGAGTAGAACTGTTCCTACTAATCCCCCACAATAAGTCAGAAAGTCTAAAAATTCAATGCCCATTGGCAAATAATTAAGGCAAAGAAAAAATCTGTGTTGCCCCTAAGTAACATGCTCTAATAACTAGGGTCAGTAGGCAAAACTTTTTATTTTCTCAAAAGTTTTTAACTGGTTTGATTTGGAGACACATTGGGATTTCAATAGTGCTTGTAAAAAAATTGCCAAATCTATGTGGGCACAAAATATTTGGCTCACTGACACATGATTTCAATATGACACTATACATGTACAATACTATTTCACAGCTCTTGAAAAGACAAAACCTGGAACAGTGAACAGAAAAAAGCCCACTACCATCTTACACACAGTAGAATAATGACAAATTTAATTGAACTCATTCAACTTGAATATTTTCTTGATATCAGATCACAGGATAAGTCTCTACAATACATTTATTAAAGGTAGAAGATTTTCAACGAGATATGTATTATATATATAACAAATATCATCGGCTCAATTGTACAATGGCGATATCAATCATTAATCTTCAAGTCTGTTTAAATATTTCCAAAATTTTGTTCAGCACAGAAAACATGTCGCACACTTCATCAAAAAGAAGAAACATATCACTTTAAATATCTTTGAGAATTATTAGATGATATACTCAATATGATGACCTTAAGTTGACTTTTTTTTCAAACAAACCATTTAATGCGAGTACACTTGGTTATTAAGCAGAAGGGGATTGCTTTTTTAGAATATTGTACATCAGTCTTGACACAGTCTGTACTGTACTATTCATCTGGTTACAAATTTCAGATGACAAACTTTAAAGTTTGAAAAACTTCAACAGACCTACCTGTACAATCAAAATATTCAAACTTACTTTTAGGAGTCCAAGGCCCAGCATTTTTCTGAGTTAGAAATCAATGGTCCATTGAAGAAAACCAAAAGTCCTTAATAGAGTTTTAAAGGTCCAGGACTTAGACTTATAAATGAAGTGTTCAAAGATCTACGTCAAAAGTTAAGGGTCCAAGAAATTGGACCAGCACTAATTCTAATCCCTGTAACAAATTCGCACAGACTAATGAAAGGGATTTTAAATAATAGGTAGCTACATTTGTTCATGTATGTGTTTCAAATGTAACAATTCAAAAACATGTACATGTACATTGTACATTTGTATGTACATGTACAACATGGATATGTACAGGTGTACATGAGATGTTTTTAAGGAAAATACAATGTACATGTACAATGTACCACAGCACAGATAGCACTGTGGACTTGCAACAAGTTTCTTTTTATAATAACCAGAAAGCAACCCAGAAAATAATAACAAACGCAGCCTACATATTCTAAGGCCACACAAGATATCTGTGATGCCCCAATGGTGATACCCCTACACCCCAACTGAAGTACATATATACAGTCAAAATATAAAGCAACTCATCAAACAGGAATTTGTTGTACATGTAGCCTAAACATTTAGGACCTTTGACATTTCATGTACCAAAGTCCTTGAACTTCAACCCTTTTTGTTAACAATTTATTAGACTTTTCAGGATCATGGACAAATCCAGGACCTTCTAATCTTATATATAAATTTGAACCCCTGATTAAGATAACTTTGATCATACCACCTTGACACCCTAACATCATGTGCCCTATCAAATGTAACCCTTTAGCACCATAAAAAATATTTAAAGAAAAACAGCATTTACTACATGTACCGCACAATTCATGATAATTATAACATACATGAATATTGATGTACAGTTTTAAACAAAATTGCGTATTACATCATTCATGATAATGATAACATACATGAATATTGATGTACAGTTTTAGAGAAAAGTTTAATTAAAAGGCCTTATTTACTTTCATAAAATCAATAGTTTTTTTTTTAAATAATCCCAGTTATAACCTATTGGCTTTCTTGCACTTTGACTTGGCTTTATTTTCTTTATCATACAGAAGTTTAATCAATAGTTTGTCATGTGTTTTATTTGTTTAATTTTGCTGAGTCAAAAATCCTGAATCTAGTACAGTCTTGTACAGCCTTGTACACATGTAAGTTGTACATTGTATAATTACCAGTACATACATGTACATGCAAGCACAAATAAGAGTGGTACGAAAATAAAATAAATCATCAATCTAAACAAAGAAATATCATTTCAGGAGAGAATTTAATTTAGAACAAATTATCTATTTCATTGATAAAACCTAAAACTAGATTATTTTTATAGATTATTAAACCACCCCAATAGCCTTTTGAATACTTTAGGTACATGTAGTGATACATGCATATGTGCATTTTATTCCTTTTTTTACATATTAGTCAGTAAGCAAATCTCCAGCATGGGTCAACCAAATGCCAATCTACATGTAACAAACCTTTGCTACATGTACATGTATTGTAAATTTTTGGAAGACCACTTCTATACTCTGTAAACAGTACAATCTTTACTACATGAACTTAACTATGTGTACCTCATGTCATGTACATGTACAATTACAATTGTACATTTAAAGGGTCATTTCTGCACACAGTACAGCACAACAAGTATATCTGAACCTCAAATAAATTTAACCACTCAACAATACATGTTCTGACTGTAAACATGTACATGTTAATGAAAGCCCTTTTAAGTTCCAATGAAATAATGAATTTTTAGTGTACACTACAAACAATTACTCGGACTGATTGATCACATCACTCAGTTGCCCTTCAGTTCCATCAACAATACATGTACATGTAGGTCAATTAGAAAATACATTTAACATAAAAAGGCCTTCAAATCATATTGTTAACTTAAAGATCTTAATAAAATGGGCCACCTGCTTAGGGTGACTTATTTGCTTAATTTTCATTGGAATTGTTTATCTTTTTTTAAATGGAAATGAAACATTAATATGTACATGTATGTATAAAGGTTTCACTATATTAACATGTACATAAATGATGTACATGTAAACATGCCTTGGGCTGAAATTTTCTTCCAAGTGGGTTTGTTGTCTTTTTAACATACATGTACAAATGTAGACACCACACCTATTCTCATTATACCACAATTAATAAAATCATCTTCTATTAATTAAGCAGTTCTAAATCAATGAATATTTGTGACGTACTACTTGCTTTTGACTTCAGTGGTAAATTTGATTATTACTGGCAAATTACTTCTTAATTTGTAACCAAGTTGCCCCTTTCATCTCTTAGCATTTGTATTAACGCATGTACATTCTGTATGTATGTACAATGTATGTTTTTTTTTATGCAAAGATTGCTTTTCATTGAACCTTTTTTTCGCAATTGGAACTAAAGTGCAAAATAAACATGTCATCAAAGGTTGACATATTAATAACACTCTGAACTGGAACTGCATGAACCACAAAAACCACAGTAAAAAGAAATTGGAATCTCCGTATGAAATCTGAACCCTTAAAAATATCAAAGTGACACACATATCTATATCTAGAAAATTTGAGTACTTCCTTTCACATTGAATTATTAAAGCTCTTTCATTGTCAATAGAAAACAAAAGGGTTTGTGGGGGTCATGAATATCTTGATATTTAAATAGTTTTCTTTGCTTGGTCATATTGAGTTTCCTATTCTAATGAGTTATTTTTAAAAAAGTTTCAAAGTTAGTAAATATAGTTTCATTCATTCTATTGGCATAAGAATTTCTATGATTCGTGCCAAAAGCTCCATTTGTTTAATTTAAATTTAATGTCAGACGTTTTTTTTCCCAAACCAAAATAAAACAGGCTTTTCATGAAGAAAAGAATTAAATAACTTGTTGTAACTGACAGAATTTGTACAATGTACATGTTGTATCACTAATCAGGTAATTGTACATTACTAATTAAATACTTGTACATGTACAAAATGTACATTGTTTGGGAAGATGTTTTCAGTACATGTACATTTATTTGCCACAAGAAGTGTAAAAGACCAAATAAGAAAATTTCTATATAGTAGAACATTTTATAAACAATCAAGAGAACAGTGCTAATTGTAAGGCCAACAAAATATACATTTTAGTCTTATTTTCAGCCAGCAGCCATAAAAATATAGGGTACATGTAAATTTATGTAGGTGGTGGATTTATTTCATTTTTCAAAAACTGTTTACATTGAGTAAAAGGGGAAACAATGTAGATTTTGATACAAATGAAGTCCTTGAGCCAAAATGGCCATAAAATATTTAGGTTAGGCACAAAAAATGGGTAGGTATTTGTAGGGTAGCAAGAAAGATGTATGTACAAATGTACATGTACATGTCTATTTTATTTTGCCTAATTCTTTAAGACAGACAAGGACTGGCACTTATTGGCATACATATACATGATGTAATTGCCAGCATTCTCCCTAAAATTTACGTACACCATCCTGGTAACACTAGGAATCCTAAGTTTCAACATAGCATCTAACATCTTAAAATCATAGCATCACATTTGTACTGGACCCTATGGGAACTTTTTTTGGATAGCATCCTGGTAAATAATACATGTACAAATATACAGCATCAGGGTATTGTAATGGTATGTAGCCCTGCTTGCTACAATACTCTCTGTAAAATACAGTGCGCATTTCACAACTTCTTCCCTCTGATATTTATAGCTTTTTTTAAACACTGTCCTCCATTAATTAGAAAAAAGTGTCATTTGGGAATGGAAAGTATTAAATATTAGTACACAACTTTGAAATTGTAGTTACATGTACATGAATTATTAATCATTTATCTCACACAGGATACATTTGTACATGTACATTACCAGAAAAAGAAAGGTCACTAACAATTATTCAGCATTAACTGAAACACCATACCCTGCACTTTGACAACCAATAACAAAACACTTGACTTAACATTTTATGCACTTGAGATGTACTTGAGATAATTTTAATTCATAATCACATTTTGGACAAATTTGGAAACTTTTTTCTAGTGAAATCAACCTTAGTGTTCATACTGCTATACATGTACATTGTACATGTATTTCTTACATGTACAATGGCAACCAATAGCACTGCAAGATCAATGTACAAACAAATACATGTATATTTAAGTTTTAAAATTGCATATGAAAATTATGACATACATGTACAATGTACACTACTGTCAACACAAATTTTAATTTCTCCACTCTCCACAGTGGAGATATTTTGAGTGGAGTCACAGTGTCTCCACTCTCCACATTGGAGTCAGCATTTCCAAAATTGTTTGTAATTAACTTTTCCTGTCTTTATGCCATGATATATTTTATGGTTCTAGTAGTTTAATAACATTTCTGTAAAGAGTAGAAAAAAATATTGAAAACTATTGAAATTTGGCAATTATATCCTGGTTTTTACCTTGGTGGAGTCACAGTGGAGGACATGAGTGACTCCACTGTGAAGAGTGGAGAAATTAAAATTTTGGTTGATAGTACTGCACATGTACAATAGTAATACACAAAGATTTAAACAAGAACAGTAGAGCACAAGGTTTAACATTAAAGGTAGTACTACTGTCTGGGACAAGTACATGTACATGTAAGCTAACATTTAGGTCAAGTAAAAATTAAAATCATACAATGCCATTGTAAAAAGGACAACCACATTGTATGTACAATGTACATTCTGAACATGTATTTTTCAACATATGCTACATGTACATTTGTAACTAAGAGACAACCTAATTTTTAATTTTGTCAAGTGAACAGAATTTGCAATAGTACCAATCATGAAGTCAAATCAACCTGGGTACTCTCTGTCGGGTAATGCAAAAGTACATCTTGTAAGTCAACACTATAACCTACATGTACCAGCAAAGCTGTGGAGTTATGTAATTCTTTTACTACAGTAACACCTTGTGACAATATCCAACTTTGAGGCAAGCCTATAGAGATAGCCTTCATTACAGTACATGTTCAAACAAATATACAAAAATGCATACATGTACAAATGTATAACTAAAATACATTTTGTACAGTGGTTTCTGTACAGTATGGGTAAAAATTTCTACAAAATTCACAATTATCTCAATACAATGAAATTTTTTTTACAGCTTCATAAGTTATGACTTCCAAAATTTAAAGTGAAGTTTCTGACAGATCTATGATGTAACAGGTGTGAAAGAATCTGACAACTGTAATAAAATCCAGATGCTTAAACCACAAGATTGTTTTTTTTATCTGAGACAGCTTACTTAAAAGACACTACTGTGATAATTCAATTATATTATTATTTCATAAATATTCCCAATTTAAAGTGAAGTATGACATTTTCCCAAACTTTTGTAAACACCAATTTAAATAAGTTGAATTACCCCCGTTAACACCAATTTCAGAACTTGCAACTTGTTTCCAATGTGTTAAATAAAATTCCATTGATATCGTCATGATTAATTCCTAATAAATAAAATAACTAAAAAAATAAACAAAAAATTATTAACTCATCAAAACCTCATACAACTATGGGCATTTAATATTAATGTATTTTTATGGAATGCTGGTTCTATTTACAAAATATTGGAATATTCGGAACTTTTCGGACTTTTACTTTCACTAAGTTCACTTCGACCTACCTTGGAGCATTTGCTCCAGCTTTTTCCTGTCGACACGAAATCTTTCCTCGATAAATCCAGGCTCGAGTTCATCTTTAATTTCCTGATTATTTTCATCACATATATCCGTCGGAGAATCGTTTACACTTCTTGATTCTTTCATGTTATCCGAGCACAACGATGAATGATCTGCCATTGCATTTCTGCTGTTGTCATTACCACTTCGAGGCTCCGGAAACTTGCTCGTTCGCTTCGGGTTTTTACGTTCGGTTCATTTAGTACAGATCAAAACCATCGACGACGCAATGTTTAGTTTCATTTTGTGTGTCATGTACACTACCATAAAGCTTTGCATAATTCTTAGCACACGATTATTTCAGTGGCGGATCATGTCAAGAAATCTGCTCCGGTCAAAACTTGCTCAGCAAATTATAAGACAGCCTTTTATTAACTGTAATCTGTATTAGCTGTACCGTTACCGAAGATAAAAATTCAGGCCCGTAGGCAGGGATTTGTAAGGGGGTCTAAAACTCGCGGAGCTATCGACTTTAATAGTCTCAAATCAAACAAAACCGACTTAGATAGTGCTGATTCGTTTTTGAGGCGGGTTCTTTAAATACCCGAAGAACCACCCCTTCTGGCTACGGGTGTGTAATTTGTATCCTTAGGTTTTTTTTCGAGGATTCCTTGGTATGCTAGCCGGAGGTCCATTGGTCGGAATTGGAAAATTAGTTGATTGAGTAATCAAGGGGAACCAATATTCTACCCGGAGGAAATCAAAAGAATGTAGTCCAAGGACAAAAATCAAACATGGAAAACAGACACACAACAATGAACATAAAATAAACAAAATAATACATACAAAGTAACAAAAGCAAATTAGTAAAATTAACTCAGACTCCCTAAAGACTGGGAGCATGGACCAGATGCACCGGATTAAGGTTAGCTTCTTCTGCTTTCTCTAGAAACACCCGCCGAGTTAATTGCTCATAAAATGTCAAGTCCAGGTAGACGAAAAAGGAAAGGAAAACTATGACACATTGAACAAATCGGTTTTCATGGTGTAGATGGATACACCGAAACGCTGCACAAGTTCATAATGACGATCATAAAACCTCCGTAGTGATGACTTCAATCTTGTAGCAACAATTCCGGTAGCATAATTGTAAGAAGCCTAGCGCGATACAAAAAGTCTACTTAGTTATACGGCAAGCTTTGGCATAACGAATGAGTTGTGATATGAAAACTCCACACGTACATGTACCGAAGGGATATAGCCACAGACGAAATGAAAAGTCATCGCGTTTGTCGTATAGTTTGGTCAATTGGAATGCCGACCATTTGTTGAAAAACGCATCCACCACATTGGACAAATATGTTGTCGATCAAAAATTCCAGCATTTCGAATTATAATTCAGAATTTTAGGCGGGAGAGATGTGCAATTAACAGCATGGAACACCTCTGAGCCTTATCAAAATCTCTAGATCGATCGATTTTGCAATCAAGTCTTCTTCTTTGAACTACCCGAGCTATCCATATTATAAGAACTGTCTACTGCAGCAATGCTAGAGATTGTATGGCAAGCTATTTTCTGACTTGGTGCCATCCTTGGAGTATATGGAGAAACGAAATTCCAACCTCCTGCAATTTGGATTTTACCATCGTGAAAATCATTTTTATTCGCAGGTCATGACGTTAACATTTTCATTCAACTTGATCAAATTGAAATCTAGGTTTTCTTTAGTAAATTAATATTACAAATTTGGTTGTCCACCGGGCAAATATAATTAACTTTTACTTGTCCGAATGGTACCGACACTCGTCCCGGGCTATAGGACAACCATTAACGTCATATTCTGACATGTTTAGACCGACATTCGTTACCCATATAAAGCAAAACAATAAGAACACGGTCGGTGTGGTTATATTCTCCGATAGACGGGCATCCGTCGGTATTTTTTTGTTATTTTCCATGATCATCCTCGATACTTGTACAACCATTAAAAACTTACCGAAAATTACATTATTATAATGTTTTGTTAATTTTGAACGAATTTGGGTAAAAATCACATACGCAATGGCCTTGAACTTCTCTTTTATCTGGAATTATGGACCCCCATTTTAAAAAAATTCCGAGATCCCTCCCCTGGATTTAATAGTGTGCGACAGGCGCGCGCAATTTGTGTACTACAAAAACTATAAAGGTACGCGGACATTTCGAGTGCTTCTTCACTCTCGACAAGTACAGAAATATTTGCGACTGACGATAATATAATTTCAATAAAGCATGTACTGACCAGTTGAAGCTTAACAGATCATGATATTTATTTAAAGTGTGGCAGAACTCTTTGATTTATGTCCCTTAATTAACTTATTTCAGTTTAATTAATTTTATTGTGTTTTGAGATTAAAGTCATTGATAATTTATTTAGATAATCTAAAGATACTGAAAATGAAAATAAACTTTATCCAGATTGATATATTTTATAACAGATTTTCTCAGACATTGAAGTATTATGATTTATTATTCACCTTGTCAATGAATATTTATAGATTTGAATAAAATAACTTTGCAAACTTTTCATAATTGTCTGAGGACTAATTTCTAATCAACATTGCGAATAGCCTAGCTGTTCCAACAAGGTTAGTGCAACTGCCACATACCTACCCCACTTGAAATGAGATTGCTCCATTTTAATGACTTCTGTATGCAATAAAGTATTTTGTACTTGGGAAATAAAATGCATTGCTAATTGTATTGATTCCTTTACATTCGACCCACATTTCGTTACAAAGCTTTGCATTCGTCGTCCCTCTTATAGTCAATCTAAAGCTGGTATGAATTATAATCTGAGTCTGCCGAATCTTAAGCAGTAATTGCACCTGCTACAAAAGTAACACCAAATAATGTACAAACAAGATCTTAGGCAACCTTAACTAACATTCGGGCAAAAACTCCATCGAAGAAAAACCGTGTTCACGGTGAAGATAGTGGGGCATTAAACTGGATAACTATTACGAAGATAAGGATGTGGACAAGACGTGATTCAGATTTGAATAGGGCTTGTCAAGAAAAAATAGGGTCGGTAGGTTTTGCGGAAACAAGGGTAAATCTTTTAGCCCAAATTGAAGTTGGGAGATCCTTGCATGCTTCTAGCTAGAGCCTATGAAAAAAATGCAAAAAACAGGACTGAATAGGGTACAGACACATTTGAACTTTGAGATGCCCAATTCTGTTCCGCGGTAAACAGTTACGTCTTCCATAAAAAGAAAGATAACTCGAAATTATTTTACGGTCCGGTGGTCGATGTGTGAGACTGATTTAACTAAATTTAAATATTCTGCGTGTAAATATTATCCTTGCTTGGTAAAAGTTGATATTTTACATAGGGTTTGACAGTTATGTATGTTGTTAATACATCTTATTGAAACAGACACTCGACAAAACCGGCATACATCTATTCCTGGTCGGACTTTCTATTAGCCATTCGGAATTATCTCGTTTTACTGCAGGTATGTTTTAAATAGATATGTTGGTATTTGAGGAAATAAATCGATTTTCTCTTTTACTAATGGAATATACGCGTTTCTGGGTCATGTTATGTAAATAAATAAATAAGGATATTTATTTCCTTTGTGCATACATAGTTCTGTAATTAAATACACTTTTAAAAATACAGGTCTATGATGCATATATATAAATACAATGTATGCCATACATTTAGATAGCGTGTTTTGAAAATTAAGACATATTTGTGAGTAAACTGGACTGAGGTATGATACGGCACGTTTAATTTTATCCTTATAGACTATTCATTATCACGTCTATAAAATCAGTATCATAAATTCAACCATAATGACCTCAAATAATTGGCTATGCCTAGAAAGACATCCAGTACTGTATGTGTATATCTTGTGTACAAGGTACACATTTGTGGACCTTGTTACAGATAACGGATATTCAAATTCATTCATGTAGGAATTACAATTCAATCTGTCTATGGCAAATAGCTGAGTATGAATTGTTTAAAATATTTTTTTTAAGTGTCAGTCCCTGTAAGAATCATACAGTAGGTGAAACGTGGTATGAAAAAAAAACATCATTTTTATAGTGTAATTTGACTATCTGCACAATCAGAATGAAAACAAACAAAAAATTGCTATATAATGCTGGCCCATTGAGTAATAATTTCATTGAAATGCACTGAAAATGAACATTTCAAGGGCAGATAACTCTGTCAAAAACCTAATTTTTCGAAGTTTTTTTTAATTTCTGAGCGAATCCAGTGATGCAGTGATCAAATAATGGTCTTTTCAAATAGAGAAAGCATCCTGACATGCATGTTTCTGATTTTCCCATTTTGCCTGATTCTTACAAAACGTTAATTACACTTAATAGACCATAATATATACAAAACATTATAAATAGCTGCAATTACTATTATTGTATAAGTACCACCGCAGTGGCGCATCCTTTTCTGATAATTTTGTGCAAGCTTAAGCAAATAATAGCATGGAACCCCCTTTTTTATTCAAAAATGGTTCGGGATCTCCCCTTTTTAAAGTTTCAATATATGCCCCTGCACCAAGAAATAATGTTATAGACGTTAATGATATTCTGTCTAATTTCTAGTTTAGTTTGCCTAAAGAGCTAAGTATATAGTACTTGAAAACAGACAATGACATCAATGTATATCATTTAGCTTCTCAGTAAGTGATTTTATTGGCTGCTGTGGAAGTAATCGATACAGAGCATCATCATAATCAATAAAGCCATACAGATAGAGGTATGTTATTTTGTGTATTTCTATCTTTATTGTTGTCTTATAAGCACGTGTTGACGTATGTGGATGATCATACACGTACACACGTTTTACAGAATTATGCATACAGCTTTTATCGAAGTGCATATTAATTTATTTGATATGATTGAACACATTAGTCAATGCAGTAAACATCTGAAGTATATAGGAGTATATGTACACTGCGCATATTCATTGATGACCCACAAATATACAGATGTTTTTGGTCTGTGTGTGTCCGTCCGTATGTCACACGTCAGGTTTGTCAAGCATCTAATAAATGAAACATGATAATGCATGATATTATGTAACTCTTGTTATATTAATTTCATTAAAATCACTGTTATTTGTGACCGAAAATGCCAAGAGCTGGGCTTCAGGTTTGTGCGAACACACATAAATAGGAAATGAAACCTCATTGAACAATGAAGAAAACGTTAACGCGACTGTCATTGGATGAGGCCCCATGCAGGTCCGGGTGTCAAAAAATAGACCTGCAGCAGCGCTAAGTTTGTCGTAAAAGGCGACTAAAGAGTGCTCAGACACCTAGCCGGGGGCAAGGCGCTCTGCCCACAGAGCAACTGGGATGTGTACCCCAGGTGGTGGAATGGGGCGTATTGCATGCTGGGGTTGTTAGGCTATAATACGGAAAACCTGACCGCAAACCATAGTGGTGCACCGTGTTGGGGAAGATGTCACGTTCCTCGCACGTTAACGAACCCTGCTGTGGTATTCGATAGGAGTAGGAACCTTTGCGCTCCGCCACAGGAGGCTAAATTGCCCGACCCTACCCATCCCTCCTTTTTTTCTAGTGGCAATCAAAATTTTTCGACCCTATTATCCTTGTGTCCCATTCCTTTTTTCATTTCATCATCATCATTTCATGTTCATTTTATCATCCATTTCATGTTCATCGCCTGAATATAGCTGAAATATTGCTGCTCGGGCGTTCAACCCCAACAATCAATCAATCAATCATTGGATGAAAAATCCATCATGGACATACAAATGTATGATGAGCAACCCACCTTTGAATTAGATATCTTCATGTGTATCTACTGTGAATATATATATAATTATTGAAATGTTTTATAATTTCGGTATAAATACGACTAAAACAATAAAATTAAAATCAATTCTTTGATTACCCATATGCATCTTGACTTGGCTCATATCAGATGCGTATTTTAGATTGAGCAATAAAAATTCGCATTTTAGAAATCACAAAATGAGTATATAATGTGGAATTATTCTCAAAATCGAAAGAGTTTAAAGTCCTTTTTTTTTGGTGTTTTTGTCTGTTTGGTAATTTGGTTTTTTTTGTTTTTTGTTTTTTGTTTTTTTTTTGTTTTTTTGTTTTTGTTTTTTGTTTTGCTTAAATGACAAAATCGCAATAATCAATATACGAAATAATTTCTGAATTTCAGTATATTATGTATTATACATTTATTATAAATGCAGCTTTGAATTCTCGAGAATCTGAGAAGCAACCATGGAACAGAGAGACTGGCAAACCGGTAAAAAGTTACCTGAACGTATGTTTCATATGCTGAACCAGCAGTTCATGTGTGACGTCACATTTCTGTTAGGATCGGAAAGGACTGTATACAAGGCCCATCGGTATATGTTAGCCAGTGCTAGTCCAGTCTTCTTTAGTATGTTTGAGGGACCAATGGCTGAACAGGGGGAGGTTAATATACCAGATATTGAAAAAGACATTTTTCAACAGTTGGTCAGGTAATGTGCGTTTTATTTTCGTTATCGTTGGTTATTTATAAAAAAAATTGAGGAAACAAAGAAGGCAATGAAAAAAAAGACAACTCCCATATTTAACATACAATGGGAAAAAGAACTCACAGGTGCATATTAAATACAATGAATACAGACAATGAACTTGAATGGAAAGACTGTAGTCTTATCTAACTACAACTGTATTATGTAAAATAAATCTTCAGTTTGAAAATGTAAATTTCATTTCAATTGTTATCTTACATAAGTCTTAGTTTACCAGAAAAGTACATAACTGACTACCTATACTTGTTTAGTTTTGTGCATTACTATTAATTGTACTGTGGTTAAGTGAAAACGTGTCATTCAGTAAAAAAAATGTTGTTTTTATATGTAGGTTTACATATACAGATGAAATTGAAGTTAATACGTCAAACGTGAAGGATTTATTGTATGGGGCAGAAAAATACATGTTACAAGCAGTGAAAGACGAATGTAGTAGATTCTTATCCTCACTTCTAGATCATGAACACGCATGCGTGGTTTTGCAGACAGCACATGACTTTAACCTTGACAATTTAAAGGCCAAAGCTTTGCAATATATCCATAAACAAGGGAAAGTCAGCATGGTTTCCGAAAGTCTTTCTTTTTTATCTGCTGACTGTCTCAAACTTGTAATAGAATCGGATAACCTTAAGTGCAAAGAGGACTTCGTTTTCCAACAAGTCGTTCGTTGGGCTCAAGATAAATGCGAAGAGAAGGACTTGCCATTGACTGACGGTAACATCCGGACAATTCTTGGCAATCTTATATATCATATTCGTTTTCCAATCATGGAGCGACGATACTTTACTAAAAAAGTGTCTACTCGACGTATTTTAACTCCTGAAGAAATAATTCGAGTGTATCAATCGTACGACGGCGTTAATATCGACGATTTTTCAATGAAGCTACGACTTCCAAACCCTTTAAAATTCTACAGGTGTATTGTAAATGAAAGCCAAACGAGTTGGACCCAGGATGGATCGGTGGACTCGATCGAATTCTCATCGGATTTTGACGGGTTACTTTTGGGTATTATAGTTTTCGGGTCAAAAGATTACAAGGGACTTCACGAAATAACAGTGAAAATAATCCAATTTTTCACCGTCTTAACGTCAACGACGACAACACTGACGTCAAAAGAAGGACACGAGATGTATGAGATCATGTTCATTGAACCAATCAAATTCACGAAAAATGTGCGCTATACAATACAACTGACCATGAAAGGTCCCAGGACTTTTACTGGTAAAAACTACATGACGCAGATCGTAGAGGATGATTTGACTGTCTCGTTTACGTTTGGAGTGTCATCTTTGAACGGTACTAACGAAACAAGTGGCCAAATTCCCGGCATTATTGTTGGGAGGCAGTTAGATTAAGGATGTTCCCTGTTCAATTTCAGCCTTTTTGTCGGATTTTCGGTCTCCTCTGGTTATATCCATTACATTGCATAAATACTTTTTGCCCAGTGACCCCCACTTTTCTTTTCATAATTTCATTAAACGCACTTTAAAATGTTATTTGATAAGTATAATTAAATCCTTGTTTACTATTTCTTCGGGGTTTTCAATAAACAAAACCTACTTAGATAAAGCCTGTGGAAAATCCAGAGTTATCCTTTCCCGCCAACATTTCTAATGCTTATAGGCTAAAAACCACTAATTCCACTTCCCATAGGCTTCTATGCTAATTTCACAATATTCAATGGCTTCTCTGGACTTTACCTTAACTTTAACCTGCAGAGGACTATATATCAGCATGATTCTACATATGTCAGCTCACAATCCTCAGAATCAGTGCAGTACTGGTCACCGGAAGTGAAGTGTCTATAAATAGCATGGGAAATCCCAGTGTTTTCACAAGATAGGGGTATATTTAGAAATCATTATGGAGATTAGGCTTCACACCACAAGAAGCAAAATGCACCTATAAAATGTACAGAAATGTTTTTCCTTTCAGAAACTGTTAAAATTTTTCAAATGAGATGAGAACTTTTTTCACAGCACTATGAGGAACAGGGGTAATTTCTGCGTAGGACTATTTTTGCGTACTTTCCAAATGCTCATTGGTTGAATTGGTGGTCTGTAACCTATATCTCAAAAACGAACAAGCTGACCCATTTTTTTTCTGTTTATATTGTGTAAGCATGAAATATATAACAAAATTCAAAGTCGTTAGAAATTCTTGTTATTTCTAAACTTAGCAGCAAACTTCTTAACGATGAAATAGAGAGTTTAGTACTTCTTGAACTATATACTATAGTTAAAAAGGAAAAAGGATATTTGAAGGGGAAGATCAAAAATGAAAAATAAGGTAAGAGAAAAATGATCGGAGTAAATTTCACGTAAGATAGGTTTGTTCTAGTAAATATCGGCGAAAAATACCAAAAGATCAATTCAGATTCGCCATAATTCAAGTACACAATGTAGAAAATGATCAACAACTACTATCTTTAAAAAAAAAAGATAGCTGACGAAGTAAAATTTTGTTCTTTTTTAAGTTTCTACATTTCTTTCATGAAAATAGCACATGGCACGCAATTTAAAATTTTCGATTGTTTTTTTTTTTTTTTCGAACGCAATTTCAATATTTCGATACAGGTTTTTCGAACGTCACTAAGTTAGCAGTATTTGGCCAATCGGAAAACATAATTGCGGTCAAGTGATTTGCGTTTCCATAGAAAAGCATCCTTAAGGTCAAAGGGTAAAAAGCATAACTATACCTGCGTTGGAAAAATAACCAGTACATAATTTATATAAACCTGAAGATAAGGAAACTAGGCATCATACAAAAAACTACAACACCGGTAATATGAACTCCAACTAAAAACAACACCAGGATTTCCGGAAGGGTAATTACAAGCATGTAAGAAATTTGCAAACCAAACATACGAGACAGTTTCCAAAGAAAACAAAGGCTGAAATCTTCAAAGTCGCTAATCGTCAATAATTCTATGCCACTGATTGAGACTTTCTTCCAACACCCAGGCGTATTCAATTGCCTGTACTAAAATTAACTTCCGATCAATCAATGATTTTCTCATTTCCACCACAAACCCTGCCGTAGATATTGGTTCAAAATTAAATTTTAGTGAGCTGAAACTTAAAGATTTTAGAATTGATAATATACATTCATGTTCTTTCCGCTTTCATCGTTTATTTTACATTACTAGCAAAATAAATGTATTCCTTTTTAGAACGTTTTAAAAGCTTATGTCGGTTTTATAGCTTGTGTCGTAATGTTTTGTATGTACCAACTTTTGAACTTACTCCTGTAACGCAACAGTTCGTCAATGGGTTGGCAAACTTAAGCGAAGTTGCAATATTTTCTATTTAAAATCGGGTGACTTTGTAACCGTAGTTTCTCAATCAAAACAACTCGGAAACTAGGTGTTTCTAAGCTAAATTATAGACTTTCTAGTTCAATGCTACATGTAACCGATCATTTCATCTTTTAATGTCAACTTCCCGCTCTCGTACCAGTAAAAAATACACGCAGAACACATGTACAAGTATGATATTTAAGAGGTACATTTTAACCTCGTATGAAGCTAGAATTGACGGTTCTATAGCATCGATGCGCAGAACAAGATAGTGAAGTAATATATTATATAATTATGCAAATCATATACGAATGTACAGTACTGAAATTACGAGTGCATTGAGGCTACACACAACTAATGTCACTTCCCATAGGCTTCTATGCTAATTTCACAATATTCAATGGCTTCTCTGGACTTTACCTTAACTTTAACCAGCAGAGGACTATATATCAGCATGATTCTACATATGTCAGCTCGCAATCCTCAGAATCGGTGCAGTACTGGTCACCGGAAGTGAAGTGTCTATAAATAGCATGGGAAATCCCAGTGTTTTCACAAGATAGGGGTATATTTAGAAATCATTATGGAGATTAGGCTTCACACCACAAGAAGCAAAATGCACCTATAAAATGTACAGAAATGTTTTTCCTTTCAGAAACTGTTAAAATTTTTCAAATGAGATGAGAACTTTTTTCACAGCACTATGAGGAACAGGGGTAATTTCTGCGTAGGACTATTTTTGCGTACTTTCCAAATGCTCATTGGTTGAATTGGTGGTCTGTAACCTATATCTCAAAAACGAACAAGCTGACCCATTTTTTTTTCTGTTTATATTGTGTAAGCATGAAATATATAACAAAAGTCGTTAGAAATTCTTGTTATTTCTAAACTTAGCAGCAAACTTCTTAACGATGAAATAGAGAGTTTAGTACTTCTTGAACTATATACTATAGTTAAAAAGGAAAAAGGATATTTGAAGGGGAAGATCAAAAATGAAAAATAAGGTAAGAGAAAAATGATCGGAGTAAATTTCACGTAAGATAGGTTTGTTCTAGTAAATATCGGCGAAAAATACCAAAAGATCAATTCAGATTCGCCATAATTCAAGTACACAATGTAGAAAATGATCAACAACTACTATCTTTAAAAAAAAAGATAGCTGACGAAGTAAAATTTTGTTCTTTTTTAAGTTTCTACATTTCTTTCATGAAAATAGCACATGGCACGCAATTTCAAATTTTCGATTGTTTTTTTTTTCGAACGCAATTTCAATATTTCGATACAGGTTTTTCGAACGTCACTAAGTTAGCAGTATTTGGCCAATCGGAAAACATAATTGCGGTCAAGTGATTTGCGTTTCCATAGAAAAGCATCCTTAAGGTCAAAGGGTAAAAAGCATAACTATACCTGCGTTGGAAAAATAACAAGTACATAATTTATATAAACCTGAAGATAAGGAAACTAGGCATCATACAAAAAACTACAACACCGGTAATATGAACTCCAACTAAAAACAACACCAGGATTTCCGGAAGGGTAATTACAAGCATGTAAGAAATTTGCAAACCAAACATACGAGACAGTTTCCAAAGAAAACAAAGGCTGAAATCTTCAAAGTCGCTAATCGTCAATAATTCTATGCCACTGATTGAGACTTTCTTCCAACACCCAGGCGTATTCAATTGCCTGTACTAAAATTAACTTCCGATCAATCAATGATTTTCTCATTTCCACCACAAACCCTGCCGTAGATATTGGTTCAAAATTAAATTTTAGTGAGCTGAAACTTAAAGATTTTAGAATTGATAATATACATTCATGTTCTTTCCGCTTTCATCGTTTATTTTACATTACTAGCAAAATAAATGTATTCCTTTTTAGAACGTTTTAAAAGCTTATGTCGGTTTTATAGCTTGTGTCGTAATGTTTTGTATGTACCAACTTTTGAACTTACTCCTGTAACGCAACAGTTCGTCAATGGGTTGGCAAACTTAAGCGAAGTTGCAATATTTTCTATTTAAAATTGGGTGACTTTGTAACCGTAGTTTCTCAATCAAAACAACTCGGAAACTAGGTGTTTCTAAGCTAAATTATAGACTTTCTAGTTCAATGCTACATGTAACCGATCATTTCATCTTTTAATGTCAACTTCCCGCTCTCGTACCAGTAAAAAATACACGCAGAACACATGTACAAGTATGATATTTAAGAGGTACATTTTAACCTCGTATGAAGCTAGAATTGACGGTTCTATAGCACCGATGCGCAGAACAAGATAGTGAAGTAATATATTATATAATTATGCAAATCATATACGAATGTACAGTACTGAAATTACGAGTGCATTGAGGCTACACACAACTAATGTCACTTCCCATAGGCTTCTATGCTAATTTCACTAAGTTCAATGAGATATGGAGCTTCTACCTTAAGTTTAATCTGAAGAAGACTACATCACACAAAAGCTGCATCTACACAAATAGCCCTGAAAATATTATGTGGGGTTTACTACCTTGCAGTGCGATGCCGGCTCCTAGAAGACAATGAGCTACAATAGAATGGGAATTCCCCTACATTTCACAAAAGCACGACTCATAAAATATTTAATTCAGTAAGTTACAGTGACGATTTTATGTAGAAATGAAGAAAGAAAATCCCTGCCAAACAAGCTCACATGTGCAGATTTGATGTGAACTTTTTCCAAAGCAAGACAAGTGCACTAAAACTTGTGTAGAACTATTTTTGCGTACGCTCTAAAAGTTCATTGGTTGAATTAGTGGTATGTAACCAGAAGCCTCTAACAATAATAACAACTTAAAGAGAAACAGGATGTAATGTAAGGGGGACTTTTGCAACACCAGTATAAAGTTTGTGTAAAATAAAATCCCTGGCTGTAGTTATGAAATTCTTACATCTTACTAGAGATATATAAATAATTACAGGTCTATTCTCTTATGTTGCAGAAAAATGGACTGCTCGATCGACTCAACAGTCCATGTAATATTTTTACACAAGAATTAGCAATCAATTGATTGGTTGACTTAGGTTTAAGTTCTGTGATAGATATTACATACATAGTCGAACAGATCCTGCTTTATACAAGACTGATACACTAAGCCAGATTTTTATTGTTTGCTCAAACACATTATCCTGGCTCTGAGTAAACCAGTCATCACTCTATCTACTACATGTTGAATACTGGGCAGGGTAGCAGTCACGATCAACTTTTTTGAGTTTTTGTTATGACCAATTCAAACCATCCCCACAGCTGGTGAGCACACTACCTCGAGATCACCAAGATGGTTACTTACGTGCACGTGTAATAAAAAACTGCATATATATAAAAAAAAATCAGTTTTAAAATATACATTACTGAGATATACCAGTGTAGTACATTCTAAGTAAAATAAACCTTGTGTCTTTTGCACTGCCTTTAAATGTTGCATACCAAATTTGACGGCTGTAGCACATTTTTATTTTCATTAAGAACATGGACAAGCATTATGAAGGACATGAGTAACGATATGTCCATTTAAGGAGGTAGACCTAGGGTAACCGACATAACTCATGAAATCATATTCAATTTCACTAAAGCCTTTCAAACTTTCAACTGAAACAAAATGAAATCAGTCCAAGCAACTTTGAGATGCTTGCACAATATTGATGTAAAATGCTGAATACAAATGTTTCAATGATTTGTAAGAGTTGTGTCCCTTACCCTAGGTCTACCTCCCTAAATGGTACTCAGTAAATAAAAAATGTATGGGTACTACACAATAAAATTTTGTTCTTTTTACTAATAATGTTTTTACATTTCATGATACTATACTAAGACATGAGACACAATTTCAGTTTTGGATACACCAAATCACCAGTATGTGACCAATGGTGAAACACAATTACAATCAGGTGACTTCCATTTCCATAGTAGATCATCTTTTAAGGTCAATCGGTAAAAAGAGAAACTTTACCAAAACACTAATAAACCTGTTAATTTCACACGAAATCGTTGAAAATGGCAACAAATATAGGCCAAAAAAAAATTATAAAAGCGTCAGCAGTGGGATAATTCAAATACATTATATTAACATGGCCTGAATGTAAACACAGGAAACAATACTATGTTCATGATGGCAGTGCGCCATTCTCACACATAAACACCATAACATATAATTCATCTTTATTTAACAACATAATATAACATTAATCTTTATTTGAACAATGATGTACTGGCAGCTCTAGAAATGCAGTACTGGAAATATTCAGTTCCCGTCCATTTTTAAAGTTATACATAAAAAATACCTCATTTTATGATTTTACAGAAATGAAAAAAATGCCACAAATTTTATGTTGTTGTCATTCAAAAATATAATATCAGAAAATGTTGAAAAGGGATTACACTCAAGCACCATATTTATAGTTCAATAAAGACATATAACTGACAATGCAAAATTAATGCAAATAATTACCATCCTTTAACTACTACAAACATATATACATTAAATTCCAAAGAAAAAAATGTAAATAAAGAGCTTCAGGGAGTGCAGCATGATACAAGTGCAAATGCTGAATAGTTGGAGTGTGTGTGAACACAATTTAAGTTTCTGACAAACTTAAGGGACTTGAAATTCATTACGGACATAACATTTGGTTTGGAGACAATTTAGCACAAAATTTGAAATTTAATTGAACATTTTTAAAATATTAAAAAACAGAGGAAGAGACTTCCATAAGAAATGATGTATTTTTTTCTATCAATTCTGATACATCTATTCCCAGTTTTAGCCCCTTATTTCCAAAAGGGGTGGCAAAAACACCTCCAAAGACCATGTTCCTCAAAACATTGTGTTAAAATTTCAAAAAGATAGGATATGTTTTACTAAAGTTTTTGTAAATAAACTACGGATGCCGAAGAAGACAACGATAATGATGCTGACAGGGTGATACCATTATAAGACCGAAAAATTTCTTTAGGATCATTCCTATTAAAAATAAACTAATGAAACATAAAGACTGAGGTTTGCATTTACAAAAACAGTTCACCAATACCCCTTCAAGTCGAGGTACATTGTATATATAGTAGAACTCACATGGATGTTATGTATATTCATCTACCAGAACATTATGATAGACAGCTGAGCAAAAAACCACGCAATACACCTTACCAGACTTTTTTCCAATATACAACCCCCCTAAAACCTGAGACAAACTGTAGATAACAATGGACAAGAAGCTCCCAGGAGCCTGAATCGCTCACCTGGTTAAAGTCGGTATTTCATGGCCAATAAATTTAACAACGAGTTGTCCAACAATTTTGACTAAAGAAGACTGGTAGGACTATCATAAGGATCATTTCAGCAATTCAAAGTTTCTTTCTACCTATTATAGTTTTCAAGATAATGGCTGAAAACTGTTTAAAAATAAAAGGCATCATTTTTCATCTTTCAAGCACAATAACTCTTACAAGGAGTCACCAAACTTTGATCCCTAAGACTTTTGAAGGGCTGACAATAAAGGTCATTTCAGCAATTGAAATAATTTTGCTAAACCTAACGATTTTGGAGATATATGCGAAAAATTATTGTCTGACCCCTATGTTCTATTTTTAGTAATGGCAGCCATGCTTTTCGACAGATCAAAAATCCCCACATCAGTTCTATGTAGGATAACCCAAGAAACACTCATAATTGGTTCAAATTGGTCAAGAAGTGTCAGAGGGAAAAGATTTTTGAAAGAAATAACATTAAAAATAGCAACAAAAAAAAAACATAAAAAAAGGGCAATAACTCCAACATGGCTCAACAGATTAAAATGAAAATTTGACCACAGATAGATCTCATAAGTAGTGTCAGAGGAGAAAAGTATTGAAAAAATTGTTAACAACAACAGATGACAACGGACGCCAAATGATGGCAATAGCTCACATGGTCTTTAGCCAGGTGAGCTAAAAAATACTAGAGAACTCTGAAAGTAAAGATCAAATTTTATACAAGAAGTATACAGGCAGCTAAACTAATAGAACAAACAATTGTATAAAATTTGAAATTTAAATTTGAAGTTTACAAGGGGTTCTCAAGTAACAGTACAATGTGTGAAAATAAGAATCCTTTGAAAAATATGAAAAAGTCAGTAACTGGAAAAAAATGTAACATGTTAATGCAGATTAACAGACATTTGTTTACCATAAAAAACACACATAATGATGTACCTGATAGAAATACAGTTCTGATTACATACATTCAGCACTTCAAAGTACATTTTTGAGAACACGATATCAACAAGAACAGCATGCACTTATTTTGACACTAAACCAAAAAGCGAGGATGATTCTTTTCCCATTGTAGCACTAGATGCCACTTTTTATACTAAAAGAGGTGGTTTTTCTTGTTTACATTCAATTGATATATCAACAATAAAATACCTTGCTGGGTGCAGCTTAATACAATCACACAGATCAATAGTGAAAATTTTGGGCAAGTATGGACACACCATTCAAGCTTGATGTGGCTCTGCATAATACATTGTACTTGCGATTAAACATTATATTTAAGACACAGGATTAAAATTTGACCATAATCAAAGTAGCCCCATTTTTGCATCTAATTCTTAATGGTTCCAGTCACAGCCTAAAATTCAACCTAAGCCTTCCTTTAAGGGAATGACACCTTTTAAAGTAAATTCAAAGAGATATGTTCACTTTCACTTGTCCAGAAATCATGAAAAAGCTTGTATTTGGCCCCTCATTACCCAATGGCCTAAGTCACAACCCCTAAAATCAATACCAGTCTTCCTTTTGTGATATGGCACCTTGTGATACAATATCAAAGATATCAATTTACAATTACTTGAATTATTGTCTAATGATCATGAAAATGCTTGTTTCTGGTCTTTAATTCACAAATGGTTCAAGTCACAATCCCCAAAAGCAATCCCAGTCTTCCTTTTACGGAACGACACCTTATGGTTCAATTTCATAAAGGTCAATACACTTTTACTTAAGCTACTGTCCCAAAATAAAATGTCTATGGACAGCGACAATGCTGACTACGACAGTATGATAACATAGTACGACCACTCATATTTTTGGCAATGGTATAAAAACTGGTGAATGGTATTATTTTAAATTAGACCTAAGAACCAAAATATCATTCTTAGTTAGCCTCAGAAAACAAGTTTAAAGATAACATTTATGGACCAACTTATCCCTGCACTTTTTTCTATCAAGATTAGATAAGAGATAAATACAAAATAAACAGACTAATCAACTAACACTACTTCATAGATACTTATTCATACTAAAAGCACAAGAAAAGCAATTATAAATAAAATGCTTTGCAAGGCGCAGCTTGATAAGACCACAGAGATCTAATCCATAACAGTTGGGACAATTATGGACAAAACATTCAAACTTCAATGAAAAAACAGCAGACATTTTCAAATATTCTCACTCGTTGTATAGGAAGAAATGTCATCATTGAGTTTCAGTCAAGAAAGCAACAAACCAATTTCACCAAGACTGCTAACACTATGTTAAACAAAGGCTATTAAATTAATTAATTTAAATTAATTTGTTCAGGCTAAAATAAAATATTATTTGTGTTTCCAGTTCACCTTTATTTTTGCAGCAATGACATAAAATTTCATCAGAGCAAATTTTAAATGATTTTCAATATATTTGTGATTGGTTTTTTCTTTAAAATTCAGTAATGTTTGAAGAGTAACAGTAAAAAATATTTCACTTAAAATGTATTTTGCCTACCTTCAAAACGAACTTTTATTCCTATAAAATAAAAATCAAACAAATATTTTATTTAGGGATCATCATATTCTTACTTCCAACATGAAAAATGGGAGGAAAAACATCTGTCCCCCCTTTTTAAGTAATTTTAGTCAAATTATTTCAAATAAAACAATAAAAAAAGGCTGTACCAAAAAATTATCAAAAACAAAGTTTCTTTGAGTAATTGTCAAATGTATGGACAGATAGATGAACAGTCTGTATTTCTAAACACAGGTGTATAAAAAGCTAAATCTTGAGGGTGGTGAATAGTGCACAACATACAAAAGTATAAAAATCAATATTATAAAAAAAAAAAAACAAAGCAAATTCAGAAGTTTATCTTAAATGAACAGTTTTAACTAAGACTACCTAATACTTTCTAGTAATTCCTTTAAAATATACAGCAATAAAGAACGATAAACAAAAATTCATCAACACAATGTATGTCATTTTAAACTTCTGACTAAAAGATTGACCAATTATTTTATGATTTAAAAATGTTTTACCTGTAGATTTTTTCATACAATATTAAATGGCTTGCAAATTTCTATAAAATGATGATGAATCATGATTTTTATTTTGAAAAAAACAAGAGATAAACTTAGCTTGGTCATACAAAAATTTTCTTCTTTCTACCAGATCAGAAAACTATATACAAAAATAGAATATAACAACAAATGAACACATTTGACCTTTGACCATTTACTTAAGAAAAGTATCTATCCAAAAGTTGGATTACTGAATACTTTGATGTTTTCGTGGTGATGACCTAGTAATCTCTTTGGTAATGTTGATGGGTAACTGACGCCTTGGTGTTGAACTCTCAACTGCTGGGGCTACAACCTTTCTGCCAGCTACTTTCTTGTCCCCTTTAAAAAAAAAAATTTGAATGCAAATTAAAGTTAAAAGTAGAAGTTTTCATAGTAATCAGACATGAGGTGATTCATGCAAGTCAAAACATAAGGATTTACTTTTTATATCTTTTTATATATATATTCAGTCTAAAGGTGATTACAGGATTTCTCCAATTGAGATAGTTAAATTTTAGAATTTAACCCAAAAGCTTTAGCGAGTGGGTTAAAATATAAAATTTAACTATTGAGAGTGGAAAAAACCTTTAATCCCAGGAGAAATATGAAGGAGAATCTGTTTCTCCCAAGCATAATACCATAAAAAAATAAATTAAACAACACCCTAAATTTCTCCCAACATCAACTATGTCATCAAAGACCTCCCCTCCAGTCATCAAGTCATTGCATCATCGATATCACTACCATTATGATTACTTGATACACTAACAACTTATCTTTAAAATATGAATAACATTCTAAAATCAACAAGTATTTAATTGATCAACTATAGGAATAACAACTGTAAACATGGTAAGCGTGGTAAACGTTGGAGTCTTCACTGGACATTTTAATTTTCCGCCACATGGCGGTAAATTCCAAATTTTTAATCACTCATGCAGTGTGAATTAAGTCTATGAATGGGAGAAAGAACACATAACCAATCATATTATGTCATTTCCTTGTGGTACTTTGTGATTTGGTTTGATTACATTGATTATATTTGGAGATAAAAAGTATGGATTTCTAAATAGTACAGATCTGAATACAGAAAAGACTATCATTACATAAAAATAGAGCATGTTAAGACTGAAAAAGCATAGTTTGTTTTTCAGGGCTTCAAAAAAATTCATTGATCCATTCTCAAGTTGTCATCTGGAAACCTTCAAGGGATGGACAGACAGACAGATGGTAGGGCACTCAATTTTTCAAAGGGTATCACATAAGATCTCACCATTTTGTGTGCCGGGTGTATAAAAAGCAATGTAGTCCATAAACCTACAGTAAAGACAACGCTAGGCTATCTATTATTCCTACCTAAATACTTTACATTCGTTATGACAACACAAGACACTGGGGATTCCTTGGGGTCATGAGCTGTAAGGAAGCTGAGATTCCGTTCTTCTACGATTATGCTGCTTATCAAATCATCTACATTTTGGATGGTACTATTCAAACTAACTACCACAATCATACTGTCATTCTCTTCAACACCAAAAGCATATTGTCCTAAGAGTTTCTTACAATAAGGTGAATAGTTGATGATATTAGTGTCTACAGGTTGAACACAGAGGATGTGATTAGAACAATGTTTGTTCTTGCTGCCAGATTTGTTTAAATAATTTACTATCTTAGTCACACATGACATTTCATCTGAGATCAATGTGGAATCACAAGGTTTCACTTCTAATCTAAACATGCCCTGAAATTCATCTCTGATCAAATTCAGTATTTTTGTCTTTTCTTCCTCAATTTGAATTTTTGATGCAGATTTCTTCAATGCATCAAACTGAATGTCAGCTGAACACATAAACAGAGCATCAGATGAAGCCGGCAGCATCTTTCTTCGAATCAAACCTTTGGGATCCAATTTGTCATCCACGGTTAGTATCAGAGCATTCATTTCCTTGATCTTCAATAATTTTCCCACAGTATATCCATACTTTTTGGAAGCAGTTTTCAAGTTCTGTTTGAGTGTTTTAAAGACATTATCCTGCATGGTTTGGACAAGAGATTTATTCATGCTTTTGTATAGGGTTAAAACATAATCATAATTTGGTATTTGCCCATGTAGTCTGTCTGCATTGGTTAACAGTTTGGCAATTTTCCCATTACCATTGTCTTCATTGCTGAAAATACAATACCTTACACTGAACTTTATGTACCTTGCTTCAATCAAAAAATGTACTATATTTACCGTACCTGTTAACCTTTGGAACAGTTCATGTGGGAGATAATTACGTAAAAGCAAATTTTTATGTAAAAATTCAATTACTCAGAATTTTTCACAGAAAGTACATGTATACACAAATGTAGTAATTTTAACACGTTTAAAATCCCCAACAAACCTTAATACATTTTATGTGGGAAATTTTAATTTTTTCATCAATTATGTGGGAGTCTCCTCTTTATGGGGGTTGGGGGGGTTAACATGTATGAATGTAAAGTACAATGTATTATACTTTTATGAACATTTGGATTTTTACAAGACATATACTAAGTATTTGCCACATTGTTATAGGATACAGTACAGTAAGGTCACTATTAACAAATTGTTTGTAGGGCCTTTTCAAACCCTAACCTTGAGAACATAGGTTGGTAGATAGGTATTTTTCATTTTGAACTGTACATTGTTAAGGGTCAATATGTGCTATGCTTCACTTCATCTCCACACTATTTTAATGAGAGGTTTACAGTAAGATTTTTAAATAACTTAAGTATATTGGAATAATGAATGAAACTGAATGACTCCTTGTCTCTGTGTTGTGGGTCAGCAGTTGTCAATTTTCTTTTCAACGAAGGACATTAGGCCCAAATTTAGGCATTATTCTTTAGAACGTTTTATTTCATTTATAGTTTATTTGTATGTAGTTCCTTTTAATCTTTTAAATGTGGCTATTGTTCATTTGTTCATTATTCTTATTAAGGTTTAATTTGAGCTACTTCACAACATACATATTTTTTTTAAAGAATATTGCCTTGACTGCTATCTTCACTAAAATGTATAACTTCAAATTTCCATTTTTGAAGTCAAACATTAAAAAACATTCTTGAGAGCTAAAAAAAAAACAAAAAAACAAAAAACAAAAAAAATGGGTCCTTTGGGAAGAAAAACACCCAACAAACAATATTTTTTTACTTTGGCCTATTACCAGAAAATTTCTGTCTCATTTTTCTTGGTTTCTGAGATTAATCTACTTTTGTTAGTTTTAATATATTTTCAATCCTTTATGTTCTTCAAGAAAATATTCACCACAATTTAATATTCACATTACAGATCTTACAGCAATGACAGGAAAAAATCAAACTGCCAAGAAAGTTTCATGGTTAACAATGTACATGTATTCTAGAGGTACTCATTATTTTACAGAGACTTTTGCTTGGTAAACTACTTCTGTTAATTGTAAGCTGTAGTTTTCACTCATTGATACTAAACCCTACTTTATAATAAAATGACCAATTCCAGACCAAAGGTCACATATGCTGTAGTTTTCACACATTGATAATTATAATTTCCTGCTTTATAAGATGTTAGACTAATTCCAGACCAAGGGTCCAAAATGGTACAGTTTTCACACATTGATAATCATAATTTCCTTCTTTATAAAATGTGAAACCAATTCAAGACAAAGGGTCCTATATGGTATACTCCTGTTTTTCCAGACCAAGGGTCCCATTTGCTTTTCCTACTTTATAAAATCTGTGACCAATTCCAGACCAAGGGTCCCATTTACCTTTCCTACTTCATAAATTGTTACCAATTCCAGATCATAGGTCCCATTTACCTTTCCTACTTCATAAATTGTTACCAATTCCAGACCAAGGGTCCCATTTACCTTTCCTACTTCATAAATTGTTACCAATTCCAGATCATAGGTCCCATTTACCTTCCCTACTTCATAAATTGTTACCAATTCCAGATCATAGGTCCCATTTACCTTCCCTACTTCATAAATTGTTACCAATTCCAGACCAAGGGTCCCATTTACCTTTCCTACTTCATAAATTGTTACCAATTCCAGACCAAGGGTCCCATTTACCTTTCCTACCTCATAAATTGGTTTCACATTTTATAAAGAAGGAAATTATGATTATCAATGTGTGAAAACTGCACCATTTTGGACCCTTGATCTCGAATTAGTCTAACATCTTATAAATTTTCAAGTGTGAAGGTCAGTGTTTCCATGAAAACAGACACACAACAATGAACATAAAATAAACAAAATAATACATACAAAGTAACAAAAGCAAATTAGTAAAATTAACTCAGACTCCCTAAAGACTGGGATCATGAACAAGGTGCACCGGATTAAGATTAGCTTCTTCTGCTTTCTCTAGAAACACCCGCCGAGTTAATTGCTCATAAAATGTCAAGCCCAGGTAGACGAAAAAGGAAAGGAAAACTATGACACATTTAACAAATCAGTTTTCATGGTGCAGATGGATACACCGTAACACTGCACAAGTTCATACTGACGATCATAAAACTCCATAGTGATGACTTCAATCTTGTAGCAACAATTCCAGTAGCATAATTGTAAGAAACTCTGTGTTTCTAGAAAAGCTGAGTACGCTTACCCTACCAGTGCACCTGGTCCATGCTCCCAGTTTTTAGTGGAGTCCGAGTTGCTCATTTACTTTTGTTACTTTGTATGATTTTAGTTACTTTATGTTCTTTGTTGTGTATGTCTGTTTTCCATGTCTCATCTTTGTCCCTGGATTACATTCTTTTGATTACCACTATAACCTTGGTTCCCTTGATTACTCTTAGTAGCTATTCAAATCACTCAAGACAAATGTAAATCTGTATTGATTTTTTTTTCAAATTTGTACATTTGTACTGTATACCCCCGGTATCATCTCCTTGTGTTATAACTGTAAATTAAATCTGTTTGGATCATACATAGAATCTGCTTTAAGAATATTACAAATCATCAGCTATATCTATAAAAAATTACCACAATATTTGACCAATGTCATTCATAAGATGAGGCATTATTTCTTTCTGTATATTTTCAAGCTTGAAAGCATCTAGCCAGAAAGCAATGTTGTCTTCTTTTACATCCAACTCCTTTGAAGCAAGCTTTAGTAGGTCTGTCCTGAGAGAATCATTACACTCTAAATTGTGTGTCAGTATCAAACCACAGTCTGGAACAGATCAATGTACAGGAGTAAAAATTTAACAAAATAAATTGTCAAAGAATATGTTGACTAAATGAGTGAGGAGATCTTGAAGAACTATAGCAAATAAATTTACATGTACATGTATTTTATCATCTGTTTCCTGTTTTCACATTTTGGTGTGCAGTAGTTTAAATTAGCATTGGTCCTATGTCTATCAATTTCTGACCTAGGACCTTTGAAATTTCATTTTCCCAGGTCCAGGACCTCCAAATATAATCCCTGACACTTTATTGAAGACTTTTGAGCCAACTCAAGTGGACCATTAATTTGAAATCAGGACTTTAACTCTTCAAAGAAAATTAGGACCACTGACCATGTACATGTACTGTACTTGGATGTTGACGTCTCTAAATTTCCCTTCTATTGTACATTTTTGTACATGCACATGTATGTATATGGATTTTTATGCTTCTGAATTGTTCTATCTTGATGCTTCTGTATTTGTTTTCCAATATTTATAGGCATTGACTCAAAATTATCTATAAATTAAAATATCGAATTCCTTCAGTTACAACACAGGGTATGACGTTTAAGGTTCTCCTACATGTATTGCCCAGGGGCAAGTAAAATTGACTTTCATACGAGTAGAATTCAGATCACAGTCATACAAAGGGCATCTAAAATTTCTTGAAATGTCATTAGCGACACTACTTGGGACAAGCTATTATCATTTTGAGACAAGTAAATGTTGTGAACTTCTTGCCCAATAGGACAAGACACAAGTTCAACAGAAAGTTAATGTCTTTCCCTGCAATAGATCTCAAATTGACAGCTTCATGTACAATGTACATGAATACATGAATAGTACATGATAATCAAGAGGCTGTAATAATGTAGTTGCAGAAAAAACTATAATGAAAAAGTGTGGATGGACACCCTGATCACTTTACTCCTCCTACTTCAAAGTTGGATATAATAATAAATTGAGGCTCCTCTCCTCTGTCTGAGTTGAAAACAATTGAAAATAGAATTATTAAATTATTTTCACTTCTTGATTGAGTAATGATTGCATAAATTTCATTTGAGCAGTTGGCAAAAGAAATAATACATGTAGTCTTGTTTCCTTCTACCTGTAAGAAAAAATAGAGCATTAACGGAACATTAATTCATACCCCACCTCATAATGGTGTTCAAAATGGTGTAACTCAAAACAACATTTTGGATTTTGCTGAAAATTGTACTTAACCTGTATTTTTTGGTACTAAACAACCACACAAAGTTTTTAAAAAAAAAACATTGAATGATTCGTTCTCAATTTATCTTCTGGATATTATCGGGACAGACAGACAGACGGACAAAACGCAACTTTACAGAGGGTATGAAATAATACCTTGCCATTTTGTGTTGTGGGGTATAAAAATAGGGTAGGTAGGTAGGGGAATCATTTAAGTTTTTAAAAACATTTCACAACGATTTCATGACTTTAACAGTGCTTGTGCCAAAATTACCATAAGATGTTTAGGGGTCACCAAAAAAAAAAGGGTTGGTATGGTAGCAGGAAACAGACACATTACTTTTACATGGCACATTTTATAACCATTTCAAGGTTAATGAATTGTACAATACAGTAAACTTGACTCCAATAACTAATGCTAAAAGACTTTTTACATTTTGATCCTGACATTTTATCAATACTTACTTTGAAGGTTTGTTGGCTCCTTCTCACCTTCTGTACTGGCATCAATAGAATCTTCCCTACTTAGATCCAGTGAAGAATTTTCCTTCCTTAAAGTTCTATTAGCAAAAGGCTTTAAGTGTGTTTCTCTGCTTCTAATAGGGCTATCATCAAGTTCACTTGGGTTTTCATCTAACAATAGTGACTTCCTGGCTTTTGACGATGATGGCTTTGAAGTAGATGATGATGATTTCTTTTCTAGACTGTTTCCATGTGGTTTTGTATTCTCTAACGATTCAGTTGAGTCTAATCTAGCAAGTCTAACTGAAACATCCTTGACTTTAGGAGTTTCCAGTGAGTTGTTTCCAATAACAATGATTTGTGGAGTCCCCTGAGAGTTGTCATCACTCAAATTGACATTTGAAGTTTCCTGTAAGTCATCATCAACATCACTGATATTCACAGTTCCTTGAGCAACATCATCGGTCACATTAACAGGAGAATCTCCCCTATCACGAGTCTCTTTTGGCTTGATATTCACAACTTTATGAGATTTATGAACACTTTTTTTGTGTTTTTTCCTAGCCAATTCCTGATCCTCCATATCAGTGTCACTATCAGAATCAATTACTCTTATTTTCCTTTTACTTACAGTACTCTTCCGCCTTTCCATATCCTTTTCAGATAGGAAATCTTCATGGCTGTCACTTCCATGTTTACGTTTGTTGTGTCTCTCTGAAGCTCTAGATGGAGTATCATGCTTTTCTCTAAAATTTACATTTTTGGACTGATAACTAGGAGTGACACTGTTTGTCTCATTGTACAGGATGTTTTTTGTACATTTTCTAGGTAGCCTTGATGTCTCAATTGGAGCAGGCTTAATTTCATCCTCATCCTCAGAAGACTCATCTTTCCTTTGAGTCCGTGATTCTTTTTTTCGACTTCCAAGCGCTGGTGCAGTTACAGGACTACTACCCATGGCAACATGGTTGATCTCAGCCAGAACTTTGACCGCATTAGGAGTACTGGTATCAGGAGGAATCTTCCCGTTCCGTTGACAGTTGCCTTGTACATCATTATCTCTGTCATCACTAGTGAGCAATGGATCAAAAATGGCATCTAAGCCTAAACTCGACACATTACTACTTTCATCATCATCATCAAAAAAAGACTTACGGCTCTTTTTGCTTTTAGGACAGTACTTACTAGCTGCACTTTTAGAAGACTGATCTAAAGAGGGAACTACTTTCTTTCCCTTTAAATTTCCTGCATGTTTAGAATTGGATGCCACTGGGCTTGGCTGACTTAGTATTGAAACATTGTTGCCATCATTATTAGAGAGAACTTTTGGTTTGGGGAGTGGAACATCTGAATTATTGTTCATATTAGTACTAGAATATGACAAAGTGTCATCATCACTCGTCTGTTCTTCTTCATCATCTGATGATGATGAAAGATTCCCAGCATTAAATGGTAGAAGCAACTCAGCTGAAAAAGATGATGTGTATTGTAGTGATAAATGTTTGGATTTAACCTTTAATACCTGCATCTTGAAAATAAAATGTCCAGCAATCCACATTTAAGCTTGTGATTTACACAAAAAAACTCATAGTAAGACAGCCTAAGAAACTTCCTTGTGTCTAACGGACACAAAAAATGCCCTAAGGCAATATCATAAATATTCTCTCTTAAAAAAAAACCATACATAGAAAATAAAGTGATATGCAAATAACATGTCATGTAACCCTATGGAATAATGAAAGAGTAATCAAGATTCTAATGAAAATCAAAAGAATGTAATCCAGGGGCAAAGACCAGACATAGAAAACAGACATATACAACAAAGAACATAAATTTACTAAAACAATACATAAAAAGTAACAAAAGTAAATAAGCATCTTTGACTCCACAAAAAACTGGACCAGGTGCAGCGATAGGGAAAGTGTCCTTTTTCTAGAAACACCTACTGAGTTGATCATAAAAAGTCTTATCAGTAAGTCCAACAATCTCTAATTAATGAAAAATCAAAATCCAAAATCCATTAAAATCCTCCCTGGACTATATACTTTTGATTTCCATTAGAATATTGGTTCTCTTGATTACTCTTTAGCCCTGCACATCTCTACATTAATCTATGATATGCATAAACAGCCTACATTTTACAAATACTGTAGGAGGAGATAGCTGGACAAAACATGCATCCTAATTCTGATGGACAAATGTGTTTCGCCATATCCATTCTAGAATGTTCTCTGAAGATAAAAAAAGAACAAGTTAAGACATAAAAGAAAGCTTTCCTGCAAAACTTCACTTACATTTATTGGATCTAAAATATCTTTCATGTTCTGGTGAACAAAATACTCTGAAATACAAAAACATAAAATACTGTTAAATTTCTTTCATGAGGAAATTTTGAAGACTTTGATTTAAATAGAGGTATTGAATGATAAAATTGAATGACATTTGGACAATATCTTTTGTAGTATTGTAGTGTTCAGAAATAGTACAGAACAAGTGACATGAGGTATTTTGATCCTGAAAAATCAAAATCCGAAAAAAAACCTTCAAAATCAGGCAAAACTTAATTGTGTTTTTTTTGTGGCACTTTCAACTCCAAAAGAGTTTAAGAATAATGATTAGTCTTTCCTGTAAAAAAAAGTCTTGAAACAGAAAAATCGTATTAAATCTTTTCTACCATTTCTAATAACAACACATATTAAACCCTTTTTTCAGAGATAGAGCAAAAACCTTTTAAAAAAATGAGGTTTTTTAATTACTCATTTAAGTTAAAGGAGGCCAAAGACTATGACAGGGTAAAACCAATAGTAGACTTCAAAATTTTTTAAGGTCACATAAAACCAAGAAAATAAATGATCTACTATACATGTAAATCAACGTCTTTTTTTGTTTTTTTGCTTTTTGGGTTTTTTTTTTATTTCATGTAGACTTAATTAATTTGCTGGCAAAGACATTGCTGACTTGAAAAACATATTTATCATTTTTTTATGATCATTCTTTAATTTGATATAACAAATAAATAATTTGATATAACAAATTAATAAAAAAGAAATACTATGTCCCCAATACACTTCCAGATAAAACTCCTAAAAATTCATAATTTTTTTTTTTTTCAGAATAAAATAAAATTAATAATTTGATATAACAAGTTAGTAATTTGATATAGCAAATTAATAATTGATATAACAAGTTAGTAATTTGATATAACAAATAAATAATTTGATATAACAAATAAATAATTTGATATAACAAATAAGTAATTTTATATAACAAATTAAAAAAAAAGAAATACCATGTCCCCAATACGCTTCCGTAGTTTTAGGGCTACTGGACAGCCTGTACCCAGTAACCTTACTGTTTACCTGTACATAACAACTTGCTGTTTTTCCTCTTTATATCTAATCAGCATGCGTTTTGTAATGGTTGTACTATCCTGGTGGGCACAGTAGAAATGAAATGTCTTATTACAATTTTTCACAGCACAGCCTGCTGTGGCTCCATTAGCACACAATCGCCCTTTGTTTCTCTTACGCTTCTTCCACTTACAAAGGTAACATTTCTGTTAAAAAAAACAAAACAAATGCTTATAGTGACAAAAAAATTCTTGGTTCATCCCTAGCTTTGCTATTTCCACAAATTCATAATTGGTATTACTTGGTTTACTTCAAAAATCACATTTTTAAAATGTAAGCTTTTCGTTTTTATACATAGCCTCTTCATGAATAAACATCTGTAACATGAGAAATTACAGTTATTAAACGTATGAAAAAAATCTCATAAAAATATGAAATAGTCCTCTTAAACTAAAAATTGCATTTAAAAAAAAACTACACAGACCATTTGACCATTATAAAAAAAACAACTGTATAAATTTTGAAGTTGATTAAACAAGGGGTACTAAAGTCACAGTGTAGCATGTGAAAAAAATCCCATAAAAAATATGAAAAAGTCAATTGCAGCAAAAATAAAATTAGGAATTTCACCAAAATGTAAAAAGACCCTCAAACAAAAGTGAAAAAAAAACAAACAACTGTGCATAGTTAGAAGTAAATCTAACATGCCATTTCCAAAATAGGGGATGTTGTAAATTATTGACCCTCCCCTTTTTTCAAATGAAAGTCTCATAACTCAGAAACTAAACCATGACTTGTGTCTAATAACAAGTACATGTATTCCAAAAATTCCACTAAATATATCTGTCTAAGGTTACCATACCTACCCTAGCACATTTTTTAGGTATTTTTTATGAAATGCCACTAAACTATCATTTTTTAGTCAAGCACTATTTAAGTCAAGAAATCCTCCCTTACATATACAGTGGATTCCGCTTAATTGCATAGCCTATTTGCCAGTAAAAATTATGCAAAAAAACGCGCTATTCTTATAACCGAAATTACGATTTTACCGGAAGTGTGAGTTCAGGTAAGACGACGATACTGTGGATCAACCAGAGATATCACATTTCTGATCTGGTATTTAATTGTTGTAGACCTTCTCACTGTGTTGTTCTTTTATCAATAAATAATAATATATATTGTGTTTGTCTTGCTTATTGACTTTCTTTACGTTGTGTGTATTTAGAAGTAAAACCACATGTTTCTCATCTATAGATAGTCAAGTAATTTCCTGACCTTTCTATGAAAGAAAATCCCATATTTCATATTTCAGCCAGGATTCAGTGTAATATTCATCAATGTTTGCAGTTTCTGGGCTTTTGAAATGGCCTGCGCGTTTTTATTCCTCTGTTCAATCACCACTGTACACTGATAGTTGTGTATTATACGTGTCATTGACCTCGATATATTCCTATGAAGTGTGGTTAGTATGGGGCACCTTAGAGTAGTTGAATTTCATTAGACATTGTACTGAATGAATGATGACTTTTAATTTTCTGTTGATATTTATGCCTAGTAACCCAAGCTCACTATAAACTGTTCAGCTCATTAAAGAAAACTAAATTTACACTGATAATCATTTGTAGTCGGAAGAATTTAAATAGGGACAAAAAATATGATGTTTGGCATGTCGTCAGAAGTCCTTGTTCACTGTTCACCTAGGTGCTTGTTTATTTTAATGTAATTAGAAATCATTTAAAATGTCTTTTATGTCCATCATGTTTTTAATCCATTATTAACACCTCCTGATTGATGATAATATAGTTTTTACAACAATAAATATGCTTGACATATTTATGACCCAAAGGCTTAAAATAGAATTTGGGAAAACCTGTCTTCACCTGGATGAGGCAAAATTTGCTATGCAATAAACCGAAATGCACCTGCAAGGCCTATGCAAATAAGCGATTTTTTCCCAAATAGAATAATAAGAAATGGTTTTGTGCAGGAGAAAATTATGCTAATAACCGAAATATGCAATAAAGCGATATGCGATTACGTGGAGTCGACTGTATAAATATATAAAATAATTTTGATAAATAAATGAGTTTGCCAACATAATGTACCTACCCTATTTTTCATCAAATGTAACCTTAAACAGAATTTTTTTTTCTTGGCCTTTTACAGTGTAAGCAAAAAAAAAAGAAGCTAACAAACAAGTGTGAAGGTCAGTGTTTCCATGTTTATATTTACCAGTACACAAAGTAATATGAAATCACTGTACACAAACCATGAATCTGCCTCTCTTTATTTCTTCCTGAACTTTGTCAATCTTGAAGCCACCAAAGTGATCAAACTTATATTGAACCAGTTGAGCACTGTATTGCTTGAAATATAAGTAAAGATTTTCACTTGATGCTACATGTTAGCATACATGTATGTACATTTATATGTCCATGTATTTCAAATCACAGAAAAATGTAACGAGCCATAAACTAAAATTCAATATATTTTTTTATATTATACATGCACTTTTCAAAATAGAAATTTTCCTGAAATTTAACTTTTCCCAACCAAAATTTACCAGTTTTGAACAGGTGACTTATTTTGATTTTATCTAAATTCACGTACAAATTTACATGACCTGACAAATCGGGACAATTTTAATCAAATTAACTTGAATTTTCATTTCTCCGTTTAAAACTATACCCAGGTCTGGCAGTCAATTTAAATGATATCTAGGTTTGCGTTCGTGCCTTTCATTGTAGGTATCCGGCAGGTATTGAAAATACTTCATATATCATGCACCATTTATCAATATAATGAAATGCATTTATCATGCTTAAAAAATTGGCAGCTGGAATTTTTTTCTGGCAACATAGTTTTGGAAGCTAGAGCAGCACCTGGTCATGGCATACCTTTATAAATCTTTTTTCAAAATATCCACTGGCAAGTAGTGATAAGATAAGTGACATCTTGCAGAGAAAACTCTATGTAGCAAAATAATTGTGGGCACACAAATGAACAGACAGATACAATGATCACTAAATAGTTCCAATAAATCAGGGTACATAATCACTAGATATTGTATAATGAGATATATGTACATGTACATTGTATATGTACACATCTTATTTTCATTCTAACCATTTCATTTCTATATTGTCAAAACTATTTTTCTTGACATTATTACATACATATATTTAATTTTTTTTTAAATACCATGCATTTATGATGTGCTCCAACTGATTTTCCATCCACTTTCTCCACATGAAGCTTTCCACAAACATCTTCAACATCTGAACCTCTGTGACAAAAGTCACATGTGCCCTCCATCTATAATAAAAGTAAATCGTCTCAGTTCCATGTACCTCCCAATTGGAAAATTATTTTAATTTAGACTCAAAGGAAAATTCATTAAATTATGTTTTATACTGAATACGTATTTCCTGACAGGTAAAAACAAATTATGTTTTTTAGAAAACTTAAATAATGGGTAATTAAAAATGAGGTCAGTGTTAAATTTAGAGCTGCAGAATGATTCTCTGAAAAGATGAATTACAGCTCAAGAAAATACCATGAAAAATAAAGATAAACATAATCAAAATGATACTCTGTTTGAAATCATTTGAATTGCAGAGTGTGAACCAATCAACGTTTAAGATGTCATAGTAACAAGCCAGGTTATAAATACAAAACAGGGCTTTTTCTACCTTTTTTTCCAAATAAGGCCCCTGCCCCTGAGATTGGGAACTTTTAATCAGCAGGGGAAAAAACTACCAAATAAAATCATTTACTATTATGAGAATAACAATGCCATTTTTACTTCCGATACTTTTTATTTGATAACCGATGGAAGATAAAGGTATAAGAAATTCCAAAATAATAATCATAAATCAGCTGCCGTAAAAGTCATAAATTGAAAAATAGATGCGTTTCTTTCCCTGATATTAAAATTGCTCTCAAGAAACTTGACAATAACCATTAGGCGACTCGTCAATAAAATATGAATTTCATTCTACCGACAGATGAATTAATTGACAACTTTCTTATTGCCTGCTTCAGTTGAGAAATTCATGATAAATTTTGGGGAAAAAAAAAACTCTTTTTGCCATTGCATGCATTGGAAGTAGGGCCAATAATTGGCTGTAAATTGAAGGTACAAAAATCCTTGCAAAAAAATGGATCTGCTCATTAAGAACCAAACAATCGTTCTACTTTAACCATGAGAAAGAAAGTGAGAGCTGTCAGAGGCTATGTAAGTTTCCACATATATTGGAATTTGAATATAACAACATAAGTTAAGACAAAAAGCAATGTCATCCTTTACTAGGCTTAGTGAAAGAAGAGGCTAAGAAGTGCATCAAATCCAAGACTTCCCTGTTATAGAAACATTAAAGACTGATGCACAATGCTTGTACCTGGGTCTGTAAGGTTTTTTTACTGCAAGGTTCATTTACATGTAAGTTGTTACTCAATGACCATTTTTGAAAAAGCTAAATAAATCTATTCTCACTTGAGCAAATATTAATGTATTTAGGTTAACTCTCAACTTGAGTGAACACCAGTTTTTACAAGTCAACAATTAACATAAGCTCTTTAAAGTCTTTAACCGATGATGTGACTTCAGTGTTCACCCCAGGCCATTACAGCGCTGTACTTTGCAGTGCTATGATTTCTTTGCAATCCTGTGCTATCAGAAATTAATTTTAGTTAGAACACACTAGTCACTATGTGCACTGTGCTATAATTTTGGAGGAAGGCAAAATGAGCTGTGCTATGCCAGTAAGACTGTGCTATTCAAATACCATGGGGTGAACCCTGGACTTTGCTAATATGAGCTTTGTGATTACCAGGCTGAAGCAAGCCCGATATTAAAGCTGGAAAACTTCCGAGTGTGAAACCCCATGGCTAAGGAAGGACTGAGAGCCTGTAAACCTGGGCTGATGTTAACCTTATGAATACATGTCCAGCACCTATACCATTCGACCGCCGTGCCCCCACCCACCCCCAATAATATATAATGACTGTAATCTCGTGGTCAATGGCTGTAGTACTATATAGTAATTCGGTAATGGTTTTCACTTCCTAGCATTGAATGACCTCATTAAGGTAAATGTAAAGGTTTCGCAAATTTGTACTAATTGTGGAAATATACATAATGAAGCTATATTTATAAATATTCACTCTGTTTAAAGCACTGGTGTATACAACAAACAGGCGTTCTAAGTTGTAAATAAACTTTGTATCTCCCCCTTCTTTAGCATCAACGGCGCCATCTATTGATCTTTAAGAGAGAGATGATGACCAACGATAATTTCTCATAACATATACAATCACGAACTAGAGTAGTATAATTTATTCATAACGAGAATATGTATGGTCAAGGTGTTAAATATAAATCCTTTGCATGGTGTTTAGGGCAAACAGAGAATCTCCTGTACTTGGCGATCACAATACTGGTATACCAGTATTGTGCACAATACTGGTATAAAATTTTTTTCCAGTATTGTGATTTTTTTTCAAATTTTGTACAGTACTGGTATAGTTGGAGGTAGCGTGTCCAGGCTTTGGGATCCCTGAACGAAGAACTCATTCAGAGTTGAGGCTACTAGCGGCTGGCCGGGTTGCTCTGTTGACGCTCTGGCCTACTACAAGACCCCACGTGGGTCCGAGAGCGTTTCTCCATTATATTTAGGAGTACATTGAACGTCAACGTGTAGAGTGGGTTATGTTAGTATGTCTTTATCTAATTTGTCGAATGAAGGAAAAAAGTCTCAGGAAGAAAGTCACGGATAAAATGAAAAAGTCACAGGAAATAAAGACTTCTTTATTTGGAAATTCGAGTTCAAATAAGAAAGAGGAGGGCTGCAGGGTCAGAGGAAATTCGGACTAAGTTAATGCATATGTGGACTTTTTACGGAAATGATAAAAAATTGTGTTTTACCATTCATTCTATAACATTTTATACAGAAATCAAATAATTCAATATTGTATTTGTATATTGCTGTCTAAAAGTTGAAAGTTTAGTTTTATTTAAAACAATTAATTTAAAACTGAAAATAAATCATTAAATATGAAATATGAAAACAAAACAGTCCTAAAACAAAGTTTTAAGTCCCTAGTACTGTTAGCGACTTCTCGTAATAGTAATTTCCAATTCAGTTTTGTACATTCGTACATGATTTGCATATTTACTTATTACTACTCCACCTTATGCTGCTGATCGGTCAATTCTAGCTTCATACGAGACCAAAGAAGTACCTCTTACATGTCATACGTGTACATGTACGTGTGTTTTAGATGTGTTTTTACTGGTATAGGAGAGTTCTTCGTGATGTCATCACTTATCTGTGATTTGGTTTTGGTTGGCAAAAAATCCATTGAATGGTATGGGGCATTAACTTTTAATCACCACAACTTTTTCATTTTTAAAGATAATTGAAAATTCTTTTGGTTCCCAAATTTGCTAATAAAATTCTTTTTATCCATGGAATTTTAAAATAAATATTCCGTAATTAGACTATATGTGCATAAGATTTTAGTTGAAATTTTATACGAAAATAGAGGTTTACATATAAATATCACTACAAATTTATTTTTCAAGTAAAAAAGTTATAAATTCACATTCGAAATATGAATTATTTTATCTAAATGAAACATTTTACAGAACCAAAATTGGATATAAAATAACAAAGTAATAAAGTTTTGAAAATTGGGATTCTGATCATGAAATGGTCAATTGTTTATTTAGTTGTTTATTTGCCAACCAATTTGACACTTAATGATATGCAAATTAGTAAATATGACATCACTAATGAGATTGGCGAACTCTCCTCATAGAGCGGGAAGTTCAGATTACAAGATGAAATGATCGGTTAGATAAACATTGAAATTTCTGTATTTTAGCTGAGAACGGCTAGTCTCGAATTTTTTTTTTTTTTTTTTTTTTTTTTGATTGAGACGATATAAAAAGATAATACTTAATATCACTGTTTAATTGTGTGTATGTGTTTTATTTTATTTTTGTTTGCTTTTTTGTGGTTTTAGTTTTGACAGGGACTCTATATTACGAAGTGATACAGTGGCTGTATATATTTTACTCCCTGAGCTTGATATGAAAATATGTACATTGGTATATTGGTGGATAACCGTGACGGAGGCGGGACGTTTATCGCGCATTTGTCCACCACTATAGACATTGCAATCGAGTCTCGATCATAGACGTAGCAAATACAAGTTATAGATTCTTGACCTTTTCAAAACAAGCAGGACTGAGTCTTAGATTTAACTGAACATGCCACCACTGGATCGATCTTTCTGAGTTACAAAACTCAGATCCCCAAACTTTGTCAATCGCAGAGGAACAAAAATAAAATTGATTTTTAAAAAAAATGTCCAATTGATTTTTGCATTGTTTTCTAGTCCTATTGAATTTGATACTAGTACATTTACGCGAGTGAAAACATAACATGCAACGTTTTGATGTTTGTTATCAGTATCATCACAGAAGAATAAGCTAATCTAATTAGTTAAACAAGGTCTGTGATATTGTCATTGGGCATTACTGTATCCCGGAGCACTATCGTGATATTGTCATTGGGCATTACTGTATCCCGGAGCACTATCGTGATATTGTCATTGGGCATTACTGTATCCCGGAGCACTATCATAAAGGTTATGTAATATTCAATCCTTCCGTTTTCATTGTTTTTCTATGACAGACAGCCCAAGACAGACAGCTGCAGGTTACCTTGTCTGTCATTGGTAAGATGGCAAATCGCAGTACGCAAAGTAAAAGTAGTCTAGTAAAGTTCAGAGTGTTAATGAAAAAATTAATCAGACTTCTTGTATATTCAAATTAGACAAAAACTTCAGAATTAAGATTATATACCGTAATTTCCAGGGCGATTACTGTTAATCGGCGCCAAGTAATGCGACATGTGTTTTACGCAAATTATTAATTGACCTTTATTGTAATTCCATAGCTATTGGCTGTAAAAGGGAAGAATACATTCGTCATCTGTTCAGATCTGGCCAGGGATTTCTTCGATTCGTGTGAGAAGTCCCAGATCTTAAATAGATACTTGTGAAAGAATCTACCATTCTCCATCGCTAAGGTCTTACGAATTTTAAGAATGTCATTCTTAATTTCGTATATTGATGCAACTAATTACCATATCCATTCTTAAACCGTATTTGGGCATAAATGATAAATCATATCTTAGGTTTAGCTGCTTGCAATAATTTCTCAGGCGGCGGACCATTGTACGGCTTAGTTGAGAAATTCCTCTTACGAGTCGCTCTTGCGATTAGCAGCATCATCTTTATCGTAAGCAAGAGAACTATACAAATAGTCTTGTACTGTATACATCCCATCCATGTTTATCGGCTGCTACTGAAACTTTGCTACGTTTCCTAAAAACTTCTCACATTAAATAATTTGAATGGCCAAATTAAATGTCTTCTTCAAGTCTGTCTACGTCCTGTAATAAAGTGAAAAAGGCTATTATTTCGTGGTTGAAAACAAACTCAGCAGCTTCTACAACCTTTGTCCGCTACTTGGCTTTGAAGTACTTGAAATGATCAACAACCAGTCCACTAACTTTAGAACAATTTTCGCTTGTTCATAAACCGCTTTGCTATTCATGAAGTGTAAACTGCCCCTTAGTTGGTTATATCACATTTTTGTCAAAAAATTAAAGCAATTCTGAAATGGTGAAGTAGTTTTCCTTACCTTGTGAAAAAATGTTTGTGTTGATTAAAAAAAATACCTTTCTACACGTGTTTAAATGGCTAGGTCCTTAGTCGATAAAATGTATGATTATAGTTTGACTATCTAGAGGCGGAAGCATTTGGATGGCAAAATAAATCAATATGGAAAATATCATATTTTTAGTTTACTATAAAAATCCTCGATTCATTGCACCATTAAACCAGGGTAAAATCCAGGAAGAGGGTGTCAAGAAAAGATTCGGGTACTATTTGCTCATTTTACCCAACTTTTGTAAGAAATTAACAAACTTCCCCAAAAATTAAAAAGGGGACCGGGGAGGAGGCTTCGAACCCCCGGGCTCCCAGATTGGCCATTCATACCATTTAAGAAGGAAAATCCATGATTTTTGTAATGTATATTGGGTTTGTTCCTACTGCAACTATTGGCAGAAAGTTTAGAGACAAAAACTCAATATAATGTAGCAGATGCCTTGTATTTTGATATACAGTTAAGAATGATTCGTTTACAATGTGGAAATCTAAGTAATCGCACGTCTGTTATTGATCGAGTTATGAAAATTTCGAGATGATAGTCAAGATACCCATGGACATCATATTTCAAGTACTGGTAACTCCAAAATAAGTATAAATGATCAGATATATCGGTGCCCCCCCCCGGTCTTTATATTTGATAAATGAAAAACCTATAAACTTTACATTTGACTTAAAAATTACATCGGGAAAGAATTTAGTTATTATTTTACGACATGAATAACAATGAACAAGTTCTTGCTATGTTTAAAAACTAGCAAGGTAAATGGTCCGAACTCTTTTTTACTATGATTTGCGTAGTTGAAGACGAATTATAGGTGCAACTTATTGTTTTGTAAGTCATTTTGGTTCTGAAGGTATGTTGTCTATACATTATTTTGCAGGATGGACATGATTTTTTTTATGTTTCAGTTGTGATGGAAAGACTAGTGACTTCTAAATTATAGTTAAACATTACATGTCTGAACACAATGATAGTAAAATAAAATACAGAAAGTTAGCTTTAAATGATAAAAATGGGAAAATTCAGTACCAAAACAATTAAGGGAAATTTTGCAGGTCTAGATGGCACAGAAAATTCAAGTTCATTGAGTGTTTAAATTTATGGTTCGTATACACTGTAATTGCCCAAACTAAATACTTTTAATATAGTACTCTGATAGAGAAAAAGGGTGTGTATCAAAAATGCTAAAAATTCTTTTTTTTTCATAAAAAAAGGTTTAGGTAGAAAAAAGAAAAGGGGAGATATAGTGAATATATTATTAAATGCCATTCAACATTATGTATGAGGAAGTATGTAAGTATTAACATTTTCAGTTTAAAGTCACAAAATTCAAGATGTTGTAATGAGCAACTAAATGGATATCTTAACATTTATACAGGTTTCATGTCATATATTCTTAAATTATCTTGTATTATCTATAAACAGTAGTAGAGTCTAAATCGTGTAAGTTGGCAGGTATGGTGTTATACATTAAGGATGCCCTTCCGAGGGAAAATCAAAGTACTCATATACTGAATCAATTTATATCGATTATTTGAATTTTTACGCCTAAAATAATCGTCAAATATGGGATATATGGCAAGTACGGGGATCAAATTCAAACGTGACACAAGTCTATTGTTATAAATGGTTAATATTGATTTCTTTGTTTTAATTTCACCTTTCTGATTACGAAGGACATTTAAAAACCACACACACATCAAATTTCATCATGCACCATAGCAATGCGACAGTTTGCGTAATATTCAAGTTCGATATCGGTTTCCATGGAACACCTAGATGAATAAACACAAAACTCTCCGACATAGTGCTACAAACTACAAACTACTAGTTGGTCATTCCCAGTTTTTAAATTTTCAGGTCGATATTCAATTTATCTGCCCCTCACATTTGATTTTCAGCTCAGATATTATTCATGGGTTAGGTATGTACTTTCGGTATTTTTACAATTCAGGTTATTCTAGACTTATTGTAAATGGTTGTATATATAGTTCTGTTTGTTGATGTCCTTTTGATACTTGGTTTTCGTCATGTTACAATAAATGACCTTTTTCAATTCATATATTAGGTTGTGTCTTTTTTATGAAAAGTTAATCAGGGAGGGAAAGTGACAAAAATTCAGTTTATCGACCTCCAGGTCGAAACTGTCTGTTAAATCATTCAAAATTAAGCCACAATCATTGAAATAAATCATATCCTTAAATACATGTCCTGTAAACTAGCTACGTTTCTCAGTTGATAAGCTTTATAGCTCAAGTGCTACAAGTTATTCTATAGACGCCTATGTGTCATGTAAAAGCGCTGGGCATCTAGTTCCAGAGACACATACATTAAAATTAACGATAAGGTCCTACAATATATTTTCACCAATCGTGTCTGGCGCAGGAAATATTTGCCATGCACTTTTAAGGTCCTGGAGCACCTACAGCTCTATTATAATTAACACACACGTGGCTAAAATAGCCAGGTAGAATGATTATTGCAAAAACCAATAACACCAGACCAAAAATAAAAAAACACAATTCCCAAGAAATGCACAATCGAAATTTCTATGACATTGCTATGCAAAGTTTTATTTTTACTTGTCAATTAAGGGCTTATGATGTCACGAGGCGGTAATCGTAATAAAAATACGCCATGATGGTTTCGGGGGTTATGCTACCTTTTTGTAAAAAAATGTACAAAAGGTAAGTGGCAAATAATAGCCTGAAACCCCTTTCTTTATACAAGTTTCTTCATCGTAACCACTGCCCATTTTGTCCGCCAGGGCCTGCATGAAATACCTGAAGACAGCTTTCCAATTGGTACTCAGCTCAGCATTCCTCTTTATATTTCAATATATGAATGATAACTATTTATAATCTCGCAGGGTTTTCATTTCTAGCTGAGCATAATATGTATTTATGCTTCTGAAAATAAATATGCAACTTGAATATATCGACAATGAACGACTGGTTTATTCTGGTAAATGCATAGAAATAAACAGGTACTGATAATTAAGAGGGTAGAGGTCAACTATTTTTAATTGAATCGTAGTTTATACAAACCAAAGTACTCATTATATTTAGTTCGCAGATAAAGTTGTTTATTGGGTTTGTTTATTGGCGTAAATAACATAGAATTAAATTTTGTATATTGGAAGTACCTATAAAGTGGACCTGACTACCTGTATTTGAACTTTTGTGGGGTATGCCAATGAGACTATTTACCTGCGGTAGTGTACGATAACTGCAGATGCTATCAGGCTTTACAAACCTAAATGCTCTGGCGACTGCTATATCAATTCTGATCTTCGATCTAAATTGATAAAAACATCGTAATTCCGGAAATTCGGAATAAGCACACCGAGATTGACTAAAAACTAAGACTTTTTAGTCAGGAAAACGTTTTGTAACGAAAATGGCAGCCTCCATGTAAAAATTGTTTTTGTACGAGTTCAATCAGTTTTAGGGGTAATTTTCATATTTTCCTGTTGATATTTAAAAAAAGACAGTTGTGAAAAGTGGTTATTAGTTTTGCAGTCCGGGTTTAACATAATACCACTATGTGAATGAGACCACATGCCTCAAACTGACATCCACCGACGTACAATCACACTCACAGCGGCTTGGTGAAATGTATTTTAAGTGACATATATGTTCGCTAGGCAACATTTCCCGAGTTTCCCATTTCCCAGCGAGCATATATGTTACTAAAAATACATATCAGCAAGCTGCTATGGTATAATGTACTTTGTCATAGGAAATGCACAGAGAACTATTGGCATACCTGTGTGGCAGGATGGCCTACCTGCGTGGTAGTAGGTAGTGAGATTTAAATAGCCAGTTAATTGACTTGGCTAAAGGATTAATTCTTAACCAAGTCGGTTTGTTGCTGGCTTATCACCGAGCAGTCTAGGGTTCGATCCTCGGTGGCGGAGTATAATTTTGTGAGTCAAATCATGCTCTCCCATTACTCCTGTTAACAGTTATTGACACCATCTTCTGTACTTGGCAATCGCAATACTGGTATACCAGTATTGTTCACAATACTGGTATAAGAATATTCCAGTACTGGGATTTTTTTTTCAAAATTTTGTACAATACTGGTATACCAGTATTGTACCTATTGGTATTGTAATTGTGTCTTTAATTGATATGTAAACACAAACTGTGAATTTGTCAGTGCTTTTTGTAGATATTCCTGAGTTTGTTGCATATTTTTACCAGTTGCTTAAAGAAGGGTAGCTGCATCTTTTTTTCCACCGTTGGTTAACTGCAGTAGGTTCTTTGCAAAAGATGATTTTTGTGTAGAAGATCTGTGTAAAAGCTTGCCATGAATGATGGACATGGCAGATTCGATGGCCATTTATGGTCAAGTTACTCATCATGGCTTGTATTTTTCTGTCACACTTTTCTTTGAACATAACATCAAAGACATCATGAAGAACTTTTGAAGAAAAAATATTGAAGATCAAAGACATCAAATATGTTTAATTACATTACTGACAACTTAAATATCATGATTATATAAGATTATTATAAAAGAACTTTGTAATTAAATGAACTAAAATACATATAGTTAATTATAAATGATTAAAACAGAAAGTAAAATAAATGACTGTTTATTGCAATGATCATTTAATCGTTGCATCAAAATTTTAACAATAACAAAATAATAACTTTATTTTGCAGAAATACCCATATAAAAGCTATCATTACAATTTAAAAAGAAATGCAATTTCTTTGCATATTTGACATGCATGGTAGATGTTCTTCTCGAGAAATATTTTTATATCTTAAAATCTCTAATGGAAGTGTTAACATTTTTATTCATAATATTTCATTTTTGCCGGTATTATATATTATTTTATATTATTATAGCAGTATTATATATCAAATATTTTTTTTTGGAAAAAATCACAATACTGATACAATAGAATTCTAGTCCTAATGGCACTTGGTCAAAATAGCACCTAGTTAAAATGCATTTGGTCAAAATGGCACCTGTATATAGTTAAAATGGCATCATAAATGTATGTTTTAATCATTTAATAATATAAAAATAAATCCTCTGATATATTTAGTATTCTTCATGGTATTTTTTGGAGTTTTTTTATACTTTGGATAGATATAACATTAAAGTCTTTTTGCAGGACATATCATGCATTAATTGTGACAAAAAATGTTTATAGGCTAAAAACCACTAATTCCACTTTCCATAGGCTTCTATGCTAATTTCACAATATTCAATGGCTTCTCTGGACTTTACCTTAACTTTAACCTGCAGAGGACTATATATCAGCATGATTCTACATATGTCAGCTCACAATCCTCAGAATGGCATGTGGGGTTAGCAGACTTGCAGTGCAGTACTGGTCACCGGAAGTGAAGGGTCTATAAATAGCATGGGAAATCCCAGTGTTTTCACAAGATAGGGGTATATTTAAAAATCATTATGGAGATTAGGCTTCACATCACAAGAAGCAAAATGCACCCATAAAATGTACAGAAATGTTTTTCCTTTCAGAAACTGTTTAAATTTTTTAAATAAGATGAGAACTTTTTTCACAGCACTATGAGGAACAGGGGTAATTTTTGCGTAGGACTATTTTTGCGTACGTTCCGAATGCTCATTGGTTGAATTGGTGGTCTGTAACCTAAAGAGTCACTTTTTGTCTTAGAAAAAATAAATAACTATACAGGTATCTTCCTACACACATACTGAATGCATTTGCAAAGTTTCAGTGAGATGTGACAAGCACTTTTTTAAATATTTGATTTTTAAATATAGGGTAACCAAGTTGTGCGAGCAAAAAAGTGACAATATTCTACCATACTTAAATGCATTAAATATTTGCAAAGAACTTTTTCTGACTTTTCAAATAAAAAATATCAATCACAACTTGTTTTTTAACAATATTAATGAAGAAATAGTTTTAAAAGTAATCATTTTCTGAGAAATTGGTCTATTTTTAAAAATTTATTTCTGACATGCCTCCCCCTTTTTCTTGATCACATGTAAAAAATCCTAAATCTTTAAATTTTCACAAAAGGTGATATATTTGGCTTTAAATTTGTAAATACAGTGTTTTCACATTAAAACATGACCAGTAAAGGGCACCTAAAGCAAAAAAAAGTACTCAATAATGGATTTTCCATGTTGCCATAGGGGAATGCTGATATGGCCTTAACCGCAGTAATGAAAGTGAGTTTTTCCTCATTTCTAACCTAATTTTTGCTCAAATCTACACAAAACTTGATTTCAAGTGCTTATTACCACCATATTTAGGTAAATATAGCCCTCAAAGTTTAATATTTGATATTTTTACTAAATTTTCTACACTTTTTACAAGATAGGACATAAAAATCAGCCAAAAAGACCAATTTTCCATAATTTGGACCTATAACTTAAAAAAATGCATATTTTGAAGGATTTTTGTAGTGTATTCCTCTCATGGCAAAGTTAACAAGATCTTCAAGTAGTTTAAAGCTATTTCAAGAAACTTTTCATTTTGCCATGGCTTCAGCTTAAGGCTAAAAACCACTAATTCCACTTTCCATAGGCTTCTATGCTAATTTCACAATATTCAATGGCTTCTCTGGACTTTACCTTAACTTTAACCTGCAGAGGACTATATATCAGCATGATTCTACATATGTCAGCTCACAATCCTCAGAATGGCATGTGGGGTTAGCAGACTTGCAGTGCAGTACTGGTCACCGGAAGTGAAGGGTCTATAAATAGCATGGGAAATCCCAGTGTTTTCACAAGATAGGGGTATATTTAAAAATCATTATGGAGATTAGGCTTCACATCACAAGAAGCAAAATGCACCCATAAAATGTACAGAAATGTTTTTCCTTTCAGAAACTGTTTAAATTTTTTAAATAAGATGAGAACTTTTTTCACAGCACTATGAGGAACAGGGGTAATTTTTGCGTAGGACTATTTTTGCGTACGTTCCGAATGCTCATTGGTTGAATTGGTGGTCTGTAACCTATAATTTCACCTGAATAAATTTCATTTTGTCCTTTCATTTACAATATTTTGTTCACAAATTTTATTATTGTCATTGAATTATTTAGAAAAAATTGGGAAAATATACAATGTATAATGCAATGAAAATACTTTGTGAAACTGAATGAAATTCAAAAAAAAAAAAAAAATGAGGTGTGAAATTTATCACAAATAGAAACTAGATTAAAATACATAAGTTAAAGTCACATTTATTACTTTGTAAATAATCTAATAAAACTTGTAAATTTTACAAAAGTAATGTGGATACCAGGACATATCAAGATGGTAATTAAAGTAGGTAAATAATCTAATTAAATAATTATAATAATACCTGTATCATCTATTAAATAAACAAAGCCATAAACCATAATCCAATTCCCAAACTAATTTACTTGATGAATTTGCAATCAAAACTTTAATAATATTTGCTTTTCTTAATGAAATTACATCTTAAAAATAAATAATAGATAAAATATGATTGTTGGGGTTTAACGCCCAAGCAGCAATATTTCAGCTTTATTCAGGCGATGAACATGAGATGGATGATAAAATGAACATGAAATGATGATATGAAAAAAGAGATGGGACACAAGGGTAATATGGTTGACAAATTATGATTGCCACTAGAAAAAAGGAGATGGGTAGGGTCGAGCAATTTAGCCTCCTGTGGCGGAGCGCAAAGGTTCCTACTCCTATCGAATACCAAAGCAGGGTTCTTTAACGTGCGAGGAACGTGGCATTTTTCCCAACACGGTGCACCACTATGGTTTGCGGTCAGGTTTTCCGAAAATGATAGCCTGACAACCCCAGCATGTAACACACCAGGGGTACTCCATTCCACCACCTGGGGCACACAACCCAGTATCTCTGTGGGCAGAGTGCCTAGCCCCCGGCTAGGTTTCTGAGCACTATTTAGTCGCCTTTTACGACAAGCTTAGCGCTGCTGCAGGCCTATTCTTTTGACACCCGAACCTGCACAGGGCAATAAATAAAATTATAATAAAAATATTTTATTGGTAATAGTTATGACTATATATGTGTGTGTGTTCGTGTGTGAATCCACATTGGTATGTTTAATGAAAAAAACGTTTATTCTGTCATTGGTTGGGTCTATATGGCATTTATAATTATTAAAAAACCACAATAAAAACCAAGTGCCATTTTTAGCTCACCTGGCCAAAGGCAATGTGAGCTATTGCCATCACTTGGCATCTATCGTTGTCTGTCGTCGTTAACAATTGTACAAAACTCTTCTCCTTTGAAACTACTGGACTCATTAGAACCAAACTTGGTATAAATGTTCCTTGGAGTATCCTGCATAGAACTAATTGGGGATTTTTGATTCGTCGAAAAACATGGCTGCCGTTACTTAAAATAGAACATAGGAGTCAGACATTAGAATTTTTAATATATCTCCAAAACCATTAGGTTTAGCTAAATTTTGACATGGAGGTATAAGTGTTCAGCATGATGAGATCTATCTCTGATCAAGTTTTGGTTTTAATCGGTTAAGCCATGTTGGAGTTATTGCCCTTTTTCAATGAATTTTGCTATTTTTAATGTTATTTCTTTTTAAAATCTTCTCCTCCGACACTACTTGACCAATTGAAACCAAACTTGTGATATCCTGCATAGAACTGGTGTGAGGATTTTTGATCCATCAAAAAACATGGCCGCCATTACTAAAAATAGAAGATAGGGGTTAGACAGTAGTTTTTTACATATATCTCAAAACTGTTAGGTTTAGCCAAACTCTTTCAATTGCTGAAATGATCCTTATTACAAGGCATTCAAAAGTCTTCAGGGATCAAAGTTGTCAGGCAACTCCTTGTAAGAGTTAATGCCCTTGAAAGATGAAATTTTTTTATTTTTTTTATTTTTCAGCCAATATCTTGAAACCTATAATAGATAGAAAGAAACTTTCATTTGCTGAAATGATCCTTATGATAAGTCCTACCAAAGTCTTCTTGAGTCAAAATTATTGGACATCTCCTTGTTAGATTTATTTCCCTTGAAAGACAAACTTTAACCAGGTGAGCAATTCAAGCTCCTGGGAGCTTCTTGTATAGAAAATAAGTGCCATTTTAACTAGCACCCGTACAATACTGGAATATTATTTATACCAGTATTGTGCACAATACTGGTATACCAGTATTGCAGTTGCCAAGTTCAGGAGATTCGGAAATTAATGTTAAATTGAATTTGTTTTGTGAAAATTCAATTTTTTCACAGAAAATATAGTACACCCAATTGTGATCCCTTTTGGTTTCAGTGTCCAGAGCTGTTTTCTGATTTGCTCCTTTGTCAGTGGGCAGCCAAATCAGAAAGCAGCTCTGGACACTGATACCCAAAAGGGATTAAGTGGATTCCTGTTAATCACATAGCCTATTTGTCAGAAAAAGTATGCAATTAACAGAAATCATAAATTTAAGGAAAGTTATATTGTATCAAATATTTTCAATGTTTACAATGTAAGTGGGACATATTCTTTTATCATTTCAAATTAGATTCTTGCCATAGTGTCTAATCAAAAGAAAGAGAAAATATTGTAAAAACTAAATCCTTTATAAAAACTAAGGTATTTCACTAACAATTTATTGTTGTTTGAACAAAAAATCATAACCTCCCACAAATCTTATATTTTTACATGGGGGATTCTTAATTTTTCATTATTTTTGAGGGAGCCTTCCTTAATATGTATTACAAGGGTTAACGAGTATGCTTTGGAGGACTTTTATTTCTGCAAAGTGCACTTATTATTACATGTTGAAGGCAGTAATCAAGTAATCAAAATATTAAGCCTCAGATAAAAATTCTGAACAACAATTGATGGACAATATTTGTTTCTATACATGTACTGTACATGTATGATACAGTACATGTAGCCAGGATATTCTATTAAATGTTGAGAAAATTATTTTGAGTGTAAATGCTGACCTACTCAAGGAATGGATGAATGACAAGGGTCGAAGGTCATCATTATTGTTTTGTTTAACCTGGTTCAGGTGCAAAGTTTAGTTCTTTGTCATGAGTGCATTTCATTATCATTTGAGTTTAGTGAGGAATATTAAGGTGGTAGACCTAGGGTAAGGGACATAACTCATGAAATCAGTGATATGTTTGTATTATATTCAATTTCACCATAGCGTCTTAAGCTTTCATTTGAAGCAGAATAAAATGAATCCAAATGAATTAGATGCTTACATATGATTGATGTAAAATAATAAATACAAATGTTCCAATGATTTTTAAGAGTTGTGTCCCTTACTTTAGGTCTACCTCCTTAAAGTACACTGTGTATGAATCTTGTTTTGAATGGAGCTTTAGGGTGCACAGTAAATCTTAGTGGTGAACTTATAAAAAAGAATAATTTACCACATATGGAATGTTGAGCTGATTTGAATATGTTAGTTAAAACACCACTTGCATTTACTTTGATGACATATGATCCAGGCCCCTGTTCTTCGATACAAAAAAATTTTCCAAAATTGTGATTTCACCGGAAATAGGTTGCATAGAAAACTGGTTAAACCTCTATACATTGTACATTTGTTATGTTTGCTTTAAATGTAAGTTTTTGTGAGAATCAGGCAAAATGGAAAAAATCAAAAACATGCATTTGAAAAACCCACCAATCTGACAGTGTACAATGTAATTTCATTCATGGATTCTATCTCTATTTGAAAAGACTATCATTTGATCTTCACATCACAGGATTTACTCAGGAATTTGTCAATAGACTGTTAGAAAAAAATGAAGATTTTGACAATTATCTTCCCTTGAAATATTTATTTATAGTGCATTTTAAAGAATTTCACTTTCAAAATAGTGTTTTTTTTATACTGTACCATGTTTCACCCACTGCCTGATTATTACAGAGACTGACACTTAATAAACAAATTTATGTACGTTTCTATACTTTTTGTATGCTGTAGAATAAAGTAACAAAATGTCTCTTGCTGATGAGTTATTGGCTGATTATGAGGAGGCAGGTGGGGAAGTGGTCGAGGAGGAAGCAGATATTGATATGTCTGAAGTAGCAGATGTTGCTGAAGTAGAAGCAGAGGTAGATTACTCATCAAAAGATTCCGTCAGAACTGTAGCCAAGCTTAGAGATAGTCATAAAGTATGTATATGTAATAGACTTTCACATTTGCCTTTTCCATCAAATCTGGTTGAAACTGGTTTACAGTTTTGTACTGTGCAAAGAAAGGATATCGGATTTGAACCCTGCAAAAACAATAATAGTTATGTGGAAATATGTCTCTGAACATAAAAAATCTGAATTCTTATATAATATACGTATCATTTAAAATTTCTTTATGGTAATCAAATCAAGTTTCAGTTCCCTTGGTTCCCTTTCTTACATGTACTCCTGTTACCCCAGTTGACCATGATATAATTGAAGAACTTTTCTGGAACAGAATGAATGTGAAAATCCTCTAATGTATAATCTCAGTTGTAAGAATAAAATTCCATCATATCTGAAAGGACAATGCTTCATGTGGTGAGAAATTTTCATGTTTACTTTTTTGGCTCATTGAAAATTTGAAAATATGAACATTTTATAGTGCACACAATACAATTACAAACTAGATGAATCATTGCTTCCCTTCATTTTAATTGACAAAACACAGCTCAGAAAACTTTCACAACACTGGCTGTACATTCTATTTTATGCATGGCAGGTTTCAAACTAACTTTTTACACTATATAGCCCACAGAACTATTTAAGTTGCACTCCAGCTAAGAATCATGCAAAATGTGATACATGGTTGGAAAGCCGACATATTTTTATTTTTGATATTTTGTTTAAAATGTTTTAGTAAACAGAAATTAACATTTGGTTTTTCATATAACCCGTGCTCATAGGAGATAAATATTGTATAGAATGCACTGTAGAATTCGAAATTAAGGGAGATAACTCTGTAAATGACACTCAAATACAATAGAATCTATTGGATTTTCAATCTTGAATATCTTGAATAATTACACATTTCATAATATAGACCCATAAAACAACTTAATTACAAAAATAAAAATATGTAGCCTTTTTTGGGGTGTATCACATTTTTCAGATTTTGCATGATTCTAACAAAGACAGCTACTTAATAGATTAATTAGGTAGTCCTCAAAATAAATTTTGTGGTCTTGTCCTTAGGACTAATAAAATTTTAAGAATAAATTTAATTAGCCCAAAGACTACCAGTTATAATTTCAAGGTAGTCCTCTCTCAAATTAGGTTACTGGTAGGCACAGGACTACCATACGACTGTTAAAGTTGAACCCTTCGTTGTATTTTAACCAAGATGGGTTCTTGATAGTACATTGTTCAGTATTATTGGCCTGTAATACACAGCGTATATGGTATAACAGTGAAAAGAAAACTGATCCATAATCATTTTAACATATATGTTTGTATTTACAGTTGAAAGACATTATGCAACAAATTCAGGTTTATGCTCATCAGCCAAGGCGTAACAAAGGTAATTGTCACAGGTTAAAAATAGTGAAAAAACTACATCTCATGAGGCCAAGAAAAAAAAATTTTTGAGGTAACATTGGATGAAAAATTAAGGTTGGTAGTTGAAGTCATTTTATTTTTAAAAAAACTATTTAATATAAATAGTGTACATGTTCTAACTATAAAATGATGATTTAGCAGCACACCAATAAAGTGTTGGCTGTAAAAAGGGGTATATATGGTAACATTAAACAGACGTTTCTTTTTTCCTCTTTGCCACAATTATCTCCTATTGGATGGGTTGGTCTTAGATTTGGTGTGCATGCTTTATATAGATTGAAAGCAATTTTAGCTGTAGGCTGATATCAATTTCCTGTTACATTGGACTTCCCAAATCTTTACTTTATGAAACGATAGACGAAGATCTCAGCTTCCACTGAGAGAATTGATTTCAAATGTGGTTTGTATGGTGCATAGTTTGTAAGACTAAGTAACTTTGGTTGCTGTCCAATATTTACATGCATCTTCATGTTGGATATGGGTACTCAGTTAGTGGAATATATTTAAGATAGATCATTTCTAATATTCCTTAAATGAACATACTTAAGAATTTTAATGTAAAAAACATAGGTAACCAAACTTGATTTTGAGGTAACTGGGCCTTGACAAAGTCAATTTTATATGGTTTTTGTGGGGAATTTTGCTATTTCACAAGCTATAAAAAAAATGGTTGATAGAATTTCTTATAAATTTATATAAGGAAAACTTAACTGACATTCTTTCATATTTAAAAAAAAGAAAATTGAAAGTCACTGGACTTTTGTATTTGTAATAATAAAAAACAAAAATTCCCTTGACTTTTCTTGCCAAGTATCTCCCCGTAAAAGAAGCTTTATACAATTATTTTTTTTTGTAAATTCACCATACATTTTTTTTTATGTTAAAAAGTCTTTTAAAATGTAAGATGACTGAAAATAATTCTCAGTGTAATAGGTACAATGTATGATCTACCTTGAAGGTAATCACGACCAATCATGACAATGACTTCATAGCTATTTGTCATGTGACCGATTTAAAATGTATCCTTGAAACCCACTTGTATTCAGGTCTCATTTTTATTGCAGTCACAATTAAAATATAGTGTGCATTTGCACATTGCAACTGTTTTATTTGAGCCATCCCAGTCAAGGTTTTAAATTTGCCAAATGTTTTTTTTTCCATTTAAAATCATTTTTTTTCTTGCTTACCAGTGAAATATTTTTTGAATAATTATTTGTTGCAGTATATCCTGCACTGAGTCTGACTTGACATATACTTTGGGTCAAACCAGTACAAATGTTGGCACTGCTTTGCATTCAAGCTTCTACATGTGGGCAAGCCTTTCTCCCACACATACTTATGCCCACCAAGAGCATGTGGAAAAGCAAAATACACCTAAGCTGTAGTGTAAAAATGTATATTGATCCTATGTCAAGTCAGTGCACTGTTAGCAGATTGGGTTCATTAGAAAATAGATGTGCTTAATTTTATAGAGAATTTTAAAAAACTAAATAAATATGACGAAACTTTATGTGTTTCTCTTAACAGTGGCAGGACCAGTTGAAGCAGACCCAGAGTACCAGCTGATTGTCGAGGCTAACAATTTAACAGTAGAAATAGATAATGAAATAAGTATGTAATATGTTTTAGTTAATATTATACCCCTGATCAACTTTGGTGTTGTATTGGAATCACCTTGCCCATCTTGACTCCCAAAAGATGGATTGATTTCATATTTGGCACTGGGTACATGGCTTTATGGAGATGGGACATCTGTATGTTGTAAGCAATTTTGACGGTTACTTATTGTCAACTTCCTGTGGTAATGCCATATTTTTGACTATGTGAAATGGAATTTTGTAGCCTGCAGAAATATTGATCAAAGTGTTTGTACAATTTGCCTTTTATAGATATTCATAGGTTATACATGTATTTAGTTAAAATGCACTATGAAAAAATAGTGGGTAAATATTCCCGTAGTTTTTCCTGTATAAGCAGTGAAAATATCTAAGTCACAGATGCTTCAATATAAATTTGATTATTTTTTCAGTTATTTTCTATATGTATTGAATGTACGTGTATTTTGGGCTTAAAAGACCAAATTGAGAAAAATGATGTGCCACCTATGGTCTGATTCTTACAGAGAATGATGTGCCACCCATGGTCTGATTCTTACAGAGAATGATGTGCCACCCATGGTCTGATTCTTACGGAGAATGATGTGCCACCCATCGTCTGATTCTTACAGAGAATGGTACTTGATACAATTCAAGGTGTTTGTCATCTTCTTGCTTGTTAATGGCTTGTTAATTATTTTGTAAAACAAAAATGAACAGGACACTTGGACAGTAAAATGATATTGTGTTTTCATTTTTCAGGTGTTATCCATAAGTTTGTGAGAGACCATTACTCAAAGAGATTCCCAGAATTAGAATCACTTGTGCCTATGCCTATGGAATATGTTAAAACAGTTAAAGTAAGTACATGGAAGATGTTCAATTATCGTATAGCAGGTAATTTTCGCAGGGTGCTTATTTTGGCATAATTTAGCACTCCGTCTAAAAATGCCAAAATAAATTCTGTGTAATATTACTCTTTGAATAACATGCCAGCTATTACTATATGTTATGAAAAAACGAAAGTCCGAGCGGTATGCTCTCTTCATAAACATGTATATAAAAGAAATTCTTTAGAAAACTATGAAAGTAAAGTATAGTGAATGTTTCAAGGCTAGGGTCTTTGGTACATACAAAGTCTGAATAGTTACCAGCACAGACCGATGCTTTGAATCACTGTAGCTCTATATTCCACAAACAACTTCAGTACAGCTCAATATTATGCTCCATACTCCTAGACCTCACATTCAAAATCTGTTACTAACGACAACTCTCAAAAACATCATAGATTCTCAAAATGTGGGAAACCTTGTAACGGCATTTGGAATCAAAATTCACAACACTTTATATTAACAAGAGGCTCCCTTGAGCCTGAATTACTCACCTGGTTAAATTTTTGCCTTTTAAGTACAATAACTCTGACAAGGAGTGTCCAACAATTTTGACTCCATTTGATTCATTTGAGACTTTTGTAAGCCTTATAATAAGGATCATTTTAGCAATTGAAAGATATTGGCTAAACCTAACGGATATGGAGATATATGCAAAAATCTGCTGTCTGACCCCATTGTTCTATTTTTTAAAACAGTGGCCATGTTTTTTAACCGATCAAAAATCCATGTGATTATTTTGTTAAGGATACCCTATAAAACAAAAATGCCAATTTTCATTGAATTTTGTATAGTAATTTCTAAGGAGAAGATTTCTTAAAGTAATAACATCAAAAACAGCAAAAAACATCCTAAAAGGGCAATAACGCCAAATGGGTCAACAGATTTTCCCCAAAAGTTGACCACAGATAGATCTCATCATGCTGAATACTTTTATTCATGTCAAAATTTGGTTAAACCTTACCGTTTTGAAGATATATGCAAAAATATGCTGTCTGAGGTCAATGTTCTCTTTTTAGTAACGAAGGCCATGTTTTTTAACAGATCTAAAATCCAAATGATCATTTTGTTAAGGATACACTATTAAACAACAATACCAACTTTCATTGAATTCTGTACAGCAGTTTCTTAGATTTTTGAAAGTAATAACATCAAAAAACAGCAAAAAACATCCAAAGGGGAAATAACTCCAATATGGGTCAACAGATTTTCACCAAAATTTGACCACAGATAGATCTCATCATGTTGAATACTTTTACCCCATGTCAGAATTTGGTTAAACTTAACCATTTTGGAGACATATGTTGGAGCAGAGTGATTGCGCAGTGGAAGCGATTTTACCAATTGTTTGTTCAATTATGTAATTGAGAAGCTAGACAACGAGCACTATAACTTTTGTCTACGACCATGATTTCGATTAAAAACGATCTTTCTAATCCTACGTTTATTTACATAATATATACATTCACATATTTGAATACAATGTTTACCGATCGAACTCTGATTTCTAACTGACCATAATTATGTGCCGAATCTGAACAAATAAACCCAATTAACCTAAATGTAACGGAAAACTTCCCAAATTACCAATTTGAACTTTTACTTTCTCATTGTCTGTCTGATACAGATCATTAAATATGTTAAACAGCTGACCGCTATCAAAATAATTAATTAGTTCCATGTACTGGATGACCAGACAAACAACGACTATCTTATCTTAACTAGATCAAGGTTACAATTCGATTTCTATGTAAAATTATCAATGAAAATTAAAAGTGAAAAGAAATAAAACTAATTAAAAAAAACGTTATCTAAAAACATGAAAATTGACGTCAAAAAATATAATTGTCTTCTAAACATATGTATATAGATATTTATGGAAAAATCTACTAATGGACCCCAATGTTCTATTTTTAGTAACAACAGCCATGTTTTTTAACAGATCAATAATCTAAACAGTTATTTTGTGCAAGATTTTCTAAGGGACAATCTTCTTAACTTTCATAAAAATCCATTCAGTAGCTGCAGAGGAGAAGATGTCTGAAGAAATTGTTTACAATGACAACAACGGACGCCAATTGATGGCAATAACTCACATGGCCTACGGCCAGGTGAGCTAAAAAGTTCATTAAAATTTTTAAGCTCAGGCTTGTCAAAAATTTATATGGCAAAGACTAATTTTGTCAAATATGCAGAATTATTTTTTACATTGTATAATGACCCACAAACATCAAAGTATTCAAGTTGCTGTGTCTTTTTTCCTCTATCCAGAAAAGTTGATACCCACAAGAATGAATGAAACCCCAGAAGTCAAGACAATTCTATAGAGAAAATCATCCATTCAGAGTCTTTAGAATTAATTTACAAAGTTATTTAGATTCTAATACTGATCGAGTCAGAAGGATCTTCCAAGTGAAAGAACATTTAAAACTCCGGATGTCTAAGATTTCATAGTCTTGCATTTTATTGTGGTGTTTGATCAGGGTAGGAAACTCACTAAAATTCTAGCCAGTCCTGAACACAACTTTTCAATATATTTACTATATGGCTGTATAATTTTTTGCTATAATTAGCCAGCCCTGCCAAAAAATAGCCTGATGGGCAGGCTACTAATTCTATCTCTGGTTTGATTCTTTTTTACACTTTAAATGGAAATGAATTTTTGTGATAAGTACTCTAAACAAAGGTAACAACAAAATTACAGAACACTAATTCCATCCAAGTCAAAAATAAGTCTGGCAAAATAGATATTACAGCACCAGAGCAGCTGGTACTGCAATGGTCCTGACTTGGTATAGGCACTTCAAATGAAATGATGGATTAAATCTTGGTTTTACAGTGCTAAACCTCCCCTTTTATTTCAGTGTAAATGTACCAATGGTGATTGAAGACAAATCACAGTAACCAGTTCTGACGTTAGGAATTTTGTGAAATTTTATTGGAATGGTCTCAAGTATAAAGGCATTGAAATAAACTTCTAAAAAATATAGGTCGCCATGCTTTTAACAAAGATATATCAGTTCGAAAATTTGTAAAATGATTGGTTAGATAAGACAATCTCATATTGCTTAAAAAAGAATACACTTGTTTCTTAAATGAGAAAAAACAAGTTCAAATTAATTATCGATATGTAATCAAGGATTTATCATAATTTCAGGAACTTGGTAACAACATTCTTGAGAATTCTAAAAATAATGAAGTTTTACAAGAAATTTTGACTCCAGCTACTATAATGGTTGTATCTGTGACAGCATCTACTACCCAGGGGTAGGTACAAACGTGACATCTACTACACAGGGGTAGGTACAAACTTTACACCTACTACACAGGGGTAGGTACAAACTTGACATCTACTACCCAGGGGTAGGTACAAACGTGACATCTACTACACAGGGGTTGGTACAAACTTTACACCTACTACACAGGGGTAGGTACAAACTTGACATCTACTACCCAGGAGTAGGTACAAACGTGACATCTACTACACAGGGGTAGGTACAAACTTTACACCTACTACACAGGGGTAGGTACAAACTTGGCTTCTACTACACAGGGGTAGGTACAAACTTGACATCTACTACCCAGGGGTAGGTACAAACATGACATCTACTACACAGGGGTAGGTACAAACTTTACACCTACTACACAGGGGTAGGTACAAACTTTACTTCTACTACACAAGGTTAGGTACAAACTGGGTATATCTATTGAACAGGGAAAAAGAATAGATATTGTAAAATGTAACAAATGCACCAGCATATAACCTAAATCCAAAATAGTAAATTCTTTCAGAGATCATCAAATGTTCTTCAACAAGTGTAAACACACCTTTAAGTAAGCCCTGGAAGGCCCAGACATCAAAAGTTATAAAATGCACAGTAAAAGAATGATGACCATTCTTGAATGCAAACTAAATAGCAATATAGCATCATAAAGACACAATAATGACCAACATCTGACTGTAGACAGGCACATCATATCTGGGGTATGGTTAAGGTAGTTTTCTAAGCCTTAATTCCTCCTTTATGTAAGATAAAAAATGAACTGGACCAACAAACAAACACACCATAAAATAGTATATCCAATTCTTCATGGAATACCCACTTTTATACACAAATTTGGCTGAGTATATATGACTATGCATAGCAATCTTTTTTGCAATGGATAGAACTTCCTTAGTGTATTAGGGTTCTAAACTTAGAAATTTACTAAGTTTAGGTATCCCTGTGTTGTATATATTATTTTGATTCAATCATTATTATTATTTTTTATACCCTGTCACATTCAGTGGCGAGGTATTTTGTGAAACCCTCTGAAAAGTTGCATGTCTGTCTGTCTGTCCCCTACAGTTTCCAGGTGATAACAGAGAACAGATCATGAATTTTTTGGAAACTTTGCAGTTGTTTAGTGCCATTGAATAGAAGTTGATTTTAACTTTCAGAAAAATCCAAAATGTAATTTTTGACTCTGATAAAGAAGGCAATTTTTCGGTTGAAATGTAAGTTTTTATGCAGGGGACATTGGAACGCTGTTCTTTTATTCTCTATAATATTGCAGAGTATCACTTAATGTTCCATAAATGCCCTATTTTTCAGATCAAGACTAACAGATGAAGAATTAGCTGTAGTCATGGAGGCCTGTAAAATGGTAATTTAGTATAGTTATTTTTTATCCTCAATTGTTTAGATATTTGGTATATTTCATCATGACTTGTACCGTGTCTCCCCTTTCAAGATTTGACAGAACTAGTTGAACATCAAATATAGTTAATTTGACCTTCTAACCAACAACTAAGACCTTAATTAATGCATCAAGACTTGAATATTAACCCTATGCTACTTTAATTGAAACAAAATTGGCTCTTTTTATTTCAGGCTGTGGAATTGAGTGAATTTAAGTCAAAGATCTTTGAATATGTTGAGTCCAGAATGTCTTTCATTGCACCAAACCTTTCTATCATTGTTGGAGCTTCCATTGCTGCTAAATTGATGGGTAAGTTATATGCATATCATCAGGTAAAACATTGTTTTAATTACCTTTTTTATGCCTTGAATTCAGGTAAAAATTTTGTTATTTGCTTTTTTCTAACTGTTTATGTACCTTTTAAGTGCAGCTCTCCCCAAACTGGTTTATTTGGAATTGATAAAATAGATGTACAGGATTATAAGATGCTTTGAAAGGGAGATAATCCAACATGTTACTAATTGGATATGACTTCGTAAGTTAACTCAGAGTGTTAGTATTGGATATTTTATTGCAGGTATTGCTGGTGGTTTAACCCACTTATCAAAGATGCCAGCTTGTAATGTATTAATTCTTGGATCTCAGAAAAGGACACTGTCTGGTTTCTCAACAGCAGCCATAATGCCACATACTGGATTTATCTACTTCAGTGACACAGTACAGAAAACTCCACCAGTAAGTTTTGTCATGTAAGACTCTATTGTAAAAACATTTTTGAACATTTTTTTCAACTTTAATTCAGTAATATTGACTCTAGTCCCAAATTATTTAACTAACTTCACTTGTTGTGAACTTAATACATGTTAATAAATGTAGTATGGAGTTTTTGTGATACATGTATTTGAGTCTTATGAAGCTGTGAAATGATTTATGGTTTAAGGGATACACAACTATGTACTTCTTGAAAGGGATTTTTTTGTCTAAATGCATGACTTACTTGTACAGTTTGAGCATGTTTATTTTTATTTGTTTTCATTATAATTTAGCTACAATTTATGTAACAAACTTGATTGATAGGGTATTTATCTTCTTCATCAGCCATATCAATTCATTTTACATGTAAAAGGGGACTTAAGGTTTTTTCCATCCAGTGTCAATTTGGCAAAACAGTTTTCCACACATATTTTTGTCCTTGTTCTTGAATTATATTGCTAAATTTTGATTCTTGGACTTAAAACAATAACTGAAATACTCAGTTTTGGCACAGGTACTAGTTGACAGAATCCTTTGAATGTACCTGTATGGCAAAAATCCTAATAGGTGAAAACTTAATAAAATGTGAATAGCTTTTTTAGAATTTTTTGAAAATAAATATATATATATGTGAAATTACAGACAAACATCATCTGGAATAATTACTGGTTGACTGATATATTATATAATAGCCAGTCCACCAACAAATATTCCAAGTGATGTTTGTCTGTAATGCTGCATATATTATGATAAAAATGATGTGCTTTGAATGCTTATCATATCATATGCTTAATAATATTATAGGGACAGAGTGTCAGCAATGCCCTATATATTATGTAATTGTCCTAAAACAGGAATGGCTCAAAATTGTACTGGCGAAAACGACATATGATATTACGTAGGAAGTTAGGAAGTGATTGTTGGAACTTGTAACATTGACACGCTTGGTCTCACATATTCATTGTGGTCATGTGACATCAACAGTATATCAACATTACGGTGCATTATCAACATAGTCAAATGTTACTTGAGTACAAATAGCTCTTTCCCTCAAATCATATTGTGCTTTGATTTATAATCAGGATCTGCGAAAGAAAGCAGCAAGACTGATGGCCTCTAAGTGTACCTTAGCAGCTCGTGTTGACAGTTTCCATGAAAGTGTAGATGGAAAAATTGGTGATCAACTGAGAGCTGAAATCGAGCAGAAGTTGGATAAATTGCAGGAGCCTCCTCCTGTTAAACAAGTTAAAGCATTGCCAGCACCTATTGAAGTGCCAAAGAAAAAGAGAGGTGGTAGAAGGTAGTTACTATAAGCTGGATACTTCTCTATACGACTGCAAAAAAAAATCAATGTGTTTGTATTATATGATTATAATTTAGTTAGTTTTTGTTACAAGTTTTTTGATTGGTTGGTTCTCTTTTGGGCTAGATGTGATATTTTGTATATAGACTGATTTGGTATGTGGTTCAAATAATTCCAAACTAAGAAAGGCTTAGATGAAAGATTTAAAAAGTCTTAATTTTAACTGGAATCATTTAGAAATTAAATTCTAAAGGATTGTTTGTAATTTTTAAGCAAGTAATGCTGGCATAAGTAACTTTGGAACAGTTTGTGCTTGTTTATAAATTGCTTCATGGTTCATAAAACATAAACTGCCCCAAAGTGGGCCATTTTGCATGACTTAGTCAAAAATTAAAAACAATCCTTAAAAAAGACAACTTCATTTTTTTCCATAGCTTTTACTGCCTGATATTTTGTACTGCATATATAAAGCCATGATATTGAAAAATATTGGCAATTTTCAATAATAAGATTACATCAAATTAATTGTGACATTACTGATAAAATGAATAAATCTAGCTATTAACATCTTACCTAAACATCTTATTTTGTATCTTGGGGCTCACTGTGAATTTTCCGTTTTGACTTCAAAACTACAGCTGTTCTGAATATGCAATGACATTTGAAATTTGATAAAGGAAAGGTTTGGTATATACTTGCTGCAAATTGGGTTATTTTGTAAAACCTTTTAAAAGTTAGATACATTACCCATGACTTGACTTCTAAATGATTCCGATCAAGATCATGGAAAGATTCTAAAATTAAAACATGACTTAGTATTGGATTATTTAAATTGATGACTGAAAACTAATCAGCATTCATGATACATGTGTATTATATAGCACCAAACCAGGTTATACAAAATCACCTAGTTAGGCTGAAGAGGACCAATCAACATTCATGATACATGTGTATTATGGCACCAAACCAGGTTATACAAAATCACCTAGTTAGGCTGAAGAGGATCAATCAACATTCATGATACATGTTTTTTTATGGCACCAAACCATGTTATACAAAATCACCTAGTTAGGCTAAAGAGGACCAATCAACCTGAAGGATAGATTTTAATGAATGTCAATTATTTTTCAAGGGAGAAAAATAATAGGAAATGATAATCAACAACTTGATGTGTAGATGCTGTTTCTCTAACCAATATACCTACATAATATTCTGTGTGTGTGTTTTTTTTTTCAGAGCAAGGAAAGTAAAAGAAAGACTAGGACTTTCAGAGATGGCTAAGGCAGCTAATAGGATGAATTTTGGAGAGGTTTTACTATTTATTAATAAAATAAATACATGTTATTTTGAAAATTCAGTGGAAAGCTCTGTGAAAACATATTTTCCTTCAGTCAATATCTGCTTTCTGAACCTAAAAATTTGTTTTATGAACTTCAAGCTTTCTATTTTACCAACTGAAAAAATGAAGTTGGCCTGTTTGATGGGAACCTAAGTCCAAGAACATGATATGCTGCCAAATTTTGTTGATCCAAGTTAATCAAGATTCATTCCTTGAATCTTATTTTTGGGGTTTCAAATGCCACCCTACAGGTCTAAAGTTCTTATATATTTGATTGATAGTGACACCACTAAAGAAAAAGGGGATGCATACAATTTCAGTAAAAGAAACTTCTTGTTATTTTTATAGATAGAAGAGGATGCCTACCAGGATGACTTAGGATTCTCAATGGGTACTCTAGGATCTAAGGCAAAGTCTGGCAGAATACGAGGTCCTGTGGTAGACTCAAAGACCAAAGCAAGAATCTCCAAAACATTACAGGTTAGATCATGTTCTGTGGAGATACAGTAGAGCTCTGGAAGATTGTGCAATATCTATGAGTCCATGGTGGACAAATTCAAGAAAATAAGCACAATATATTGGGGTATTGTTCTGTCTTGACTTGCAAGTCAACAATCACTGTCAATTTAAATATTTAAAATGTATTGGTTGCACAATTTTTTCTTTTTGCCTCAATTATATACAATATATCTAGAACACAACTGAAAAGCTATTTAAATTTATTCTGAAGCATCTGTGATAAAGATTTTTTTGACAGTTTGTATAGGGATAAAGTAAATGACAACTCCCTGCCATTTCAACTAAATTTCACCTATTAATATCTTGAAAGGACAAATTTAACAAAACACTTTGATGGTTATTTCTAGAGGTTACAAGTTATAAATACTCGGATAATGCAATCTCAATGTTTTTTTTTCATCATGTGCCATACCTTATACACACTTTGCGTTATTCTTAGACAGAGAAGTACTTAAAGTTTTCCTGGTCTTTCTGTAACCTTACTATAAGTTTCTGTCTTGAATAGAGCATTTTCAATTGATAATCTTTCAGATCCCAATAACTGTTTCAGTACTTAGATGTAGTAACCTTTTTTACTTGTGTGGAATTAGCTGAGTTGATCAAGCTACATTTCAAAAAGTGACACACAGAAGAATCATTTGAATTTTAACATATGATTATCATATGAACTGAAATGATTAACATGTTTCAGTTTACTTACGATGATCATATGTTAGCAAACCAATATTTACATATGATAATCACATATTTCAAGCAACAAATGATTATTATGTGGGGCACTTTTGGCTGTGTAATTGGTGATATTATAAGTATTTTTTGATTTTCCAGATGAGGGTACAGAAACAAAATAACCAGGTTTGGGGAGGAAACACAACAGTTAAAAAACAGATAGCAGGAACAGCATCTAGTGTAGCATTCACTCCACTACAGGTAAGGGGATTTCTAGTGTAGCATTCACACCACTACAGGTAAAGGGAAGTAATTCATGGAGGGGGTAGATTTGCACTCATTTTAACATGGGTACGGTATTTATATTCGATTATTTAACACCGAGGGACAGCGAGGTGTTAAATGGGAATACATATGCCAAACCCATGTTAAAATGAGTACAAATCTACCCCAGAAGGAATTATTTCTTTTCTAATATGACAAATAAGGTAATTTTTGTGACAAAAAATTCCCTAAGCGTAGCCAAAATAACAGCTGTCCTGTTTAACCTCCCAGTATGGAAATTGGATTAAATTTGTATATTAATTTCATCATATGTGTTAAATGTGTGTATTTATATAATTGATTTCAATTAGATAACCTCTCAGCCACTAAATCATCATGTAAACTTTTATAAATGAGTGTATTGTCTTGAAGCGACAGCGAAAGAAAAGAGACAGTGTGCAGGTGCTAAAGGTGGGGTTGTACCGACATATACTGTTTGACGATATGAAGACATCATATTTGAAATAAGAATATTAGATAACAAAATTGCATTTATATATCTTAAGATTGGGACATGCCAAACATTGTTTGGGCTTAGTGTACAAAAAATGAAAACGTCCAGGACTTTGGTCTTCCCAAGAAAATTTTCAACCCCTGGTGGTATCAAGTTAGTGAGCATTGCTCACAGTTTTTCTTGTTTTTAAATTAGTAGACCATAGTGGTTGCACAATTTTGTCTTTTTGCCTCAATTATATACAATATATCTAGGTGAATTGAGAAATTATTTCAATCTTATTTTAAATCAGGAGATAATACTAAGTTAAATAATTACAGAGGGAAACTAATTAAATAAACTTATGTTAATTATTTATTTTATTATTCAGGGTTTGGAGATTGTAAATCCACAAGCAGCAGAGAAGAAAGTTCAAGAAGCTAACAATAAATACTTTTCAAGTACAGCTGGATTTCTTAAACTTCAGACTTGATGTTCATGTAGCAATTATTGTATGGATTCATCACTCAAATAAATATTTTTTTCCCTACCTATAGTTCAGTGACATAGAATTCAGTAATAGATAAACTAGAAAGCAGGTATTTTTGCTGTTAATTTGTCATTGACACAGCATGGTTGTTTGGAGTTGGAGAAGATATTTGCAGCTGCCTTGTAATAGCAAATGTTTTTGCAACTGTATTTATTGTCTTCATATCTGATTTTTTTTGTACTCTGTTTTATGTGAGCTACTGTATTGAAAATAGATTACAATTTTACTGCGGAAGGAGTTTTGTGCATGTTGTACTTATTTTCATGAATTGGTCAAACCAACCAGTTCAATTTTCCATTGAAATGCAAAGTTTCTTTTTGTAACTGAAATCTTCCAATGAAGTTCTCTGATTTTACAAATATTTGACAACCCCACTAAGTATCAACTGTTGTTCATAGATTTCATCACAATAACTTGAATTTGATCAGAAATTAAACATTTTACATGAAACCAAATTTGGTTGAACTGTTGAAACCATTAAAGTTGGTCACTAAGAAAAGAATTGTCCCACATGTCATCTTTATTTAATTCCTTATATACTGATACTCTTAAGTTCACAGAGTAAAAACTAGGAAACTCTCATTTGAACCAGGAATTTTCCAATTGGTCCAGATGTCCTGTTTCAGGACATGGCCGATTAACTACCAGTCCAATAGATTTATGCTTTGACAAGTAAATCACACACCTCAACAAGACTAAATGTCTATAATACCGTATAAGTGTTTTTTTCATGTTTTTCTTTAAAATCTGGAAGAGATCTTTTTATGTAATGTAATTTTTGTGGTAAGAATATGACAAAGAAGAATAACTCTAATTTATCTTCATAAATATTTCCCGTGACTTTATTTTCACATTCCACCTTTGACCACGAATATAGCGAAAATTAAATCACTGCGAAAATAATCATTTGTTTGGTTTAACTATGCAAAAAGGGACTATAAACTTCCATGGTTGCTGATTCATTTTTTTATTGCTTTCCAATTAAGCTGTCCAGAGCTGTAGGCACTTTAATGTCTAAATGTTTGTACAGGCATTTCTTGTGTGATAATACATCTGTTTCCTCTTTATATTTTAACACCAATCATCTGACTGATATATTATTGTATAGGGATAAGGTTTTCAGAAATAGGCTGAATTGTCTTACTGTCTGTTACAAATGAGAATAAACATTGATAAACTATGGTCATTTTTATTTCTTTTTATTTTATAGATTGCAGTGATTTATTGAATGTGCCCTGTGTAATACATTTTGCTAATTCACATGTGAAATAAAATTCACCATCATGAATATCAGTCTGCAAAGTTATAAAATTCTTTTGAAATTAGCATTAATTCATGGAAAAATCCATATTATTAATAGGATAATCAATTGGTTATTGAAATAAGCACCAAAATATAATTACTCCTGTCTAGAACACCTGTGATTTGGTTAATCATTATCCTATTAGTGTTTGTAAAACCACTACTCTTATCATCTTTAGTCAAAGTACTGTATTTTACAGTGTAGAATCTACTCCTTTTTGTTAAGAGATGATGGGCACACCATTTTATGAGAAACGTGGCATTTGTTTATAGAAAAACAAAGGTTGTTTTCCCTACCAGTACACCTGGTTCATGCTCCCAGTTTCGAGCAGAGTCATGGTTACTAATTTAATTTTGTTTTTTTAATGTGTTATTTTGGTTGATGAATTTCATGTTCTTTGTTGTGTGTGTCTATTTTCCTTGTCTAGTCTTTATCCTTGGAATATATCCTTTTGATAACCACTCAAATTTTGGTTTTCTGGCTTACTCATATATGTATCAATCAGATCCAGACACTTTGAAAAGGAGGGATGCCAGCCAAGGTTCCTCAGAAAAAAGGGGGTGCTAGGACATTATTTGCCTTTTTTTTGTCAATTTTATGCATGAAAATGACAAATTTTCCATTTTAAAGTGGGGTATGAACCCCCTGCATCCCCCACCTGGATCTGATACTGCAATTGGCAAATTTTACCTAAAGAATTGACCCTACAGGTTAAAAGACCAGTGCACATTTTTCCCTGGAAAAAAATCATGGTACTATGGGTAGTGCATCCATTTATTTGTGGAGTTACCATTGTTTCTTCCATTCAAAACAAAATGTATATGTAACATTGAATGAAAACTTTGTTTTGTAATAATTGACTGAAAGCACATTTCAAGTGAACATCTTCAGGAGGTAGGCCTAGGGTAAGGGACACAACTCTTACAAATCATTGGAACGGTTGTATTCACCATTTCACATCAATCTCATCTAAGTATCAGAATCACTTAAACTGATTTCATTCTGTTTTAAAGGAAAGCTTGAAAGGGTTTGGTGAAATAGAATATGATACAAACATATCATTGATTTCAAGAGTTATGTCCCTTACCCTAGGTCTACCTCCTTAAAAAGCATCCATAAATTTCGACTAAATAGCTATAACTCAATAATTGTATTGTCTTGACAACAGAAAATTTCTCAAGAAAAATGAAGTCAAAGGGCCACAACTCTGTCAAAAATCATGTGAAGAACCAAAATTTGTTCATCATCAGAAATTGATATGCTGGTGTTTATTACTCTAACGGAAATATCATATCTATACTTCTTATCTACCCCCAAAAAGTATGTGTGAGCTCCTGCTCACTGAACATTCACCCGAATTTGAGAAATGTGTTCCACGTTAGTAAACTGGAAGTTGACGTGTCGCATACATGTAAATGTATCTGGAAAGGTAAGCAAGGTAAGAGATCCTAAATTTAAGTCCATAAAAAATATTAAAGAACCTTAGTGAGCGCGCTCACATACCCCACACGTCCCAATGTTGGATACTCCAGTAAATTTGTTAAAACTCCAAACTTTGATTTCTTTGAGTTTTAGTTAATCCAAAGTAAATATCATCGTAGAACAAAATGTACACTTGACCTGTAACTTATCAAGGTGAACTTATTTATCAGAAATCACGTCATAATCTGCAAGCTTTTAGAAAAAAAGTCTGAAAAACGGTTATTTCTGTGAATTTAGGTAAGTTCAAGGCCTGTAATTTTGGAAAACATCAACGGAGCAGAACTAACTACAAACTTGTCCTGTAACTTATCATGATAAATTTACATACTAAAATCACGTAAATATCTGCAAGCGTTTAGAAAAAAAAAAGTCTGGGGAACTGTTATTTCTGTGAATTTTACTGAGTTCAAGGCCCATTATTTCGGTAAAAATCATCAGAGCGAAACGAAATGTATACCTTACCTGTAATTTATCATGGTAAATTTATATACCAAAAATCATGTCAATATCTGCAAGCGTTTAGCAAAATAGTCTGGAAAACTGTGATTTCTGTGAATTTTGCTAAGTTCAAGGCCCGTAATTTCGATAAAAATCATCAGACCATATCGAAAATTAAATCAGACCTGTAACTTATCATGGTCAATTTATATACCAAAAATCATTTCAATATCTGCAAGTGTTTAGAAAAAATGTCCAGAAAACTGAAGATGGAATGACGGACTGGTCAAAAACATTATACCCTTCTCAACTTCATTGCATGGGTATAATAAATGGGCTGTAAATTGTAATTTCTATAAAAATGTGACAAAAATATATCAGATGAACAGGCAGACAGACACAAAACTCTAAATCTCCTCTTGGAGCAGGAGTGCAAAATATATAAACAACAAAATAGAGGGAAACAATGGACAAAGGGGCTTAAAAAATGAAGCTTTCAAAGGTATAAAGAATCAATATCAGGTTTCGCAAGTAGTTTACTGTTCACGTCTTAGGCTAAGTGTGACCATGATTTTTTTTTTAAATGACCAGTCTAGCTACATGTTCTTTTACCAACATATCCAAGTACAAGTCAACAAACTAAGAATTCATTTTATTAATGTTTTATTTTTTTGTAATGGGAATACAGACATATTGCACAGCTTGATTACAATAAAAACATATGACCAGGTGTTCAGAATTACATTATACAAACAAAAACATTCATGTGAATTAAACTTCACATAAAATTCACATTAATATACCATAAACTATGTGATTTTCTCTTATTTTTATATAAACCATGATTTACATATTAATTCATGAAAAGGTTCAAATTTCATATAAACACTTATAAAAAAAAATTTTGCTCAAAACAGGTGATATTCATGTGAAAATCATGTATGAAATCATTCAGGCTGCATGCAATGAAAGTGACAAGGGTACAAAATAAATATTTCAGGAATGTCTAAAAGTTTATTTTTTTTTATATTTATTAGCAAAAAAAAAAAAATATAAAAAAAAACTCCAAACTTATACCTCTACGTTATTATTGTTTTTTTTATAAAGAAGAGAGTTATTTCCATTAAATTGGTGGTGCTGTGAGATTTTATAATTTTCACTAGATTTGCATAGGATTATTTATGTTAAGAATCACAAACAATGCAATCATGATTGCTGAATAGGCCTATAGCAAAGAATATTTAAGGGTGAGGGTCCAGAAGGAGGGTATTTGGCCAAAATTTTACAGAATTTACTTGTGCTTAACCTCCTATAAACTTGTTTTGAACAGTGCTATAAAACGGGGCTAGGGTGTTTGTCATAAAACCCTACAGTACACCCAAAAAATCTCTGGCTACAGGCCTACTAAACTTTGCTAAGACTCAACTGTGTTCACAGAACCTGATTAATCACTTCAGTCTCAGAATACCATTGTGGTGTCATGAATTCCCCAAGACTCTACATATGTAGCTTCAGATATTGTGGAAGTTAAATATAATTATCAAACCTATTTAAGTATTTTTCAAGTTTTGAAGGGCCCAGACATGTGCTTTTTTGCCATGATTTCATACTGTCCATTCCAACATCATTTTTTCAATTGGTTTATCCAATAAATCAACAGTTTAATTAATCCAATTTATTTAATTTATACTTTTTGAACCTTTATCATTACTCTATAAAAACAGTCATATCAAATACTAGCCAAGTCTATGACCCCCACCTTGATTACCCCCTCCCATCCTTGTCCCTGCCCCTCCACCCCCATCCCCACTTGACTGAGTTACAAAAAATAAAACAGCAGCAAATATAAGTCCAGGAACTCCCATTAACATTCCAGCTAGTATAAACGCCACTAGAACAATTGGTTCTATGACATAAGGTCCAACATTAAATCGTGGAAGTCCATAACCAAGAAGTTTTTGGTTTATCACTGTGAACACTGATACTGTTTGACCTCCGATTCCTGCCTGTCCTCCTTGCTGGTATCCATTGTTATCATTTCTTATAAATCCCTGAAAAAAGGATAAGATTCATAACCGTGAACAGCACAGTTAACTTCAGTGGATCATCCCTTGATTGAACAATCATTACCTGATGGTCTCTCTTAGGTACTTAACTGTAGAAGTAAAAAGGAGAATGAAACATTTTATCATTCCATACATGTACAAATGTAGGTACTAAAATCTGTGTATTATACATTAAGGTAGTTTAAATGAAAATGTAATAGAAATGAAAAGTGAGTATTTTGGCAAGCTGCTCATTTGGTTTTTACCCAAAAAAGATTGGTACAAATCTTTCCATTTCAAAATTCATCCTAGTCCAATCTTCTCCATAAATTCAAACAATTTGTTTTTACTTTAAAGTACTATGTACATGTGTGTGAACAGATGATGCTATACCAATAGATAAGCATATACATTTTCTAAGTACATATACATGTATGTAGTTTTTAAAAACTAAACCCTTTCCTGATGTTTTTCTAGAAAAGCAGAGGATGCTTACCCTACCGGGCAGTGCACATGGTCCATGCCCCATTTTTTAGTGGAGTCTGGTATGCTTATTTACATTTGTTACTTTGTATGTATTATTTTAGTTACTTTATGTTCTTTGTTGTGTTCGTCTGTTTTCCATGTCTGGCCTTTGTACCTGGATTACATTCTTTTGATTTCCGCATAGAATCTTGGTTCCCTTGACAACTCTTTAATTTACCTGTCTTGGTCTTGCTGATGAAGAACCAGTGTAAGTAGAACTTGATGAGCTTTGTTGTGCCCTGGGGTCATCATCTGGGACTATATCTCCATTACTGAGAATTCTCACCATAGCTAACACTGTACATCAATCTAAATATTTAAGTAAAATCATTGAAGTAAAATATATGCACATGTATGTATAAACATGAAGGTGTATAAATGTACATGTATCAAGAAATAGACTGGCCATAGAGGGGTGTGCATAGTCACACTTCAGTGATTTTCTATTTTGTGCCCAGTAGACTGTAAAATTCCTTGACATATTAAATCAATATCAAAATTTAAAATTCAACAAATCAAGTCTTATGGCCCAGTGAGTATAGGATGGTTATAGGACCATATCCCATGGGAATATTCTGAATAAGACATATTTTGTACATTTACATATGTGCTTGCCTGTTCTTTAGTATGGTGTGTGTGTGCTGGGGCCTGATTCCTGAATGTCATACATTTGTATTTGCTTTAGCTGAGATAGCCAATAGAGAGAGGGAGTTTTAGGGTCCGAAAATAGAATAGGGTGTTCTTCTAGCAGTTCAAAACTCTAAAGCCATTCAAGACAAATTCTGATGGAGCCACATGTATATATCCCATACTAGTGGACAAATGAGTGAAATACAGACCCTTTGCCAGAGGCAGAGCATTTTTTGCAGAGACACACACCAATAAAGCATAGATTTACATGTGCATGTCTAATTTTTTTAAACAAAATTATAAAATATGTCAGTTGGCCGAAACAGTGCAAGAACGTTGGAAATTATAGGTATGGTCAAAAATGTGTAATTCGTACCCCTACCAACTTTTCCCCATACCCAAATACTATTTTGTTAATTTCTTCATTATTACATAATATTTCTAGCTGAAAGTTGGTACATATTTACAAAATAATTTGACTAGATTTAATGATTTTAAAAATGTTTGTCGAAAAATTGATTTTATTCAATTTTCTCTTCTCAAGAGGTCTAAAATGTGTAACCCGAAATTCCCGTACCCAAAATCAAAGTCCAGTATTTTTGAATATCTGTACAATTTTAATGCATATTTGACATTAGAACATCATGATATTATCAAAATTTTCATTGACGATTAATTAAATCACATAAGTCCCTGTTTATGCGACTGTTTTCATTCTGAATAAGATTGTATCCATTCTTTGCTGGTACGGGGATTCACACTAGATACACTATGGAATTCAAATTCAATCACTTCTTTTTTTAAACAATATCAAATCTTTTTAAACTCTTAATGATTTAAGAAAACTGTAAAATTTGGATAGGAAAGTGAGAAATAGTCAATAATTAGTTTGGTGCGGTAACTTCCAGTTACATATTTTAGACCTTTTGACTTCAGAAAACCGATCAAACAAGAAATATTAGAAAAATACAAATATATACATCATTTTCTTGATTAGAAATGAATTGAAATGGACTTTTCCACATCTCATGCAATTTTCAGTTCTTAACATACCGTAAGAACGAATATTTTAGGAAAACATTATTTGGTTAAGGGGGAAATTGGTAGGGGTACAGGTTACACATTTTAGACGCTACCGAAAATTATACCCATTCAGAGGTGATAAAATCCTACCCCATTTCAGACAATTATTCAGTTGTTTGTCGGAGGGTACATTTAATAAAAGTGCTCTATAATAAAACAACGGGCCTGTTCGCATTATCTTTCAATGTACAAGATAAATACGTGCCTGTTTTTTTTTTTAATTTTATAGGAAGCAAATTACCTCAAAAAATTATTATACACGTCGAGTATGAGTTCACCGGATGTTTACGATGGTGCACTTTTCAAGCCTCAACAAAGAAGAATTATTTCCGGAATGTTGAATTTCCTAATACTCGCTGATAAGTAAATACCAGGATAAGAAATAATAATTATAATAACGAAGGCAGTGTCCTTTTAAAGGTATTTTTGTTAGTGTAAGCGTATGAATTATTATTTTGGGGATTAGCAGTGGTTGTTGGTAAAAATAGGCACTTGGACACTACTGCTGTACACCAAGAGACTGGTCACTGGGCCAAAGCTAGTCGGATACACATTACAAAAGGATATACTGTAAGCTCTGTAGAGCTTTTATACCGACTTCTTTAAGGTTCATCATAATTACCTTTTGACAAACACATCAATGATCAAAGGTCAGGTCAGTTTCTTTTATGAAATTTTACATTAGGTTAATGTAACCTTATGTTTATGGGATGCAATGCCTTAGAATTTTTCTAGATACACAGGTTTGTCTGTAGTCCAAGTGAAACTGATCTGTGCTGAAATTAAGCCCATATTTGTCACAAGGTAATGATAAACCTTAATTATTATTTTTATCAGTGACATTGTCAAATACATGTAAGTGGGCCATTATTTAAGGGATGTCAACATAACAAACATGAATAATTGGAATAAACATTTTATGGTGATTACGAAGCAGATCAATATACATGTAACTCATTACCAGAGTTATATCATCAGGAAGTCTGTTCTTGAAATTATCTCAGCCTACTTGGCATGGGTTGGGAAGGCAAGGGGCCATGGGTAGGTAACTTGATATTGAAGGTTTTATTTTGATATTCATAATACTTTTTTATTTGTGATCATTTAAAGTCGATTAAGTAATAAAAGATGTCATTCTCCACTGCATGATAATATGAGATTTCAGTTAATTGCAGGTCTATGGTATCGCTATTCAGTATTCACTAGGAATACTTATGGTTATCATTAATTTGAAAACGAGCTGAATACTTCATGCAAGCATTCATTTTCTTTAAATGAAAATCTATGAATGGACCCAGGAACAGACTCAATACCAGTACTCCTTTAGCTCAGTTGGTAGAGCCTTGGCTAATTGTACAAAGGGTTCCTGATTCACATTCATATGTGCAGGATATTTAAATTGATTGATTGATAGTCTATGGTTTAATTGTTCAGAAAATCATCTCCTCCTAGTCCAAAAATTAGATATTAAAAATAACATAAAATTCATATTTACATCTGTTTTACTGCCCTAGTGGACATAAGCAGTGAGTGGTAATTGACATTACACAACTTGGGTAGTACAATGTAATCCCATTCCCTTTTTGGAAGCTTTTTTTCCTGATCAATATTATGCAGCCAATTTAGAAAATACAGATGTTGCTTCCAACACTGAATCACAAAACGGATTATATGTTTAGAGTCTTAAAGCTGTAGCAGGTGATTTTGATTAACCGTGGTGTGACAAGATGTTAATTGATTACATGTAATTGATATAAATGTAAATGTCAATAGGAAGGTACAATAATACATGTGAGTAAATTTAAACCACAATAATATAGAACAACTGACAATTAGATATTAAATATTCTTTTATTATGTATATTGAGGGTAGTTACATGTACAAAATGGACCTGACAAATCTAATCCATATCAGTAAGGATACAGTTCATGCAATGAAGTTAGAAATATCAACAAACCATGATATATTCCTTTACTTTTCATGAATAAGGGTAAAAAGTATACACATGTACCACTAGGTACATTAAATGCTCTTGTTTACTTGCACGGGTTAAGAAAGACTGCATTAGAAAATTATTGATATGATATTTCTTTTCATTTAAGATTTATAGAAACTCCAACTAAAGAACAAATCTAAATCTAAAAATCTAAATATATATTTATGATGTAGTACATATTATCTTTGGACTAGTGAAGTCAAGACATAAACTGAATCTAATGTCTATCATTGGCTGAAAGACTTGAGATTCTAATTTAGGAGGATGGGGCTTGGATCAAATTTTACATCCTGGATATTTTTTTTTTTTAGTTAAGTCTATCCTGACTAATATTTTTGATTCCATCCTGTCCTGGATTTTTTTTTTACATGATATATGTATATCCTGATTTTTTTCAATGGATGCATTCACCTTTTTTTTTAACCCGATTGGTCATCCTAGATTTTCTTTTACCATATGCTTGTGGACTTTTTAGCTCACCTGGCCAAAGGCCAAGTGAGCTATTGCCATCACTTGGCATCCATCGTCGTCAGTCTACCGTTGTTGTCGTTAATAATTTTTCAAAACTCTTCTTCTCTGACACTTCTTAACCAATATGAATCAAATGTGGTATGAATGTTCCTTGGGGTATCGTGCATAGAACTGATGTGGGGATTTTTGATCCATCGAAAAACCAGGTCGCCATTACTAAAAATAGAACATTGGGGTCAGACAGTAGTTTTTCACATATATCTCCAAAACTGTTAGGTTTAGCCAAATTATGATGGGGTAATAGTGTTTAACATAATGAGATCTATGTGTGATTAAATTTTAACTATAATATGTTGAGCCATGTTGGAGTTATTGTCCTTTTTCGACGTTTTTTGGCTATTGTGAATGTTATTTCTTTCAAAAATCTTTTCCTCTGACACTTCTTGTTCAGTTGGAACCAAACTTTGTAAGAGTGTTCCTTGGGGTATCCTGCATAGAACTGGCGTGGGAATTTTTGATCCGTCAAAAAACATGACTGCCATTTCTAAAAATAGAACATAGGTGTCAGACAGTAGTTTTTTCACTTATTATGTTTCCAAAACCATTAGGTTTAGCCAAACTCTTTCAATTGCTGAAATAATTCTTATTTTAAGGCACTTTGAAAGGTCAAAAATAAAGTTTTTTTTTTTACAGTTTTCAACCAAATATCTTGAAGAAACAAATTTTCAATTGCTAAAATGATCCTGATGATAAGTCCTACCAAAGTCTTCCTGAATCAAAATTTTTGGACTCCTTGTTATTCAGGCTCCTAGGACACTCTTGTTTTCTATGTTTCAAATCAACGGTCCTCTTGTACAAAAAAAAATCCTAAAAAGGGAGCTATAAAAAGTATTAAAAGACCAGAAACTAAGTATATAAAGTTTAAAAGGTCTTAGATCAGAAACTGAAGGTCCAGGACCTCAGTTCTACACAATTTTGAACCCTAATAGACCTTCACAATGACTGGTAATTTTAATTGTCTCAAGATTACATACTTATACAAATATATCTATGTTTTCTTTAACTTTGAATGTTGTTAGAATTATATAGAGTGGCATCATTGATATTTTGATTTGTAATTTTTATTGATTTTTTTTTGTAATCTCTGACCACTTGTGAAGTGAAAGTTTTTGAAAAACTAGAAGATTGAGGATTACATTGTAGGAAGGTATGCATCAAGACTCAAAAATGTTCCCTTTATCCAAATTTTTCATAGAAACTGTACAAAGAATAAATAATTGACCTCTTTTAATTGGGTTAAAAGGAGAAGGGGTGGTAAATTAGAAACTTGAATCTACGACAAATGAGAAAACATATAGAGGCATTAAAAGGACAACAGAATTGCTTGAACATGTTTAAGTTGACGAAAATTCAGATTCTGTAAGGTTTGTATTTTTTGTCACTCTGTGTTTATATTTTGGTCAAGGAAAAGGTGTCCACACTCAAGAAACAATTTCATATCTAGTAAATACATTCATTATTACATAGAATATCATATATGTATGTAAAAATATGGAGGTGTTTCTTGGATGTGGAGATAGTTTCCTGGATTTAAATAATATACAGTGATATATGTCCGAGAAAAAAAAATTACAATTCTCAGCAGTTTTGGTAATTGACATATGTTTTTTTTTGTTGCACCACTATGATGTTATTACAGAAAACTAATGGCACAAAACATTTTTTCCTTACAATTAAAAATTTTACTATGTTAAGAACAGGTTTTATGTAATTACATTTTTGTGTAACAAAATTGATATTTTTGTGCAATATTCATAGCTTATTATGCCCCTACACCTTTATCATTTGCCATGTCACAAAATGTTAGCCTTACAAGTATATACCGGAGTCTTATTGATTTTAGCTACACAGTACATGTTGTTAAATTTTGCTTTCTAGAAAAAAAAATTGATTAATAACATTTTTTGCATTTTGTATTTTGTATGTATTTGTGTTGTACATGTACATGTATGTACCAAGTTTTTGAGCCCATATGCCAAAACTGAAAGCTGATAAAAGGTTTGACACAAACCACATAAATTGGCATATATGATAACATCTTTTGATAGACATACATGTAATGGTAAGTATGTGTACCTATGAGTATGTCCATACATCTGTCTTCCTGTAAATTCTGGTGTCAAAACTCTTAGAAAAAGGCTTGAATAATTGAGGAAGTCGAATAAGAATTTGGTACTTTTATCAATGATAGGAAGCCCCTACATGTAGTTAGCTTAAGGAGGTAAACTCAGGGTAAAGGATACAATTTTTACAAATCATTGGAATGTTTGTATTCAGCATTTTACATCAATCTCATATAAGCATCAAAGTAACTTGGACTGATTTCAATCTGTTTCAAATAAAAGCTTGAAAGACTTTAGTGAAATTGAATGTGATACAAACATATCACTGATTTTATGAGTTATTGGGGAAAAATAAAGCATACTGGCAAGTAAAATTTTCTTTTTGCTCTTAGTATTTTCTATTTCATCTGTTTTTAATTTTCTTGAAGATTTTTGGAAGATGGGTAAGCACAAGAAACACCACAAGAGGTCAAGTTCCAGCAGTAGTAGCAGCTCTAGCTCTTCTAGCTCTGATGATGAATACAAACATCTACCTAAAGATCAGAGGAAAATGATGAAAAAACAGAAGAAATTGATGAAAAAGGTGAACATGTATGCACTCAGTAGACATATAAATAATGTACAATTGTAACAGTCTCCTACATGTACAAATGTACATGTTTATTTACACTGAGGCTCTATTTTGTTGTTTTTCTTTAATCACACAGTTACCAGTGGTATTAGTTGTTTTAACAAGACTTTATATTTTTGTGGTCATATAGTTGTATGGTACTGTCGTTTCTATCACCCTTAGACACAGCGAAAGTATAAGAAAGAGATTACGATGAAACATGTGGGTTCTTAACCACAAAAAAAGAAGGTTGGTATATATTTTTGGGATACTGCTAAGTCCAATACTACAAAAGGAAAATTTTAATGAGTTTAACATGTCTAAAGGGTTACAAAAATGTATGTTTCTTAACTTTTTTAATTAAGGGCCAAATAGGTGTCAGAAATACATTTTTGTAAGTGCTTTCATATACTTTATATTTCTTACTTCTTAAGTCTAATTGTGAAGTTTAAAGTCATTTTTATCAGAATAATATGCTGTGTCATCAAACAATTAATCACAATTCAGAGCTCTATTAAATTTGTAGTTTTTGTCCATACTTTTTAAAACTTGTCTCAAATTTTCAGATTTCTACCACTGTGGTCATGTCAAGCTGCACCCTGTAAAGCATTGTATTACGTACAATCCATATATGTACATTTCTCTTAATCGATGCCTGACTGATCTGTTTTTTTTTTTTCATATGATAATACAGAACTTGTACTTAAATGACAGATTTGCTGAGGAACTTTTTTTTATTACATTTATTAGTAGGGAAGTCAAAAGTGGCAAATTGTTTGACTTTGAGTGCAAATTGTATTCTAAAACCTGCTGAGTGTAAATATTTTTTAACTTTTGTTCTAAAAAACTTTGTTGAAATCTGCAATTCTTGCCAGTCCTTGTATTTGTATGTATCTATGATATGTTCATGTAAAAACCCAGGCATTTCATTAAGAAATACCAGGTACTTTTACTCTTCTAAACTACTGAAAGGGACCTCCAGAATTTTAAAATTTCATACATTTTTATTAAATAAAATGATGAAAAGTACCTCCTACAAAACCAGAGTTACCTGCATTGCAAAGAAATAATGAAACCCCTGTAAATCCCTTGGTGGTCTCATGGTAGCATGTTCACCTGTATTGTAGAAGGTCATAGGTTTGATCCCCAAAGTCATACCGAATCCTTTAAGATTGGTGGTTACTGTTTCTCTGCCAACATTTGGCTTAAAAAAGGTGAAGAGAGTGACTGCTGTTTATGTTTGAGTCAGAGTAATGTGAGTGCGTTGATATGCCTACCTCAGTGGACTGCTGCAACTGTGAGCTAGCACATTTCAAACCTGGCTGAGCATGTCAGACTAGACTAGTACAAAGAGGCTGAGAGATGTTTACCATTACGATTTCGCCATAGTTTCTAAGAAATTTGAATGTAAATTATGCTTTAGGGATTGCGAATCTCTCCATACCCATGTTAAAATGATATAAAATTAAAGAATTTAAGAATCTTCTTCATTAATTACGACTAAAAGTATGGTTGGTCTTAAGGTACACATGTAGCATAAACAGGTCTGAATCAGGGTTTATTCAATTGAACATTTAATGTTCTCTTCCTGAAACTACAATTAAGTTATCAATCAATGATATGTACATGCACCACTAGCTGAGTAATTAAGTACTCGTCTGTCTAAGAAACAGGCAAAATGTGTATAAGTCATAAAGAAAATAAATGCAGGTACATGTATTTTATTGTATTGTCCTAGTATTGTTACTTTGTTACTCCCAGAAATAACAATAAAAGTATTTGTAAAGTTTGCCCTTTTAAGATATTGATTCATCAAGTTTAGTTGAAATGCAATCACAAAAATGGTGAGAAAATTTTCTCGCACTTTTCCCCAATACAAGCTTTAAAAGATATGTCACAGGTGCTTCAGGATAAATTTTAAAAGCTTTTCAGTTGTGTTCTAGATGTACTGAACATATTTTTATATTGATTGTTGACATTAAAAAAGATGACTGTGATATTGCACAAGGGTTAGGGTTTAATAGAACTCAAATCCCACCCAGAAAATAATGGATCTGCAGTTATCATGAAAGAACCTATTCTCCAAAATTTTAATAGCAGTTTTTCATTGCTGTTCTGATTTAATATTCAAGAACCAACAATCTTCAAATGCTTAGACATTATGCATCTTGTTCCTAACTTACCTAATTATTAATACTACACTGAAACTTGAAACACACATATATCATGTATATCTTATTTTAGCCTAATGTATTTATAGATTATTGATGTATTTATTTACAAAAAATATTGCCTGGTAATTGCAGGGGAAGCTGCCACATGGAGCAATGATGGTAAGTTGTGACTGATATCCTACCCCCACTGTCTGTCCATGCACCTGTCTGTCATTCCGTTCATCCATCCCAATACTGTCGCAATTATCACAGCTTGGATGGATTGATTACTAATTTGGTATATGGCTTTAAATGTTTAAAGTGATTTTTGGTGCTGTCAGATGTCAACCTCCTGTTTAGTGGGACTTTACTATATTTCACTGTATGGAATGATAGAGAAAACTTTGTCACAAAATCTTAGCTCCTATTCGATGTATCAATTTCAAATTTGGTGTGTGGCTTTTTATAGATGAGACATACGTTGTAAGCAATTTTGGTTGCTGTTCAATATTAACTTATTTTCAACATGAGAATCATATGTTTTGTGACATACATGTATGATTATTATATTGTTGGAGCATGACATGATTATGATAATCATGTTTCGTACGATTATTGCATGATTATCATTTGATTTTCATATGTTTTTCACATACATATGATCATCATACATTTCCAAGCCAGAATTAACATGTGGGAATCATATGTTAATCACATGACAATCATATAAATTTCCATATGGTTATCATATGAATTCAACACCTTCAAAAATGATAAATATGTGAAAAGTTGAAAATCGTATGAATTGTGTGATGTTTGGTTTTGTAATTTATTAATTCTCCTTCCTTGCTCTAACTTTATAGGGTATTTTAACCCAAGAACCGGGAAAGCTCATTCATTCAATTATATGCATATTTATATAAAAGATAAAGAAGTAAAAATGTTTGTCCAAATAATTCAGCCATTTCTTTAAGGTACGATGTAGAAGACCTAAAGAAACAAAATATAGTTTATTTCTTTCTAATAAATTTGACATATATTTTAGGGAGGACAACATGGTGGATATCCAGGACAGCCTGGCTATCCTGCTGGGGGTTATCCTACAGGTCAGGCCATGCCTCCAGGTGCAGGCTATCCATCAGGACAAGCTCCACCTCCTGGTTATCCTGGTGCTCCACCCACTGCCGGATATCCTGGAGCTCCGCCCCCAGCAGCTGGTTATGCTCCTCCCCCAGGAGGATACCCAGCAGGAGGCAGTTATCCACAAGCCCCTAATCCAGCCTACCCTGCTGCTGGTGGTTATCCACAACAATCAGCAGGTGGATTTCAAGGTAAGAGGACAATTTTGTTTGATGTTAACAGTCTGTATGTCTGTTCTTTCATTCTGATCCATCAGTCACCTGTACTAAGTACTTTGCAATCTTCTGTCAAATTTTACTGAAATTTTGTTTGTTGGCTCCATGCCAAATGTTATTGATCAAATGCTACAATCTTGACCAGTGTGATAGGAATTTTGTTTTTTTGTTCAATACTTATTCAGTGGTTTAAAAGATAAACAATGTACAGCTGCATGTAAGGACTTTTAATTAACATATGGAAAAGTCCATATCATCAGAAATTTATGTTAGAATTAACTGCTGTAGTACTCTTGCATTATTCAGCTAAACTAGGACTTGGAAGTTGTTTACAACTCCTCCTCAACAACTGGCAGGATTGGGATGAAACTTAACTGAGTGTTTAATTACCATATTGGGATCTGCATAGTGTCAGGGATTTATGTTTGGACAAAAATTGTAGAATTGACGACTGTTGTACTTAGTCTAATGTGTTGTCCACAACTCCTCCTTAACAACTGGCAGGATTGTGATCAAATTCATTAGTGTGTTGAATTACCGTATTGGGATGTGCATATTGTCAAGAATTTAAGTTTACATTAACTTTCGAGTCATTTTCTGTCACTGTGTTGTCAACAACCTAAGAATACTACTGATTTCTGTTAGAAGTTTGGTCAAAAGTGCTTAGTCTATGCCCCATAAATGAAGTACAAAATGAGATGTTTGTCCACATTGGTTCCCAAATGTACAGGGTACAACAGGCTACAGGGGTATTAGTCCCTTTATGGGCAATGTTTAGTTTGACACAACCTTATATAATATTAGAGGTGCCTTATTCTGGGATTTCGATTTCAGACTATCGGGACAACTACTTACTGTTTTCCGAGTCAGTTTATATTTTGACAATATGGTGTAGAAATAAATATTATAATAGTTTTTACTGCAATTACTTGTTATTTGATAAATTTAGACCAGCTTCATATAGGTATGCAGCTCGGGCGTTAAACCCCAATAATCAATCAATCATATAGGTATGCTATGGTATAGGATTTGATTAAAGACTTGCTGTTTGCTGACTTAGAACTTGGGGCCATACACTAAAGTTGAGGTGCTAGGGTATCACTAAAGTGCATTTGCTAACAGATCTCTAGTTGTCTGAAAGTATCAGCATTTTCAGCAATAATACAATTTTAAATCTTTTCTTTTTCAGCTCCCCCTCCCGCTGGATATAACCCAGGAGGTCAGTATTATATTTTTTATGTGTTATGTGCATGTTGATACACAGTAGTGCATGTTTGTGCATATGCTTAGAATAACTAGTAACTAGTTTTAACAATTCTTCAGTTTTCCTTTAGCTAAGCTAAAGATAACTGCTTGTCTGAACTCGTAAGACCCTTTCCCTCTTTAGTGGGGAGGTGTATGCTAGGCAAATTTTCATAAAACTATTTCAAAGTCAAAATTATTGACTTTTCTAATAGTCTGAAGAATTGGCTTTTAATTTTTGACCAATCAAAATGGCAACACATTGTGTTGGTAGGGCAAATTTTGTTGATTGAGTCAGAGAAGGGCAAACAAATATAACTCATGTACATGTATTATAAACTATGCAATTTTGGCAGCAGTTTTATATTTTCTATTTTTGGTACAAAACTCAAAAATATAACATAAAATTCAGAAAAAAAATTAATTCCCGCTATATTCCAGCCATTTACATCCATAGAGCATATTTTCAAAGTACTAAGTACTTTCTAAGGATGGAAAGTAAACACTTTTCTTTGAAACTTGTACTATTTTCACCTCCATAAATATCTAAATGGTTTGAAATAAGTTTTTTTTTTTTTTAAAGTATCCAAGTATTTACAGCAGACCTAACAAATCAAATAGTTGTATTTGAAGTCTATTGCTGTCCATTGTTCCAATCGCACAGAAAACCAGTCTGTTGGGTTGAAGAGTTACTTCTCTTTCCTTAAAATGCTTGAAAACAAAGTCAAAGTAAGGAACATGAAAAAGGGCTATTGGGGGAGAGGAGGTGTTTACTCAGTTATGAGTAACAAAGAAAAGAGGTTAAACTCAGTTAAGAGTAACACATAGCTCAGTAAGGAGTAATCCATACTGTGAAACAAGTCTAAACTGAACCTCTTTTGAACTTAAAAATTGATTGGTGTAGACAAGTATTCATAGTGGTGGACCCAGAGATTATCAAAAGAGGGGCCTCGGACTGGCCTAAGAGGGTACCCAATTCTGTCATGGCTCAGTGATGTCCTAAAAAATCAATCAAATTTTTCCAACCCCAATGAACCAATGAAGAGTTGATATGTCTGTTTCTTGAAGTTAATATCTAAAAAAAACTATTAGCCACTATGTATTTGCTTAATATCCACATAAAATTTAAGTTTTTGCTTGTGGAATTTTCTCTGCATCTCTCCTACTCATGATTTGAGTATCAAGATTTAAAATTGTGTTATACCTTTCTTTGCCCACAATTTAAAAAAAATTGATTGTAATGAAGGTTTCTTATAGATGGTGTACCTATTCATTTTGCATCTAGTGAAATATCTATCATATGAATCTTATACAAGTATTCAAACTTATGATTTGGTTTGCAAGTTGTATTTGTTCTATGCTTGAACATCAAGACTCAACAGAAATTCTTGAAAATATATACAAGCATATAGGGCAGCTTGGTTTCCATTAGTGTGCTAATTATGCTTACTTACTCAGAATTCTGGCTAAGTTTTTTTTTCCGTCATTTCTTGGGTAATGTTTTTGATTCAAGATAGATTCAAATTTTTATGATTAAAACTTAAGTTTGTCTGAGAGTCAGTGTACATATAACTCTGCTTAAGGGAGATACATCCTGAGGTAGGCATTGAATATGTGACCAACCTGTGGTCTTGTGAAAAATTTTTAAAATTCACTTTTATTAATCACTTGAGCTGATTCCTGTGTGTTTCTTGGAGTTAGCTTGAGCTCTGTGTTTAAAATTAATTATACTATTTCTTTATCAGACACTCTTTACTTTAGCTTTTACTATTCTCAGAAAAATTTTCTATAAAGATATTGGAAGATATTGCAAGAAGAAATTAGTCTGTTGAAATGCTGCAAATTTTGTCATTTTTGAAATTACTTGGATCTTTAAATTTTTTACTGATTTTTTTTTTCAATTTTCTTTCTGAAGATATCTTGTGTTGTCTTTAATTTTTATTTACAATAGTCCCTAGCTATCAAACTTTTTCACTAAAAATCTTCACAATTTTTAAGAAGAGAAATGTAAATTAAGTAATTTTTTTCTTTTTCTAGGCTTTCAAAGACCACCTTATTGAGAAACCTCCATTCTTACAACACCGACCTATAAGTAGTGCTTTGCTAGCTAGGGTTTAAAGTTCTATATAGTGGAATGGTTGGATTATGTTATTAGCAGATTGTGATATTATAATACAAGCATATATTGATAATTATTGACTTATATGTACATGTACCATGTGAAATATTAAACAGCTTTGCTCTATGACAGTATATTTGGGGGCAATGGACATACATGTACATGTATGTTGTGAGATTGATCAATACAATATGCATCAGGGGTGGATCCAGATAGTTATGTAAAGTGGGAGGGGTTTCCAATTCAGAAAGGAAGTTTCAGTGAAAAGGAGGGAGGGATAAATTTTCCAGTTCAGATCGAAGTTTCAAGGCTATCATTTGCTCATTTTGCTTAAATTTGCTTAGAATTAACCAAGTTTTGCTATAAAAAAAAAGGGGTTTTAGCCCCCCCCCTCCCCCCATCAGCCTTGTTCTGGATCCCCCACTTTGCAAGTACAGGTATAATGTTTAATTTTCTAACTTTAATTTATAGATTGTAATCATTTTAATACTATATAGTAGGAACATCAGTTGGTATCACTTTTGGTGTTTTATGATTTCTAATTCAGTTTAAAGACTTTATGGTTTGATCTTTAAAACAGTATAAGCCTATTTTTGAGAATATTGAAAATGATAAAATTGAACACACCTGAATTAAAAAGCAATATTTATATTTTGAAATCATTGCATTGAATGTTCTATGTTTTGTTGAAATGTTTTCTTTTGGTTGGAACTTAAACTGTGCATTATCCAGGTCAGTGTGTGTTCTTCTAAGTTTTATTTTTTTATTTATGAAAATGATAAATTAAACAAGCCTGAATAAAAAAGCAAAATCATTGCATTGAATGGTCTATGCATTGATGAGTTCATTGGTTGGAACTTAATACAGTAAAACATCTATAAACCGAACCCCTTTTGGACTGTAGAATTTGGTCGGTTTGGACAGATGTACGATTTATCCAGGTTCAAAATACATTTAAACTGACACAATGGGACTTCAAAACTTGTCTGGTTTAGGCAGATGTTTGATTAATTCAGGGTTCAGTTTAGATAGGTTTCACTGTGCATCTATTGTCCAGGTCATTATGTGTTCATCTGAGTTATATTTTGATATTTATCAAAGTGATACCAACCTTCACAAGCTTCAATGTTTGCTAAATGTCACAATTCTTTAATGTTTTATTATATAATTTTACAAAGATAGCAGTTTAATTTGGATTCTAATGGGTGCAATAATGCATACTTTCGTTGGAGTAACCTTAGATTATAAAAATTAATAGGTCAATTGTTGTAATATTTTTTGTTTTTGTTTTTTCTTTTTGTTCAAATGTGGTGTGATGTTTTCATAAATGTATATGAATGCATGAGTTTACAGTTGTAAAAATCCCATTGAAAAGCTATTGTGTTTTGACAAATTTTGATTCAGTGTGACTGTAGTGTACTGTATAGCATGCACATTTTCGCAGGTGTCATATTTCACCATTTGTTCAATAAAAATGTTATATGTATTATAAATATGGCTCCTGGAAACTTTGGTAAATGTATGTATTGATGCAGGCATAATTTAGTGATTTCTTATTTTCTCGCTCCCTTTTACAATGTAATTATAGTTAGAATTGAAATTTGCAATAAATACCAGCTATACCTTAGACTGGAACAAATCAAGGGAAATTCCGCTTAACTGTTAATATACTGTTATTGGAGGGATTTTTTAAATATTTGTTATATCCTGGATTTCATTGAAGTGCAGGCATGTTCAGAAATTTATAGAAGTGGAAGTATCATGTCCAGGAGCTTTGATAAAGGAGATTGGTGTCTAAGATATCACTTGCTAATTTTTGCTAAAATTTTGCACATATTAACAAATTTTTCTACCCCCAGAACCATCCACTGGATTTGCCACTGTTAAAGTATTGATGTTTTTTTCACAGTTTTGGGTTTTAAAATTTGTCTGAAACAAGAACTCCATGAAAATTGGTACCCTACAAAGAATCTTTTATTCGGCCATCTGTTTATACAGAATGTCCACACATCTGTCTTCCACACTTCTCACAACTAAAAAATGCTGCCACCAATTTTTGTGAAACTGCTGTGAATTGTTTGTGTATTACATATTAATGTTAGCTCCCTTTCGATTTTTTTTTCGACTTCCAATATTTTGTTTTTGAGTAATGGGACTTCATTTGTACTAAAATGGGGTGATTTAATGTTTTCAGACTATGAATCAAAAACCCCTTTTCTCTAATGGCAAGATTTAATTCATTTAACCCTTAGCTACGCTGACGAGTTGAGGAATTAAGCTTTTAAACCTTGATCTTTATCAAAATAGGGTATTATGTATATAATAAAATTTATTTTGGAATAGAAAGTGACTTAAGATATTTTTTTAACAAATCACTTTTAATTAGATAGCATGGCTAAGAAAATAAGCAGCAGTCTTTTTAAGAATCGTGCGAATTCTGTCAAATGTGATACATCTAAAAAAAGACTATATATTTTTATTTTAGTTATTCTTTAAGTTGCTTTATAGGTCTATATGATGAAATGTACAACAATTTATTCCAATCTGTCTTTTCGTAGAAGATAATCCACATGGAAAATCCAATAGTTTCTAATGTCATTTACAGAGTTATCTCCCTTAATTTTGAATTCTACAGAATATTCGTTATAATTTTTATTTCCTATGAACATTGGTTGTATGAAATGCCATGTATTCCTTTCTGTTTATAATGACATTTGAAACAAAATATCAAAAATAAAAATATGTAGGGTTTCCAACCATGAATCACATTTTGCATGATTCATATGTGGAGTGCTACATAACAGAAACATGGGAGTTTACATTGAAACCTGTCTTAAATGAACCCCTTTATGACTGAAATTAGTTCAGTTTTGTTGACATGTGTTTCAAAAGTTCGAAGTTCAAAATATATTTATGTTGATACTTTAAAAGTGACTGGTTTAGTCAGGTTGTTGGGTTAGTCATGGTACACTTTAGACAGGTTTCACAGTATCTACCCCCTCCATATAGAGGTTAGTGAAAACTTTCTTACACCTTTTCTTAAATTTAAAATAATTCTGGATTTAATTAATGGCTTATTTAAATAGTTTTTCATAAAAAGGAATACCTGTGTATTTGAATTATGTACTATTTTCTTTTATGACAGGATATTTGACTTCCCTAAGTTTATATTTATACCCATAATAAAATGTTTTACAACAAACTTCATTGGTGATTTGTTGAAATCAATATTTTCTTCTAAAATTCAAATGTTTCAAAAAAAAAAACAAAAAAAAAACAGAAAACAGAAAACAGAGAAAAAAAACCACACACACACACAAAATTTAACATTGATAATATTATATTAACACTATAAATGAAGCACTGAAGAAAATAATAAATGAGGAAAGTAAAAGTATCCTACATGAAAATACCCAACACTATATTATGTGTCATGCTTCATTTTACACCAGATCTAGATCTTGGTTTTCTGGTTTAAACTTCATGTCCTTATTCACACACTTCAGATCCTCACTTATGTTTCCTCTTCAGATCCTGGTTTCTCATGATCCTTGTTTACATATATTTAACACTTCAATACTCATTTATATTTATATCAAATAAAATTTGTATTCTTTTTCCCAGAAGATACTTATTTATTTCAGGATTGACTGTTTTATTTTTTCAGTCTATGAAGAAATAACCTCAATCATGTGGTGCACACTAAATAACCTGTGTAGCAGCTTATTTTCAAGTGAGCACCATGGGCATTGAGGTTATTTCAAATAGACTGAAAAAATGTAACAGTCATTTCTTATAATTCAATTTAAGTACCAAAATTCAACAAGTAAATCATTAAAAAAGTTTGCTGAAGTCACAGTCATTACAAAATTTGGTCTGTGAGATGAGAAACTAAATTTTTGGTCCGATCAAAAACTGTGTTACTTCAGCAATTAAATATTACGTAAATAATAAAAAAAAATTATTTTACATTTGATATTGAAGACTATTACAGTATATGCATGTTATATATTCATAGGTCAGAGTTTAAAGTTTAACTTTTGTGGTTTTAAGTTTTGCAATTACTTTGTCAATCATGAAGTAAATTATTGTTTGCTTGCAAAAAATCTTGTGTAATAAATGGAATTCTAATGATTTGACAAGTTTGCTTAATATTAAACTGTTGATAACTTTCAGGGGTAGCCTATGCAGGACAACCCCCAAGTGGACAGCCATACCCAACACAGTCATCTGCTGGTGAGTATTTTTTTTAAGTGAGCAACCATATCATTTGTATTAGGTGGGAGGATAGGATGAAATTTTATATCCTACCATTTTAGTATTGAGGAATATTGCTCCTGTCTTTTGTTCCTCCAAATCCACACAATTCATTTCAAATCACATCCTAGCCCCTCCCCCTTCTTCTTACTATACTATTCAATATACGATCAACTTAAGGAGGTAGACTTAAGGTAAGGGACACAACTCTTTAAAATCATTGGTCTCACTAATCACTTCCGGGTCGAATGGCCACCCCCCTAATGTAGTACCAAAAACACACTGAACCTAGACATATGCATTGCAAGTGCATTATATGTGTGTATTATGATTAAAAGTAGTCAAAATAAAGCTGAGAATGTGTACTTTAAAATCATATATGTAATTAACTACAAAAGTGTATGAATATTGTTTACATGTGTGAGTAATTTGCTTCCATGCTGTCAGTTAGGGGAAAAGGTAAAAATATGATTTTCAGTTTTATTTATTCCAGCAAATTTTGTGAAGAATTTCTATAATCATCGTACCATTAGCATAATGATTTTGGAAGCCTTATTTTCCAAGCTTCGCAATGATATGCAACTTTAAGATGTCATTTATTCTGGGAATTCACAATATAACTTTGAAAATTACTTTTTTAAGATGCAAAGTAATGGAAATGTTAGAAGTGATTAGTGAGACCATTGGAATGTTTGTATTCAGGCTCTTTATATTAATCTCATGTAAGCATCAAATTAACTTGGATTGATTTCATTCTGTTTCAAATGAAAGCTTGAAAGGCATAGGTGAAATTGAATATGATACGTACATATCACTGATTTCAAGAGTTATGCCCAGACCACAGGTCTACCTCCTTAAAAAACTTTATATTCAGTTTGTTCATGAAGATTCAGTAGTAGAATGAGTTTCCCATTCATTTGTTTCGAAAATAGAATAGTTTCTTTTGCAGTGAGATGGCATAGTTTTTGAAGGGTGTACATAGACATAGACACAGACATGTAAGGACAAAGGACCTTTTAATTATGGCAAGCTGTTTTCATACTTATTCTTTATTTCAGATATCTCAATTATATATGATATCTGATATATTTAACTGATAAGTAACATGGTCTGGTCAGAAAGTGTGGCATGTGGCTTCATAAATTACCAACATTTTAAGAACTACATACACATGTATATTTTGATGTTGTGACCACTAGTACTTACATGTAGTTTTTGTAACATTTACAGTAGTGCTTTTCATATTGATCAATACTAAAACAAAATATTTATTAATTTTTTTCTAATTATATTTTATAGGTGGATTTGCTGCCTCTCCACAACCTCCCATAGGAGGAGCTGGATATGGTGCCCAGCAGCCTGGATACGGTGCCCCACAGCCTGGGTATGGTGTTCCTCAACAAGGGGGACTTCCTTATGGTGCTCCAGGAGGAGCACCTCCTCCAAGCACTTCACCTGTACCTCCAAGTTATCAATCTGGTGTAAGTTCAAACATGGTACATCAAATATGTCTGATATTCTCATCCCAATGGAGTTGTTCTCACATGCTTTTCTACAATACTGTAAAAGTATTAATTATTTCGGTGTACTATTTTTTGGGCATTTTCATGATGGACAGAAAAGCACAATAAATACTACCTATGAAATTAATTTTTAACAACATGTAACACTTATCATTTTTTTGAAACTGTGAAAATTGATGACTGCAAATATGTTAAATGACAAATTCCGTAAAAAATTAGCAATTGCGAAAATTAATATGTTTACAGTAATTCAAAAATGCTTGCACCAATTGAAACTTTGAGAAAGTGAACAGACAAGTTACACTGTATACATTCTAGGTTCCACCAGCTGGTCCAAATGTTGCATCAGCAACTGCAGGAATGGCCAATGTAAATATTCAGGGTAATATGGTTGAAAGGTCAAGGCCTACTATTGTACCAGCCAATCCATTCAGTGCTGAGGAGGATGCTAAAGTCCTTAGGAAAGCCATGAAAGGAATAGGTATGTGTAGATACCTGTTTGGTTTCATTTTAATGTGTAAGAGAAAGAATAGGTATGTGTAGACTCCTGTTTGGTTTCCTTTTAATGTGTAATGGAAGGAATAGGTATGTGTAGATACCTGTTTAGTTTCATTTTAATGTGTAATGGAAGGAATAGGTATGTGTAGATACCTTTTTGGTTTCATTTTAATGTGTAATAGAAGAAACATGTACCTTTATCATGTATAATCAGAAGTTCCTTATTTTTGCATATCAGTTTTTATACCCTACTACATGAGGTGGTGAGCCTTAATGTGATACCCTCTGAACTGTTGCATGTCCATCCTTCGACGGTTTTCAGAAAACAACTTGGCTGAGGAGTTAAAGATTTTTTTAAAAACTTCTCATAGTTGTTTTGTACTGTTAAGTTTAATTTTCAAAATCAAAAATGTAGTTTTAGGCTATTTTGAACATTTTGCTCTCCTTTTTTTTAACCATTATGTGGGGGTATCCCTTTATGTTCCATTAATGCCTTATTTTTAGGATTGGTCAAATTTTAGAAGTTCATGGAATTTTAGATTTGAGAATGTCATTGCTATGCATTTGAACATGTATGCCTTCAAATATATACATGTATATATATTGTATATAACACTATCACAGCAATAATCTACATTGAATTGGTCATTTTTATTTAAAACAATTTCAGTGTCATGTGATATTAATATGTGACAGGTGATACCTAAAACTATTCTTGAAGAAAAATAAGTTCATTTTCCAATAAAAGCCTTTTCTACCAACTTGCTACTTGTTAGGAGCTTAAAGTATATTAGATCCTTAATTTTTATATAACCAGTTTTGGAACTTCTTCACTGTTTGGTTCTCTTCTAAAGTATATAAATCTAGTAAGGATTTTCAATATTTTATCATTTTAGGTACTGACGAGAAGGCAATTGTAGATGTTGTAAGCCGTAGAACAAACAAACAAAGACAAGAAATATTAATCATGTTCAAAACGTTGTATGGAAAGGTATGAAAATTATCTTTTTTTTTTAGAAATAACTTGCAAGTTGACATTTTATTTATCCTGGTGGGATTGTCTCTTTGATATATTCACCTTATCCATTTTCTTTATAGTCATAAAATAATATTCATTTGTACTTCCTTGTGCACTGGTAATTTTTTTCTTGTTTTCAAATGCATTAAAATGAGATTGGAATATCAAGTTATTCAAAAAAAACTTAAGATATATTAAAGGACGATTCAAAAGTACATCAATATCCAAGTGCATGGCCATAATGTGAAACAAGGAAACAATCTACATACATAATGTAGAAAACAGAATGAAATACCATTACGGATATAAAATCAAATAAAAGGAAAACAAGAACGCACACAAAAAACTAAAGAACATTCACAAAGGACTGGGAGTGACAACAGTTGCTTTGATAGGGTTAAACATGTCCTGCTCTGTGAGTGACACCAATCACATTTATAGTGAAATAATGTATTGATAGGATGTTGTAAATATACATGAATGCCGACAACATTGACAAAATAGTGAAGAAGGGAACTACCATTGATTTATTTTAGGGGATGGGGGTTGTAGGAAGAAATTTTTGTGGGCGAGTAAAATTTGTTCTGTGATTGTATAGAACTATGTATATTGGATACCAAAATTTAAGATGTGGGCTACAAAGCCAAAATTTTAAGTTTAAATGAAACTCTGCTGTACATTTATGAAATGCAATGAAACATGTAATTCCAATGTCTTTATTTCAGGATCTGATTAATGATCTTAAATCTGAGTTGAGTGGAGACCTTGAGGAGCTGATTCTTGCCTTGTTCAAACCTACAACTTTCTATGATGCTTATTCTCTTCATAAAGCTATGTCTGTACGTCTGTATATTATATTTATATTGATTATGGTAGTTAATATTTAGTCTCCCTGTTTTAATCCTTAATGTTGTGAACTGGTCAGACTTTAATTTTTCCAGTTTGAAAATTCACAAATATCCAGATAAAAGGTTTAGCAGTGAGGGTACATTGTTTTGGTGTTACTTATGTTTGAGATTTATCAAGTTTTGATTTGGTGGATTTATTTGACCATCAATGTTTTCAATGTAAAATATTTATGTTTTTGGCAGAAATAAAAATATGTTTTTAAATTCAAATGGAAGTATTCTTAAAAAATAGTGTCCTACCAAGAAAACTTTATTAAAAGTATTGATAGGAAGTAAAAATCCACATATACTTGTATTGTGTCGTCATTTTAGTGTATTTTAGTATTTTGGTTCAGGGTAAGTTCATCTTTTAGCCATGGGGCTAGTTACATGTGCAAGCAATGAAATATGGTCGACTCAACCCATGCATGATTATAAAAGTTTCCTTGCTGACAAGTTTTCAATGAGAAATATTTTGACAGCATTTATAGCAGTGAATTATCTAATATATCTTGTGTAATTAATTTCAATAATTCACTTGTGAAATTAATTCTGTAATATCAATCTCAGATTTGAAATATCTATTCAACAACAAAAAAATTAAATTTTTTTGTAAAGTTATTGAGAAAATCTCTATGTTAAAAATAACATTCAATTTATTATCAAAAATGACCTAAATGCAGTTACTAGTGCCAAAAGAAAGTGTAAAGTAGCAATCCAGACAAGAATTACGCAAAATGGTTGGAAAACCTACATATTTTTATTTTTGATATTTTTAAATGTTATAGTAAACAGAAATTAACATGTGGCTTTCCATATTACTCATGTTCTTAGGAGATAAAAATTATATAGAATGTACAGTAGAAATCAAAATTGAGGGGGATAACTCTGTAAATGACACTAAAATACAATAGAAGCTGTTGGATTTTCAATGTGAATTATCTCCATAGAGCAGACATATTGGAATGAATAATTATACATTTTATCATATAGAACTATAAAACAACTTAATAGCAAAAATATAAATATGTAGCCTTTTTTGGGTTGTATCATATATTACAGAATTTGCATGATTCTACAAAGACTGCTATTTAAATCATGGTCTTCTTCAGCACTCGTAGTCATGATTTATTCATTTTAAATGTATATATTTATACGTATTAGGGGGTAGGAACAAAGGAGTCTGTTTTGATTGAGATTCTTCTGACCAGAACAAATACAGAGATTAAAGAAATTGTAGCTTGCTACCAGAAAAGTAAGTTTATTTACTGAGCAGAACTTCACTTATAATTATCATGACTTACCATTTAGCAGCAACGACAAAAAATGCTTTGTACTATTATACTATAAATTTTTTTTTTAAATGTGACTGCTGTGCAATAACTATACCTCACATTATTTATGTTTTACTTAAGGTGGTAGACCTAGGGTAAGGGACATAACTCTTGAAATCAGTGATATGTTTGTATCATATTCTATTTCACCAAAGCCTTTCAAACTTTCCTTTGAAGCAGAATGAAATCAGTCCAAGTTACTTTGATGCTTACATGAAATTGATGTAAAATGCAGAATACAAATGTTCCAATGATTTTTAAGAGTTGTGTCCCTTACACAAGGTCTACCTCCTTAAAGGGTGATTTCTCCTAATAATGTAGATATTAACACTGCATTTTGAAAAAAAACTAACAAAACTGCAATAACTCTTTGTAAATGAAAGAAAAAAATTCTGTGTTAAATTAAAAATGCCAATGCACAAAATTATCTGCATCTAACAACTGAACAACATATACAGTTTTTATATGGTTTTAGGCTTTGCCTATTAGGGACACAGCCATTTGTAATCAAATTACATTTAACTTTTTTGATAACGCACTGTTCTGTTGTCTCACTGATGTCTCACCCAACAGGAATATGTGAGACTTAAAACAACACATGATGTTCGTCTTTGTTAAAAGTTCAAACAATCTGAACTGCATATCTCACTTTCAAAAAATGTGACTTCTGACAGACAGATTTTGAGCACTTCATGTTTTGACAGTGGCTGTACACATGTAGGATGTTGATGACCTTTCATCCTTAGTAGTAGCATACTAATTATGATTTAATTTTAGATTACAGTAGAAGCTTAGAGAAGGATATTATGGATGAAACCAGTGGTCATTTCAAAAGACTTCTCGTCTCTGCCTGTCAGGTGAAACATTAAAAATGACTGTCCTAAAAATAAATCAACCACCACCATTCAAGTTAGGATCAATATACAACATGAAATTGCAAGAGTTGTTATGCTTATAGTGCATACCCCATATAGAAAGTGGTTCATACAAAATCACATACAATGTATGCCCCCTCTGTTTAAAGCTACAAACCAAATTTGAAATCAATCCATCCATTTGAAACCAAGATTTTTGTGATGAAAGTTTTCTCTTTTATTCCATATAATGAAAAAATGTCTAAGTCTTATGAAACAAAAGTTGATATTGAAGAGCACTCAAAATTGTTTATACCATCTACATTGTGTGCCCTGTATATATATAAGGGCATACACACTAATTTGAAATTATTCTATTTTATGGGAGTCCAGATAATTGCAATAAAATTTGGATGGATGGATGAGGTAATTCCAACATACCATCCACATGCTAAATCAGTCTTGTTTATAGTCCATCCTGTTCTAGTAATATCCTTGTTAATTTAACCTCTTCAGTTCAAAGGTCATCTGTCTTGATTAGTCACTTATTCGTTGACCTAAAAATATATATTTGACTATGAATAAGGGAAGCAACATAAGTCCTGTATATAATTATTATTTTTGGACTATTCACAAGATCAATAAAATATGTATTAACAAAGTCAAATTATATTGACCAAGGAGTAAGTCTGAGGTCAATATAATTTTTTGGGTCCATATCGAATATACATGTAACGTGACTATGTGGAAGTCTCTAATTGATATACATGTATTGCAAATGAACAGGTGTAGTTTTGTAAAATTTCTTTTTGTCTGCAGTGCTTTTGCTGTGATTCGTGGATGATTTTGGACTGAAATGAAAGAGTTTAATTCTTGATCTATATTTATAAATTATTGATTTTTCAGGAAGTCAATATGTTATATGGACCTGTTCAGATTATATTGACCGAGGAAGAAGTCTGAGGTCAATATAATCTTTACAGGTCTATATATATATATGATTTATTGACTGAAAGTCATGAATTTATATATTACATATGTATATAATGTTTTTTCTTTTTGTCTGCTTCTGTCGTGATTGGCTGAGAGTATTAACAGAACGTAACGATTTATATCTGGATCTACATTTTGAAGTATAGCATCAATATACATATAAATAGGAACACAGCATCAATATATTTTTAAAAAAGTAACAAGGCTTCATGTACTTCCAATATCCTTTGCATCACATGATCATAATATCCAATGAACAAAGAAGATTGTTATGCCATATGAAATATATGGAATTATAGGATCAACATGTTTAAAAACAGAAACATAGCATCCAATCACATGAAAATAGAAACACGCAATTATTTCTTAGAAATCACCAGGTTGTAAGGACCAATGAATAACACAGTGCTACACCGTAATTAACTTAGGTGCTTTCTCCATATAAACAGGGTAACCGTACAGAGCTGACCCCAGACCAGTTACAGAAGGCAGCCACACAGGGAGTTGAGTCTGTTATTGATAGAAACCTAGCCAGACAGGATGCTCAGAATCTTTATCAGGCTGGAGTAAAGAAACTTGGAACTGATGAGTCTGCATTCCTAGCAGTAATGGCGGTCAGACATTATTATCAACTTAGAGCAACTTTTGAAGAATACCAAAAGGTACTTGTTAAAATGTGTTACATTTGTAGTAAAATGAGCTTAGGATATATCTAGGACTGGGAATTTAGGATATGTCTAGGACTGGAAGCTTAGGACATATATAGGAGTGGGAGTTTAGGACATATCTAGGACTTGGAGCTTAGGGTATACCTAGGACTGGGAGTTCAGGATATATATAGGACTAGGAGATAAGGATACATCTCGGACTGGGAGCTTAGGATATATCTAAGACTGTGAGTTTACGATATATCTAGGACTTGGAGTTTAGGATATATCTAGGACTGGGAGTTTAGGATATATCTAGGACCGGGTGCTTAAAGGGGGATCCAAAGGGAGTCTGTCTTCCCCCATTTTCTAAAAAAAATTGGTTGTATAGAGAGTCACTTGAAATCACTGAAGTGGGCCCCCCTTCTAGAATTTCTGGATCCACTGCTCTAGTTTGTCAATTTCCGGATCGTCTGCTCTAGTTTGACAATTTCTGGATCCACTGCTCTAGTTGGACAATATGTTTCTCTATTATAAGTAAAAAATTTGAAAATTGGTTGCACTCCCAGGGTTTCTAGAAGATTTCTTAGACATGCCATATATTCTGTTTCACCCCTGGACACATTAGATATAGTAATAAGGCGCCAGTTTAAATGCACCTTGCCAAATATTCAATATATATACGACACATGTGAAAAAATATGCAATATAAAAAAATCATCCATAGTACTTAAAATAACTTAAAATACTTAATAATTAATGTAAAAAATCTCTTTCTTATGCCCCCGCGACAAACAGCCAGGGAGCATATTAATTTACACCTGTCCATCCATCCGTCCGTCCAGATTAAAGATGATCATGGCTTGTCCGGCTATCTCCTCAGACAGTTTTTGAACAACATCTAAAATATTTTACAGGATATTTCTACACATGATGAAGGTGTACAAGGTCAAAGGATTTTGATTTTTGTGAAATAGTACAGAAATTGGTGATAATTACACTTAGTCATTCTTCTCAGAAATATATGGATCATGGCTTGTCTGGCTATATCCTCGTGCAGTTTTTGAACTACATCTAAAATATTTTACAGGCTATTTCTACACATGATGAATGTGTGCAGGGTCAAAGGATTTTTATTGTTTTATGAAATATTACGGAAATTAGTGATAGTTAGGCAGTCATTTTCATCAGAAATAGGGCTATATGGCTTGTCCGGCTGTCTTCTCCTGTAGTTTTTGAACTACATCTAAAATATTTTTTTGCAGGATGTTTCTACACATAATGATGGTTTGCAAGGTCATAGGATCTTGATTTTCATGGAATATTACAAAACTGGGTGATAGTTGGACTTTTTGTAATTTATGTCAGAAATATACCCCAAGCAACAAAGTTAGGGTTTGTAATTGGGGGTATTAACATTTTTTATGCGTCAGTCAGTCCGTCCATCAGTCCTCTTTTTCTCATCGCAACTAGACTGACACTACCAAACAGAATTTCACGACACTATATGGCCAGAATGGCCAGAATACAATATGTAAATGTGCATATTTATATAGGAAATTCTGATTCCCAAATAGATCCCCAAATTTTTTCGAGTTACAGTACTGATACAGTTTGTCATTGCAATGCAAGTCATTGGAAGGATTGAGCTGAACCAATAGACCATGAGTATTACAAGTCTTGGAAGGATTTCTGAATCTGCAAACCATGTCTTCATACAAAAATAAACATGTTCTTAATTTGGCAAATCTAGCGAGCGGGGGCATCATTAGTGTCGTACATTTGATTTACTAAAAAAAATCACTACTAACAAATGATGCGGGGGCTCCTGTGACAAACAGAGCTTCTAGTTTATCTGTAGATTTAAAATTGATAAAATGACAGATATGAATTTTCGTCAATTTCAGCTTGCTGGTAAGGATATTTTATCTGCTGTAAGAGGAGAAATGTCTGGTGATCTGGAAGATGGTTTTAAAGCCTTGGGTAAGTCAAAACTATTAATGAATTTATCACTTTTGCATTAAGAAGATGAACATATGGTTGTTAATGAGTTGGCAGTTCTAAAAGGGTCAGAATAATTCATTTTCAACCTCTTTTGGAGTTTAAAATTGGTTTGGTTAAGACTCAGGTTAAAAACAAATTCAAAACTGATAAAAAAATAGACACTTTAAAAATTGTTTGGTTTAGACAAGTTTTTGGATATTTAGTGTCTGGTTTAGACAAGTTTTTGGATATTTAGTGTCTGGTTTAGACAAGTTTTTGGATATTTAGTGTCTGGTTTAGACAGGTTTTACTGTTCATGTTTTAGAAGTGCAGAAATCTTGGAGGTTGGAATTTTCTTTCAGCATACAACTGAGCCAAGACATTTATTTTTAATATTTTGTCTTGCAAGGCTTTTTTTTTAATGCAAGGGTCCAAAGGTAGTACTTTCATTTTTGGGTTTTGCATATGGGCATGTCATAAAGGGTTTAACTAGTAGTGTAATGAATTTATCATAAAGTTCAGTCAATGGTGTTGTGAAAAAACTATGTCAATGTTAAATTCAAAATCATACCATATCTGTGATAAATTATACACAACACTTGGTGAAATAATTACTTGAAATAGGTTACCCAGTGGACAAGTTAAAGTTTACAACTTGATCTTAAATTGAACTTTACTGGCATTTGTAATATTGTGTAAGAGGTGTTTTAAATGAAATATTTGCTAATTTCCTGCAAGATATATAAAATATTTCTTTTTATATTTGACAGTCAGGAGTGCAAAGAATAGGCCCCAATACTTTGCAGAGAGATTACACAAGGCTATGGCTGGCTTTGGTACCAAGGATTCAACACTAATCAGGGTGGTTGTGTCCAGATCAGAGGTAAGAATCATGTATGGGGTTATTTTCATCTTGAGCAGATTTACATCAGTGTGGGTTTAACTGTAGCTAGCTTATACCTAAAAGCTGTATTTGACATAAAAATTCTTCCCAACCCTTCAGGAATCAACGTAACTATATACTCATATGTTGATCAATTAATAATATAATCATATGATAATTAATATATAAAGTGTGATAGTCATATGATTCTCATATGCGACCTATGATTCTCATATGTAACTATTGGCTTACTTACATATGATTAACGTGTAATATCATATATTGCACTTTAAATAATTCTCATACATGGCACTTCTGGCTGTGTAATTCACAAAAAAAACTTTGTCTGAGCCAACATTCTCTTGTTTTGGAAAAGGGATGAAGGAAACTCTAGTCCCCTGCTAAGATTAAAAACTAAAGATTAAAAATATTTATAGACTAAGAGAGGGGCAATTCTATATGATTCTCATGTGTGGCACATTTGCCTGTGTAACCTCTGGATCAGTGGCATAAGGCTTTCCACCAATTCATTTTATTCTTTTTTCTCTTCTAACAGATTGACTTACAGGACATAAAGGATGAATATAGAAACATGTACCAGAAATCTCTCCATGATGCTGTAGCTTCTGAGACCAGTGGTGATTACAAAAAACTGTTGCTTGGAATTGTGGGATTCTAAGGATGAATATTTATTGCTAATATTCAGTAATGACTTAGCAATGAATCTAAATCCAACAGTGCATTAGTCTAGTTCTTTGTTGATTAATAAATTAATTAATTGATTTATATTTTAATGTTTATGTATCTAATGTAAGGTAATCATGTAATGAACAAAGTTAACTCAAAATGAATCTATACTGCATTCTGCTTATGCTGGTGCTTACTTCTTGCTTAGGGCTGTTTTTTGTTATGCAGGCACATTCTATAAGTCAGCTTATTTTTTCAATACAGTAAATCCGATTAAATCCAAAGCTGAATAATCTTGATACCATTCTAAGTTCCTTTAAACTAGTTTGAATACTTTCTGGCCCCAGCGCCACAAAAACTTGAAAAAATTACTAAAATCTGAGAAAATTTTTAACCGTTTGTGACAACATTAATTTCCAACACTTTGAAGTTAAGAATACTCAGACTTAAGTATTTTTAAAAACTTTTGTGGCTCTAGGGCCTGAAACAGTTTAAAACCAATCAAATTGTTTCATTGTACTGTTTTTTTTGTTTTTACATTTTAATACATTCAGAAAATGTCAGATAAATTCATTCAACCTTATAGGAATTTCACTGTATATGTTTTACTTTGAGAACTTTACTTTATCTACCATAAGGCCAAATAAAATTAATTAGTAGATCCTCAACCACTCTTGCCACTAAAAATTGAATATTAAAAAAAAGTTGGGGCAGGAATTTCTCAAATTAAGATTTTTTTGCATCAGTTTCCAGTATTAAGATACTTTGACACACAAATTCTTCATTTATTGATGACTAAAAAGCTTTTTCTTCTCTGAAACTGATGTAGCTATGGATTTAGAACATATCTATACTTTAAATAGATAAAATTATGCTAGTATACATCTGGTAAAAATAAAAAATACAATATCTCACCCATCCCATATTTTTTTAAGGGTTGGATGAGAATCTAAAATTTAAGTTTACTTGGCTTAATTTTGATGTTATTAGTGGCCATAATTTGGCAAGAATTAATTGGGATTAAGGAAGGTAGTATATTTTCTGTTATCTGGAAAAAGGTGCCTGTAAAAAAATGTGTGTTTAGTGTAAAATGGCTTATAAATCTTGTTCTCAATTAATTTTTTTGCAATTTTTTACTGTTTAAAGCATTCAAAACCGAGAACTGATTTGTTTTTAATTTGTTATTTCTGGTTATATTAATACTTATATCCATAATTATAAGATTTTTCTATTTCTGTTATTACAAAACTTATGATAAAAAGTTAATAGTCCTATTGTATGAATTGCAGGGCCTGACCCAGGCAATTTAAAAAGCAGGGGGTGCCAGTGAAGGTTCCTCAAAAAAGGGGGTGCTAGGACTTTAATTGCCAGTTTTTGTCAATTTCTCCTACGAATATGACAAAGGGTGCCAACCCCCTGCATCCCCTCTGGATCTGCCACTGAATTCACTTAATCATATACAGAAACTTACAAGCTGTATTTTGATTCATTCTGTTATTAAGAATACTATAATTGATTTTTATAAGGGTATATTATTATTCAATATGCTAAGGAATACTGACTATACTCCAAGTCACCTCAGATTGTTTGCCTTTTTTTGCATTTATTTTGTAATTACTCGACGGTTCCTTTCAAAAACTTGCCATGTTATTCATGTCGTTCTGTACTACGATTCCCTTACAATTATTTTTCGTCTTACCTCCGAGATTGAAAAAATTCAAAATTTATTTTTCCTACGAGAATTTTGCACTGAATGTATTGTTTATCTGCCATCTTGTTTCTATGGATACTTTGAAATGTTCCCTATTATCTCACAATTGAAGAGCTGAAATACCATATAGAACTTGAGACTACTTGAACAGCAAGAAATCATTAAACATTACCTGGTTTCTTAAAAAATCTCAACTTGATATTTTCTTCAAATTCTTCCTCTACTCAAATTTCAACCACTTGAAATTGAAGATTTGAGGAAATTCTAAGAGAATTTTTTATGAAACCCAGGCCTGATGTGTAAGTACAGATCTATTTAAGAATCATGCAAAATTTAAAAAAAATAGAAGGTGAAAAATTTTGTCAAAATTTCAACCAACCTACTTTCTGGAAATACAAAGAAGACTTCTATCTAATATTGAGACAGTAATGGAATCTGTTTGAGAGTTTTTATCTTATGTTGTGAAAGTAGACAGAATTGTTTTAATTTTTTTTTAAATTAAGATTTCCACTCATTTTCTCTTCCACATAAGATCACCGTATCAAACCATTTTCCCAACCACCTTTACTTATGTAGATTCTCAAAGCACAAACAGGACATGCAAGACACATTAACACTATTAAGAAATTTGAAAATTATAAAAACTTATCACCCACTGTGCACTCCACGATTCTTAGTAGCTTTGAAACGTAGCTCTAACTTTTTGTTTGTATTTTTTAAATGTCTAGATCACAAAATAAAAAAAAAACGATCAAGAGCTACAATTTCACAGCTAGATTCTTCGATATAAACCTGTATCTAAGTACCGTTTTCACACCATACAAACAATACTGACATAACTGGAGCCAAGAAGACCACCCCCCCCCCCTTTCACCATTTTACATGCTTGAAAAGTTTGGTTGATAATATGGGAAAAATTGAAAATCACTGGAATGCCCAACCAGCCCCTGCCCCTTAGAATTTCTGGTATTCCTGGAATCTCCACTGGGTGTTGGTATATAATTTTGGGGCATTTTGTTATATTTTTATTATTGAGTTATTATTATTATTATTATTATATATTAATTAATGTTACTAGAATATAGATTGTATAAGTAACTTTTGTGAATTCTGTCTTTTTTTATACAAGCAGTTGTTTTTTTACTATAAAAGACCGGTTTTTAGAAAAAAAATTAAATTCAGTCTCATTTATGAACTTTTTTGGAAAGTTTACGATCACATGGAAACTAAAGTGCAAATTATTTAAGATGCTCCTCCTACATGTATATGGTATTCACTGCCAAGTATTTTTGACCTTTATACAAGGGTGTACGTTATTCCACAGAAACATGTATTTTGATACACGATTCTTTGATTTTATTTTTTAATCAATATTCTGGATTAAATTTTGTGTAAAGTTAAACATGAAAATGCCTTTCCCAATAAATGTTATTCCAGAGGTGAATACAAGAAAAACAGTCTCCAGGGGTTGGAAGTCCCTCTTCTTGTTGGAATAGTTTGTTAATTTCATCCAAAATTTTGTAGTAATGTGCAAATAATGGCTTGGACCCACTTTTCAAAATCCTTGGATTCACCCCTGAATTCTGCTGTGGATCCTGTTTTAACTAACATATATACACACTGCATTCCAAATTCTTGTGTAATCTGTCATAACTTTTTTATTTCAAAATCTACATTGTTAAGAAATTGGGGAAATATTGAAATGAAGTATTTTTCCGTCCATTGCCGAGTAGAAATTTTTTTCTCTTAAATTTGGAATAATTTTATTTTTTTCAAAATAACCCCCATTTCCAGTATAAAAATGGATGGCCTTACCTAAATCCAGCTCCTCCTAACCTAGTAAATTGACTGATTGAACTTTATAGGCAGATTGCGAAAGTAAATAATTTAGTCTAAACATAGGAGGATCAAGTGTGCAGACCAGTGGTTGTAAAACCCCTTTTGTTTTAAAATTTAAATTTCAAAAATTTCGGGACAAAATTGACTAATACTAGCCAGGACCACATTCATAAAATTCCTTGGTCAGCATCTGCTAAGGGTTTTACAGCTTGCAAACAATGGAGTAGGTGAAATTGGTAGCTCACTCACAGTTCTATTTTGGTTCATGATTTGAATTTGTGTCACCAATTCATGATTAACTGGTTCATGTCTGGAGGAGTAGTGATGGATCTAGGGGAAGGTTCCCAGAGTCACACCCCACCTTCACCACTTTCATATTGGAAAATGTAAATTATAGGCAGTATTTTGGCAAACATGAGCTAATAAAAGCCTGGAACCACCCCTTTCCTTACTCTAAGGATCTGCCCCTGCTCACCTTGTCCTGAGGTGTGTTAGAATATTTAGTTTCCGCTTTTGTTTCATTTTAGTAATACAATTGTTATTTATATCTATGCATTATACCTTCTCTTTAAAAGTAAATATAAAAAAAAATCATTTATTGCTTACTCACAGCCTGTTAAGTAAACATAAGGTTTTTTGGTGAGTACTGTATAGAATTACCTGTGACAATTCTGTGTTGGCCACAAAGCCAAATGCTATATGACCTATATGAATGTGGCTAATTAAATTTTGAGGATGGCCTATTCAAATATATTGGACATTAGCCTCGACATTTGTCTTTACCTTTATTTCATGACAGTATGGCTAATGCACACATTTTCTACTTCTACTAACAAAGAGTCAATGATGCTCTGTCCATCACTACAATATTATCGAATACATCGTGTACTGTGAAAGTACTTTAATTCGTGGATACCAATTTTTGAAGATTAGGGAAGAAACACAAGTTCATGGATTCTTGAATTCATGATTTTGAAGTTTTCGGTATACAAATCAATGGAAATCTCCTTTTTGATGGGAACCAAATTTCATGGATTGGCCTTCCCACGAAAACCACGAAAATTTGATACAACGCAATAGTACTACTTTCATAGTAGCTTTATTGTTCCAATTAAGAACCTGAGAAAGGTATGATTACAAAACATAACACATAATTAAAATTTACAGTGAAACCTGCCAAAACCGAATCTAGGTTTACTCAGGTTTAAAATACAATTAAACTATATTACAGGGACTTATTTTTAAGAATGAGGCAAAATGGGAAAAATCAGAAACATGCATGTCAAAACCCCACCGATCTGATGATATGATTTCACTCAAGAATGCTTTCTTTTTTTTAAAAAAAACAAAACATTATTTGATCTCTGCATCTCTGGATTTGCTCAGAAATTTTTCAACACAATGTTAGAAAAAAAGGAGGATTTTGACAGTTATCTGCCCTTGAAATATTCATTTACAGTGCATTCAATGAAATTATAACTCAATTTATGATATGGAAAATTTTGTCTTTTTCCTCTGATTCTGATGTAGCAAATATTTATAAATATATAATTTATATATTCAAAATGATGGGTTTCCCATACCATGTTTCACCCACTGCCTGATTCTTACAAAGACAAAACATTTTAAAGTGTTTTGTTTAGACAGGTGTTTATTCAGGGTTTGGTTCACACAGGTTCACCAAACATTCAAATGCACATTCCACATAAACAGTAAAGTCATTTTCATAATAAAAGAAAGTTAATAGATTAACAAGACTGTATAGATATTGAAGACAACAGAGTAGTGACTTTGTAGGCATACATACATTCATGTACATGAACAAGCGGTTGTAAAGTAAATGGCACTAATTGACCGTTAAAGACTGACTGATTGATTGTTGGGGTTTAACGCCCGAGCTGCAATATTTCTGCTATATTCAGGCGATGAACATGAAATGGATGATAAAATGAACATGAAATGATAATGATGATAATGAAATGAAAAAAAAAAGATGGCATAGTAGGTGTTAATAGGGTCGACACATTTTGATTGCCACTAGAAAAAAGGGGATGGGCAGGGTCGGGTATTTTAGCCTCCTGTGGCGGAGCGCAAAGGTTCCTACTCCTATCGAATACCACAGCAGGGTTCTTTAACGTGCGAGGAAGGTGGCATCTTTCCCAACACGGCGCATCACTATGGTTTGCGTCCAGGTTTTCATATTATAGCCTGACAACCCCAGCATGTAACACACCGGTCGTACCCCATTCCACCACCTGGGGCACACAACCCATTTGCATTGTGGGCAGAGCGCCTAGCCCCGGCTAGGATTCTGAGCCTTATTTAGTCGCCTATTACGACAAGCTTAGCGCTGCTGCGGGCCTATTCTCTTGACACCCCGACCTGCACGGGCGACCGTTCAATAAGACATAATTGGATGTGATATAGTGATAATAGTATTAGATAGTTTGATGAAATTAAAATTGTTGAAAAAAAAATTAAACAACGAAAATGTATAATCTATCCCAAAATATCCTTGCCTAGCTTCTCTCGGCATTTTAACTCTATGCACGCCTCCCTGGATCCGCCCATGAATTTGAAATGATATAGTATTGCAGGAGTTTAGGCGACTAAGGGAAAAACCTCAAGGAATGGTACTCTGTACAATTAAACAGATATTATGATGTAATATGAATTATGTATTGTGCCTGAGCTAACACTTACAAATATCATTACTTCAATATTTATTAATCCGTCTGTCTACAGCTTGATGCATCCTCGCAGTTAGTGATTACTGGGATTTGCAGACGACATATATCTGTCTGAAATACAGAAGGCTTATATAACCACTTTGCACTACATTACATTTATCTGATTAAATGAGATGATTGTGGTGGGTCGATATTTTATTAAAGAACTAAAGGCAATTTACCTAGTGTCTGATCCAGTTATTTCTAAAATGCACTTTAAGGTGAAGTGCTGGTAACAGTTCGCTCGACCTTACATTTAAAGTTGTGTGAAAAACATTATATTTGTAAAAACCAATGATATTTATTTGTCTGTAAAACCTGTATTGCATTAAACAGATGGAACTTGTCAAGTGCTTATTCAGTAGTTGGATTATTTTTTTTGCGGGGTGGGGGTGGGGATGGGGTGTTGGTGCTCCCTTAATTGGGAAGCGTTTTTGCATGAAATGTTAATTTTTCCACAAATTCTATCTCCGAATTTTACTGCCTTGTCTCGTGTGGCATTTACTTGGCCCACCTCTACAATTGGGTACTTCTGTTACTATTTTACTATTTTATTATTCAGAGGATGGGGGTGATTTTTCCTGCACCGTACTTTTCATTGGATTATAAATTGTTTGTAAGATTTTTTACCGATAATACTCACAAAAATGCCATATAAAAACAAAACATGCACAGAAGGATTTTTAGGATTTATATATACATTTTTAAAAGCAGACCAACATGAACAAAAAACCACAACCTGCGCGAATTTAAAAAGCAGTTTAGTTCAACTCAACTGATCAAACATTTATTTACACTTAAATGCGAAGTTGAGTCATGTATGATGAGGTAAAAAATTAAATACTTAATTACACTGTTCACAGTAGTCAAATGAAATGATATGTACGCGGAATTTACTACGTCTCAGGGGGTCACTTTAATATTACTCTGATAGGGTGCCGCTGTGGATCTGTAACCCAACCCTATTCACATATTTTGCGTTTGAACAATAATGTAGACCTTTTCATATACTTTGTTAGAAATAAAACCTAATACCATATCATAAATAAACATATATACAGTTATGTTTGTTTTCCACACCGATTTGCATATATTGGCAAGCTGGTATCTTTCCTAGCAGCACGTCCTTATATATAGAAAGTAGCCCCACCCCACCCCCGATAACTACGTATATGTGACGACTCTATTCGCTACACTGCTCCATCGGATCAAATTGGTACAGGGAAGATAACATAAACTTATAGAAGCGCCTGAAAAATACCAAACGATGTTAGAACTGTCAAATTTGCGATAGCAAATATTTGGTCTAGAGCGCTGGACTTAGTGCAGGTGGTGTCGCCATAGATGTCACAGCGGTACGAGTTCGAGTCCCGCGGAGGGAACGACCACATATTTGCATCGTAAATTTGACAGTTCGAACATCGTTGGGAATTTTTTTTATTTGTTTGCTTGTGTTTGTTTGTTTTTAATTTGCACAACATTTTTAAAATTTCATAAGGGGGAAGGGAAACCTCTTTGACCACCTATGCCTACAGCTGCAGCCTGCCGGTTTCCGTCATCCACTGAAGACACATGGGTGGCCTTGAGCTAATACTTTTCGCCCCGGTGGGTGTGTAGTCTCCGACTGTTGTCTCTGACATTTTCACCATATCCATTCTCGTTATATACAGGCTGGTAAAAACCGTGTGATCCAACTGGCTCACATCAATAATTCTTGGCAGACACCTTTAATTTCTATCGGTATCGTCTGCGGTCACTTTCTTAACGTGTAAATTTTTGTAAAAGCGCGTGCACTTCCAAATAAGTAACTTTGACAAAAATAATGATATGTTACGCATGAATTATGACAACAAATTTTAAATTGCTGGTGGAATGTTGTAGTAGCTATATATACATTTGTAGGTCGTTATTCTTACTTTTCTGTGACCCTGGTGTGTTTACCTAGGATGCTTCATTTATTGAGTCATTTTGTTGAACTATAAAGCCACAGTAGGTAAGCTTAAGAATTTTGTAGCTTTTTTCCCTTAATTTTGACATTTTATACACTGTTTGAAGTCTTCTACGTAAACAGTGCTGATGGGTCAGTCTACGCACCTGACCTTGTCTTTATGTGATGTATTCAGAATACAAGATCACCGAGCATGGACATATCCAGTTTCGCCCCTTTTTATCTTCAAATTCCAATAACGGGCTAATCCAGAAATTTTTTAAAGGGGAGATTCCAGGCTATTATTTGCTCATATTTTGCCAACCTTACCAACAAAGGTGGGGGACGGGGTTGGTGGCCCAGACACCCCAACCAGAACCTGCCACCTGTATGTTCTTTCATTTGATGAATCCAGATTGAGTCCACGGGTATGCAATATTTGGGCATATAAATTATCTATTAGAAATTTCTGGAAAACCCTAAAAATAATCTAAATCGTTATTATTTGGGGAGGGACACTTCCTATATACAACGTGCCGCTTTAATATGTACCATTTTCCAACTTGAAAATATGTGAATAGGAAGGGAAAATAGATATATAAAACTAAATAAATGTAATTAAATGCATATTTTGGATTATTGTAGATGGCCGCCATGTTAAAATGGCCGCCATCCAAAATAAGGGCCCCTTGAAAAATAGTGTAAATGTCATAATGATTTTATGTAACATGGTATGTAGGCTTAAAATGTTATACTGAATTCAAAATTTTGAGTTCCGTGAACATTTGGGAAGTGTTACCCTACTGATATACACTAAAGAAATAAATTTAAAAATATGGCAAGCCAAAGTGGACAAAAATGAGTATTTTCTAATATTAAAAAATGATTTTTTAACATTACAAATTCATTTTTTAATATTACAAATTGAATTTCTTATATCACAAAACACTTTTTTAATATTAAAAACTCATTTTTTGAATATTAAAAATTCAATTGAATTTCTAATATTAAAAAACTATTTTTGAATATTAGAAATTAATTTTCTAATATTAGAAAATGGACTGTTGTATTCAATGATGATTTTTTAATATTAGCAATTTATTTTGTAATATTAAAAAATGTGACTGATTTTCTAATATTACAAATTCATTTTCTACTATTACAAAATGTATGATATTTTATGATATTACTAAATCAGGAATTTGTAATATTAAAAAATGAATTTTTAATATTAGAAATAAATTTTTAATATTAGAAAATAAGTGTTAAAAATGTGCCTGATTTTCTAATATTACAAATTCAATTTGTAATATTACAAAATGTGTGATATTTTATTATATTACTAAATCAGGAATTTGTAATAATAGAAAATGAGTTTTTGATATTACAAATTGAATTTCTAATATTAAAAATCTTTTTTAATATTAGAAAAATGATTTTGTAATATTAGAAATTCATTTTCTAATAATACAAAAATTGATTTTTGTCCACTTTGGCTTGTCATATAAAAAGGTAGGGCACTTTTGCCAAATGGGCAGATAGGTCAAAATATAGGACATTGTGATAACTCGGAAGTCTTGAAAATTGGTGTGGTGGTAAAGTTTGATGAACTCTATAATTATATGCAAGAAAAGTGACTTGATATTTCATGTGTTCTTCAAGGTAGATTTTTGGCAGATTTTTGTGTTTTTTTCAGATGTTTTTCTTTTATTAATAAAAAAATCACCTGTGATATCTTTACCAAACTTAACGGATATATAAAACCATCTGAGTATGATTAAATTCATACTATCATTATGGATTATTGTACATGACTGCCATTTCAAAATGGCCGCCATCCAACTTCAGGTGCCACCTTGAAAAACAGTGTAAATTTCATCAGAATTTATGAAACTTTGTATAAACTGAAATGCTTAAAATTGTATGCTGAATTCAAACGTTTGAGTTCTGTGATCATTTAGGGAACGCGAGGGGACTTGTATGTGACTTGCTTATAAGCACAACTTAAAACTTATTATTTTCGTACACATATTTCTAAATGAATGAAGAATATTGTTATTACATTTATTTGCGTATAATAATCAAGGGATCACTCCTTATATATATGGGATTAGGTATCTTTTTTCTGACAAAAGCAAATTATATCTATAGGGTGGGGTTACAGAATCCCAGCGGCTACCCTATCATATAATTATTGAAGTGCCCCCCTCCCCACCCAACCCTGAGGTTGAATGGAACAGGGTATCCCTGGCATGCTACATGCTGTGGTCGATAGGCCATACTACGGAAAACCTGACCGCAAACATAGTGGTGCACCGTATTGGGAAAATGTCACGTTCGCTACAGCAAGGTAAATTGCTTCTACCAATTTCCAGTGGCAATCGAAACTCGTCGACACTATTATTCTTGTGTCACATCTCATTGTTCATTTTATCATCCATTTCATGTTCATCGCCCGGAAAGAGCTGAATATTGCAACATGGGCGTTACATATCACTTAATCAATCAACCGTAAAATCCGACATTCTCCAACAGTAATATCAAGTTGTTATCGACCGTTTTATGCGTCTATCCGGCACAGTTCTTTGTTAAAAAATATGAATAATCTGTGTAGATCAGTGGATTATTCTACAAAAACATTTTAGCATGCCATTTTACTAGTAGTGTTGACTCCGTGCTCTGTGTAATCTCGAACTCTGAAAGTATTGAACCATTATTCGTCAAACTTTGCAGTGTTCATTTACATCTTGAAGAAGTGCACCTCCAATTATAGAGAAATTTGACAAATGGTTACCTTCATATTCGGCATTTTGAACTTTGCCATTTTTCGTCACCTTAAGGAGGTAGACCTAGGGTAAGGGACACAACTCTTATGATTTTTGTTACTTTATGTCCTTTGTTGTGTATGTCTGTTTTCCATGTCTGGCCTTTGTTCCTGGATTGCATTCTTTTGATTACCGCTATAAATTTGGTTCCCTTGATTACTCTTAAAAATCATTTGAACGTTTGTATTCACCATTTGTCAACAATCTAATGTAAGCATCAAAGTAACTTGGATTGATTTTATTCTGTTTCAAAGGAAAGCTTGATAGGCTTTGGTGAAATAGAATATGATACAAACATATCACTGATATCAAGAGTTATGTCCCTTACCCTAAGTCTACCTCCTTAATATAATAAGATAGTATTATTCGCTATACAGTGATTACAATAATTACAAAAATGTATAAAATTATGTTCAAGGGTTCAAGAAAAGTGGGTATACAGTCGATGAAACTGTTTGTTTTCAAGGATTATTTCCCATTGTATTGTAGGGATATACAATATGTAGTAACTAAAAACTAAAAATTTCATAATGCAATTGGGTTTGACAAATAATGTAATACAGTTTGACATCATAATAAGACAGTTACAATACAAGAACATTCCATGATACTAATTAAGAAAACATTTTGTTATATAACGTTTCCAATGTACATGTAATACAACAAACAGTTGTGCTAATAAAATATTTGAATTTATCAATCTCATTGAGGTATGAATGTCTTACACGTTTCTCATTTGAGAGTATAATACATGTATTCCTATCATTAGCATGTTTTAAACAAGAAATGTGAAAATATGGTACCAACATGTAACGCTCAGATCGTGGGATATTTCGTATAGAGTGACACCCTGTTTCTACTAATAAGTTGATATATACCGGGGAATATACCAGAACTTATGTATAAAATATTGAGCCATCATGTTCAAACTTTGCGCTGTGCTTGCATTCGTATCGAAAATGTTTCAAATACAATGTATGCCCGATATTTAACGGTTTTAACTTCTATTTATTATTTCCAGCACTACATGCTGTCATTGATAAAATAAATCTCGCACAACACATTTTTTTTTAAATTTTACATATAGCATTTATGCGTATATTGAAAAAAGAAAGCGGTTGTTCTCTCTCACAGACCTGTAGAAGAATCAAATGCTGTGCTCCATAAACTGCGCTAGTTTAGCTCAGGCCTACGGTACCAGGGGTCCCGGGTTCGATTCCTTGCTGGTACTAATCATGGTAGTGCTCAAATTGTGTCGAGTGCAAAGTGATGGCATATGATGGTGACGCTAATCTGTTTTGTTTCAGTAAGAGTTGATGTTGAGTTATGGTAGTATAAAATAAAGACACAGTTGATCGATGGGACAGTATCGAAGGACAGGCATTGATAAGGAATTTTGATTATTATTTTGCTAGTATTTAAGTATGTCTTAATAAAGATAAGACAGGAGGTGATTAATGCATGTCAAAATGTCAATATTTCAATGTTTATAAATCCGTTTGTCTACAGCTTAATGCATCATCGCAGATTGTGATTACTGGGATTTGCAGACGACATATATCTGTCTGAAATACAGAAGGCTAATATAACCACTTTGCACTACGTTGCATTTATCTGATCAAATGAGATGATTGTGGTGGGTCGATATTTTATTAAAGAACTAAAGGCAATTTACCCAGTGTCTGATCCAGTTATTTCTAAAATGCACTCTTAAGGTGAAGCGCTGGTAACAGTTCGCTCGACCTTACATTTAAAGTTGTGTGAAAAACATTATATTTGTAAAAATCAATGTTATTTATTTATTTGATTTCTGTAAAACCTGAACAGATGAAACTTGTCAAGTGTTTATTCATTTGTTGGATTATTGTTTTGCGGGGTGGGGGTGCTCCCTTAATTGGGAAGAGTTTTTGCATGAAATGTTAATTTTTCCACAAATTCTATCTCCGCGAATTTTACTGCCTTGTCTCGTGTGGCATTTATTTGGCCCACCTCTACAATTGGGTACTTCTGTTACTATTTTACTATTTTATTATTCAGAGGATGGGGTGATTTTTTCTGCACCGTACTTTTCATTGGATTATAAATTGTAACATTTTTTTCCGACAATACTCACAAAAATGCCATATAAAAACATAACATGCACAGAAGGATTTTTAGGATTTTAATATATAGTATTATATTTTTAAAAACAGAGCAACATGAACAAAAACCACCACCTGCGGGAATTTAAAAAGCAGTTCAACTCAACTGATCAAACATTTATTTACACTTTAATGCAAAATTGAGTAATGTATAATGAGGTAAAAAATTAAATACCTAATTACCCTGAAGTCAAATGAAATGATATGTACGCGGAATTTACTACGTCTCAGGGGGTCACTTTAATATTACTATGATAAGGTGCCGCTGTGGCTCTGTAACCCCACCCTATTCATATATTTTGCGTTTGAACAAAAATGTAGACCTTTTCATATACTTTGTTAGAAATAAAACCTTATCATAATAAACTTTAATGACTTATCATACATGTAGTTATGTTTGTTTTTTCCCGCCGATTTGCATATATTTGCAAGCTGGTACCTCTCCTAGCAGCACGTCCTTATATATAGCAAGTATCCCCCACCCCCGATAACTACGTAATTCGCTACACTGCTGCTCCATCGGATCAAATTGGTACAGGGTAGATAACATAAACTTACAGAAGGGTCTGAAAAATCCCAAGCGATGTTAGAACTGTCAAATTTGCGATAACAAATATTTAGTCGTTCCTTCCACGGGACTCGAAGTGGTCTAGGGCGCTTGACTTTGTGCAGTTGGTGTTGCCGTTGATGTCACAGCGGTACGAGTTCGAGTCCAGCGGAGGGACCGACCAAATATTTTTGCATCACAAATTTGACAGTTCGAACATCGTTGGGAATTTTTTTCATTTGTTTGCTTGAGTTTGTTTTTAATTTGCACAACATTTTTAAAATTGCATAAGGGGGAAGGGAAACCTCTTTGACAGCCTATACCTACAGCTGCAGACTGCCGGTTTCCGTCATCCACCGAAGACACATGGGTGGCCTTGAGCTAACACTTTTCGCCCCGGTGGGTATGTTGTCTGACATTTTCACCATATCCATGATCGTTATATACAGACTGGTAAAAAAACCGTGTGATCCAACTGGCTCACAACATCAATAATACTTGGCAGACCAGACACCTTTAATTTCTATTGATATCGTCTGCGGTCACTTTCTTAACGTGTATATTTTTGTTAAGTGCGTGCACTTCAAAATAAGCAACTTCGATAAAAATAATGATATGTTACGCATGAAATATGACAACAAATTTCAAATTGCTGGCGGTATGATGTAGTAGCTATATATACATTTGTAGGTCATTATTCTTACCTTTCCATGACCCTAGTGTGTTAACCTAGTATGCTTCATTTATTTAGTCATTTTGTTGAACTATAAAGCTACAGTAGGTAAGCTTAAGAATTTTGTAGCTTTTTTCCCTTAATTTTGACATTTTATACACTATTTGAAGTCTTCTACGTAAATAGTGCTGATGGGCCAGTCTACGCGCCTGACCTCGTCTTTTTGTGATGTTTTCAGAGTACAAGATCACCAAGCATGGACATATCCAGTTTCGACCCCTTTTTATCTTCAAATTCCAATAGCAGGCAGGGGCGTAGATAGGCCTGTTTTATTTGTACGCAAAATTACGGCGAGGGGTCGGGGGGGGGGGGTCGCTCAAGGCACCCAGTGAGTCATTGCATAAAACCTTTATTTCATCTTTAAAATGTGTGTTTTATTTTTGTTACTTTTTCCGAAAGTACGCAACTGCGTATTTGCGTATAGGCAGCTACGCCCCTGGCAGGTGCCAGAATTGTTTTAAAGAAGAGATTCCAGGCTATTATTTGCTCATATTTTTCCAACTTTGGGGGACGAGTTGGTGGTCCAGACACCCCTATCAGAACCTGCCACCTGCATGTTCTTTTATTTGATGAATCCAGGTTGAGTCCACCGGTATGCAATATTTGGGCATATTTTTTTATCCTTTAGAAATTGAATTTCTGGAAAACCCAGAAAATAATGCACCATTTTCCAACTTGAAAATATGTGAATGGGAAATAGGAAGGGAAAAACGAACATAATTTTATGATAAGTTTTATGGATAGGCAACAGCATCCTGTTCCTACCATCTGTTGTAATTAAGTCCCCGAACATGAAGTGTCGGGGACATTTTGTTTTGGTACGTTTATTTTAACCGATCAACTTGTCCACACGTTTTCTCGGAAATTGATGGAGGGATTGGAACGAAACTTTCTCAGAAATTTGGCCTTACCCCAAACCACTAAAAAAATTTTGAGAGGAGGGGTACTTCAAAGGAAAAGAGGGATAGGTCATAATATAGGATATTGTGATATCTCGGAAATCTAGTTCGGTGGCCAGGAACTTGAAAATTGGTGTGGTGGTAGAGTTTGATGAGCTCTACAATATTATGCAAAAAAAGTGAATCGCATTTTTATTGTTGCCATGGTTCAATGCAAAACTATTGATCAGAAAATATTGGAATGATTTTGATAGTATGTGACAAAGGATATTAAGTCAATTGCCGAAATAGATTCCTGCTTGTTGCCGGAGTTTGTACATTGAAGGCAGATAGGTCAAAATATAGGACGTTGTGATAACTCGGAAGTCTTGAATATTGGTGTGGTGGTAGAGTTTGATGAACTCTATAATTATATGCAAGAAAAGCGACTCGATATTTCATGTGTTTTGCAAGGTAAAGAAAAAATAAAAAATTTGGCAGATTTTTGTGTTTTTTCAGATGTTTTTCTTTTATTAAAAAAAGACCTGCATGGCAAACCAAATTGGACAAAAAATAAGCATTTCTAGATTTGTTAGATTTAGAATTAGATTTGTTAGAATTAGATTTGGTATATCACAAAACACTTTTTTAATATTAAAAAATAATTTTGTAATATTAAAAAAAGTGACAAATTACAAATTGTGTGATATTTTATAATATTACTACATCAGGAGTTTGTAATTTTAGAAAATGAATTTTAATATTACAAAATGAATTTCTAATATTAAAACATCTTTTCTAATATTAAAAAAAATGATTTTGTAATATTAAAAGTTCATTTTCTAATATTACAAAATATCGATTTTTGTCCACTTAGGCTTTCCATAGACCCGAGATATCTTTACCAAATTTAAATGGATATATAAAACCATCTGGGTATGATTAAATTCATACTTGTCTATTGATTATTGTAGATGGCTGCCATTTCAAAATGGCCGCCATCCAACATAAGGTGCCACCAGTGTAAATTTCATCAGAATTTTATGCTGAATTCAAACTTTTGGGTTCTGTGATCATTTAGGGAACGTGAGGGGACTTGTATGTGACTTGCTTGCAAGCACAACTTAAAACTTATTATTTTCGTACACGTATTTCTAAATGAATGAAGAATATTGTTATTATATGTATTTGTGTATAATAATCAAGGGATCACTCCTTATATATATGGAATTGGGTATCTTTTTTCTGACAAAAGCAAATTATAATATGAATAGGGTGGGGTTACAGAATCGCAGCGACTCCCCTATCAAATAATTACTGAAGTGCCCCTATCCCCATCCAACCCCGAGGTTGAATGGAACAGGATATCCCTGTCATGCTACATGCCGTGGTCGATAGGCCATAATACGAAAAACCTGTCCGCAAACTATTGTGGTGCACCGTATTGGGAATATGTCACGTTCGCTACAGCAAGGTAAATTGCCTCTACCAATTTCCAGTGGCAATCTAAACTCGTTGACACTATTATCCTTGTGTCACACCTCATTGTTCATTTTATCATCCATTTCGTGTTCATGGCCCACAAAGAGCTGAATATTGCAACATGGGCGTTAAATATCACTTAATCAATCAACCGTAAAATCCGACATTCTCCAACAGTAATATCAAGTTGTTATCGACCGTTTTATGCGTCTATCCGGCACAGTTCTTTGTTAAAAAATATGAATAATCTGTGTAGATCAGTGGATTATTCTACAAAAACATTTTAGCATGCCATTTTACTAGTAGTGTTGACTCCGTGCTCTGTGTAATCTCAAACTCAGAAAATATTGAACCATTATTCGTCAAACTTTGCACAGTGTTCATTTACATCTTGAAGAAGTGCACCTCCAATTGTGGAGAAATTTGACAAATGGTTACCTTCATATTCGGCATTTTGAACTTTGCCATTTTTCGTCACCTTAAAGAGGTAGACGTAGGGTAAGGGATACAACTCTTAAAAATCATTTAAACGTTTGTATTCACTATTTTCATCAATCTAATGTAAGCATCAAAGTAAATTGGATTGATTTTATTCTGTTTCAAAGGAAAGCCTGATAGGCTTTGGTGAAATTTAATATGATAAAAACATATCACTGATTTCAAGAGTTATGTCCCTTACCCTAGGTCTACCTTCTTAAGATAAGATGAGATAGTATTATTCTCTATACAAGTATTACAATAATTACAAAAATGTACAAAAATATGTTCAAGGGTTCAAGAAAAGTGGGAATACTGTCGATGAAACTGTATTCAAGGATTATTTCCCCTTGTATTGTGGCGATATATTATATGTAGTAACTAAAAACTAAAAATTTCATAATGCAATGGGTTTGACAAGTAAAGTAGTACAGTTTGACATCATAATAAGACAGTTACAATAGAAAAATATTCCATGATACTAATTAAGAAAACATTTTTATATAAAGTTTCCAATATACATGTAATACAACAAACAGTTGTGACAGTAAAATATTTGTATTTATCTATCTCATTGTGGTATGAAAGTCTTACACGTTTCTCATTAGAGAGTATCATACATGTATTCCTATCATTAGCATATTTTAAACAAGAAATTTTAAAATATGGTACCAATATGTAATGGTCAGATCGTGGGATATGTCGTTTAGAGTGACACCCTGTAATAAGTTGATATATACCGGGGTATATACCAGAACTTATGTATAAAATATTGAGCCATCTTGTTCAAACTTTGCACAGTGCTTTCATTCGTATCAAAAATGTTTCAAATATGCCCGGTATTAAATTTTACTTTTAACGGTTTAAACTTTTAGTTACTATTTCCAGCACTGTATGCTGTCATTGATAAAATAGAACTCACACAACACATTTTTTTTTTAATTTTGCATATAACATTTATGCATATATTGAAAAAAATCATATTGAAAGCGGTTGGCCTCTCTCACAGACCTGTAGAAGAATCAGATGCTATGCTCCATAAGCTGCGCTAGTTTAGTTCAGGCCTACGGTACCAGGGGTCCCGGGTTCGATTCCTTGCTGGTACGTAATCATGGTAATGCTCAAATTTTGTCGAGTGGAAAATGGTGGCATATGATGGTGACGCTAATCTGTTTTGTTTCAGTAAAAGTTGATGTTGAGTTATGGTAGCACAAAATAAAGACACAGTTGATCGATGGGACAGTATCGAAGGACAGGTATTGATAAGGAATTTTGATTATTATTTTGCTAGTATTTAAGTATCATTATTAATAAAGATAAGACAGAAGGTGATTCATGCATGTCAAAAACCCACCAAACTCACTTTTAGTTATAGAAATAGTTACTGACCACAAAACAGTCTTAGTTTGTCATTGGGTTCTTGCACTTTTGAAATAAAAGTTATAAAAATTGTGCATGAAATTGGCACTTTGCAAGAGTTTCCGTATTTGATTTTAGTGTGAGATCAATGTATTGTTTTCTAAAAGTACAGATCTGAACACAGAAAAGACGATTGTTATCAAAAGTACAATATTTTATCCAGACAAAAACAAAAAAAAACAAAAACAAAAAACAAAAAACAAAAAAACATGTTCGCAGGGTTTTTCTACACCATGAATCACCTCTACATTAGGCGGTGTTTGAATTTTATTTGGACAGGTACTTAAAAGAGGACGAAGTTCTCTTAACGATGATAAACAAAATTTAAGATATGACATTAAAAGTACCGAATTCAGTCTGAGAGGCATTTACATCTCGTGGAACTTTCGAGGATTTAAGGATTTAGTACAGCCTAATTTGTTTGGAATAAGAAAATAAACTGAATGTAGAGCATGTTAGTTTTGTACATGTATCTGAACATATGGAACAACTCGACCCACAAACAAGTCGTTCCATGCCTACTTGAGTTTTTTGATCGTCATCGCTTAGGCCACTCTAGCTTAAACCTTCGTCCTATAACAGCTATTTCAAAAGAATAAGAAGAATCATGCAAACGAAACAAATGATGAAAAGACGAAAAACTTTGTCACCTTCCCGAACAACCTAAAATTTTCCAGGAAGTTACATTTTTGAAACAAATAGAAGAGTGTTGTAGCAATACTGATATTTGAAAGTGGAAATTAAATAATCAAATGTTAAAAGATGAATAGACTATCATTCAAACAAAACGAAACAACTAACATTGAAAATGCACAGGAAAATTGTTTCAGATGACTCTTGAAAACCCAACCAAAACTTCTCTGTGGTCCCTTTTTCCGGCGTTGCTTTGTTTCGTTTTTCCTTTTGTTTTGAGGTTAGGGCGGAAAAGGGTATATACATGTAGGTTTCACCCTGTCTGTCCGAACTATTTTTCTAGCATCTTGCAGGATTGTTATGAAACTTCGTGGGATGTAATATAACAACATGGAGTTGTGCATACTGTGAAGAATTTATGTTTGGACAAAAAATGTAGAAATGACAGCTGTTTTAACTGAGACGTTTTTCTGCAAAATTTGGTTTCATGCGTTATCCAAAACTTCTCCTCAACGACTTGTAGGATTATTATGAAACTTAATGGGGTGTGCATTTTGTCAGGAATTTTTGTTTGAACAAAATATTGTATTCTAATTGACGGCTACTGTTTTAATTTGGGCGTTTTTCAGCAAAACGTGGTCTGATCACGCGTTGTCCGCAACTCCTCAACAACTTGTAGGATTGTTACGAAACTTAGTAGGGAGTTAAATTACCATATAGAAGTGTGCATATTGTGAGGAATTTATGTTCTTACCTTCTGTGTTTTATTGTTCGTTTGCCTACAATTTTGTCAATAATTTATAAATTACAATGGCTTGATTGCTAATAGACGTACAGTGACAAACTTGAGCTTATTACAAAGCCAATATATACCCAACCTTCTTAATAAGCTACACAATTGTAGGTTTAAGCATGTTGTCACGTGATACTAAGCCAACATGCACGATTTACCGCGAAAAACAGCAAATCTTATCGGATTTTATTTAAACAGATGTAAAATCTTCGGTTGTAGTGTGAAATACATGTATGATATTTTCAGGATACAGGGTTTTGTAAGTTTTTGTTTTTCGTTTTTTGTTTTTTTCCTGTTCATCCGTACCATCTATGGGTCAGGAAATAACATTTGGAAAATGCTATTTGGATACTGGTGTACATTTTTCTTCTACTGATTGAAAAACCCCATGAAAGTGTACTGATTTCCAACAAAAAAGTAGAGGTAAAATATGACTTCACTACTTCAAAAGATGCCAAGACTAAAAATGTCAAATAACATTATAACATTATAACATAACATTGTAAATATCCATGGATCTAAATACTGCTTTGTCTTGAAATATATCTTAATATCTTAATAAACAGAATTAACTGATCAGTATGGAGAAAATTTTGTCGACTTCTGCGTCTCCGCTGTTTGTATGCCTGTAATGACTTTCTTGCCTTCGTCAAAAACAAAGTAGACTATCAGCTATTTTTATTTATTTATTTATTTTTTTGAAGCCCTGGTTTTTAGTTCTAAGTGATGTTTAGCAGTCAACAATACCAAAAATGTCCTTATGTCCCGTTAGAGGGACATTGAACGGCTAGGAGTTAAAGTTAATTTACAGTTATATTCTGTTATTGTGTTGTCAACAACAAAAAATAGTACTGATTGCGGTTTGGAGTTGTGTGTTTTAGAAATCGCATCAAAATTGTGTGCCAAAAGTGCATAGTTTATCCCCATAAAATTGTGTCCAGTATGAATCGTGTGTCCACATTGGTCCTCAAATATACAAGATTGAACAGGCCGCGGGGATACTAGTCCCGTAAATTAATTTTTAGATAGATAATGCTAAGAGGCTTGCTACAGTTATTAAATATTCAATCCGACTTGTGTGTTTATATACATGTATATTAGTATACTAGTCCTGCTGCATATTTGATGGTGGCAGTAAGCCCATGTAGCTATTTTTCCATCTTTGTTTTTGAGTCCGAAAGATGACTATTAAAAGGTCCACATCTTGCGTTCTTTAAACCGGTTGCTATAATTTCTTGTACACACATTTGGTCTGCCTCCATTTTGATGATCTTCTCCATTGATGAAAGTTCTATGTTCACTATATGTAATTACTTTTCTTACGTTTCCATGTACAAATTTGACAGGTTAGTGGCGCATCCAGGGGAAATGGTGTTCGGGATTAGGGATGCCCCTTTTGTTAGAAAACTTTGTTATGTTTGTGCAAAACGTGATTACAAATTATCATATGAAAGCCTGGAAACCTCCTCCTTCTGGAAATCCCTTTACAAAATCTCTTGATCCGCCAATATGTCTTGTTTTTAAATGGATCTGTGCTTATCTCTTCATGTTCATGATTGCTTCGCTTTCAGAATTCTGATCCGGAGGAATATGACATGGAAGAAGAACCGGAAGAAGAAGAAGAACCGGAAGAAGAAGAACCGGAACCGGAAGAGGAAGAACCGGAACCAGAAGAAGAACCGGAACCAGAGGAGGAAGAAACAGAAGAAGGTGAGGGTGAAGAAGCAGAAGCTGAGGGAGAAGAAGAATGCGAAGAGGAATATGAGGAATCAAACGAAGACGATTCCAGCTCTGAATCAGGATCTGATTCCGGATCTGATTCCGGAGAGGAAAACACTGAAGTTAACATTGAGGTCAATGTCTATTATTCCGAAGAAGGTTAGTATGCATCACGAAATGGCCTATTTTTAAATACAAACGAGTATTGATATTCCTTAAAATATTAAAATAAAAGTTGATGCGTTATTGAAGCAAATTGTTTATCTTGAATTTTACGTCTTTGTAGAACATGTATATTTTCTATATAGGTTTTATTTAAGTGTCAGTCCCTGTAAGAATCAGACATTAGGTGAAACTTGGTATAAAAAAAACCCATCATTTTGATCATATAATTTGACTATTTACACCATTAGAATCAAGGAAAATAGACAGGGTTTTCCATGTAATGCTGGAACATTGAGTTACAATTTCATTGAAATGCACTGAAAATGAACTCTGTAAAAAAATCTCTCTTTTCTAACATTCTATTGAAAAATTTCTGAGCAAAACCAATGATGCAGAGATCAAATAAAGGTCTTTTATAAAGAGAAAACATCCTTGAGTGATATTTTATTGTCAAATTGGTGGGGTTTTGACATGCATGTTTCTGATTTTTCACATTTTGTCTGATTCTTACAAACACTTACACTTAAGCAGTGCAGTTTTTTTCTGTTTATTTAGCTATTGAAAACAGTGTATAATTTAATGCTAAGATGATTCAAGGCAACAAAGGAAACTGAAATAAGGGTCTGAAAATAAAACCGTGAACGTTTAAAGGTACTGTATGTGTTCTTGCTTATAGGAGAAGAAAACTGTGCAACGAGCAAGCACCGAGGTCACAGGTCAAAGAAAGCGAAGAAATCTAAGAAAAAGAAGAAAGGTAATTTCTCTGTTTTGTCTGATCGATTTGAGAAAAACTTTTCCACGGACTGGAAACTGTTGTGTTCTCATCCGGTTATTGAGTCCGTATTCATTTTTGTCTCATTAATCAAGTTGTTATGCTTAAAAATTTACAGAAAAAGGCACTGGCAAATTCAATGCACATGGTTTTCACATGAATTTCGCGTGATTTTTGCCCGAAGTGAGGCATACAAATTGTGACAGGTTTTTTTTATGTAAAATTCATGTTAAGTGAATTTCACGTAAAAATCACGTTAATTTATGTGAATTCCACGTAAAGTTCACGTAAAGTCAACTGACATGAATTCCAAATGAACAATTTCTATCTGTCTTTGAATATGTATCACAATGGTTGCATTCTTTTGATTACCGCTATGGCCTTGGTTCCCTTGATTACTCTTACATATATAGAGATTTTTTTTTGAGGTCATGAATGAATCTTACATATTTTGTGTCAAGCACTCTATACCCTCGATTGTCAGATTTAAAATTTAATACTCTTGATGAGCCTCGCGCTTTTAGTTTCTCGAATGTAGGAATATCCTTTAACAATGGAGGCAGTGTAAAATATTTCTATTTGAAAGTAGATATGGTCGGATCTGTTAAATACTTGTGGTGTATTTAACGCGCTAGACTTCTTGCAATTAGGCTTTTGGAACAGGGTTATGTTGCTACAAGATTGAAGTCATCACTACAGAAGTTTTATGGTCGTCATACTCGTGGATCGATATGGTGTATCCATAGGCACTATGAAATCTGATTTGTTCAATGTGTCATAGTTTTCCTTTCCTCTTTTGTCTGCCCCGGACTTGACATTATGAGCAAGTCGGTGGGTGTTTCTAGAAAAGCAGAGGACGCTTACCCTACCGGTGCACCTGGTCCATGCTCCCAGTTTTTAGTGGAGTCTGAGTTGTTCATTTACTTATGACTTAGTATGTATTATTTTAGTTACTTTATGTTCTTTGTTGTGTTTGACTGTTTTCCATGTCTGGTCTTTGTCCCTGAATTACATTCTTTTGATTTCCGCTAGAATTTTGGTTCCCTTGATTACTCTTTTACAAGATTAAGTTAAATTAAGATTGAAACATCAGAGTGTCATAGAAGACAAATTCCTCATTACAGTTATAAACATGAATTTAAGATATAAAACATTCGTAGCACCGCGCGCTGATTTCAGCCTGAAGGGTTTCATCCAGCAGAACTTTTCGGGATTCATGGGTATAATGCAAGCAAAATGACCGAATAGTTCCGAATGAGAAAATAAACTATGTACAGAGTAAGCTTGTTTTATATTTGAACAATTCAGTTCACAGACAAGTCGTCAAAGTTCTAATGGAACTTCGGTCGTCATCGTTAAAACTAGATTATAACTTTTTCTTTCTACAGATTTAAGGTGGATCATACTACATACTCACATAACGGCTTCCTTTTCGCATTCAACGAATACATAAATATCTTAAAGGATCATACGCTTGACTATTCTTCATATGAGGTTATTGGCCTGAGAAAAAAAAAGAATGTTGTACTTATTTGCGACTCGCATATGATTCGTATTTAAATCGAACAAAATAATAGGTCTGTATAATTTGTCTGCACCTAAGACCAAAATAAAATAATAGCCTTATTTCCTGCTATAAGCAAGAAAACAACAGGGGGGTAAGTAGGGAATTTGTTTTATTTTTCAAAAAACATTTTACGTTGGGTTAACGGGGTAACAATCTACACTTTAACAGTGCATAAACCAAAAATGACCATGAAATGTTGAGGGTAGGCACAAAAAATGTGGTAGATAGGGTAGCAGGAATCATACATATCATGTTTTATTTTGCATAATACATAACTAAAACATACTAAAACGTTAATGCAATCATTTACAACAAGTTTTCATCATGTCCTTTTGTTTTAGGAAAATCATCGGTTGCGACTGCGAGTGCTGGAATGAACAATTTGAATCTGAGTCATCAAGCTATACCGACAGTTTACGAAGCCGAAAACTTTAATCCAGAGGAAGATGCAAAAGTACTTAGAAAAGCTATGAAGGGTTTTGGTAAGACAAAAATAGGATACGCATGTAACATGGAACGTTCTTGTAGATATATGTTTATAAAATCTCGGAGCTGCTTGCTGGCCCGACCTTTCACTTGTTGGGATTGCCACATGACGTCCAAGCGCTGCAGACCTGCCTTTCGAAATTCTTGGACATTATTCAAATCAAAAGTCATTTGACAATCGGATAACATCGCATAAAATCTTTCACCTTTTCCCGACTTTGCAGGATTCTTGCATTTTCGGGGAGGGCTGGCTGCAGCGTCTAGCGTTCGGAGCTTGATTCCGCAGGAGTTTGAGAAAACCCTTTGCAGATTTTTGCATGACATTATAAGTCGGGAAGATTTTGTTGGATTTTTAATTACTAAAGTGTTCATGACTTAATTTTGGAAATCGTCACAGTTTGAAGAGCGGAGTTAATTGTCTGGTAAATAAGGAATTTTTTATTAGCTCTTCGGTGAAATGAAACCATCTAAATTTTTTGAACGTGTACGAATGGTGATACCATCGCGCTAATTTGACTTTAGGATTCGCATTTTTCATTGTGACGTCACACTTTAATTTGATTGGTTAATTATGGAAATTTTAAATTGAATGGAGGCCATTCTGAACAACCTACTCTATGCTAGACTGGTTCCCAATCGCAATATTCAGTATGTTACACATATATCTCGTGAGAGTGTATTGCTAGTAGCTAATACCTGTCCCGGGAACCATGATAAGTCTAAGCTGGCACGATAAATCCTTATTATCTTCGAATGTAGAAATGAATATTTAAAATGTCATGAATTATCTGTTCAAAAGATCGTTTATAAAAAGAAGATTTTTGAAAATCAAGAATACAATAGCTTCAACAAATTTTTGAAAGCTCACGTGGTTCTATGTTATTTAAGCAAAGGCACACACAAAGTGTCACCTCGCTATACAACTCCATGCCCGAATGTTTGGAAAAGCGAAAAATGAGTATGTTCTTGACATTTACACTCTTAATCATTATCATATTTATTCCATACTTAAATAAGTAAAACCAGAGGTGGATCTAGGGGTGCTAGGACATTATTTACCATTTTTGTCAATTTTACACACGAAAATGACAAATGTTCCAATAACTGGAGAGTGACAACCCCCTGCACCCACTGTTTAACCAAAATTAAAAATCACATAATTGCATGTTACGAAGTTATTCAATGCACATGCGACAATGTGTATTACCGATTCATCATGACTGATATTCTCAGTGATCAGTTTGTTTCTGCTTTGAGTGGTTATGCTTCCGAGTCTTGAACGGATTTCTCATTTGGACGGGAGGGGGGGTAAGGTGTAACTTTATATGGTTTCAGAAAAGGGTGAGCAGTCACCCTTATAACAATATAATTGAGGATAATCAATTGCATACCTAGTGATATTTATATCTTATAGGAATGTTTTTTATGACTGTTGAAATAGGCATTTATAAACAATACTTAAACTTTATTACATATTCCAGTCAAAAAGCATCAACCTTGTCATGTACTAACAGTCTGATTTTCCAATCGGATCATATACTAGTAATTTGAAGCATGAAAGAGTAACTTATTCAAGCGGCGCATGCCTACAAGATTGTATATTGAAAGTGAACCCCCCCTACTGACCCCGAGATTTGCTGCTCCTGTCAATATGGTTGTCTTTTAACATTACCGATTACTTTGCACAGGTACGGATGAAAAAGCGATTTTAAATGTAGTTGGCTATAGATGTAATTGGCAAAGAAAAGAAATAGAGAAAAGTTTTAAAACATTATATGGAAAGGTAAGGTACCTTAAGCCTGGTCAAAATTTTGAGAAATTTTTGTCTGATAGTGCACATTTACTTAAAGATAAATAATGTTTTCTGTGTAACTATACATGTGTGTTTCCAGAAAGGAGGCATGGTTAGATTACATCACCAGTTTAAAATTTGTTCATTATACTAGTATGATGTCTCAATCATGAGTTTTTCACCTATCATTTTTATGTCAAAACGTATTGGACTTGCAGATCCTATAACTTAAAAGTTAAAATTGCCATTTTGTGGTCTCGTGGTGAGGTTTATGACGTTTTCGCATCGCGTGCGGGATGTGGTGGGCTGACCAACACACAGAAACCCATCATTTTGATAGTGTAATTTGTCTATTTGCACCATCAGAATCAATTAAAGAAAAAAAATCCCATGTCATGCTTGACCATTGAGTTACACTTTCATTGTAATGCACTGAAAATGGACATTTTAAGGGCAGATAACTCTGCCAAAAACTCATTTTTCTAACATTCTATTGCACAATTTCTGAGCAAAGCCAGTGATGCAGATATCAAATAATGGTCTTTTCAAATAAAATATTAATGAAAAGCGAAATCTATGTTTTGCTATATTGCATGGAAATTGTTTTGAGTGGTCAATTTAAACCAAAGATACATGTAAAACATAAAAGAGATACATAGAAGTACGACATACTGTTTATTTTCAGGATTTGATAAAGGATTTGAAATCGGAACTTGGTGGAAACTTTGAAGACCTTGTTCTCGCTTTATTCATGGAACCTATCGAATACGATGCTTACTGTCTTCATAAAGCCATGGAGGTAAGTTGTTTGCATTCCTATATAGACCATATTATTCATTTAAATGTCAGATAACAGGAAATTTAAATTTTTACTATGGAACATCAATCTCGGATTTCTTATATTGCTACTTGGTGTAGGCGTTTTTTTAATTGGGTTGTACCTACTAACATACTAGAATGTCTGTTTTACAAGTTTCTTTTATTGAAATCATATGGAAATTATTTACAAGTGAAGGACAATTTCATCATGATTGTGGAACTTTATTTAAACTCACTCATCACGTTGACCGGAATGGAACCGAGTCTTGGAATTTGGGGTGGGTATACCTATGGCGCGGTATTAGCGTTAAAAATAAAAAGTTCTGCCTTGCCTAAAATATGTATGCCTAGCCTAAACTAAAGTTATGCCTAGCCAAAACTATTTATGCCTAGGCAAAATAAGGTTATGCCTAGCCTGATGATTTACATCCAGGCTTCGTGGAATATTATGCAACCCTTTGTTACAAGGCAGATGATTGGCTCAGCAAAACTTATTTAGCATATGCAAAATTACTTAAGGCTAGGCTAAACTACTTTAGGCTAGGCATAAATAGTTTTGGCTAGGCATAACCTTGTTTTAGGGTAGGCAGAAATTTTTACCGCTGATACCACGCCATAGACGGGGGTTATTCTCTATAATACAGTATAGAAGATGTGCATTTTATGTATCGATCTGCACCATGAAAACTAACTGATTTATTCAACGGGTCTACCCCGGACTTGAGTTTTTTATGAGCAACTCGGCGTATGTTTCAAGAAAATTAAGGACGCTTACCCTACCGGTGCACCTGGTCCATGATCCCAGTTTTTAGTGGAGTCCGAGTAGCTCATTTGCTTTTGTCACTTTGTATGTATGATGTTATTTACTGTATGCTCTTCGGTGTGTGTATGTCTGTTTTCTATGTCTTGTCTTTATCTCTGGAATACATTCTTTTGATGACAGCTATAACCTTGGTTTCCTTGATTACTCTTTGCATATATTTTGGTATCTTGACGCGTATTTGGTACTATTTTATCTAATGATGTTTGACAAATGTATGGGTCTCATTCTACCTAATGATGCCATAAATACAAATAATTAGTCAAGATTGTTTTAGTCAGTTTACTGCATCTCGAAATTTACGATATTTATATGCTTGGTATATTTGTATTTACATTAAATATTTACAAAATACTGTGAAATAAATTTTATTCGTGGATTAGGGAAGAACACAATTTTGTGGATTCTTCAATTCGTGGTTTTGAGGAGTTCAGTGTACACATCAATGAAATCTCCTTTTCGTTGGTCACCAAATTTCATTGTTTTGCCTACCCATTGTGATCGGAATATCACAAATGCAGATTGTCCAATGGAAGTGATATGGACCACGAAAACGGATGTTGCCCGAGCCTTTGGCGCGGCGCAATATCAGTTCTCTAGTCCATATCGCAACCCATGGGCAGTCCACATTGTGATATTTCATTAACTATTCTCTCAATATTCAATGCATATAGCAAATACACATGTTTCAATGAGTAATCTTTCATATAGCAGCAACAGATACTCAAAACCACAAAACAATTGAGATTTAAAATAAAAAGGACATTTAATAAATTGGAGACAAAGAAATTTAATGAGGTCGACCTACGGTAAGAATCCAAGTTAGTTTGATGCTTACAGGAGACTGGTGTAAAATGCTGAATACGAACGTTCCAATGATTTGCAAGAGTTGTATCCCTTAGCCTAGGTCTACCTCCAAAACACGTCAGACTAAACCAGGATAAGATGTGTTATGTTACAGGGTGTTGGCACTAATGAATCTGTTCTGATGGAAATGCTTTTACCGAAGAGTAATGAACACATCAAAGCAATGGTTGAAGCTTACAAGAATTGTAAGTACACATTTTTAGAAGTAATAGTACTCCTACAACCTAAGAGGTTGGAATTCCGTTCTTCCATAACCAAACCTCTTACTTCCAAGCGCCATTATGCATACTGCTCATGCCATGCCAACGTTCTTTGAAATCGGCAGAATTATGGTTAAATTTTTACGATTTAAAACATTTTATACAGTTTCTTTACCCTAACACGGGAGAAAGTAATTAAACTGAAGAAAAACAAATGACCTACCTGATGAGAAAATCCTGCAATCCTGGAAATCTTTTGTAAAAGGAGCTTAAATGAACTTCATATTTGGTTTTAAGCAGTTTGAATGGGTACATACGCATACGGTTGATAAAATTACGGATTTTAATTTGCGAAACGAAAATATTAAATTACCATCAAATTCCCCTTACCAACTTTAAATTCGTTTTGTCAAAAATGTATTGTATTCCATAAAAGTAGTGACCTAATTCAAAATGGCTGGTCACTTTGATAACTTTTCATTGCAAATGTTTTCTAGGTATTTAACCGAAATTTAGGATTTTTATCGCATGATTTCCGGTGGGTTAAACTAATTTTATTTAAATAAAAGACTTAAAAAATATTTTAAAACACATGTTTAGCTTATTAACATTTGCGGTGGCTGTCAACATGTCAGATGCTAGAGGTAAGGATGCCACCAAGTCAGAAAATAGCTTGCCAGACAACCTGTAGCACTGCTAGAGTAGAAGTAATGGTAGGCTATGAGCCAATTGAGTCGCAGATAGAATATCTCAAAGAAGGATGTTTTTTATACAAAACTCTCACAGAGTTTGACAATAAAATTTTATGATTCATGTTTTTTTTTACTGAACAGGCTTGACCTTCTGAGTAAAATCAAATTGTCAGTATTTCAGATATTACCGAAAATTTTGAAAAAACAGTTTTTTCAATAATAAGATCAATCTGATAGCAATGTATTTTACAACATCGCAGGTTATGGCAAAGAGCTTGAAAAGGACATAATGAGCGAAACAACCGGTCATTTCAGAAGACTCTTAGTGTCGGTTTGCCAGGTAAGAAAAAAGAGTATTCTGAAATCATAGACAATAAAGTATTTTCAGATAATCTAGACAGTGTAGATTTCTGAAATTAATGAATGGTTAATCAAACGACTGATTAATATATGGCCTTTTTGATATTGCCTTCGTCATCAGCCCCGAGTACTCTAGTCCGAGGGACGATACCAGTCAAGGTCTGATAAGTGGGGCAATATTCAAATAACCATATATTGATATATTTATCATATGTTTTATACTCATTACTCAGTTTCCGCTATGTAGATGAGGTATTATGGTTACACTATCCTAATTTCGAGGATTTGATACATCGCATCTACCCCATAAACTTGAGGTAAAGGATACTACAGAAACTGTGAAGTCAGCCTCATATCTAGACCTACACTTAGAAATCCAAGGTAAAGGAAAACTATTGACCAAACTTTATGAAAAACGTGATGACTTTTCATTTAGAATTGTCAACTTTCCTTTCATCTGTGGCAACATCAATTCAGCACCTGCGTATGGAGTGTTCATATCACAACTCATACGTTATGCCAGAGCTTGCCGAAACTACGCAGACTTTTTGTATTGCGCTAGAATTCTAACAAATAGGCTTCGGGAACAGGGTTATGTTGCTACAGAAGTTTTATGGTCGTCATCATGAACTCGTGGATAGTTATGGTGAATCCATCTGCGCCAGGAAAACAGATTTATTCAACATGTCATAGTTTTCCTTTCCTCTTTCGTCTACCCCGGACTTGACTTTTTTATGAGCAACTCGGCGGATGTTTCTAAAAAAAGCAGAGGACGCTTACCCTACCGGTGCACCTGGTCCATGCTCTCAGTTTTTAGTGGTGCTTTGTGCGGGTTGTTTTGGTTATTTTATGTTCTTTGTAGCGTTTGTCTGTTTTCCCCGTCTGGTCTTTGTCCCTTGATTACATTCTTTTGATTTCCGCTAGAATTTCGGTTTCCTTGATTACTCTTGTAGTATTACCATTAATGATTTGTTTCCAAATCATCCATTTTTTTCTTTTATCATTTTCGTTCTCTAAAACTTTCTCTTTCCCTCGGTTCTTAAACACTTTTGACTCTCACGCTGATTGTCTTTTTTCACTCTGAAATGCTCATGCTCTGACAATCTATGTACATATTGTGCTGTTAACATTTGCAACTTTTTCCTGAATGAATTGATGTGTGAGACACACTGTCTTTGTATTTGTATTAATTAATATTTGTAGAAACTTTCAAAAACAATAAAATTATATAAAAAAAAAAAATTTCGTTCTTTAATCCTGAATTTTACGGGCTCTCCATTGTGCCTTTGTTTACAGTTGGACGTCAGTGCGTCTCATTTGAGGGCAGATGTAACATACGAACAACATCAACCTTTTTAAAATGTAATTGGTCCTGGGGTATATAACATCTAGAAAAACAGATTTTATTAAATATAAAAAAAATCTGTATTATTATATTATAATATGTGAATGTATAGATTAACCCGGTTATTGCATTTATATCATTATATTACGCGAGAGCTTGCAAACATCATTGGATTTTGATTAATAAATTATCCTTGTTTATATAATATATTAAAACGACGGACATCTTTATGTAACTGTGCTGAGACCGTTTTACCGGTATCCTTTGAAACTATCTAATTTGTCCCATTTTTATAAAAAAAAAATCATCTGTCATTTGGAGAAGAAACAAGGTACAAGTTGATATTATTTTGTAACCAAAGCACATGGGTAACGGGGCAGAACGACGTTTCCGGAAATTGACCAATCGAAACTTTTCGGCCTTTCTTGTTTCACAAAAGACATATTTTTAGTGTGGCGGAAATGGCCGAGCAGTTCCGATTGAATTAACTTATTCGTGTACGTAAAAGACTCTTTTGCGGTAAATTGACGAGCATGCTCAATATACACTTCCGTAAGGTAGGGCTTGGGTAGAACAAAAAAAAGTTTTTTCCTTGCGGGAGTGTATGTTGAGCATACTCCTCGCAACAGTTAGCACAAAAGGGTCTATAGGTATGAAATAAATTGACATCAAAACGTCAGCCCACCTCAGAATCAAATTTGCCTCCTTTAATTAATTTTAACACCCAATTACAAAAGGGCAACAGGGAAGAGTGGACAAGTGAACAGTACGAATGGGCATCAACGAATGGGTCTGATGAACTCATTGATTGGGAACTTGCTAGAGAGGAGGCCCACAAACTGTACAGGGCCGGTGAGAAGAAGTTCGGGACTGACGAATCAGCCTTTCTGCAGGTTATGGGACTCCGGAGTAATCCCCAGCTCTGTGCAACATTTGACGAATATCAAAAGGTAATTTACAGGAGTTGTCAATTCATATAAGATGTTTATGAGTTGTTTGTAAATGTATTATTAGCGAGGGGGCCTGGAATCTTTTTGAAGAAAGGAAGAAATGTTCCAAATTTTGGAAAATTTATTGTTCATATCCATTGAAAACAATAAAAACAATGATTCCATATTTTCCCCATCATTTTAGGAGGCAGATTTTCAAATAGAAATATTGATTTTGGTTGCTGCTAAGATATAAATAACAATTTTGCGCTTGCGCAAAAAAAATATTATCAGGCACCAGGCCCCCCTCATGTTAAAAATGGCCCGTGCCTTATAGCAAACGTTATATTTTAGATATCTGGGAAAGATATCATGAAAACAATAAAAAGAGAAATGTCGGGGGATTTACAGACAGGTTTTAAAGCTTTGGGTAAGTATGATGTATTGAGAATGTTAAATATTAGTGAAATAGGTCCAAATGAATACCTGAATACTCCGAGAACCTGTCTAAACTGAACATTGAATACTCCAAACTTCTGTCTAAACCAAAACTGAATACTTCGAGAACCTGTCTAAACCAAAACTGAATACTTCGAGAACCTGTCTAAACCGAACACTGAATACTACGAGAACCTATATAAACCGAACACTGAATACTCCAAGAACATGTCTAAACCGAACATTGAATACTCCGCAAACCTGTCTAAATTCCGAGAACCTGTCTAAACTGAACACTGAACTCTCAAACAACCTGTCTAAACTGAACACTGAATACTCCGAGAACCTGTCTAAACCGAACACTGAATTCTCCTACAATCTGACTAAACAACACTGAATACTCCGAGAATCTGTCTAAACCGAACACTGAATTCTCCAAAAAACTGTCTAAACCGAATTCTGAATACACCAAGAGCCTGTCTAAACCGAACACTGAATTCTACGAGAACCTGTCTAAACTGCACACTGAATACTCCCAGCAACTGTCTAAATCAGAAAGTTATTGTCATTAATATCGATTTAAATACAACGAGAAAATATGACTTGAAATATAACGAGGATAGATATGGTTAATATCCTATTCAATAGTCCAAAAATGGTTCCGTTAAAATAAGACCGATTTTTCTGTATAACTAAAATATTAAAATTTACCTATCTTTTTATTTAATATTCAAACTGAAAATTGGAACTTTTTTCAATAAAAAATCGCCGCTCGTTCTTATTTGATCATAAAATAATATAAACATTCCTTATAATACAGGGGAGGTCCTATATGTGCACAATGTTTTAACGGACAACAGAGCTATTAGACTTTTACGCATTGATGTCCGGAAAAAGTGATGCGTACATATAATTTGCTTTCCTCCACAGCATTGTTTTTTGAGAATTGTATGAAATTAAACAATAAGTCTACATGACTGGTATTTAATTCGTATGCTATGTTTTGTGTTATTTGTTGTTGTTAAATTAACACTTTATTTTTATAGTTACGATAGCACGTGGCTATTTAACGTTTTTCGCTGACGGACTTCACAAGGCTATGTCCGGTATTGGTACTAAGGACTCTACACTGATAAGAATTATTGTTTCGAGGTCTGAGGTAGGTTGGTAGCAATCTCTACTTGGAGGCTTATTCACATTTTCCAACGCTTTTATATCTAATTAGACGTATTAAAATAAAACTTTAATATTTATACAAACTAAAGTCCAGTCTGATATTCGTGATGTGACTATCCAGTAGATGCTTGAAAAAAAAAGCGACAAACAGTGTATATATATATATATATATACAAAATATAAGAAGTGTATGTCACGCATGCTCATCACCTTTGCACAATAGGGTCTATTGAGAAAGTTAGGCAGAAGTGGAATCAGACGGTTCTCGCTATAGTTCAAATCAAATTGTTCTTTTTTTCAGCTTGATTTACAAAACATAAAAGACGAATACAAGGTGTGTTACGGGAAAACTTTACACGAAGCTGTTTCCAAGGAGACTAGTGGGGATTTCAAAAAATTGCTTCTGGCCCTAATCGGGGAATGATGGAAGATTTGTATTGCATGTGGGACAAAGTATTGACGGACATCTTTCAATTCTCACCAATGAAATCAGAAGTCTTGATAATCAAAGCTTTGTTGTTTGACAATACAATACGACTTTGTTTATTTCCTGACATTTTACAACAGCTATGTGGATTTTGTTAAAAACTGTGACTCGTGATAAATGTATGATTTCTACTAAATATAGAACATCAAAAGAATTCTGTTCTTGCAATTTACCTGTGGGTATCTGCTTTCATGTTATGTCGAATGTTAGTTGGTAGGGTTTTAAATTTCAGCAAAAAACAAAATACAGAAGCGAAGGACAAGGTTAGTTATGAACCATGATTATTGACCCTTGTATTACGAAAAAAGTCTAAAAATAAAATACAAAAATGTGATATGCACAGTTGAATTGATAATTAAACTTTTGTATATGTGTTGAAATTTCCATTTTTCGTCAAAGGTCAAATTAGCAAAATGAACAACATCTGTCATTATGCAACCCTTATTAAGGTCAACTCAAAGGTTACCCGGACTTCCTAACTGGTTTTATTTTTTTTTCATCAAAATTGAATTTCGGCTTCAAAAAATTATTTAGGGTCTAGTTGTTAGATGCACTAAAATTAAACTAAAAAGTGCCCCTAAAATTGTCCATATTCGGTAAATTTGATCGAAAATACGTATTTTGCCAAACCGCAGGAATCAATGAAAGTGAATGTGTGCTTATTAGTGGAGTTGAGCGAGTATATTCATTGATTAAAGCTTCTGAACAACAGTATATAAAGTTTCCATAGAAAATTCCACGTTTCCAGTCCTAAGGAGCCACATATGTACCGTTAAATACCTAATCTTTTGTGGATTTTATTAGAACCACTGTTTTAAACAAACAATTATCATTTCATATTGACATTTGACGAAAACCACAAAGCCCAATACACAATAATTCTACAGTTAACTAAAACAGTAATTTTCATCTACATGGAAATAAAATGTTTCTATATTACAGTACTATAATAAAAAAGACATGAGGAATTAATAAGGTATTCGTAAGTACAAAAAAACTATGAAAGTAATGATTCCCAATGAAATACGTATACTAAGCAAGTCTACCATGCTTCGAAAGATTCAAAGAAATATTAATCTTTCTAATTTCTTGAATTACCAGATTCCATTGTTGTTGTTCCCTTTTTCAAACACAATACTTTAGTGATTTAGTTTTTATTATTTAACTACAACATCATAGACAAGTATAATTATTATACTTAAGTATATAGATTCCTATCCGTCTACCTGTCGATCTGTCTGTCTATATATCATCTAAGTAAATCTCCCTTAACTTTTTAATAAGAATTTAGAAGCTTTGCATGAACTGTAGACACTATACATGTACTTGAGTATGAAGGAAGAAAATGATCCACTCATGGAGAAGATCATCCAACTTGAAGGTTTTAATCTTGAATTAAGGGTTATTTCTTTGTGAGCAGTTTCACAGTATACCTAATATATGAAAAGAACCTGGGTTTTCTGATTTGAATATAACATAAACTGTAAGTAAACCTGGAAGGGTAGTAACAAGCATAAGACGGGATTTGGTGATTTAATTGGTAGTATACAAATTCCGCTATTGTTCATCTTTCAGAGACATTCAAAAACAGCTAGCATAGTAACCTGTGTAAAGAATATTGGACAAAATCAACAAAATCTGCGACACCATAATATACATTAAAGATGTTTTCAAACGAGATCATACTCTGTATCACACTCTGTTTAGTTTTTATACTATTGACAAAACTTTCCTTTGTCCTCCCCCTTATTTTTCTTATTATGTGATGTGAAATATCAGCCGGCATTAATACACTTCAGTGTTGATTTGAAACGTATGGACACAATCAGCATTCCTAAACAATCCCCAGTCACCAGACTACTTAAAATAGAAGATTTATTCTATTTGTTGATAAAGGCATGAGTGTACCAGGCGTTTAATTCAAAATTAAGCAGAGTTAATTGTTTCCTGCTTCAGCTATGTTGCAAACATTGGATGTTTTCCCGCGTTAAATTTTCACCTTTAAAGTATACAGGGATCTTTTAAAAATCAAAACCATCGTCAATGTTAATAGCGTAACATATTTTTGTGCACAAACTTTAAAAATGATACAGGACTTTTTTTCTTATCACCAAATTCTTGATTACAAGTAATTAAAACAAGTTTTGTTAGTTTATGTATTGTTAAAGGTCATACGTAAACAATTAGTTGTATGAAATTATAAACTCTTTAAACGATAAGGAATAAAAGCCTTTGCCACTAGTTAGTCTCACATTTGAAAACCTATCGAAGTTTTTTTTTAAGCAGTATATTGTATCATAAGTACATTTAAACACTTAAGATTATTTGTTACCCATACATGTACTACGTATAGTTGATTAAATTCCCCTGTGTCTTATGATATATTGAATGATATATAGACATGTATAAGATGGTGATGCAGGTGCAAGTATATCGTCAGTCTTGTTTTGATAATGATTTGATTTTGTTTGCAAAAACAGGAACGCTTTATACATGTATTAACTACATGTATGAGTTTCATAAGTGTTCATAGTTTATGCATACAGCCCCATTGGTATTACTAACATATGATCTTGTACTCCATTTCTATAACTTTATTAAATGTGTATGTGCTATGAAGTAAGGGGCCATTATGGTAAGGGGCTGGGACAATGACTCTAATATAGTCACAAATTAAACAAAAGGATGTTGTTATAGTTTGATAATCTTCCAGTACAAAAGTTAGAGCTACTATATTGCTATTGCGTTCGACAGATCTAGAAGATACTAAATGGACATGGTGGTAGAGCATGAAACGACACTCGACATGGTCAGCAATTATAGAGTAATACTATGGCGTTGTTTATTATGGTAATGGTACCAAAAGTGCATTCACCACGACATTCTGCATAGACTACTTATAGTTAATGTCCCGACTTTTAATTGGTGCATGCATTTTTTTAACATTTCTTATAAATTTCTTGAGTGATGATATATTTTTCAATTGTTATTAGTGTATCGACGGGCATCTGTCGAGTTTGCAGACCTCTTCGTTTTAATAATTCAAAAATGCCATTTCGTAGCTCTTTTATTTACGTCTCCCGTATGATTTATTGGATTATTGCTGTTGTACCATAAGTGCATCAATGATAAAGTTCTTTGAATAATTACGATGCGTTCTGTCTTTGTTGGGACACATTTGTAGCTGTTTAAATAATTGAAAAAGATCAACTATTTCGGTTGTTGAAAGTAGGGGTGCTTTATTAAATAAAGGATGCTGATTTATTGTTTTGTATCGCAGTTGCCATGAAAATCAGATGCAAAGTTTAAGTTTCTAACTAGTAAAGAAAAATGGTTGATTTTGTGCATCGAATCAGGACAAGAATTTCGCTCATCTTTGACAGGACCAGGCCTTGTAGATTTATATATTTTCATTTTGAAAATATTTAGTAGCAGAAAACAGATGAGTGTACATGACTTTCTATAGTGTTATAAATAAGACTAGACCAACTATGAACTTCCGTATGCCTGGAGTAATCAAGTAGGGTTGAATGCAGATCCGAATCTTTCATGGTAGTTTCAACTTGGGTCTTAAACCGAACAGTAAACGCAGAGATCGCAATATGCTATCACATAAAGTTTGAACTAAGATAAGATTTTACAGGATTATAAATCGGAGGTCCGTCGGGTGCAAATGTATTAGTGGATGGGAGAATAAAAGAAGTTAGAAACTGTGTTCAGACTTATTACTCAGTCTGGGTCTTTACACGACCACTTTCGACAACTACTCGACGAGTACTCTAAGTATTCCCGAGCTCCTGTAACCAATTTTCAATATTTTTCATTTCATAAAAGTCTTAAAGGAACACAGAACGATGTAGATTTAGGTTGACCCGAATACTTTTGTCAATCATGCCGGACCCGGCGCACAGGCGCTTAAATAATCTTCGATCTGGTATGAACATGTAATTTGAACCTAATTTTAATAGCACTATACAAAAACTACAATGTATATTGCCATGGTAATTTCAATTAAGCTGAAAAAAGTCTAATCCTCATGATTGCACGGTATTTTACTCATACAACTTATTGAAGATATTAACATTATACACAGCGCGACCGAACAGAAAGTACTTTGTCATTTTTGTCGGATCACATTGTAACCATTTGTACATGACGAGAGTAACGCTTGATTCGACGGTATAGTGGAAGTGTTCGCTTAAAGCGCAGAAGTTCGTGGGTTCAACCTCCGACCTATCGCTATGTCATGAAATAAAAAAAATAGTCAATGCTTTTCCGCTACGAATGCAACGTGACGACTGGCTGCTCTAGTGACAGAGAATAGGGTATGTAAGTCTCGTCACGTGACTCCGTGATTTCATGAGAATGGGCCCTCATCTCCCATTCAAAAGCATTTACATAGCATTGATTTCAATGTTAAAAGCAAAATATCTTTTTGTGAAAAAAATACCGATAAAAAATGACAAATATCTAGTTCTACTGGATAAAAATATTTAAAAAAAAAGCATAAAATACTACCATTGTTATTAAAGGGTGATAAGTCTAACATCATTCGACACTATTTTGCGATGGAGAGATTATTGTTAACAAATACCGATCAGATTAGATTCGATAAGTTAAGGTTTTACCTGACGGTACATCGCAAAACTCAAGATATGTAGTGGTAAAGTTAACACACGGATAAGCCAAATATTTGTCTATAATAACCTTGTGGCCAATGAAGGTATTTATTATGATTTTTTTTTAAGAAGGACTGACATTTAACAGCAAAAAATAAACGAAACTGCACATCATATTCCGTATAAATGTATGTATGACATGGTAATACCAATGCCTGTAAATAATACATTAAAAAAAAAAACCCAAAAAATATTGATTAAATTGTTTGTAAGAAACTGAGTAAATTCATTGTAGATTTGTTTGTTTGTTTGTTGGGGTTTAACGTCCGAGCAGCAATATTTCAGCTATATTCAGACGAAATTCATTGTAGATACAAGTATTAGTAATATAAATTAAAAGTTTTTTACATTTTTAAAATCTACAATTCATTTTTGTAGATAAATTCTTGAAAATGTTATGTATATTAGTAGTTTAAAGCGAAAGTAAATTTGTATTTATATTACAAATTTTATTTTGCATAAATATACATTAAAATATTAAAATTGCAAATTTATTTCGTTATTTTTTTTTTTTACATAAATGACATTTATTTGAAAATCAATTTAAAGAAAACACGAAAAAACTTGAAATTTAATGAAAAAATTATTCTTTACAAAAGATAAAAAATAATTCGTCGTAAATTATACTTTAAAACTAGAAATTTAATAATTAATTAAAATGTTAAATCGTATCATTTCGTGCAGTGGCTGTTCCTTCTCATAACCAAATCAAGTTTTTGCAACCAAATTTGTCATTATACTGGAAACGTCATTAACATGCACAGAGTTACAAATAACAATCTGAATTTGAATTTTATATATAAAACATTTTAACGATATTCTGCATCTAATGGGCAAACTGATTACATATGTAACATTAGTCACGAGTTTTCATCTACCCTGTAAAATTCAGTGATGCATGACATTTAAGTCCATTTAGGTAACGGTCAGTTGCAATTGATACTTTATTAACCAACTTACTACAATGTGTATAGAAATGCCCACAGCCATGCATTACGAATTTCAAAACTGGGCGTCGATGCGAGGCCATTATGATCTGAATCAAAATGGAGTATATTTCTTAAGAAAGAGTAATCAAGAGAACCAAGGTTATAGGGTAATCAAAAGAACGTAATCCAGGGACAAAGACCCGACATGGAAAACAAACATACACAACAAGGAACAAAAAGCAACTAAAATCATATATACAAAGTAACAAAAGCAAATGAGCAACTCGGACTCCACTAAAAACTGGGAGCATGGACCAGGTGCACCGGTAGGGTAAGCGTCCTCTGCTTTTAGAAACACCCGCCGAGTTGCTCATAAAAAGTCAAGTCCGGGGTAAACAGACGAGGAAAGGAAAACTATGACCCGTCGAATAAATCAGTTTTTATGGTGCAGATGGATACACCATAACGATCCACGAGTTCATGATAACGACCATAAAACTTCTGTAGTGATGACTTCAATCTTGTAGCAACATAACCCCGTTCCAGAAGCCTATTTGTTAGAGTTCTAGTGCGATACAAAAAGTCTGCGTAGTTTCAGCAAGCTCTGGCATAACGTATGAGTTGTGATATGAACACTCCATACGCAGGTACTGAAGGGATGTTGCCACATATGAAAGGAAAGTTGACAATTCTAAATGAAAAGTCATCACGTTTGTCGTAAAGTTTGGTCAACAGTTTTCCTTTACCATCGATTTCTAAGTGTAGGTCAAGATATGAAGCTGACTTCACAGTGTATGTAGTATCCTTTATCTCAGGTTCGTTTGGGTAGATGCGATGTATCAAATCCCCGAAATTGGGATTGTTTAGAGATAATGCGTCATCTATATAGCGGAAACTGAGATTAAAGGATCTAGCCAAACGATATTCTTTCTTTCTGATCAGATCAGGTATAAAATCAGCCTCATAAGAGTGAAGGAATAGGTCAGCAAGTAAAGGAGCACAATTTGTTCCCATTGGAATGCCGACCGTATGTTGAAAAACACGTCCACCAAACTGGACAAATATGTTGTCGATTTAAATGCTATTTTTTAACGCAATAACTCGGAAAAAGGTATTAAAGCGTTAACTTTTAAGTACTACAATCGAAGAAACTTATTTATTGTATCCAACGAAAAGTTGTGGAGATTTGATGTTTTTTTCCGTTCAAGCGTCCGTCCTTACGTTCGTACTCGGTGCGTCCGTCATAACGTCTTGTGGCCTAGGTAACGCCTGTTTTTTTACCGATTTACTTCAAACTTTTTAAATGATTAGTAGCAATAATATCTTAAGACATTTTTTCACGTACATCGGTCTATGGGCAATATTTTAAATTTGGATACATAAATGTACATGATTGAACTTTTCTAAAGTGTATAAATGTTTGCGCGTTGGGTATTGTGAGCGTGCTCGCTAAATAAATTGTTCCCGTTTTAGTTAGACAAACATACTACTACGAATATCTTAATCGGAAGCTAAATCAACGCAAGAAAAAAAGGTCGACGGCCACTGGCAACCTCAGTAGGTAGAATAAAGCATGCGCAAGACGACGGGGATCCACTGGGGGCCTGGGCGTATTTTATTGGATGCAGAAAAGTAAGGCAAAATGAAGAATAATGAATGCAAATTAGGGCCATATATCTTTTTCGCTCTTCACTCGAATATTAATTAGCAAAACCTTTAATGCTTCAAGAAGTTAGAGGCTAATTATTATTGCTCATTCTTAAAATTTCTTCATTTTTTTACCCGAGGTTGCTTTTATTGCTTTTTGATGATTTTTATTTTAATGATTGCCCAATGTGAGAGAACGGCTCGTAAAACTGTCAAACGTTGTATGCGGCATGCCAAAACACTCTAGGTATTTCAAGACATTCTTGTTACCTGATACAACCTCAAAAAGAGCAGATCCAGTGGACTATATGTCTTACATAGAAGTATTAAACTTCGTACGGCACAATTCGATTGTTTTTCGCAGTGACTGCATATAATTCTGTATCTACCAACAGGTATCAAAGATTCCTATTTTCCCATATTTTCTTAATGATGAATTAAAACACGGCAGAGTATAAAAGCCACCTAGCCGCAGAATGTGTAACTGAAAACAGACGCTCCAGTATGCACAGAAAATGGTCGACACATCTGCTTGTATTTATAATTGTTGAACACAGTACACAAAAAAAATAGCTGTCTGTCAATCGCAGGTAATTTACATGGTAGCTCAACACTAGTCTGTGGTTAATTTCAGAAGAAGTACCCAGTAATAAAAGCTTTCGGCTTGGGAAAGAAACATTCCAATAGCTTAGAAAAAGTCTAGCCATTCTGAACAGGATCAGCTCTTTGCTTTGGTTGCACCAGTACAAAGCGATGAAACTTTTTTCGTCTATTGGTTGGGTCTTTATTCGACAACTAGTGATCCTTTGATTGCTTGGCCATGTAATAAATTTTTATTGCGGTTTACCTCCTCACAATCATGAAATGCGGTACTACAAGTAACTATTGAGGAAAAAGAACCCTTTCCATCTGTTTCAAAATTCATATCAACTTTTACATCATATTGGCAGAAAACAGTGGGAATATATCAAGTACAAACATGCAAAAGTTGTCAGCTACAATCAAACCTCGTGTTATGAAGCAAGGATTCTATGAAAGTATAAGTGCTCAACTAGAAGTCATGACCATCGATATATTGCAGTGGCAATATAATGAAAATCTCGATTGAGATTGAGGAGTAATCAAGAGAACCAAAATCAAAAGAATGTAATCCAAGGACAAAGACCAGAAATGGAAAACAGACACACACAACAAAGAACATAAGATATCGTTTACCTGTATGAGTCTTGTATCAAATTTAATAAATAACATTCTATATGTATGTACATCATTCTTGCCTGCCTTGCAGATTTATAAAAGTTGGAAATATTTTAACAGTTGATGCGCGGTCAGTTTCTGCTGTGTGAATTGTTTTGGCGTATAATACAACGATGTCAATTTATGGGCTTTCTTATACGTTAAGGATGCGGTTTATGCATTCAACGGGACTGAAACTCGATCATGATACGCAAATATTTTGTTTTTATGACAGATCCACTGCTATTTATTTTTAAGGTTTGTAAAAATATTAATTCGCATCATTGATCTTTCATAATGTTTTTATGCTGTTTAAAGGGGGGGTCGACAATAATGTCGTTACATTTGATTATTTTTCATTTAATATTGTTTTTATCTCTTTTTTATAACAATGTTTTGTCTTTCTATATATTAAAAAGAGAAATAATTTAGCACCAATGGTTTCAAAATACATTGGGTTGAATCTCACAGTATAATTACAAGCTTTTCGACATATCTTTGATCTCGCGAGATTTTTTAAGAAACGTGAGCATGGGAAACTTTTACGACCAATCAAATCAAAGCTATGTTGACTTTTCTCTCAATCCATAACAAAATTAGCCATCTGTTAGACAGGTGCATTACAAACCTTTTCCAAATTGGCACTCGCCTATAATAGTAATGTGGAAATAAGTCTCACAATATTAAAATATTGGAAATGCATCTATAATATATGTATCACACAAAAATTCCTGATATCGAAACAAATTTCGGTTCCCTTGGCTTCCATTGCAATTTCATCCGATCTTACTCCTGCTTACTGCAGATGACCTCGATATAATTGAAGAACTGTTCCGGTAGTGAATGTGAAAGTCATCTATACCAGAAATCCGGACCGCTACTTAATGTTATGTTATTCCCCTTATGAAAACGCATTGGTGACACATTTTTTTTAATTTTTATTATTTTTTTTTAATTTTTCATTTTTTCCTGTATTTTATGCTGTGTTTTTGTCTGACATATTGCTGTCGTCTGCTAATTACAAAAATTAAAAAAAATTATAAAAAAAAAACAATAACAAAAACAAAAACAAAAACAAAAAACAAAAACAAAATTAAAAAAGGAAAAGAAAAAAAAATGGTCAAAGAATAGTGTTTATAATGAAAATGAAATCAAAGAAAATAGGATAATGTTCAGGGTCCGGTTCCATAAACATCTCTAATTGAGAATTTCATCAAATTCTTCCTCAACTCGAATTTCGACTAATCAGATCTCCTGAAATTGAAGATTGAGGAAAAACACAGGACTTGAGGAAATCAGTCTCAACTTATATTTCAGATTGATCTTTATCCATATCCTTAGAGAAACAATATGAAATACATGTATATGACTACCACTCGATCACCCATAAAGAAGATGATATTTCAGGATAGATTGATTCAGGTCACAGACGTTAAATAGCTTACACAGTACACGGACAAGGTGGACAAAATCACTGAACAAAATGACATATAGCTTTGCTTCTCTTCAGACAGTAATTGATTCGTTCCAAAAATTGTAATGTTATGTCAGAAGATAGAACAGTAGCTCAAATTATGGACGACTATTACATATGCATTATACATTTGATGGTACAAGTTTGTGTTCGATAAGTATCGAGTGTTTAAAAAGTAAATAGTATAAAAATGAATGTTTTTTTTTTCATCTGCGTCATGTATGCCCTATTTATACGGCACTTTACTTCCTGTCGAGTTATGAGGAAATATTTTTTTTTATTCTAGCTTTGCAGTCAACTTGTTCACATGGGTTCGTAATGTATTTTTCGATATAGTTTTATTGTTTGATTAACTCCTTCATCTATCGATACAAGTCAACGGTAATATAACGATGGTTTAATCTTAAACCTTTTTAGCGTTTTTTTTTTGTGAATACCTTCTTCTCGTTATTATCTCTTTCTAATAGTGGTTAAATAACAACTATGTATCACAAATTCTAATTTACAAGACGAAAATTGCTTTAAAAAGAAAATTGCATGCTTTTAAAAATATACAACCGTTGCTTGTCTCAAGTACAAAAATGCAAGTCATAATTATTTGCATTGCAACTTTCGTTCGGTTTGTTGCCCTGGTTCAAGGAGTAACCTCTCATCAGCTGCATTGCCATCAAATACAAAGAAAGACCTTAATCATCTGCCAAATATAGAAAAGAAGATGTTTACAAAATGCTGGAATTTTTAATAGACAACATATTTGTCCAGTGTGGTGGACGCGTTTTTCGACAAACGGTCGGCATTCCAATAGGAACAAATTGTGCTCCTCTACTTGCTGACATTTTCCTTCTCTCTTGTGAGACTGACTTTATAGCTGATCTGATCCGAAAGAATGAATATCGTTTAGCTAGATCCTTTAATCTCAGTGTTCGGTATATATATATGACGTCTTATCTTTAGACAATCCTAATTTTGGGGATTTGATACATCGCATCTACCCCAAAGAACATGAGATAAAGGATACTACAGACACTGTTAAGTCAGCCTTACATCTTGACCTACACTTAGAAATCGACGGTAAAGGATAACTATAGACCAAACTTTACGACAAACGTGATGACTTTTCATTCAGAATTGTCAACCTTCCTTTCATATGTGACAACATCCCTTCAGCACCTGCGTATGGAGTGTTCATATCACAACTCATACGTTATGCTTGAGCTTGCCGAAACTACGCAGACTTTGTATCGGGCTAGAATTCTATCAAATAGGCTTCTGGAACAGTGTTATGTTGCTACAAGATTGAAGTCATCACTACAGAAGTTTTATGGTCGTCATCATGAACTCGTAGATCGTTACGGTGTATTTATCTTCTGTGAAAACTGATTTGTTCAACGTGTCATAGTTTTCCTTTCTTCTTTCGACTACCCCGGACTTGACTTTTAATGAGCGGCTCGGCGGGTGTTTCTAGAAAGCGAGGACGCTTAGTCTACCGGTGCACCTGGTCCATGCTCCCAGTTTTTAGTGGAGTCCGAGTTGCTCATTTGCTTTTGTTACTTTGTATGTATGATTTTAGTTACTTTATGTTCTTTGTGTGTATGTTTTCTGTGTCTGGTATTTGTTCCTGGATTACTTTCTTTTAATTACCGCTAGCACCTTGGTTCCCTTGATTACTCTTTCAAGAATCAATAAGATACGGTGACTGTATCAATGAGTCGTGTGTTACACTTGTTACCTAATTTTTTGGTTTTGTTTATGTGGCATATCTAAATGATTGTTACTTTTGTATCCCCAACACTTACTGGATGAACATGAAGAGTTTTTCAATAAATAAAGGAGATAGCTAGAACAGGGAATTAGACAACAAAAGACACTTTCACATTCGCCCTTTACGTCGAATCTGGTTGAAACTGGTTTACGGTTTTATACTAGACAAAGAAAGGTTATTGGATTCGAAGGCTACAAGAACAGTAATAGTTATGGGGAAATAGGTCTCCCAACAGTAAAATATTGGAATGCTTGAACAATATATGTACAATTTAAAAATACTTGACATTAATCGAATAAAGTTTATGTTCCCTTAAATTCCATTGCAATTTTTTCCGATTTTGCGCCTGCTGACCCCGGCTGATTTTGATGTAATTGAAGTACCTTTCCGGAATGGAAATGAATGTGCAAGTCTTCTACCCTACAGCTACCAAGTTGTGAAAACAACCCTTTGTGTATATTGACACTAGTTTATATTAATGCTCGGAAATATATAAATATACATTTTCAGTCTGATTTTTCCGTTTTCATTTAATTTGTCAAGATTGAATAAAGGTTTATCAGTTAAGATTTTTCAAGATTTTTTTTTGTTATTAACCACAGATTGTTCGGCAGATAAATACAGCTGTTTTAGACACTGCTTGCCAAAGTTTAGAGATGAGAATGGCAATCCTGCATCAATAAAATCACAGGATACTTCTTTAATTACTCGTACGTATATACACTTTAACCGGAACATTAAGGATGATTGGTACTGTAAAAGCCCTTGATATGATACTGTAACTGAGATAAAAAAAACTCTTAGAGGTATTTGTTGATCACAGGAAGTTATAGTCGTAATAAATTGCCAACAAATACAAAAAAAAAAATATTAATGTAAAGCTTTAAGTGCATCGGATGTAATCCCAAAGTCGCAAATTGTGTATGTTATTTTGATCACTATGAGCTTTAACACTGCATTCTGCAGAACTGAAAAAAATATACATTATCTTCTACCATTTACGCGTTTACTTTATTTTATACTTAATTTATAAAATGAGAATAGGTATGGTGTAATATGTCAAAGAGACAAACCCACCGGGATGAAAATGTCAGCCCAAATCAACCCAGTTTTCCTCAATGAACGACGATGAAACCCTCCTAACACAGGGCAGGCTGCAGCTGACCCCAAAATATCACTTTACACAGGTACAGCGAAAGAGACAAGCTGAAAACTGTTTTTAAATTCTAAGTAAAGACGCTATGAACGAATCAACGCTAATACCAACAAAATGCTATCCTTAACGATTCGACAACATTATCATAACTATATCCATTAAGAATGAGTCTATTCAACGTTTTAATTGACTTATTGGATGCGTATCGAGATTTCCGTTCTTTGTGTAAAATATTACCGAAAAACAAAGGTTGAGAGATACCTGCACGTATTAATCCTTTACAAGTACAATAACTTCCTTGTAAACCTGTTATCATAGAAATGAATTAAACAACGAACTAAATATTTGTTTTAGCCTCGAATGAAACAGTGAATACTCCTTCATCAGGGGGTTTGGTTATAGGTAAATTATTCATTATAGCATTTATTTAACAATCAGAAATATTTTGAAACCCATTAAAGTTTTTTTTTCATGCAATCAGATAGTTTTCAGAAAGTCAAATTTACAATAATGTTTATCAATAAGAGTTGTATCTAAGGTCTGAAGGTTGTCAGAACAGTTCAAATTATAAAGACATGATAGTTCCTGCCTGCCATTTTTTATGCAATTTCACAACCCATTTGGTTAAATCACTAATGGGCTATTCTGAATGCATTAACAAGTGTAATAAAATCATCAAATTGATAGAAAGACATGGACAAAATTGCATGATTCATAGATGAATCTGTCCGTAGATAGCATGTTTTCTTTCTACGATTTATAATGCAAACCCTTGCAAGTTTCCTGAAACGATACGGCATCAGTCATTGACTCTATAAGAGTTGAACTCTTGCATTAAGGAGGTAGACCTAAGATAAGGGACACAACTCTTACAAATCATTGGAACATTTGTATTCAGCATTTCATATTAACCTCATGTAAGCATAAAAAAACTTGGAGTGATTGCACTCTGTATCAAAAGCTTGAAAGGCTTTGAGGAAATTTAGTATGATACAAACAAATCACTGATTTTAAGAGTTATGTCCCTTACCCTAGGTCTACCTTCTTAAATGAATTACTGTTTTTGATCTTCAGTTCAAACTTTATTTGTTATCAGGTCGTAACTGTACCTTAGATAATGCATGTGCATGTCATATATCAAATATCACACGACCACAATTTGACCACAGGATCACTGGACCACGTATTTTAAATCCAAGATGTTTATATTGTAATATAGGTTCAACCCTGATAATTATCGTCTGTTATGCATCAGTTGTCATTATCGTCGGCATCATAACAGTTATTGTGATCAGGTATATTCGTTTTAAAAGATCTGTGCCGCTATACGACGACGATTGGGGTCAATTAAGTTCAAACAATCAGCGAATGGTAGGTGAACGAATAGTGGAGTTGGAGAATCGGCCTTCTGCTAGTAATGATTACCTGGAAGTAGATGACATCCATGTGAGTTACAAATACCGAGGAGCAGACATCCAAACCTTGTCGCACAAAAATAATGAAAGTCAATCAATAAACGAAGATACTGCTGTGAAGGATTATGTGTACGATTACGCTGAATACTCTGATCCGGAAGGACATTATGTTACCATTATGTAAACTAACCATTAGTGTTCAGTATAACACTGTATTTGATTTATTTTTCTGATAAACACAAGAATCTGATTTCTGTAATCTGTTTCCCTGGTAAATATCAATAGCGACCCTAGGATAGCTCAAATATAGACTCAGGTCACCACCGATGGATATGCACAATATATGCACAATAAATTGCCGCTTATGAAATGAAGTAAAAACCAAGATAAAAGCATAATTTTATCTTTAAACATAAGAAAAGTAGCTCTGAATTTAACTGAATAAGGTTTTCTCATGTCTTAAAATTAATTTATAAGAATTGGCTATGATAAAAATTTTGTCTATTGAAAAATAACATAAATTTTCCATGTGCATATTTTGTTTATTGCACTGCGCGCAATAGACAATATGCACATGGAAAAAGTATGTTATTTTTCAATAGACACAATTTTTATTATTGCCAATTCTAAATAATGATTTACTTTTATGTGCATTCAATAACTGTGATTTTATTTTTGCAAATTGTATTACAAAACATATCCCCGATTGAAATAGCTATGAGAAAGAATTTTTATTTTATAATTTGCAGTATGAATTAAATTACGTTTATATTCTTTCAACATAATTGTTCTTTAATATGTACTAAATATTAAATACATGTATTAGTAATCCTCATTAAAACTTCAGGATATTTAAAGCAGCTACTTGCAATAATTATTGGAGAATCTGACATATAAAATGAACACGTGACTTGGTTGACAAAATGTATTTTGATATATTGCCTAAACAGTATTATGTCTGTATTGAATTAGGTTAGATCATATATTTCGATTCAAATGTAACTTTTTTGTACATGCATTATAAGTGTTTGTTTAAGCCCTATATCTTCTACTCTATATCACATACCTTATATCGCAGTTCTAGACCTATATCGCATACCCTAAATCACATCGCTAGACCTTTATCGCATACATTATATCGCACTTCTAGACCTATATCGCATACCATAAATTACACCCCTAGACATTTATCGCATACCTTATATCGCACTTCTAGGCCTTTATCGCATACCTTATATCGCACTTCTAGGCCTTTATCGCATACCTTATATCGCACTTCTAGACCTTTATCGCATACACTAAATCACATCCCAAGACCTTTATCGCATACATTATATCGCACTTCTAGACCTATATCGCATACCCTAAATTACATCCCTAGACTTATATCACACCCCTTCACAGAACATACTTGAAATGTGTTTAAAATATATGATATAATGAACATGACATGTTAAAATCTGTATCACATGCTGTATCGACATAGGAGTCTCGGTTTGATACAGCATTTAATATAGATTTTGACATGTCGTATCCAGTATAAATATAAATTAACAACATTCAGTAAATATGCAACCCTAACAGAGTTAATTATACACTAGCAATATTGTAACTATTTGTATAATCAAACTCCCTAAAGTTTTACATGTTAAAAACTCGTTAGCGCAAATCCTTCGAAAGCACTGAGAGGATTTTTATGAAAGTTTATAGAACAATTGGCAACATATGTAGATGTGCATGAAAGAATATAGTTTCTGCAGGGAAACTCCATGTGAGACCATTGAACAATAAATTTATTACATGTGTATCTGCATTTGATGAGGGTAATTACCTTTCTGAGCTCGCTTACACTATTTTCAGCATTTATTGTATGATGTTTTACGAAATCCACAAACTTCCATATATGATGACAAATGATAATGATGCTGTATAAAAAAACCCCTTCGATTTGCTTAATTGGTAGGACTGGTTACATACCAAAGAAACTGAAAAGATAAATTAAAACCTTAGCACACAACTTAGCTTTGATTACCACACCCCTTTTTCATGATAAAATTGGAGTGTTGATAATACACATAAATACACACACACACACACACACACACACACACACACACACACACACAAAGTAAAATGTCTGTATTATTTTTTGATATTGCAATTTAAATTAAGTTGAGTTATGTTTAATATTTAAAACAAAGACTTTATAAAAAGGGAGATAACTGCTTTCATGAATCATTGTAAAAAATAACAAATTCATATAAATTGCAATAGAATTACGCTTAAACTCAACCATTCTCATCAATTAAAATCAATTTCATTGCCTAAGAAAAACTGCCAATGGGTGCCGTTCACTACTATATTTTTAATTTGCTAAAAAGCATGATGATCGAATGCGACAAACGCTTTGACCACAAAATCACAATTTTATCATAGTTTAAGAAGGTCAACAGTTTATAATTATACGTAATACTTATAAACTATAAATAGAATATAATAGTAACAACAAACGTACCGTGTGTAGTTACTCTAAGAAATAAATAACAATTTAAGAATCCCAGTGAAGCACGACCGCGGGAATCAGCTGATTGAATGGATATTTTCCGTTGTCTGTCCTTTAACTACGTTTGGAAGGCGGTCACATGAGGTTGCTTTAATATGACATTTTCTGCATTCCGCTTGCCTACATTTGTCGATGTGCATTGCACATGTATAAATAAACATGTATATTTAGTCAGACCTTGGCCATGACAAAACATTTAAAATTACAGTCGAACTTACATTGTACAGGGATTGCAATTCATCATTGGAGTTATAAAACGAAAAAAAAAAGAACCAAAAAAACAAAACAAAACAAAACACGTACTGCTCCGTGATCACTAAATATCAGACATAATGAGACCTTTTTCACCACTATGTTACCCATTAATTAATCGACCACTTTGTTGTTGTGTTATTAAATAAGATATTAATGAAATATTCACTTCAAATTTCCGATGTTGTTTGTCCCAAATCTACTAGTACTAGACAAATGGCAATATATCGGACAGTGTATTGTTTACATGTTGCTAAAAAAGTACTAGTGACATATATAATAGTTTGAATTACACAGATCCACGTCTTTGTCTGGAAATGCATTTTTATATATCCAAAGTACACATAAAACTGAACAATACTATATTACGGAATTTTTAAAGTGTTTACTAGCCAAAATTCTTACGCTTGTTAATCGTCTTCATTCATCTCCAAGTAATATGACATACACTTACTCCACTCATAAATAGACGGAGGTGGAATAAATCCAAATCTTTAATAGAGACCCATGAAAGAATCTATTACAGAACAATCCCTATTCGTGTTTCTGTAACACTCCTGAACGTATGTCCATACAACAAGTCAATAATAAAACCACTCGAAAAACTAACCATTAAACTATACAAGCCTGACCTTCCTGATCTATTCCTGTAATCGCCCAGTGGGGCAAAGGGGATCCATAACAATTCTCCATCTATACCAGTCTAAGGCTGATCTCTTTACCTCGCCCCATGAAATGTTGCATGAACTCAGCTCTATATCAGTGGTCCGCCTCCAGGTGTTTGTCGGTTGTCCCCTTCTTCTCTTGCCTCGAGGAATCCATTTAAGAGACTGTTTCGTGATATTGTTATTCGGGCGTCTTAGGTTGAGTCCAATCCACTGCCATTTACGTTTCTTGATGGTTTCCAAAAATATAATCTGTGCAGTACGCTCCCCCAAAATCAACATTTGTGACTTTTTTGGTCATCTGATTTGAAGAATCTGTCTCAGATATTTGTTGATGAAGACCTGGAGATCATGCTCTGCTTTCCATGTCTTTTTCCAGGTCTCAGATCTATAAAGAAGTAAGGAGTTGACGTTTTCGCAAATATTCTCAATTTTGTTTCAAAGCTGATGTGATGTTGTTGCATCTACAGATAGGTTTTAATGTTACAAAAGCATGTCGGGTTTTTTATTGTCTCGCCTCGTCAGCGACCCGTGTTTTGAATCAATACTGCCAAGAACTTGTTTTCTCTTGAATATGCTTGAATCCATGGGATAGTAAGCTCACATCATCCGCGAAGTCTAGATCTTCTTACTTGGTAGTGAGTGACCTTTGAATACTAGTACCTCTAGATGGTGTCATTAAGGTTTACACGATACAGTCGATAACAATCGAAAATTAAAGGTAACAGTAGACAACATTGACATACCCTTGTATACAGATTGAAGGATGGAGAGTGTAGAACTGGGGATGCCCTTGTATTTGTTGTTCTTTTATAGCCTTGTATGATCTTTACTTTTTCGTTGGGAAGACCATAGTAACGCAATATCTTCCAGAGAGCCTGTTTATTGACCATATTAAATGTCCTCTTGACATCAACAATGGTGATGTATAGAGATGACTGCCGTAATGTAGACTGTTCGATGTATTGTAGTGTGCTAATTTGGTCTGTGCATGATCTGCCGCGTCAGAACCCTGCTAGCTCATCAAGAAAGACTGCATCATTTGCTACATTATGTCAAATAGTTCTTTCAAAAGAACAAATGTGAGTTCTGGATTACTCTTAAAGACCTCAGGTGGAATATGATCTGGGTCTAGGAATTTCTCAATGCTCATCTTTCTTAAGGTCTTTATAATCTCGTCTTCGTAATAGGACCTATTTTCGTGGTCAGTTCACTTCTAGGTGATAATTCGAGAGGGTCTGGTATTTGCTCTCCATTCAGTACTTCGACAAAATGTTCTTTCCATCTCACAAGCTGTTGTTCTAATCTAATTATGATGTTGCCATCTCTATCTTTTACTGGTTTTGATTTATTTGTTTTTAAACTACCAGCTGGCTGTGATGTTACATACTGTATTTTTTGTGTCATTCCTGGGATATTCCGCTTTAAATTTGTAGCTAGTTTCTCTTATCTTTTCTACTTTTTTCTGACTTCTTTCTCAAAATTCGTATGTTCTTCATCAATATTTCTTTTGCAATTTGATTTGGTCTGCTGAAGTTGTATATTAGCTGTTCTACGTTTTTCTATTACCTCAATTGTTCCATCCGATAACCATATCTTGTAATCATATACATATATTCAAGAGAAACTCACCGCAAAACACCAAACCTTTCGACTTCGTGCAATAAACAATATGCACATGGAATATTTCTTATTTTTCTATTGACAATTTTTTTTATTATTGCCAATTCTTAATTAACTGGAGTAAAATAAAATGGTATACAATCATAATTGTATGGGAAGTCGACGTCTTTTTCAAATGTGTGAATTTTAATACAAATAATTGTAAATGGTTTCTCGATGTGTAACCGAATAAACGACATTCTATGTCGCTGATCACGTGATCTGCAAAGTGAATTTCAAACGCTGACACGGAAATTGAGCCTATATGCCCTGTGAAGATCCCGATTAACATACACAATGCAGATTTCCATTTTCTTTTAAAGGTTCACAGATGTATACACCACATGAGAAATTGTAAAGTTAATGTCTATATTTGCAGGGTTTTGTAAACAAACTTAGTTCAAAGAAAATTCCTTAGTTTATAAGGAAACATCCTTCTATGAAATGTTTGTTGCGACATGAATTCTTTAGTGACAGGGGAGATCACCCCACCCCACCCCGAGACCTTAGCACTTCCTGCGTCAAATGATTACAAACTTATGCATCGATGAGCATATCAAGTATACGATAAGGAAATAGAGACAGTTGATACATACTTGTTTATTAATAAGTTATTTCTTATAACGATCATGAAAATAACTAATACACGGATAAACCTCTACCGTTTAATAAAAAAATTGCAAGCAACTCGCTGTTTTACGTTACATCTTCGTGTTTTGCATGAATATTCAAGTAGATTTATAAAATGCAAAGGTCACAAGTTTAGCCATGTTCACTTTCGAATCTCCAGTGTTTTCAGAAGGAAGTAACTTCTTCACAGTTAAAATTATATCTTACATGTACTTCCGGATTTAAACGTAAGGCGTGTAGTAAATACAAAGTCGAAAGGTACTGTGGACAATATAGCAAATATCATATGTTTTTATTCAACGTTATTTTCATGTTGTGGGTGGATACCGTAATGTGTAAACCAGGTAAAACTTGTTTATTCTAATTTATCTTATATATTTTGTTATTATACTTTACATATAGAATTTCATTTTTTTATTTGTGTATGCATTCATGTATACAAGATGATACATACTTGTATGTAAACACGTTATTATGAGACGAAATCAGAAAGGGTAATCAAGGGAACCAAGGTTATAGCGGTAATCAAAAGAATATAATCCAGGGACAAAGACCAGACATGGAAAACAGACATACACAACAAAGAACATAAAGTAACTAAAATCATACATACAAAATAAAAAAAGCAAATGAGCAACTGAGACTCCACTAAAAACTGGGAGCATGGACCAGGTGTACCGGTAGGGTAAGTGTCCTCTGCTTTTCTAGAAACACCCGCCGAGTTGCTTATAAAAAGTCAAGTCCAGGGTAGACAAACAAGGAAAGGAAAACTATGACCCGTTGAATAAATCAGTTTTCATGGTGCAGATGGATACACCATAACGACCCACGAGTACATGATGACGACCATAAAACTTCTATAGTGATGACTTCAATTTTGTAGCAACATAATCCTGTACCAGAAGCCTAAAATATACGTAACTTAACATATATTCAATTTAACTTCCGAATTTTATAAAGCACTCTTACAAAAAGTAAAAAAGGACAGTATCCTGAACCGTTAGAATTAATGTTATTTTGATTTGCCTGTGGATTCAATAAAACAGATACCTGGTAGCAAAAGCAACTTTTTCAACAAAAGACATGAAAGACTTTTTCATCGATTGGTAACATTGGTTAATCCAATCTTACCGAATCTAAATGGATCTGTCAAACTTTTTAGATAATAATGATAAAAGAAGATTAAAAAGAAGGAAGAGAAAAGTCAAAGAGGGTAAAATAAAAGAAATAAATTATTAATAATAAGTTATTAAGTAGAGCGGATTTTGGGTAAAAAAAAACTCGGTGTTTATTTTCCTGTACACAGTCGTTAAATTGAATCCTGATAAGGTGACTATGTGCAGAGGTTGAACGCTGCTACCCGTAATATCGCAATCGGACGACTCCAGGACGGGGAATCAACATGCTGTTGCCAGACAACGTTTACCGCAGCACGATATCTCGTCTATGAGAACAATCCAGCAGCAGAGTACTTAACAAAACTGACTGCGACGAAATGTCTACAGCTGCACTTATTGCCAGCGATTTTGGAAAAATAAAATATAAATGTAATGGGTTTGCCATCACGATCTCCGGATTTCACCTCATTGAGTATCTGATGATTTCAAGCAACGCCAGCTTCCACCGCAAACCGTTTGGCAACTTGAACAGGTGCTACAACAGGGGTAGCAAAGAATGTCATTTTTTTCATATGTTGCGTCTTTTTTTAGAAATAACACATGACAAAAAAAATCAAAAACAATATCAAAACACAATCTCGATAGAACTTATAGAAAAAAGAACATTTACAGCTCTTTTTGGATGCAAGAATGTTATTAACGGTTGGAAACCATATGGAGGAATTTTATTCAACGCTATTTTGTGTTATTAATACTTTGTTTCAAGTAGAGATTAGGCAAAGTGTGTTCGATATAACTCAGAATTCAATAACATATACACTTCTTGAGACGTTTAGGTTTCCCGCAAACACGATACCTAAACGGACGCTGAACGCTCACCAAACGCACGATACACGAACGCTTCTATGATGCGTTTAAACGAACGCTCTGAGCGTGCGTTTAAACGCACGATAAATGAACACTCACAGCGTGCGTTTAAACGCACGTTAGAGGAACGATGAAAAATAATATTAATAATATATATTGACGAAAGAAAAAATAGAAAATGAAATTAATGAAAATATAAAGATTAATAATAGCCAAAAAAAAATATGAAAATAAAAGTTAAATCAAGGAAATATACAAAGTACAAAAATAAACAAACGCTTCTACCGTGCGCTTGAACGAACGCTCATATCGTGCATTTATACGAACGCTTCTACCGTTCGTTTACCGTGCGGTTTAATGAACGCAAAACGATTTGTAAAGGCACGATAAACGATGCAGGAACGCTAAAATGGGAAACCTGAAGGTCTCAAGGAGTGTATACCAAAGATGCTATAATAACCAGTATATTAGTTCATTTGAAGCTTTTGTTACAGCAAACAATCAGAACACCGATGGGTTCAAATTGTGTGCATAAGTCGATGACTTTCATTTTCCTATTGTAAACTATTCACTTCCGTGTGTTAATATTCCAAGTGACCCAGCGTTTTGGAGCTTTAATTTTATAGTTTTTCTATACGTTTTGAAAGATATTGCTGTCACTTTACAGAAGTTTTCAAGGACCGCATCGAAAGTATAGCATGGAATAAAATGATGAAGACAGAATGACGGCCCCGAGTCGAAAGCTCTGCTGTTATTAGCATGCCTTCGTTGATAGCAAAGGCTTATCTACCTAAAAACTTAACTAATGATTTACCTTTGTCATATATTTTCTAATATAGGAACAATCTATTTTCAAAATAACTAATAATTTTCATTTGTAATATAATGTTCTTCCACTTTTCCGAACATAACCTTTTTTGGGTAACACGAAGGGTATCTTGACAGAAGCAGGATCTGTCCAACTTAACAGAGCATCGGAGTTAATCCTCAGGTTTTGTTGTGTTTATATCTTTGCGTATTTTTAATGTTTCCTGTTCATGGTCTTCGTCAGTTTATACTAGTAACTGAAACGTGTCTTGCACAAGGAATCACTCTGCATCTCATTTTTCTGATACTTCGGTATTTTCAAAGCAATGAGAAAACAATAACAGAAATAGCGCTCAACCTCAAAATATCTTAATCATTGTATAAATTTAAAATACTGTGCTGTTTTACGTGTTTTTGTGTTAGTATTTATAGTTTCTGTATACATTTTCAGAGTTGAAGCGGCACTCCACACAAGTCTCATGGAAAGACGCGTTTAAAGATTGTGAAAAATTTGGTGGGTCGGACGTATTTCAAGACTGTCAGGCTAATACTTGCAATGCCACCAGAGCAGCAGGGAAGCTGGAAGGCTTGACTGCCGGGAATGAGCAGTCATTCTGGGTAAACGGTTATGTACAAAGGTCACCTGTTGTAAGTTATAAAGGTATACCGATTAATAGAAAGATGTTGTAAAATGTATTTTTGTACATTGTTGCTGTAGTTATATAAGATATATGCGACTATTTATATAATGGCATGACCGTATTTTCAATGTTTATTCTAATATGGTAATACATAAAGTAAATAGTAACATTTATCATGATTTCAGACACTAAGTAAATTGCCGTTACACATTGAGACATACTAATTAAATTGTGATAGAATTTATTACATTTAATATTTTTTACTCAAAATAATACGTGTTAGTTATTTCTTTGTTATAGTTAAAATGATTTTGTAACTTAATTTCTCGAGACATTATGTTCGGTATTTTATCTTGTTATTTTACCCCCTTCCCTAGCACACACATTCTAAAGCCAATCTTCTCTTTCAATTCATATTTTACATCATTTACTTTGCACGAAACATTCCTAAATCACATACGTGTAAAATTATTTTAATTCATTCAACACGTAAAAGAGTAATCAAGGGCCCAAGATTCGAGCGGAAATCGGACAAAATATTACAAGAAAAATATTAGACAGGAAAAAACAGAAACACACAACAAGGAACGTGTAATAACCAAAAGAAAAAAAAAAAAATAAAAGTTAATGAGCAAACCGGACTCAGCAAAACCTAGGAATGTGTGCAAGGTGCCCAGGTAGGGCGGTTGTCTTCTACTTTTCTGGAAGAGTTATCAGGGGAACCAAGGTTCTAGCGGAAAGAAAGTAATCCAGGAACAAAGACCAACATGGAAAACAGACATACACAACAAAGAACATAAAGTAATTAAAAATATATGCAAAGGAACAAAAGCAAATCAGCAACTCGGACTCCACTAAAAACTGGGAGCATGGACCAGGTGCACCGGTAGGATAAGCGTCCTCTGCTTTTCTAGAAGCACCCACCGAGTTGCTCATAAAAAGTCAAGTCCGGGGTAGACGAAAGAGGAAAGGAAAACTATGACACGATGAACAAAACACTCTTCGTGGTCAAGATGGATACACCGCATCGATCCACGAGTTCATGATGGCGACCATAAAACTTCTGAAGTGATGACTTCAATCTTGTAGCAATATAGCCCTAGCGTGATACGAAAAGTCTGCGTAGTTATGGCAAGCTCTGGCATAAAGTATGAGTTATGATATGAACACCCCATATGCAAGTGCTGATGGGATGTTGCCACAGATGAAAGGAAAGTTGACAATTCTTAATGAAAAGTCATCTCGTTTGTCGTAAAGTTTGTTCAAAAGTTTTCCTTTACCATCGATCTCTAAGTGTAGGTCAAGATATGAGGCTGACTTCACAGTGTCTGTAATATCCTTTATTTCTTGTTCTTTGGGGGTAGATGCGACGTATCAAGTCACCGAAACTAGGATTGTTTAACGATAGTACGGCATCTATATAGCGGGAAAAGAGATTAAATGATCTAGCTAAACGATGTATTGCACTAGAATTCTAACAAATAGGCTTCTAGAGCAGGGTATTGTTGCTACAAGATTGAACTCGTGAATCGTTGCGGTGTATCCATTTGCGCTATGAAAACTGATTTGTTCAACGTGTCATAGTTTCCCTTTCCTCTTCCGTCTACCCCGGACTTGCCTTTTTTATGAGGAACTCAGCGGGTGTTTCTAGAAAAAGCAGAGGACGCTTACCCTACCGGTGCACCTGTTCCATGCTCCTAGTTTTTTAGCGGAGTCCGAGTTTGCTTTTGTTACTTTATATGTATGATTTTAGTTACTTTATATTCTTTGTTGTCTATGTCTGTTTTCCATGTCCGGTCCTTGGATTACATTCTTTTGATTACCGCTATAACATGTATGACCTTGGTTCCATTGTTTACTCTTTCTCACGAACAAATGCGTTTACGTGATAATTTTTCAATTGAAAAACCGGAGTTCTTTATTCGAGTTCCTTTAATTGGCGACAGCGAACATGGTGGTTATATACAGAGGCGCCTTATTGAGTAAAATTAATTTGTCGCATTTTTGTCATTAGTCTTGACAGTAGCCTCAAATAAAACAAAATCAGGTTGTATGAGCAATATTGGGAAAAGGTCACAGATAGCGGTAGATATTTGTTTATGAAGTGCTTTATTGAGCCTTTATATTTACATTGATTGTTTTACTATATGTTTAGTAATACTTCTAGGTTGTTTCTCAGTCAATGAGATAAATGCAAAAAACTTTAACGTTACCGTAGAACCTGAAGAACGATTAAACGCTCTCCATTATTGTGCTTCACGACTGCCATCTTTGAAACGATACAACTACCTTTATATGAAGGTAATATTGTAATTAACAATGCCATAATTGTATATCAAGAGTAAAAACGACTAAAGTAGATTTATATTATACTAAGTTCAAGGAAATAATTTCTTTAAGCTATGATAAGATGGCATTAAAAAACCGACCACTTCCAGGGTTTATTAGACCATTAAATCATACAACAGCACGAAGAGTGATTTTCATAGACTTGTATCGGATGCGTTGCCGATGTACTAAGTAATGCTTCTGCCTGTTAAAATATAGCATTACATCGCAAATTCATAATTAAAAAAAAAACTAATACTTAAGCTATGAGTAGTAAAAGAATTAGCTATGACAACGAAGAAAGCAGTTGAAAAAGACTATATTTTTTTTTCGATTCCATTTAATGTTTAGTTTAGAACGAGCATAGGATTTCCTGTTTCCATTTTTTAATAATGCCAAAAAAAGTAAAAAAAAACATCGACCTAAAAAAAATAAGTTAAGTCCTAAAAATTTCTCGAATATCTGCTAGTATTTTAACTACTTTAAAATTTGTCTGCATATAACAAAACTGCCTCTTTTACACTTATGCTCATTATTTGCAGAATTCTAAAGAATTCTATTTCTTACTTTTTCATAGATTTGATAGGTTTTTTTTAAATGATATTTTGGTCTTAATCTTTAATATTCACAGATTTCAACAATCAATTCTTCCACACCAAAGCAGGAAAACAAACTCGCTACACAGAAAGTTCAGTGTTTCATGAGTACAACGTTAATTGGTGACCAAGTCCCTTACGCTAACTGTGATGTGGCGTGTGGTGGCATCTATAAAACCATGTGCGGTGGACCAAGACAAAACGGCAAACATGCGTCTGCATTTTTCAGCACATACGAAATTCAAAAATTTAGTTGCAAGTACCAAAATATTAATAAAAGTGGCAGAAAGAGTAATAAAATGCACTAGGCCCTTAAATTAAGCAATTTGTTTAAATGACAGAAAAAAAAAGACATTCGTCAACGTTATCAACAACATGTATCAGATGAGTTCTGGTTGGAATTGTGTTTGTATGTGACGTTACTCATCAAAGTAAGATTAAACAACATTATATTTAAACACATTCTAGTTTCCTATATAGTTATAAATGTTTACTCCATATCCATAATCTGCTTCCGCATGCACTGATTAACCATGCTGATCCAATAAATATAAAGTTCACCTGGCATATTTCACTCCGGTCGAATGCACACTTTTGCAATGAATTTCTTTATATCCTTTATTTTTATAAATTGGAACGATTTGTAAAGAAACATACACCAAAAACCCCGGTCGCCGTTTCAAACTGTGATGTGATATAAACTAAAAACCGTAAACAGACGAAACTTAAATGAAATTGGGTTGCATTATAATTGTTTTGTTAAATAAGATTTCCAAATAGTAGGAGCATGTCAATATTCAATTTCATTTACTTTCTTTAAGTATCATCGCATCTCGGCAAAACGTGCTATAAATCCAAGTCGGACATGAACGACAGAAATTTACAACATACATTTTGCAATGATAACCTGAAGAGCGCATGTGAAAGTTATACGTCTGGTGAGTATTATTTCTCAGTGTATAAAATAGGAATAAATGAGTTTTTTTACCATTAATATGAACTAAACGTAATGTATATCGGGAAGTCTTCAATAGAAATGAAGTGTAAGTGCATTGAAATTGGTCGTTATTTTTTAACTCGCGCCACATATACAGTTCATATAAAAGAAGAACAGAAATCATAATTTTTTAAATTGTAATCCAATTGATTATCCTTTAAAGAAATATATTTTATTTCAATATAACTTACTCAATAGAATTATTTTGCGTTTGAGACAGTCTTAACGAAAGTCTTGAAAATAATTAATACCCCATTGAGGTAAGATGAGTTACTAGTGATATCTGCATATTCCAGATTTGTGTTTATTCCCTGTGACGCCATTATAAAAACACTTAAGTTTTAGGTTGTCTTTGTTGTTTAGAAATACCTTACCACTTAAGTTCTAATACGATTTAGCTTATATATAAATACAAGCAAAATATCAATTTGATCCGATGGAGCAATGTAGCGAATAGAGTCGTCACATTCTGAGACGTTTGTATAATATTGATTTGTTGTGACATGCATCATTAATGTGATCCTCTATCCTACATAATAACATCTCAAAATGAACTGTCCCGTACTACCATACATCGTGTACTAAGTTACAGCCCTAGATTAATCCTACGAGGAGGAATAACCCGGCCAGCGATAGCTATATTTTTATATAACCTAGCTGGCCAATTAGTCTACGGCGCTGGACTTTGTGCATACGGTGTTGCCATAGATGTCACAGCGGTAAGAGTTCAAGTCCCGCGGAGGGAAGACCAAAAATTTGCATCGCACATTTGACAGTTCTAACATCGTAGGGAATTTTTCAGACCTTTCTATACGTTTTCATATCTTTCCTGTATCAATTTGATACGATGAAGAAATATAGCGAATAGAGTCGTCACATTCTGAGACGTTTATAAACCTTGTTTAAAGGATATCAAAAATTAAATAGAATGTACTGTAGAGTTCAAAATTATTAGTGGTAACCAGTATTTTATGCTGTAATTCGTCATTATCATCACCTGTATGATTTAAATTGAGGGCTGCTAAATCTTCCTCTTCTGCAAAAAAAAGAATAATTATATTGAAAGAAATACAATTCATAAACACGATAACAAAAAATAAATCTGGTAAATAAAAAAAATATTAATAATGAAGAATTAACTTTTATGTCATTCTAATAACACAAGTCATCATTTTTAATTCAACTGTCAATGAATCAGAATACTTTATTAACAGCAAAAAGAATTGTTTGAAACTTATCTTACTGTGATGTGCTGATTTATTTTAAAGTTTGACTACCTCTTTCATGGGTTCACTGTATACTCTCTCTTAAAGCAGAATGTAAAATGAATTACCTCTTGATGGTTAAATAATGTAATCTGTTGTATCTTTTCCACCAAAGTATTCCTCACTGAGGCGGCTTACTTAATTTTATCAATGTCATTATCTCTGTTTACGTGAAAATTCTATACAATAGTTCATTCGTACTCGTATTTCTTTGTTTACAAACAAATATCGTAACTTCTTAGATGATTCCGGTGACACCCGTATAATTTCCCGCCGGATCGAGTAAGGTGATTGTTGTTGTGGAGGCCATGTCGTCCTTGAGGAAGAATTCCGATGGCCATTACATTGTACTTTGTTTTAAAGCTTCGATAACACAGTATATAGGGACTGATTGTCAGAGATCTGTTTAAGGGAAATAAAAAAGTAACGTAATTTCATTAATCCGGGCCGGAAAAGACACCAGACATTCGGACCTGCATTATATCAAAATTTACTTGTCCGTCGGTCCGCCGATATTTCGTTTTTACTGGAGGTAATCTGTAAACGACGCTAGCTAACATACAATAGAAACACTTAGATTTTCAATATGGAATATCTTCTTAAAGCAGAAAGGTTGGAATGAATAATTGTACATTTCATCATATAGAGCTACTTAGCAACTTCATAACAAAAAGAACAATGTGTATTTTTTGAGGGGTGTATCACAGAATCTGCATGATTCTTACAAAGACTACTACCGATATGTGTCATGATTGTATGACAGTTCAAATAGTATTTTTTAATACATTCTTATCTTGGTTAGGGGCATTCAAAGCATATTGTAATGAAACCACAAAGTCTTGGTTTGAAGCCCAAAACACATGCTTGTCAGAAAAACAACACTTGCAACAGAAGAAAGAGGCGCCTTGTATGAACGCCAATGAAGACTACTGGATAGGACAATTTGCAGTAGATACTGTGACTTGGAATAATTGTAAGAAAGCTCAAGTTCAGATTTATTTATGCTTCACACAGCCCTTAAAAACGCATCACACCTATTGTGTTCCTTTTAAAAATCCTAAATCCGATCATTGAAGTTTAAAAAAAATACCAAATTTCTGGGATTGCTGAAAGAGAAGTATAAATTTTACCCAATTTAAATTGTAAAAGTAATTTCAATATGCAAATAAATGTGCAAAAAGAAACAGAAATTGAATATTTCCATTGTTATTTGCATCGAGGAGAAGACACTGGCTATTTCTTTTGTCACAGATTCTGTACCAACGAATGCAAGCTGTCTAAAACTTGTTGTCTCAAAAATAAGAGATCAAGAGGACTACATATACCGGTTAGAATTAGAGACTTGTACCAGAACTCTTTATCCACTATGTGGCAAGTATTCAGAAATACAATACTTTAGAAATTCTACTATGTAGCATATTCCCGACTTGCGGACCAACATTTTGTCAAAATTTATCTCCCTTTGGAGCAGGTGTCTATTCGGAACACGTAAGATTTTTCATCCCATATCTACGATACTTTAGAAAATCTCGAAAGTCAAAAGGGAATTTTTGGTTCTATTGACCCTGCCATAAATTTTCTTTACCCGGGATACAAATGAAAATCATCCTTATGTAACCTACCAACAAAAAGAAACACCCTGTAAATTTTAGAAACACCGTTGTGTTTGTTTGCTGGGGATTTTTTTTCATTCGAGTGACCTCTTTTTTCTGCAACCGAATCCGAACATCGATTAGAGAGACTTCGAAATTACACCTGCTCTTACGGGAGGTAACTCAGGAAAACAGGATAAAATATGGCTGCATCCCGAGCTCCGCAAGTAGGGAATAAAACCTAGTATTAAAAACGAATGACTAAGTATAAAAAAAAATGAAATTGCATGGGTATATCTAATCTATTTCACCAAGAAAGTCTTAATATAGCTTTCATTAAATTTTAAAATCAATTTTAAGGAGAAAATAATGGAAAATACAATTTATTTCTAGAAACTGGTCCAGTTTTGAAGAATTGATTGTTTTCTGGAGAGTTGTATAACAAGTTAAACAAAAGATTGTATATGAATGTTGTAAACCTTGATATAAATATGTAGTTTTTGGTAGAGTTTTCTCGTACTTTGTAAAAAATAATCCCTAATCATCTTCCAAATATATCGAAGAAAATGTTTTCAAAATGCTTGACCTTTTGATCGACAACATATTTGTGGTGGACGTGTTTTTCAACGCGTCATAGTTTTCCTTTCCTCATTTGTCTACCACGGACTTGACTTTTTATGAGCAACTCGGTGGGCGTTACTAGAAAAGCAACTTATCTATAAAAAAACGCAAAATGAATAGCAATGAACATAAAAAAACAGCGAAAACAATTGGACTACAATTGCCTGGCTTGGGTCAGGCACATAATGTAGCGGTGCTAAACATTTTTGTGAGGGCTCAACCAGGGAGAGTGGTGGGAAAATACAATATTGATATGAACTGGAACAATTCTGTCCAGGATTTAACTCTTGAGATCAACACAGACTAGAAACACTTTAACAAACAGGGCAAAAACAGCAAGCTGTGCCTATCTCGAAAGAATACTTTTTCTGTTATCTTGTTTAAAATTCATGTTAATTCTAATTTCGTGAGAGTATAATTATACTTCTTCTTCTTCCGAGCTGTAAAAGTTTGGTACTTGCATTACCAACGAAGAAAAAAAGGTATAATTACAGCACGACTGCGTCCTTTCGTCCATCACTCTTATGAATACGTAGCCACTTTGGGAAATTTATGTCTAAACAAATGTTCAAAAAGTGTAGAACAAACATTATTCAAACATTGTTAATTTATGATAAACTTTTTGAATTTGTGCAATTACAATTACGGAGAAATTCTTTCATTTTTGTTTTTCATTAATATCATTTTAAGCTTAGCCAATTTTTCACTTTATGTTGTTGACAGTACATACTTTGTATAATCTGTAATCTCCAACTCAAAACGTGTTTCATCAATATCATTCAAACTTTGTACAGTGTTGAGATACCGATTAAAAACGTGCATCTCTCTTTATGAAAAAAAATGTTTTCTTACATTTTATTATATTGAACAAATTTTTGTCACTTTATTGTGTGGATTGCACCTTCTTTCAGTAATTTTAACTTAAAAATGCTTTAAACCAAATTTACTATAACTGTATATATGTTGAGAATGATTAGTTCATAGAATATTGTATTTGAACCAAGCCATTTTTAGTAGAATATGCTGTCATTGGTGCATTACTATAGAAAACCAGTAACCCAAACTGTGTGTTACCGCTATAACCTTGGTTCCCTTGATTACTCTTTTACGAGTATATGTGCAGACGTGTACTGGCATCCGTATTAGAATTTGTCAGTAATTTTATTTATCATTTACTACATGGCGCATCTTTGAAGGTAAAATGACCACTCGGTCGAGTTGCGTGAATGTTATAAATAAGAATACAACACAAGAAAATGTTTCTTTGTGTGACAATCACAATATAAATACATAAAAAAATTCTAAAATTTAGGTCCATAAAATACTTTTGCAGCCATCATGGTTACCCCCTTGTGCCCACCAGTAAATTGGTTTAGTCGGAAAAAAGGGGAATCAAACCGTATCTTTGATTTGTTACCTATGTTATCATTGTGTTGTTGCTTCTGTTAACTTTGGATTATTGCATATGGTACCTTTGGGTTGTTGCTTTCAGAAGCGAAGTATTTCGTTTCATGTGATATACACACCATCTTGAATAGATTGATATCTTTATACTTCTGATATTGTGTGTAATTACATTAATCAGGGAGCTCAGGAGAACTACTAGGTTTAATAAATGATCGTGTACTGCTTGAAATGCATTCATGTTAGAATAGTTTCAAAAGAAGTAATGAAATTATCCTGAGAACATTTATTTATTTTCTAGAAATAGTAAATGATTCCACCAGAAGGAATGAATTCAACGATACTAGTACTTCATCTTCAATACGACCATTTGGTGAGACAATATAACTGAAAAAGCGATGTAATAATAAATATATGTTGCTCTTCTAAAATATAAATAATCGCTTGTTTTTAGATATAAACAATATTCCTTTGAGGTCGAAAGTGTTAACATAGCAAATTATAAAATTAGTTCAGGCGCATTTCGCAATTGAATCAAAACGTAAGCTTGAATTAGAGGACGGCAATCAATATATTTGAAATGCTCATAGTATCCTTGCTGCACCAAGTAATTTACATACTATTGATTGATATAATGCAAGGGTAGGTACCTGCTGAATGCCTTTCAAATTGAGGTGCATTTATCGACAAAATAGTACAACCATTAATTCCAATGTTAATTTATTCGTAATAAAAGATAGAAAACAAACATACAAAGCACGTACGCAAAGGACAAGAGATTAAGAACACTTCAGACACTATGTTTGTAACCTATATTGGAAACTAATGACTGAAGTATACACCATACCCGATGACATTGATTCATATCGTCAACTTTCAATTTAAGTGTGACAACACCCCTTCAGAAGGGTATGAAGTCTTCATTTTATGACTCATGCAATATACTAGAGTTTGCCATACCCTCGCATACGTTTTATCTCACGCTAGATCCGTCTTCTTACAATTATGCTTCCTTCATTCAAGACTTTATAGCTGATCTGACCCGAAAGGAAGAATATCGTTTAGCTAGATCCTTTAATCTCAGTTTCCGCTATATAGATGACGTATTATCTTTAAACAATTCTATTTTTGGGGATTTGATACATCGCATCTACAACAAAGAACTTGATATAAAGGATATTACAGACACTGTAAAGTCAGCCTCATATCTTGACCTACACTTAGAAATCGATGGTAAAGGAACACTATTGATCAAACTTTTTGACAAACGTGATGACTTTTCATTCAAATTTGTCAACTTTCCTTTCATCTGTGGCAACATCCCTTCAGCACCTGTGTATGGAGTGTTCATATCACAACTCATACGTTACGCCAAAGCTTGCCGAGACTACGCAGACTTTTTTTATCGTGCTAGAATTCTAACAAATTGGCTTCTGGAACAGGGTTATGTTGCTACAAGATTAAAGTCATCACTACAAAAATTTTATGGCCGTCATCATGAACTCGTGGATCGTTACGGTGTATCCATCTGCACCATGAAAACTGATTTGTTCAACGTGTCATAGTTTTCCTTTCCCTTTTCGTCTACCCCGGACTTGACTTTTAATGAGCAACTCGGCGGGTGTTTCTAGAAAAGCAGAGGACGCTTACCCTACCGGTGCACCTGGTCCATGCTCCCAATTTTTAGTGGAGTCCGAGTTGCTCATTTGCTTTTGTTACTTTGTATGTATGATTTTAGTTACTATATGTTCTTTGTTGTGGGTGTCTGTTTTCCATGTCTGGTCTTTGTCCAGGAATTGCATTCTTTTGATTACCGCTATAAACTTGATTACTCTTTCATCTGTATGAAAGTTTTATGGTCGTTATAACGAACTCGTTTTGTCGTTATGGCGTATCCACCTGCACCACGATAGGATTAATCTTTCGTTTTCCCAGATATAGTATGAACAATTCAACGAATGTTTTTAGAAAAAGCAGAGTACACATTCCCTTCCCATGCAACTGGTCCATGCTCCTAGAAATCTCAGTTTCTCATTCATTTTTTTGGTTAATATATGTGTGCATTATTTTGTTATTTTATTCTATTTCATTTATTTATTTATATCTTTTTTTTTGGGGGGGGGGTAGGGGTTCGTTCTCTTTTTGTTGTACCTGCATTATGTTATTTTTTTTATTGTTTGTTTGAATCCTGGGTCTGTATATTTATCTAATACATGTATTTGATATTAAATTATAATCAGACGATCTTTTGATTGATAGTGTTCAAGTCGGCTGTGTAATATTTAATAATCATTTGTTTTGTGACAAAATAGGTTTTAATATAACGATCATATTGAAGGACGTAGACCTAACGTAGACATAACTGTTGAAATCAGTGACATGTTTGTATCACATTCAATTGTACCAGAGCCTATTAAGCTTTTATTTGAAACAGAATGAGATCAATCCAAGTTACTTTGATGCTTACATGAGATTGATGTAAATGCTGTATACAAACGTTCAAATGATTTACAAGAGTTGTGTACCTTACCCTAGGTTTACCTCATTCAACTGAAACGAACGATTAAGATATCCGAGTTCATTTGAAAATCAAACATTTTAACTCATATGACTATCATGCATGGGACTTTCTGGTGTGCAGTCAGTCTAGTCTAGTAAAATATGTTTGTTTTTATCTACAGTCAAACTGTCTACTACAGGGTTAGGAGAAGGAATCACTACTACGAATGACTTTAAAAATACTGTTGATGGAACTTCAATACACCCAAAAAATAAAACAGGTAATATAAGAACCACTTAAATAGTGTATACTTATTTTTTTTTTTGTCACATATTTTTTTTACATTTTTTTTTTTTTTTGCAGTCGGGTCAAATGAATAAGGAATGGAAAAAAAAATATGAGAAATCATTCTTTTCATATTGCATATTACTAAAAATAATACTTTTCATTCCGATCCCCGAGTTGATCTCCTTAAATTTCTCATGGTAGAACTTATATTTGCTGAATTTAGCATCCTATTTCAATCGTTTTGGTCTTGACACAATAATTATACCTCATATTATGCAAAATTTTCACAATAATGTAGCATGGTTGTTCAGTACGTACAAATAATACTTCAAAAATAATAATTGGTGAGTAATTGATGCGGTTGTTTCAATTGAATGTTTTATAAAAATGGAAATTGTGCACATCTTTTCCCAAACAGAATTTGAACTAAAACTGTCCAAAGTACAAAATAATGCAATATTGTTGAAACATAAAAACCACATTTTGTCATGGAAATGAGATATTTAGAAATCATGATGTTTTATAGTTAAAATGGTTATAAATTCCTGTCTTCAAAGAGACACTGAGGAAGTCATGAATTGTCAGTAATATGTGCAGTCGAAAAGACCCATTAAGAAGGATAATAAAAAAAATGAGAATATGTTTCCCCTTTCATATTCAAAACACCTTACATTTCATAAACATGAAATATGCATGTTAGGAATTTAATATATTACTATTACTTAGATTTGCAGTTTTATGGAAGGCACAAATATGTTTGTCAACAATATGTCCCTAATTAATGCCGATTTGTCAGCTCCCGTATCCTACGCTCTATTAATCATGGCCCATTTCCAATTACATTATTCCATATGGTAGTGAATGCAATGTGATAGGTGATGTCTGAGGTGACTGGTTTTTTTGTTCTTCCGGTGCACCTGATATCACTTCTTACTCCTGGTTTTTCGTGGGAATTCATATTGGAACTGCTTAACTTTTTCAGGTAGTTTGTGTTTCTTTATCGGTGCGATGTATGGTTACCTTCCTCAAGCACCCGCTGTTACTTACGGTATTTATTACGTGCTGTCTCATTATTGTCATCATCGGTGGACTTGTTTGAGCAGTAGTTGTATTTTTTTATAATTGTCTTTGTTATATTTTACCGGCGGCATCGTCGGTGGAGTGGTTTGGGTAGTAATTGTTTTATTTGGTTCTATATTACCCGAGGCATCATCGGTGGAGTTGTTTGGGTGGTAACAGCTTTGATTGTTTTGAAGTGATTATTGGTGGCCTAATCGGTAACACTTTTAAAACAACCTTACTTGTTTCTTTTTTATTCAGAAGCAGTAGTTATATTTTTTTTCAGAAAGCATTATTGGCGGACTAGTTGGAGCTGTAGTTTTTCTTACTGTTATCGTTTTGATCGTAGTTTTTATTTGTAAACGGTAAGTGACATTATCAATAAAATGTTCACACGCAAGTCGTCCCTTAATGATTATTTTATGCCATCGAAAAGCATGCTTGGAGGCAAATAATTTAAGCAACTTTGTATCGTCCTTATAAGAATAGGATGTAAATATAGATGATTGACGAAACATCCTTAATTTTGTTTTGAATTCTGTCCTAAATCGTTTTATTAATGTGTTTGATTTGATAATTCAGAAAACTCACAAAATATAAACAACCCGATGGTGAAGCTCAAGTACAAACTCATCTTGATCCTGAAACAGATGCACAATATTATAGAGTCAACCTCCCCTTAACTGAAGTTCAAGCACTGTTAGGTACAACAGGAGAAGGTGTTTATAACCGCTTAGGGGACGGTGAACCAGAACAGACTAACACTAGCTCAGTAGCTCTTTATGACATATCAGGTTATGTTGAAAATGAATATGATGTCAGCCAATTCTTGTTTAAACACCGTGAAGACAACGATCCGTATGACATCAGCACAATTTCTGATGACGTTTATAACACCACTTCTACAAACAGAGACATACCGCAAAGGCAAGGAAACGACATGTACGATTTATAATATGTAAAAACAATCTCATTAATTACCTTCATGTTTTAACTCACCTGGTCATGTGAGCATTTGCAATCACTTGGCGTCCGTCGTCATCCATCATTGTCGTCTTTTTTTTTTAAATTTCTTCTCCTCTGATACTACTAGATCAATAATTATTTGGAATTAATGTTTCTTAGTGTATTTTGCATAGAACTGACGTGGATATTGTTCATCCGTTTACAAATATGGCCGCCGTTAATAAAATAAAACTTTGGGTCCAGAAAAATGTTTTAGCGCATATTTTGGTTCTTGGTATCTATAACTTTGATTCCCTTGATTACTCTTTCAAATGTGTAAGGTTTAGTCGCATTCTGACGTGAGGTAAAGTAATCAGCATGATGTGATATATCTGTGGTCAAATGTTAATGTAAATCTGTTCAGTCATATTGGAGTTATTGCCCTTGTTAATGTTATTACTTTATTTCTCCTTAGAAACTACTGGACAGAATTTAATGAAAATTGATGTGAATGTTTATTAGGTAGAGCCTTGGGAAAAAATGCCGCTTTTACAATAATAGAACGCTGCTTATTAAGCAAAATGCGTGGTCCAGGCTCTTTAGAACCTTTACTTTACAAAACCAATGACGCATTTCGGTTTTGATATAGATCTCACATGTTACTGATTATGTTAATGTCTATTTATCATTAACTACACACCTAAATATTTTGTTACATTTGACAGTTTTATCCTCAACCAATTTTTAAGTTAAGGAGAAGTAAGACATTTCAAATTATTTTGTAATGATTCCTCAGAAGTCCTTTAATACATAAAAAATGTTGCCTCCTTTGTGTTGATTTGGTGTTTAATGATATTATTTTGATAATACTAAATTGATAACTGTTTTGGTTATTTTGCGGGGTGTTAATTTTTGCCCATTTTAGCGATCTGATACCGATCCCACAAAAAAATATTTACTTTGAGCTTGAATACTTGAAGCCAAGTTTAACATCAGTAAAACTTAAAAACGCCAAAATTTACATATTCGCTTTTTTTCTAAAAATTGCCAAGTTTTACGATTGCCAAAGTAAACGGTTATAAGGAACAGTGTATGCTAAAGAGGAGAATAATGAGAACAGTATATATCATAAATTTGATAATGTTAGTATTGATAAACAATCGCAAATTCTCGGCCAATCTCGGAAGTGCAAGCATTGTCGGTATAGGCTGATTGGTTGATAAAACGGAAATTAATGCTTATTTTATTTTATTTTGTTGCTTAATGATAGCACATGTGATATTTGGAAATGGTGCTAATTTGTGCCGGCTTGCTTTTGTCATGTTTTTTCTTTTGTGACTTTTATTAAAGTTAACTTGCATGGACTTAGTACGTCAATTTAGATATATATGAAAGGGTAGGCGGACATAAAGAAGTTATATTTTGAGACATGATTATTTTTTTTTTAAATCTAAGAATCCTCACCTGTAAGTTTTTGTCTAATGAAGATGGTTACGAGACTATCATGATTATTGATACATAGTTTATCTTTACCGTGTGATATATTGGTCAGCAGTTTTGTGTTCTTTGTTCCTTTCGAATAGTGTTTTTTTCAGAATTTGCAAAACTTGTGTCAAAATTATTCCATTACCACAATCAACTGTGATACTGAGGTCCCCTCTGTTTATATGATAACATGACTTTACCAGAACATAATACCTGTTAGTAATTCTTTAGTTTTTCTATCCCGGGTGATGTGTATCTTTCAATTTCGAGAACTGTTTGGAAACTTAAGTACTCTCTTTGTAAGAATCATCTGAAAACAAAATGTGAAACATCACAAAAAAGACTTCATATTTTTATTTTTGTAGTTAAGTTGTTTTTTGGTTTATATTGTGAAGTGTGTATTTATGCATTCATATCTACCTGCTCTTAAGAGATAATCAACATAAAAAATCCAATAAATTATATTGTATTTTAGTTTCATCAACAGAGTTTTCTCCCATAATTTTGAAATCTACAATGTATTTTTTATCTCCTATGAACATGGTTATATGAAAAAAATCACAAGTTACTTTCTGTTTACTATGACATTTTTAACAAAATATCAAAAATAAAAATATGTAGGCACCATGAATAACACTTTGCATGGTTTTTATGAGGAGTGCATGTTTCATAGACATTGTCATCGATATACTGGAATACACTGTTCCAAACAATATTTTTTCATATTTCGTAACATTGATATGTATATTGTCGATACAGGTAATTTATATATTGTGTTATACACTGCTGACTTATTTACACTTAGTTCTAAAATCAGCAAGTAACCTGGCTCATAACGTTAAAAGTTTTGAATCAAGATGTTGATGTTGATTTATCCATGTACCCAATTTCAATGGCATCAACTTTTAGTATGAATATCAAATGTAGAGTTCAAACGTTACAAATGTCGACAAATGACTATATATCTATGTAGCATTCCATTTTCGAAATAACGCTCTACCCGCATTAACTCAAATCAAGCTTTTAAATTCACATTTGCCAGTATAAAATGAGTAAAGCTATTCGGCCTTTTTTCATCATTTGACATGCCTATCGAATTATTATTTCAATCATATAACCGTAATTTCAATAAAGATAGATTAAAAAAAAAATTAGTCGTATCAGAGATCATCACTTGTTTTCGATGAATTTTTATTCAATTCTTCAATTAAAATTAACTTTTTCCGTGTTTATGGCATGATTAAATTTATTCACACTTTTATGAATTTGTTTAACTAAACAAACTAGTATATAACTATCAATCGATGTATACAATAAAGTACATCTAAAGGAAGGAAATGAGGTAATTGTGTGATGTAGATAAATATGACCACATGAAAATAACACGTACACATGTCAAAGCACTAATATCAAGAATGACATTTATATGGTATTTTATCTGTGTTTGTACATCATTATCATGGGCAGCTTCTCTTGAAGGTAGTAAGTCTTTTAAATTTATGAATTATATTTTGTATTTTATTTTGTTTTATCTATGTAAATATATATTTGTAAAGGTTTATGTTGTAATGAAAGCAAACTACCCCTTATTTGATGATTTATAATATTGGACCTATTGGCACACAATCAGGTAATAGATTAATTAACAATCGAGAAGTTGATATGTCAAGTTTAATTTTAAACATCGACAAATGTTCGCCATGTAGTGTAAAATCCGTATGTATGACTTTTCATTCAGAATTGTCAACTTTCCTTTCATCTGTGGCAACATTCCTTCGGCTCCTGCGTATAGAGTGTTCATATCACAATTCATACGTTATGCCAGAGCTTGCCGAAACTACTCAGACTTTTTGTATCGCGATAGAACTCTAACAAATAGGCTTCTGGAACAGGGTTATGTTGCTACAAGATTGAAGTCATCACTACAGAAGTTTTATGGTCGTCATCATGAACTCGTGGATCGTTATGGTGTATACATCAGCACCATGAAAACTGATTTATTCAAGGGGTCATAGTTTTCCTTTCCGCGCTTTTACCCCGGGCTTGACTTTTTATGAGCAACTCGGCGGGTGTTTCTAGAAAAGCGTAGGACGCTTACCCTACCGGTGCACCTGGTCCATGCTTCCAGTTTTTAGTGGAGTCCGAGTTGCTCATTTACTTTTGTAACTTTGTATGTATGATTTTAGTTTCTTTATATTCTTTGTTGTGTATGTCTGTTTTCCGTGTCTGGTCTTTGTCCCTGGAATACATTCTTTTGATTACCGCTATAACCTTGGTTCCCTTGATTACTCTTCCAAAACATTTAACCATGTATTGATAGTTTGTCCTGTGGACCTTCGTTAGTGAAATGCGCTTAAATAGCAGATTGCAGCTGAACATTCTTGCTGCACATCGGTAAAGACAAATTTTCGCCTTTCTGTTTACTAATTTATTTACATCTTAGTTTACGCAAATCAACTTGAAATTAGAGCGACAACTTATACACCTTCTGCTTCATACGATGATCTTATCTTTTAAGTACTTCTCTACTAAAGAATAAAGAATCGGGCAAAATGTGTATGGCACACACACACACACACACAAAGAAAAAAAAAGAAAAAAGAAAAGAAAAAAAGACAAAACAAAACAAAATAAAACAAAACAAAACAAAACAAAACAAAACACAATAAGATTTTATTGTATATCATGACCTCCGGAAATAATAACCAAAGTATTGCGTTTGCCAAATGTTGAGAGGTCAAATTTAGGTGAACTATGGAAAAATAGCGGGAAGTATTAAGTATCATTCTATGTAAGGATCAGGCAATGGGTGACACATATAATTTGCAATTTGGTTTCCTTTGCACCAAATATATTCAAAACATCTAGAAACAACTGAAAAGTTATTTAGAACAAGTGATTCCAGATGTGTCAAACGATCATCGATATCGGAAGCAACGCTGGAATTTTATAGTAAAACCCATTAAGCGACCTTAACCTTATCGACTATAAACTTGAATGGATTAAAAGAAAATAATAATAATAATAATAATAATAATAATAATAATAATAATAATAAAAAAAAACGTGGCGTGTCTTTCATCGGCTCGTATCCAACAAATTGATATTGTGTGTATATAAGAAACTATTGCGCAAAAAAAAAAGTATTTGGCAAACAGAATGGAAGAAAAGGGGAGGTGAAAGCCTTTAGAAGTGTGGGTCTACAGAATCTAGGGGAGTAGGAACCTTATTACATATAAGGAAATATTTAATAGATAACGTCAATATTCGTTATAAGGCAAACGATGGTCGAGTAATAATATGTCAAGTCAAAGCAAAGGATTGACATTATATTATTATCAACATATATGCACAAAATGACGGCAATGGAAAGAAAATATTTTTGATTGAAATAAATGATAAACTGGCAAACATTAAAGAAAGCGACACAGATGCTCAATATCATATCATTCTTTGGGAAATAAATTGATCGAAACCGTCCTCACCACGTAGATGACGCGGATGTAAAAAAATTCACTCGATTAATAGAAACGATTTTAATTGATTTCAAGAAGGGGTTCATAACCCGGAACGTAAACGTATTACTTTCAAAAGAGGTACAAGTAAGTCAAAAATTGACTACAAATTATCAAGCGAGTCTCTAAACAGTCAATTATTTGATGTACGTAATAATTATTTTCCATTTAGTGATCACGACATGGTCGCCAGTAATTTAAAAATCGAAAACATTGAAAAGGGCCTGAGCATTTGGGTCATGAATTTAAACACTAAAAAATCAGAACAATTTAAAGAAATATTCAAATTGTTTTAACATAAACAAAAAATGATTTCTTAACCATATAAGTCAGTCGAAGTTTGAATACGAAAATAAATAAAACAAAAAAAAAAGATCTTGAAAATCTTAAGATCGCGACACAAATTTGGCTGAACAGAAATAAATTAGCTAAAAATCTTATAAAAAAGATTTTTATATGCAAATAACGGAATCCGCAAATATAAGGTTTAGAATAAAATGGACAGAAGAAGGTAAAAATTCGTCGAAATACTGTTTTTGTTATTTAGAACGCAAGCGCGATAAAGACAAACTATGGGACAGAATTAAAACTAATAATGGCGATTTTAAATATGATACTTATTCAATATTACGAGAGCAGGTCAACTTCTATTCAAATTTATTTGAATCGGCGGGTTGGGATGAAGATGACGCACAATATCTAACAGACTTTATTGTTCATAGATTAGATAATAAAGAAAGAGATGTTTTGGATAGTGATATAACAAGTGTAGATATACACGGTGCCTTTAAATCTATGAAACAAAATAAGTCTCCTGGGCAAGATGGAAGTATAGCTGAAATCTAAATTTTGTATTGGGACGAAATTTTTTTTGAATGAGCATGTGCTAGATTGATGGACGACTAACTGAGCTCTCCCTTTTTCGGGATTATTTAGTTGGATAGCACAATAATTAAGAGAATTGGTTTGTTGCATTACAATCTATAATACTTCTATTGCATTGACACTAGAAAAATTGCCTAATGTAAGAAACTGTATCATAATAAACGCGATGTCACATTCGACCGATCAAGGTGACAAGATGGACGCCACCAAGGATGTAAACAGAAAATTCAAGTTTTCACTTTCTCAGCCAACGCCCTCTTCATCTAATCTTGAATCAACTCCTACTATAAAGAGTGGTGGAACCAAACACTCAGACCCAGACAGTCCTAATGATCTGCATGGTACATTTAATCAAATACAAGACCAATCCGTGACCTGACATCCCTCTTCACCAAAAAACTCTTAGGAAAAACATAGTTGTACAACTTATTGGTGCATTAAAAAGTGATGAAGTCATTAACGCCATCATACCCGTACTGACAGAAAAACTAATTGAGGTCATTGAAACTCATGTCCAGAGCATTGTAGACAATGACATTAAACCACTCGCGCATATATTTGAATCACAACAAAAACAATATCGGAGCTTAATGAAAGGTGCACGCAATGCATAATATCACAAAGACTAGAAAGAGTAACTGAACAACAAGAACTGGCAACAAAAGGGCATGAGAATGAGTTAGACCTGTTATACATGAAGATTGACCAGCTAGAATCCAGACTTGAAAATCAAGAGCAGTATTCCAGAAGAACTAGTCTAAGGTTGCACAACTTCCCAATATCAATAGATGAGAATGGACTAGTTGTACACCCTGTTGATACTGAAAGCCTTGCTTTGGATGTCTTCAACACCAAACTAGGCCTTGGCATTAAGAGTGAAGACATAGGTAGATCCCACTTAATTGGAAACATATTCACTGGAAAATCTCAGATAATTGTCAGATTCCTATCCTACAAAAAGGGGCAGTTGGTATACTCTAACAACAAGTACCTAAAAGAATACCAAAATGGTACTTTCATCACAGAAAACTTGACAGAATTTAGATCATACTTGACAAAAAGACTTGAAACGTGACAGCATGATTGAGGCTTACTGGACACCAGATGGCAGAATTTTTGTTAAAATGTCTAAAATTTCTCACAAACAAATTATCAAAGACCACCATGACATTGGAAGGCTAGAGAGGGTGATTGCAGTTGGACAAACCAATCCTGTATCACATCAGTCAGTGCTAGAGGTTAATGATACTGCGCAGCCATATGCCTAGGTTCTATTAACTGCTTCTACAAGACTGTTGAAGTCATAATACTGCTGTATATGTGTTGATAGTTGACATTGTTATTAGTTGTGTATTATTACATGTTTTCTACAATAAATACTACTCTCATGTGTATTACAAAATATCCTATAAAGTAAGAATGATATATTACTTGAACCTGTCTCAATTCTAAAAATGGCTAAAATTGCTTTCAGAGCCACATTGAATTGTCTTCCCTTAAACATATCATATCATTATGTATTTTGATATATACCAGTTGCAAAAGTTTCTACCATCTAAGGATCGTATACTATTAGTATATTTATATGGACTGTAACAAAAACCAACTAGTGTATTATGTTACCTCTCTATATGATAACGATATAATTGTTTTCCGTTCCACTCACAAAAGATCAAAATAAAAATGGTTATTAAAAAACAAAAACAACTTAAGATAAAAAGCATTAATTTTAATTTAATTTAATTTGATCGTTTATATTAATAATAGCATCGAATATTATCTTACATTTTTTAAATGCAAAATTGAGTGGAGCGGACCGTTATAATTGTGTTATAATTCCTTGGACTGCTGAAGATAAAAATAGATGTCACCTACTATAATCAGGTCAACGATGTTCTAAAATTACAATCTATAGGGAGATTAAATTTGGTTATAATTGATTTATTCATTTGAGTACGTGACATCACCTAAACTTATTATACTGGCACTAAGTTATAATACTAGAAGTTGTGAATCATTAAGAAAGAGAAAGTCCCAGTGATTTAGGTCAATGTTAAAAAGTCTACTACTACTATTTTCTTCCTTTTTTGGACTTATTAGTGGTAAAATTGCCAATAATTGCAAAAACAAACCAAAATTATTGAAATTAAAACAAAAATCCCTGGGAGGTCTCCAAAACCAACGCAGATATCACAAGATGGCTCTCTCATTTTTTATTTGTTGTTGCATTTATTTATGTTTTGTGTTGCTCTACTCTTCTTTTATTTTTCTGAGACTGTGTGCTACAACACTGGGAAGCCCCGTCTTGAATTTCAATAGATATATTTGCCAAGTAATACCCAATGGGTAATTTTTTGGCAGATTACAGGGCTGCAATAGGTTGGTTCAACGTGCGACGAGGAACATTTTTTCTACAGTTCTTCGAAAACAGATACGTATAAAGATATATTACTTACCAACATCTGATGTACGCTCCTTATCGCCAAACTATCGCTTTGTCAGAGTCTAATCCGAAATACTAATATCGCCTTCCTTTTATTTGCACTTCATTTTATATTACTTATTGGCAATGTCGAACAAATCCTGGTTCAGAATCTCAAGGAAGCATATTAAATGTATTCACAGAGTCCTTAGATAGATCTTGGTCTATTTGTAATGTAAAGATCAGAAGCTTGAGAAACAAACTAGAATTTCCAAACTTTTGTAGACGAATTTGATATGGTAACGATCACTGAAACACATCTTGATCCCATTGTTGACATAGAGGATCTGTCCCTCGATACTTTTTCACATATAATACGTAAAGACAGAAATAACTCTGGAGGTGGTATACGCTAAACACATTGTACACATTTATCGAAAACCTGAAATTGAAACAAGCTTAGATGAAACAATTTGGGTTGAAGCACGTGCTAACGGTAAATGTTTTCTCCTTAGTTGTACATATAGGTCAGGCTGGTCTGACGGCGGATATTAGGCACGACTTTCTTATGCGATCGAAACTTCTCTTCAGATGAATGATAATATCATAATTACGGGTGATTTGAACTCGGGCTTATTTGTAACACAACACAATAAACTATTTGATATCAATATTTGATATCATTAACCGTTTTAATCTGCAAAATGTTTCCGCTATATAGATGACGTGTTATCTTTAAACAATCCTAATTTCGGGGATTTGATACATCGCATCTACCCCCAAAGAACTTGAGATAAAAGATACTACAGACACCGTGAAGTCAGCCTCATATCTTGACCTACACTTAGAAATCGATGGTAAAGGAAAACTTTTGACCAAACTTTACGACAAACGTGATGACTTTTCATTCAGAATTGTCAACTTTCCTTTCATATGTGGCAACATCTCTTCGGCTCCTGCCTATGGAGTGTTCATATCACAATTCATACGTTATGCCAGAGCTTGCCGAAACTACGCAGACTTTTTGTATCGCGCTAGAATTCTAACAAATAGGCTTCTTGAACAGGGTTATGTTGCTACAAGATTGAAGTCATCACTACAGAAGTTTTATGGTCGTCATCATGAACTCGTGGATCGTTATGGTGTATCCATCAGCACCATGAAAACTGATTTATTCAAGGGGTCATAGTTTTCCTTTCCTCGTTTTTACCCCGGACTTGACTTTTTATGAGCAACTCGGCGGGTGTTTCTAGAAAAGCATAGGACGCTTACCCTACCGGTGCACCTGGTCCATGCTCCCAGTTTTTAGTGGAGTCCGAGTTGCTCATTTACTTTTGTAACTTTGTATGTATGATTTTAGTTACTTTATGTTCTTTGTTGTGTATGTCTTTCTTCCATGTCTGGTCTTTGTCCCTGGATTACATTCTTTTGATTACCGCTATAACCTTGGTTCCCTTGATTACTCTTGATAAACCGACGCGAAGTACGGATCGTTTTATAACCTTGCTAGATCCCATCATCATATCGGATGGCATTAAAAGTAACTATTCTGATGTCTTGCAGATACCTAGATCTATAAGTGATCATGATGCATCAATAATATTTGTGAACTGTCAACGTTACAAGACAAAAACTTTTGATAGAAAAATCTGGTTATATAACAATTTAGATGGAGACAAGTTTAATTACTCAGCTATTCAACATAGACGAATTGTCCACGGAAAAGGCATTTGGTGTTCTAAAAATACGGAAAGGCGTCGAGGTAAAAAATTAGTATGGATAAGACAAAGAATTTATGCATATAAGTAAATCTAAAAGAAAAAAAAACAAACCGAAATTTCCTGGACAAACGATAATGTAAAGACACTTGGAATATATCATGGGAATAACATTGACGGACGAGGATTTTTTGTGGAAACAAATCATCGAAAAAGTAAAGAGATGTATCCAAGTCTGGAAAGTAGAAACCTGATAATATTTGAAAAAAAAACTGTAATTGTTAAAAAAAATATAGCCCCTTGTAGTTTTGAATGTGAAACAAGGGAGATACCTGACTAGTTCAAAAAGATAATAAAGAAGCTGATTTGGGACTTTGTTTTGGACAAAGTCAATCAAATTAAAAGAAAGGTTTGTTGTTTAACTGGAAGGAGAGGAATAGGCATCATCGACTTTTATGTCCAGAGTCAACAACAAAACTTATATATCGTATTATACATGAACCGATTGATAGCTGGAATGCTATTGTGAAATATTGGCTACGTTAACTAGACGCAAAATATGAAGTCAATCCAAGAAATGTTTCCCAAAGATGTTATACCAAATTTTCAATAAAAGTAGACAAATACGTTCGTACATGGGTTTTGGAAATCGACTGAAATATGGTTAAATCTTACTCAAGTACTATCTTTAAAAATAAAGATAGTCGACGCAGTAAAACTTGTTCTTTTGTATTCATGATTTTCTAAATTTCATTCAGGAAATAACACATTGCACGCCAATTTTAATTTTCGTCTTTTTTCGAACACATCTAAGTTATTAGTTTTTGGCCAATCAGGAAACAGAATTGCTATCAGGTGAATTGCATTTCCATGGAAGAGCGTCTTTAAGGCCAAAGGGTAAAAAGTGATACTACACCGACTGCGTCGGAAAAAAAATCTCCATAGAAAATAAGATAAAACAATTTCAATGCAAATGTATGCATACTATATTGTATACAAAGATTAGAAAATAGAAATGATCATATCTGGTGGCAATTGTCATTTTTGTATAAATCGTAAAGAAGATATATTTCATTTTTTCAATTGTAGGAAAATGAAAATAATTATCGAAGAAATTCCAAAGGTATGTCAAAATTTAGGAATATCAATTCGAGATCTAAATGAAAAAGACATTTTATTTGGAATAAATGTACAAGGTGGAAAACACACGCAATTCAGTTTTTCAATTATCAGAGGAAATGGCAATTTGAAAATTGCGAAATAACATCAAATTCAAAAGAGTTGGAACAGTATGTGTTACTTAATTGATGGAGATCATTATACAAATTCGATTCAGATACATTATATGAAGCATAAATAGTGAACAAGTGTTAAGAATAGTTTTTATTATGAGTGTAACCGAATGTACCCTGTGGATGAGGTTTGTCACTTTAAGGGGACCCCTAATTAGTCTTCCCTGGACTACTATGGGAGATTGTCACAGTAATAATGTAATAAAATGTTAATATTCTTAATAAAGATAGAGAAAAGCTATTCAGATTGATCCTAAAGCATCTGTGATGTAGATATTATGTGATTGCTTATATAAAGAAATAGTGCGCGAAAATTTTCCAGTCATTATTTCAATAGTGAATTTGAACACATCAGTATGTTAAAAAGGAAAATTTTACAATCACTTTGATGGTTATTTCAGGAGGTTATCAGGTGGAAAAACTTTTTAATACAATACAATCTCTGTTTTTTCCTTCCTGTGCCACACCTTTTACACATTTTGCCATATTTTTAGACGGAGAAGTATTTAAATAAACTATATTGTTCAAGGGATTTAGGATAGTGCAGAGATATATTCACAAATACACCTAGAACTTTTTAGACTGAAATAAACCTCTGACAACTTATAGTTATAAGAAATCATTGCAGAAACACATGATGCAGTCGACACGGCAACAGACATCAAAACGAATATATCAACATCTTTCCAAATCATCAGTGAGTTAACTCTTTTTTTTCACAAAACAGTTGGAAACTTAATGTTAATAACATAATATTTAGTGGCATTAGTTAACACATCATATTTGATACTATCAAAAAGTGTACATAAAGGCCAACACACTCATTCTCATCCTGTTTTTAATGGAGGACTTATAAAATCTACAGGAACAAAAAAGTGGTTAGAAGTAACTTTTTGAAAGTAAAATTTTACTTTTAGTACCAAACAGAATATTTTTGCAAAAATGGGTAATATTTAAAAAAAATTTAATTTAAAAAAAAACTTCATATATATATTCATTAAATAACACCAAATGACTGTAAAAGAATAGTCCATAACATCTTCAATATCTTAATATATATTTGATTTATTTATGTATACACACATTAAGGTTAAATAATTTTGTTTCATGTTTCCATTTGTAGACATGATAATAGGCGTTATTGCCAGTATTACGATATGTTTCCTTGTTTTAACATTCTGTATCTGCTGTAGAGAGAGGTAAATATAATAATAGGCGTTACAGGAGGTACTATGATATGTTTCCTTGTTTTAACATTCTGTATCTGCTGTAGAGAGAGGTAAATATGAGTTATAGCCAGTACTATGATATATTTTCTTGTTTTAACCGCGGACGAAGATTTTTATGAGCAACTGGGCGAATAAATCTAGAAAAGCAGAGGACGCTTACCATACTGCAGTGCACCTAGTCCATGTGCATCTTCCCAGTTTTTTAGTAGAGTCCAAGTTGCTTATTTACTTTTGTTTCTTTGTATTTATTATTTTAGTTACTTTATGTTCTTTGTTGTGTGTGTCAGTTTTCCATGTCGGGTCTTTGTCCCGGAATAAATTCCTTTGATTTCCGCTGGCATGTTAATTCCCTTGATTACCTTGTTTAAAAATAAAATGTTTTATATGAAGGATGCTTAACAGTTTTCTGTCTGTATCTGCTATAAATACGAGTATTTCCTAGTTTAACCATTCTGTTATCCTATGTTCTGTATCATTATATAGCTCGAGGTCCATAGTAGTTTTATTTAATTACAGGACCAGTAGAACTGAAGGTTTGAGTGCTAATGTTCAGTTATTGCTGATACATGAGTTACATGAAACAAGTGCATTAGTACTCAGAATCTAAAGTTTAAAATATAGTAGAAATACTTGTAAATAATATAAATTAGCGAAATAAACGATGATTGTTAATTGTTGGAAAACCAAAACAAATCATGAATGTTAAAAAGTAAAGGTCTGATCAATTATCAGTGGAGGGGACCGTATTTTGTGTAAAAAATAATACCCTATATGAAATGGGTTATCAATGATTAGACTAAAACAAACAATGATCTAGATTGCTGCGACCATAAAAAAGAACCGAGTAGGAGGGTCACTTCTTTTCATTTCGTTTCTTGTGTAGGAATCGTCTTCTACGGTTTAGAAAGAATTTGCATGCCATGACAAGCCATATAATTCAGTTATTTTTGTCAGATACTCGTACTCCTCTGGTTTTCCGTTTCATAGCTAAAATATTGTCATGCCCTCCGACCCCACTTTTCTTCCTGGAATTCATGAAACACACATTACATTGTTTTTTTTTTTGGTTTTTTTTTTAATGAAATTTTTGTTTTTCCTCTTTTTTGTTCTCTATAGATAACGGAAATTTAGAAACATCCCCTTCCCGCAATATTTCAAATGCTCCGGTCTATCTTTTTCTTTTAAAATTTTTATAGCATGAAAGAGCAAAGAACAGCCTAAAGGATCGAGATATTCGATTTTTATAAGACCACTTTCATTACTAACGTCACAAAAGCATGATATGCCTTCCCAAATCAAGAAAGTAATGACCACCAATCATAACAAAAATTAAAAGGACCGAAACAATTTTTTTTTTCGTTTTGATAAATGATAAATATTCATGATAGTTCCACCGAGAGTATCCGGATACGGTCAAATACGCTAGCTGATGATTCTTGATTTATTCTGTATTTCATGAAAAAATCTTAAGTAAAAGTTCAACTAAGAGTGATGCAGAGGGCTAAAAGGACGTATTTGTTGTCAACTTTTTAATAATTTAAATGAATCCAGTACGTTTTTCAATAATTTATGTTTCAATAAATGTAATGTAAAAGACCGGGACATGGAGAAAAAAATGACTATTAATGAGAAGAGGGTGGGAAATAACGTGACTTTTTCTTTACTTGCTTGATTCATATATAAGAAATGATGTGTATAATGAGTAAACAAGAGTCTGTTTTAATCATGCATTATTAAATCCTTTAAGATAGTAATTTTATATGTTTTTTTTCACCAGTACTTCTACCTCATCGATAAGTCAACATACATATATGCAGGATAGCTCAAGAAACCAAAACAGATGTCTGCTACAAATGGTTTCATCGCATCCAGCAACTCCCGGTTACGATCAAATACAAATTAACTGGGATGACTATGATAACATTGAAGCAATGTTTACAGCAGTAGACGAAAAGGAGGACAAACAACAAACATAAGAAGTTGTTTGTATTTAGAACGATACCCGTTTAAGGTGAAGAAACGTTGGAAAATGATAAATACATAATTGATCTGACCAAAATTTGACTAATCAGTTATTATCACAACCAAATGACCATGATCCTAAGAAAAACACATTTCAGACATTTTGTAACACTCGCATGTTTCTGCATCTGTAGATATTGAATGGCAAAAACCTCCGCTTCAGACAATTAATCATCGATTCTACAGAATTCCATCAAATATTCCCCGTCCTACTTCTTAAATTTTCATTCTTTATCCCGTTTCCCCCATTACCCGTCTCATTATAACATGTATTGGATATACACCCCATACAAGTACTGCTGAGTACAAATATCATTACACACTTATAACATGAACATAAATGTACGTAACTACTTCCGAGAACCACTATGTATCTACGTAAGGACAATGTAAACAATTATCTTCAGACAAAACATCCTCTTTTTAATATGACTGCAAACAATTGAATAAAACTCATTACTATCCATTACGCAAAATATATCTGATTACAGAATGACTAAGGAACTACCTTTGTCTCTTATCTGGCTCGAACTTCATGACAGAACGAAATGTTGTGTTTCAAAAGGCGAGAACTTCTTACACTTCCGGAACATATGAGATCTATATTTTGCGTTTCGCATTCATTGGTTTTGTGATTCTCATTATTCATTTCAGTGCCCTTTTAGAAAAAGTTTTCGCCTACTAATCTATTCCCACTGATATTCCCTTTTCTTTGGCACATTGGTATCACTATGTTTTCTTTAAGTAACAGTTCACCTAAAATTCAGACACTGCCAATAGTATAGTGATTCCTGGTGTAGAAAAACCCACCAAACAAATAATGCTTTTCCAGTTTACATATGCTACATTTTTACATATGATAATTATTTCTGTATTCTGATCTGCACTTTTTAGAAAATAATTACTCTTGTAAAATGCCAATTTCAAGTACAATCTATATGATTTTTATGTCAAAAGGCAAAAACCAAATGAAAAACGTAGAATGGTTATGTGATCAGTAACTGTTTCTGAACAAAATTTAAAACTGAATGTGGTGGGTTTTTGAACCACATTGTATTATATGAAAATGTGGTAATAAAAATTGCAAAACATGCAACATTCATATAACCGACTCTTACTTCTCTATTTCCCTTACAAAAAAACCTTCCATACAAGAAGTCACGATGACTTAAGTTGCAAATCAACAAACTTAATACATAGATTAGAATGCAATGCGGTCTAGTGTATGTCGGTGAAACACAAGAACAAATATGCGGTCATCGTTCGGGAATAAATACCACCAAAGTCCCGACAGTTTATCAACATTTTAATCAACAAGATCATTCAATCCTCTCTTTGCTAGTTCGTATTTGAGAAAAAAAAATTACCATCCTACGAACAGTCCTGTTCTAAGTAGAAACTATCGTAGGGAAAAAGAGGAGTACTGGATACGCAGACTAGGTACTGCAATATCTTACGGATGCAATGACAACATCAAATGTAAAAGAAACCTTTCAAGGCAATATCACAATAGCATAAATGTGATGAATTTATTTGACAAAACTCCAAGACGGGAATGGAGTCATGGCCATCGCCACTATACGTCACCTAAGTTACATGAGATCTCAATAGATGGTCTCCTCCATTTCATACAAAAAACCTCTTCGGCTTCATCACATTAGAACCAAACTCTATTCTATACCTCTTACTCTACTGCACTCCCTTTACAAAACAATTTTAGATATTGGTTTCCACAGACGCTTTAAACCAGTTTGTGTGAAAAGTCAAGATGAAGAAAAACGATCATTTTTTCCACTACCGTTTGTCAATAAAAGTATACATACAATTTGGCTAACATCTTCCATCACATAAACCTTACCAACCAAATTCCCCCATATTTCAAAGACAAATCCATACCAATTATTCCATATTCCAATACTTCAACCATTGCATAAAAAATCTTCGATTATAAAAGGCTATTTCGAGATTGAGGACTTCAAGGCTAAACCACCTGACTGTTCTTGCAAAAACTCTCCATTCAAATATGATACTTCCGGTCACGTCGTTATGGGAGATTTGTCCATCATCAAAAACGAATCTACGCGTAATATCCTTTCTAAAGTTCCTAGGTACCATGAACCGCGCTTCATAAATTGAAATTGTGACTTAAGTTCTTATAAATGCCGTGGAGGACCATGCAAGAAAATGAATAAAACGAGAACAAGAAGACATTTATTCTCAGTCAGAGTGGTTAAAGGCCGTGAGATCTTTAATTTTGAAACGAATGGAAGTTTTAAGTAGGTCAATGAGTGCCAATACTACATCAGTTTTCAAAGACCCCGATGTAGCAAAAACATTGTCTACTATGCATGCCAAATATATTGTCGGGCCAGCAGACAAAGCGTTGACAATGTTGATTGTTGTTAATGGATGCTACAGACACTGTGAAGTCAGCCTCATATCTTGACCTACACTTAGAAATCGATGGTAAAGGAAAACTTTTGACCAAACTTTACGACAAACGTGATGACTTTTCATTCAGAATTGTCAACTTTCCTTTCATCTGTGGCAACATCTCTTCGGCTCCTGCCTATGGAGTGTTCATATCACAATTCATACGTTATGCCAGAGCTTGCCGAAACTACGCAGACTTTTTGTATCGCGCTAGAATTCTAACAAATAGGCTTCTTGAACAGGGTTATGTTGCTACAAGATTGAAGTCATCACTAAAGAAGTTTTATGGTCGTCATCATGAACTCCATCTACGCCATGAAAACTGATTTATTCAACGGGTCATAGTTTTCCTTTCCTCGTTCGTCTACCCCGGACTTGACTTTTTATGAGCAACTCTTCAGGTGTTTCTACAAATGAAACGAAAACAAGCTACTTTTAAACTCATCTTAATACGTGAAATTTCGTCGATGTTCATATTTTAAGTATACAAGGGAATAAAATGAAACTTCCCAAATACACAAAATTCAACAAAATGTCAAAATGTGCAATGAAAATGAGTCACGTGATCGGTGAATCAAACCTTGGTCGGACCACATAAATGTCAAAAGTGCGTTGAGAAGATGACAAATTTGTAGATCCAAATTTTAATGGTAGGTCAATGAATATGCATATTTTTCAAAAGGTGCTGCGGGATGTCTGAAAAATCTACATGGAAGTTAAAAAATGGCTCGTAACTTGCATGGGATGAGATATTTCAGCGTTTCCTTGTATTTTAACGAACATTAAAACAAGGCGCTACAGACAGATAACTTCATCATGAACTCGTGGATCGTTATCGTTTGTATCCATCTGCAGCATGAAAACTGATTTATTCAACGGGTCATAGTTTTCCTTTCCTCGTTTGTCTACCTCGGACTTGACTTTATGAGCAACTCGGCGGGTGTTTCTAAAAAACAACAGAGGACGCTTACCTTACCGGTGCGCCTGGTCCATGCTCCCAGTTTTTAGTGGAGTCCGAGTTGCTCATTTCTATTGTTACTTTGTATGTATGATTTTAGTTACTTTATGTTCTTTGTTGTGTATGTCTGTTTTCCATGTCTGGTCTTTGTCCCTCGATTACATTCTTTTGATTACCGCTATAACCTTGGTTCCCTTGATTACTCTTTCCCGCAGCAGCAGTTTTCTGGTAAAATGAAATATGCTCTTTGAAATGAAGTATACATCAGGTATATCGACATAGCGCATGCCACTGCACTTTTGCATTTTCTAAACCATATACTTTTTCACATAGCGGCGACATAGAAACAAACGTACTGGTGACCTCAGATATGACAGATACGTATGAACAACCGATTTAGTCGCGATTCCAGACTACGCTTTAGGTTTCTTATTTTTTGAAAAATAAAAACATTTTTCATTGAATATTGTAGTTATTTAAAATATAGCTTGCAGAAAAGTTAAAAATTGTGTTAAAGAAGTCTCATTTTTTCTGCTGAGCAAAATATGGTTACACCCTTTTTTGTATGGTATCGTAGAAAATATTCCATATCCAACAATTCGTGGCAATATTTCCTTACATTAGAAATTTGTTACGACTTGGCAATCTCCGAAATCTACATAAATGAATATAAACAGTTTTTTTTTAAATAACTTAGTATGTAGCGGCTTAGTATTTGGTGTAAATGTGATATGTTTAAGATATTGCATGAGTGTACATGTACAATTTGAACTCTCTAAAGTATTTGTTTTATAAGGAACATGAGGTGTCATCATAGACACGTAAAGTTGATGAACAATTTGCCAAATAAGAAGAGACAACATTGTAGTGTTTTTTCTTCATACATAGATAAAATAGTACAATGATAGTGATTTTGTCAGAGCCCCTCCCCCACACACATACAAAAATACACTTCACCATAGTAGCGAATGAAGTATCATCATTCAAGGAATACATGTATATAACAGTTAATTTAAGGGTGTACATAATTAGCTTTATTTAGCTTTATATATATGTCTGTACATCACTACAAGTATATTTGTTTAAATATACTATGGATAGGTGGATACATGTACATGTATATTCATGCAATAATTCAATGATTTTCTCATATATAATATGGCTATGAACATACTTAAAGGTCTGTTTTATAGTTCATAGTTAACATATACATGTATGATTAACAGGCAGGGTCATGCTTCTTCAAATTTTCTAAATTTTCAACTTTTGTTCAGATTGATATTGTTAAAGAAAAGGTATGATTTGTTTTAATGAATGAACACATTTTGAACATGTACTGCAAACAAAATTCCCTGCAAAATATTTTTGATATGAATAATGTTTTTTATTTTATTTTCAAAATAATTATGTATACATACACAATAATATTAAGTGTTAGCACAATTATAGAAAGTTATGTTAACCACATTGATCACTGTACCTGTCCTATAGGATTTGATTCAATTAACACCTCCATCCAGTCATTGGAATGCAGTTAAAACACAATTTGGCACAAAGCCTTTTTCAAATGCACTTTCCATTTAACACATAAGTACTTGTATTTCACGAATACATCCAATTTCAATGTATATGTATAATGTACACATGGATTATGGTAAGTAAATGCTTCCTTCTGTTAACTTTGCGAACACCTCTTGAAATCAAAATTGAATCCTGCATATAAGTTCCAGGGAATATTTATTCACAATTAATAAGTCAAGTTTCTTGTCAGTCTCAGTTGAAAACTGTTGAAGGTCGGTAATATTCTATATTTGATATTCCATCACTGAAGTTATAGAACTGTCAACCATAAGTAAAGTTAACCCTGCTGTACATGGTTTGGAAACAGCTTGGAGTTGGGAAATATCTCTGTGAAGACAGAGAGTAAATTTCAAATTAGCATTTCTTTCATGCAATTAAATAACTGGTCAGTCATTTAAAAAGCCACGCATATGACCAAACGGGTAGAAATGAATAAAATAATTCTTCACACATAATACAACAATTTGACAAGTCATTGAATATCTTATTGAAAGGAAAACAATAATTTGCTTTCCTGTTTAGATAGTGTTTGTTTAAAAGAGGTACTTTATAATTTTATTAAAACTGTTAAAAGAAATAATATAAACAGACAACTACTAGTATCAATTTGCGATAAGGTTAATATATTCATCATTTGAAACTGATGGCAGTTGCTCGATGTATGTCAGTAGGTCAGTGATGAAAGAACCCCGGCCAGCCGGTCCCGTACATAGTTACAACCGTCTTATACCCAAACAAAGAGACATTAAGATACCACTTACTCAAACTTGGAGAATTGTTGTACTGGTAACATGTGTGACTTCAGAATTCGTCGATGATCGAAGTGTAATGTCTCGGTAAATGCAAGCATGACGTCTCATTTGCAACAGGTGCTCTGACATTTCAAGCTTCTCTGTGACATCAAAATCGATACAAAAAATGCTGTGTTTTGTTATATTGTGTTTCTTCAAAAAGTTGAGGGTTAATTCAATCGTTAATTGTATAGATTAAAAGAACTAAGGACTACATTTAATACTAAAATATTCCTATGTGTTATTTACAAAGATTTTGGTTACTTCCGGAAAAAATTCTCCCAACTTAAAACGTCACATTTTGTGCGCGTGATCAGACGTCAACCAGATGTTCAAGAAAACTCCTTAACATACCCGCGTCCATGCTCCCAGTTTTAGTGGAGTCCGAGTTGCTCATTTGCTTTTGTGACTTTGTATGTATGATTTTAGTTACTTTATGTTCTTTGTTGTGTATGTTTGTTTTTCATGTCTGGTCTTTGTCCCTGAATTGCATTCTTTTGATTACCGCTATTACCTTGGTTCCCTTGATTACTCTTTGACATGCATGAATCACCTTCTTGTCTGATTTTCATAACGATTGCTACTTAAATAAATGAGTTTATGCTTCAATCAGTACAGAGCTTAATCATATTCCTAAAGATTGCTTCATCATATGAATCATGCGATTGATTACCATATACTGCAAGTCAGGTTGATGCTGAACAGAACAAAATTAATGTTTGTAAAACAAGAATCTTGGTTTCCTTGATCACCTTTTAAAAACATGGTTTACACTTCAGAGAACTCTAGTAGATATAATGTCCTTAGAGAATCTTTTGATGCATTAGCAGCCTTTGCTCGTCCAAAAAAGAGAGTTTGTGAAAAAGCCAAAGAAAATTGATATAGAGTTACACCGATGTCTTTAAGATCGAAGTAGATAAGGCAATCTTCATTATCATTCAATATATCAATATGGGTAGTATTAAAGTTCATGATCAGTACATTGCCATTCGGAGTAACAAGTATACTGCAAGGTTTAAATGGTTCGTCATCAGAAGAAATGTCAGAATGTCCACTATAACAATCAGTGTTATCACTTCTTGGTTTAATAACTATCACTCTACATATCGTGTGGGTAATATGTCCTTCTAATACGAAGATATTTCCATTCCTTGCCGTTTCAATACAGAAGAGATAAGTTAATAATTGCTAACCATTGTCCTTCTCGTATTTTGATAAATGTCAACCGTTTCTATTCATCAAAATAACAACCCCTTTATCACCTTTAAAATCCCCCACGATGATATTCTTCTCTCTAGTTGTATGTACAATGGTCAGTTCCCACCGATGTATAGAATACTTAGAATCTTTTATTTGCCCTGTTATTCTTTTTATACTCTTAAGTGTTGATCCATCACCTACAATAAGAAGAGAACCTGACGGTGAGATCACCAGCCCGTATGATCTTATATTCAATTTTGACAAAGAATTGACACCTTCACTAGAGATTTTTATGTGTTGTAAATTTTCACTTGTACCTTGCCATATCCACAGAGATCCATCGGTTAATAAAGCAATTTAATGTATATACACCATATCCACAGTAATCTCCTTGACAACTTTGAAACCTATTTGGAAATTGTTCGCGTTCGATTTCTTTCCACCGATATTTTTAATAATTGTAATTTTCATGCTGTGTGTAAACCGTAAAATGTAAACCACGTAATATTGATTAGTTTTTACTTTTTTGACATCTTTTGTGTTCAATTGATGAGATGTATATTACATAAAGATTCTGGATTAGTAAGCCATGTTTTATATCATTTCTCAAATGTGATGTGTGGTTTTCCTTTAATGGTAAACATACTGTAGTGTTAGTTAATAAATATGCCAATGCATATGTTAGATCATAATACTTCTAACTAATCACGTTTGTATAAGAGGGAATAAGTTGTTAAGTTATAGTTCTATTTTGCTGCTGAATTATGACGAAATTATAAAAATTAATACATATTATAATTACTTTTATGCTAACCGTCGTCAACTAAACAAAGGCGTTAAAAGACACACACAAATAAAATAAAACGTAAAAATTTATAGAAACATAAAAATGAATATAATGCAAAACAAGCATAATTACATTCTAACAGCATAATATAAGCTTGGCCTAATTGGACAGCTTTGAAAATTTACATTTAAAAGAATTTAAATGAAATTGCTGTCTTTCCTCACTTAGGCCAAATATTGGAATGACAAACAAAGGGGGTGGTAAGTACAACTATTCTCATATACATTTTACATTAAATAGATACATTACATACAAAGATAAGTAATAAGGCTTGCAAGTAATCTATTCCTAACAGAATTATATAAATATATTATTAGCGACAGAGACAGATAGGTCTAACGGCCCAAGCTGCCATTTTGTTGCCATTTACAATTATTCTCCATCCGGGTCAAGCAGGAGGTGTATTGTTATGTCTCTTAAAATAAAAAGATATGACATACACAAAACTAACAGTAAAATGCAATACATACCAACCGGTACAAACAGGTGGTGACAGTAACATAGGTCACGTGAAAATAATATACAAGTGGATTCAATTGAACGTATCAATGATTTTCCCATCTTATAAAACAGAAGCTCTGTTATTTTCAGAAATGTGCTTAGTTGGGAACAGGATGTTGTGTTATAAGTACTTTAGAACCAAAAACCAAACCTTTTCATAACCTTGTGTCCAGACAAGTCGGTTAATTAAACAGCAGCTAAAACCTTACTTTCCGTAATGAAAAACATTGGGTGGTTCTGTCATGGAGAATCCTACAACTGTAAAGCAAGAATAAACGGGGTACAACCCCAATAGTATTATGTTAGTTGAACCCCAGCAATTGGAAAATAGCCGAAAAAGCCATGTCTGCCCATAAATACCTGAAAACTCTGACTGATCAGCATCAATAGGAAAGGAAAACTATGACCCGTTGAATAAATTAGTTTCCATGGTGCAGATGGATACACCATAACGATCCACGAGTAAATAAACCAGTAAGTCAAAGAGTAATCAAGGGAACCAGACATACACAACAAAGAACATAAAGTTACTAAAATCACACATACAAAGCAAAAAAAGCAAATGAGCAACTCGACCTCCACTAAAAACTGGGAGCATGGACCAGGTGCACCGTTAAGGTAAGCGTCCACTGCTTTTCAAGAAACACCCACCGAGTTGCTCATAAAATGTCAAGTCCGGGGTAGACAAACGGGGAAAAGATGCAGATGGATACACTATATCGATCCACGAGTTCATGACGACGACCATAAAACTTCTGTCGATTAAAAATTCCAGCATTTTGTAAACATCTTTCTCTGTATATTTAGAAGATGACTTGGAATTATTTCTTACAAAGTATGAGGAATCTCTACCAAGAACTATATATTCGTATCTAGGCGTACCATCTTTTTTGGGAAAACAACGATGTATAATGTTTTTTAATCGGGATTTTAACTGAGTATGGGGAATAGAAGTATACAGTGTTGAAAAATCATAGGTTTTAATGCTATTATATTCAGATAATAGTCTTGAACTGATTGTCTCCAAAAGATCTTTTGAATTTTTCAGGATCCACATTGAATTAATACCACTACGGGAGTAACAAGTGTTGTGGTAGGACTGTAGACTCTCTTTGACAGTTATGAGTACAGACGTTAAAAGTTTTGAAAGAAGTTTGGTGGTACATTTTGCAGATCCAGCTATGAAACGTTGTTTGTATGGATTCTCTTGAAGTTTAGGAATCCAGTACATAGACGGTAAATCACAATCATCGTCCTTGGTAGAGAGACCAAAAGAGGATAGTACAGATTTATGGTTTTCCACAATCTCTTCATTGGAAAGAGTGGTAGCAGTGTAGGTCTTATCACTGCTATTATTTTCTACGTCTACCTCTGATAATAAACATTGGATATAAAACGTTTTGCAGACAAAAACAATGTTGTTTTGGGTTTTCTCTGCAGGTACGACAGCATACTTGTCATGTATAGTAGACAATGTTTTTGCTACATCGGGGTCTTTGAAAATTGATGTAGCCTTGGCACTCATTGACCTACTTAAAACTTTCATTCGTTTCAAAATTAAAGACCTCACGGCCTTCAACCACTCCGACAGACAATCAATGTCTTATTGTTCTCGTTTTATCCATTTGCATAGTCCTCGACGGCATCCATAATAACTTTAAAGTTATAATTCCAATTTATGGAGCGTGGTTCATGGTACTTGGGACCTTTAGAAAGGATATTACTCAGAGATTCGCTTTCGATAATGGTTAAATCTCACGTAACGACGTGACCAGAAGGACCATATTTGAATGGAGAGGTTTTGCAAGAACAATCAGGTGGTTTAGCCTTGAAGTCCTCAATCTCGAGGTTCTGCAATAGCCTTTTATAATTGAAAATTTTGGATGCGATGGGTGAAGTATAGGAATATGAAATAATTGGTATGGATTTGTCTTTGAAATATGGGGGAATTTTGTTGGTAACGTTTTTGTGATGGAGGATGTAAGCCAAATTAATTGCATCTATACCTTTGTTGACAAACGGTAGTGGAAGAAATGATCGTTTTTCTTTATCTTGACTTTTCACACAAACTGGTTTAAAGAGTCTGTGGAAACCAATATCCAAAATGATTGCAACAAGTCTGTATAATGATGAGGTGTGGTCAGAAACAGGAGTGTCAAGACTTGTTTTGTAAAGGGAGTGTAGTAGAGTGAGAGGTATAGAATAAAGTTTGGTTCTAATGTGATGAAGTCCAAGAGTTTTTTGTATGAAAGGAAGGAGACCATCTATGATGGTGATGATGAAAGCTTGGTCATCGCTGCAAATCGGCGAAGTCTCAGAAAGTGTTACTTTGGAATGGCATTTTCCCATGACGGAGGATGACAGGACTGATAATTTAAGTAATGATGTGCATCCGTGGGTTTGTAAAAACTGAATTTGTTTTAAAACTTGGATTTTACAATTGACGTAAATGAACAAAAGGCTGTCTTGGGTGATGTTGAAGGTATATTTAATGGCTGGATGGTAAGAACAAAAATTTTAGATTTAGTTGAATTCTGTGATTTCTTTATTTGGCCTTAATCAATTTGGAACAAACATCGATCTTCTTGTTTGGCCCTTTTAACGTCAGAAGTTTTTGTTAAGTCAGACTTCAGCCTTCTTTCCTGACCCTCCTTTTTAGTATGGGTGAACGAGGATTAACTGTCAAATTGTGTTGATCTCTAAAATTACTAAACCCACTAGGAGGCTTGGAGCGTCTCTACTCCTAATGTTGACCTTTTTTCTGGTGTATTTTGCTGATAACAGCGTCATATAATTTGTCTAAATATAAACACAATTGACAACAGTATAATTCACAAGTGTAACACTTCGAGATCAAAATTTGAAGATGTATCCTGTGAAATCAATTAATGGAGTATCAACGCGCATACTACAAGAACATTTCGCATATAGTGAATTAAAAAATGTATGAGCGTTTCCTTAAGGAGGGTAGAATGTAATGGAAATGATTTTACTCTGTTTACAAATGCACATGGTTTTGATACGATCACGTTACTGAGGTCGGAGTTTTTCGTTTAATTGTAGATTTTCTGTATTTTGCATAAGCTTAATGTATCTGGAACTAGATGGAGCTCGTAACATTTGTTAAACAATTGTCGCCAATGATTCATCACTTCAGACGCTTTTTTATTTTCAAGCGACTTCACCAGCACGATTAATCGCATCTTCTATAGTCAGCCATTCATGTGTGTAGCCCACCGTCTCTTCGCTTAAAGACGGTAAAATCATTTACGGTTATGCCGTCTTCTCGCGGGAATGTAACATTTCGGGAATAAGATTTAGTTTAGATTTATTTGAACCCTTAGGCTTCTTTATACGCCAAATGATAACGAAATTATTTGTAATTCTGGTTCTCTGTCGAGCTAAAAAATTGTTGTGGTGAAAAAAATAAAAATAAAAAAAAAAAACTAAAAAAAAAAAAAAAAAACGTTAAGGAATAAAGTTACAGTTAGTCAGTCCTGGTTGCATTGTCATACCTGTTAAATTTGGATTGTGTAAGCGTTATGCATGTATAAGCGATATGCATCATTGTGTCATATCAGAAGCTTCGTACTTGGTCAAATAAACTATATGTCTCAAGATAAAGTTTTCATTTATACAGTAAAATAATTATTTAGCCCAGTGCACGAACGTACCTCACAAAAAAGTGTCTTTATATGGTAATTTAGTCATATTATAGGTGATTGATATTGAAAAGTTAAAATCTAGAAAAGCAAATACAGTAGTAAATGTTCTCGAGAACACTTTCCATAATTTATCAAAATATATAATCCTACTTATGTATGTAAGTGTTTACTGACCATTTTCACCTAGAATTTTGCACATTCAGAATATTCAGTACCAATTGTGTTTCCATTTATATTGAAAAAAAAATATTTCTTTTCAACTTTTGAATTCCTAAAGCTAGGTCTACCATTTGAATAATGTCTAGGATCTACCTGCTTCATTCTATGACCAGAGTATGGAATATTCATATCACAACTCAGACGTTATGTCAGAGCTTGCCGTAACAACGCAGACTTTTTGTATAACGCTAGACTTATTGCAGTTAGGCTTCTGGAACAGAGTTGTGTTGCTACAAGATTGAAATCATCACAACGGAAATTTTATGGTCGTCATCATGAACTGGTCGATCGTTACGATGCATCCATTTGCACCATGAAAACTAGTGTCAGTTTTTTTTCGTTTCGTGGAGGGAGAGGGGTGTTTCCAGAAAAGACAGAGGACGTTTACCGTAACGGTGCAATTTTTTTACAAGTCTTCTAGCTTTATAGTTCCGTATTTTTGAATTGGGTCTCAGATGTAATCTGCACATTCAATGGTGGTTTACAAATTGCCATATTTGGGTTAACTTTAGCTATTTCATAATAATGTAAATGATTACGATCAATTTGATAAATTGATAGCAATACATGTAGCTTGATTAGAATTCAAAGGGAAAAGTTTGTTTTTGGAGAAACGCAAGAACGATTAAACAAAAGAATGTGCGGTCATCGTTCTGGAATTAACACCACCAAATTCACGACAGTTTATCAACACTTTAATCAACAAGATCATTCAATCCTCTCTATGAAAGTTCGTATTTTAGAAAAAAAAATTACAATCCTACGAACAGTCCCGTTCTAAGTAAAAACTATCGTAGGGAAAGAGGGGAGTACTGGATACTGGACTAGGTACTGCAATACCTTACGGATACCATGACAACATCAACAGTATAGGAAACCTTTCAAGTCAATATAACAATAGCATAAATGTGATACATTTATTTGACAAAAATCCAAGACGGAAAAGGAGTCATGGCCATCGCCACTATACGTCAGTTAAGTTACATGATAGATGGTCTCCGTTCATACAAAAATCTCTAGGACTTCATCACATTAGAACCAAACTTCATTCTACACCTCTTACTTTGCTACACTCCCTTTACAAAACAAGTCTTGACACTCCTGTTTCTGACCAAACCTCATCATTATACAGACTTGTTGCCATCATTATGGATATTGGTGTCCGCAGACTCTTTTAGATGCAATTAATTTGGCTAAAATCCTCCATCACAAAAACGTTACCAACAAAATTTCCCCATATTTCAAAGACAAATCCATACCAATTATTTCATATTCCTATACTTCACCCATTGCATCCAAAAATATTCAATTATAAAAGGCTATTGCAGAACCTCGAGTTTGAGGACTTCAAGGCTAAACCACCTGACTGTTCTTGCAAAAACTCTCCATTCAAATGTGGTCCTTCTGGTCACGTCGTTACGGGAGATTTAACAATCATCGAAAACGAATCTCTGAGTAATATCATTTCTAAAGGTCCCAAGTCCCACTAACCACGCTCCATAAATTGGAATTATAAGTTTTAATACTCGCCGTCGAGGACTATGCAAGAAAATGGATAAAACGAGAACAAGAAGACATTAATTCTCTGTCAGAGTGGTTAAAGGCCGTGGGGTCTTTCATTCTGAAACGAATGAAAGTTTCAAGTAGGTCCATGAGTGCCAAGGCTTCATCGGTTTTCAAAGACCCCGATGTAGGAACAACATTGTCTACTATAGATGACAAATATGTTGTCGTATCAGCAGACAAAGCCCAAAACAACAGTGTTTAGACCTGCAAAACCTTTTACATCCAATGTTAATTATCAGAGGTAGTCGTAGAAAATAATAGCAGTGATAAGACCTATACTGCTACCACACTCTCCAAAGAAAAGATTGTGGAAAACCATAAATCTGTGCTATCCTCGTTTGGTCTTTCTACCAAGGACGATGATTGTGATTTACCGTCTGTGTACTGGATTCCTAAACTCCACAAGAATCCATACAAACAACGTTTCATAGCTGGATCTGCAAAACGTACCACCAAACCTCTTTCAAAGCTTTTAACTTCTATACTCACAACTGTCAAAGGGGGTCTGCAGTCCTACCAAAATACTTGTTACTCTCGTAGTGGTATCGATTCTATGTGGATTCTAAATATTCGAAAGATCTTTTGGAGACAATCAGTTCAAGGCTATTATATTAATACAATAGCATTAAAACCTATGATTTTTCAACACTGTATACTTCTATTTCCCAGTTACAATCCCGACTTAGAAACATTACACATCGTTGTTTTTTCCAAAAAAGATGGTACACTTAGATACAAATATATAGTTCTTGGTAGAGATTCCTCATACTGTGTAAGAAATAATTCCAAATTATCTTCCAGATATACAGAGGAAGATGTTTACAAAATGCTGGAAATTTTAATCCACGACATATTTGTCCAGTGTGGTGAACGTGTTTTTCAACAAACGGTCGGCATTCCAATGGGAATAAATTGTGCGCCTTTACTTGCTGACCTTTTCCTTCTGACTTTATAACTGATCTGATCCGAAAGATAGAATATCGTTTGGCTTAATCATTTGATCTCAGTTTCTGCTATATAGATGACGTATTATCTTTAAACAACCCTAATTTCGGGGATTTGATACATCGCGTCTACCCCCAAAGAACTTGAAATCGATGGTAAAGGAAAACCATTGACCAAACTTTACGACAAACGTGATGACCTTTCATCCAAAATTGTCAACTTTCCTCTCATCTGTGGCAACATCCCTTCAGCACCTGTGTTGGGAGTGTTCATATCACAACTCAAACGTTATGCCGAAACTACGCAGATTTTTTGAACACGCTAGAAATCTAACAAATAGACTTTTGGAACAGGGTTATGTTGCTACAAGATTAAAGTAATCACTACAGAAGTTTTATGGTCGTCATCATGAACTCGTGGATCGTTATGGTGTATCCATCTGCACGTTTGTCTACCCCGGACTTGACTTTTTATAAGCAACTCCGCGGGTGTTTTTAGAAGAGCAGAGGACGCTTACTCTAGCGGTGCACCTGGTCCGTGTCCCCGGTTTTTGGTGGAGTCCGAGTTGCTCATTTACTTTTGTAACTTTGTTACTATATGTCCTTTTTTGTGTATGTCTGTTTTCCATGTCGGGTCTTTGTCCCTGGATTACATTCTTTTGATTACCACTATAACCTTGGTTCCCTTGATTACTCTTTGTGTAGGTAACCACGGAATAGTAAAACCTAAGATGTTTTTTCAATAGATGTCACAATATTCCGTTTATTATATTAGACACCTTCGTGAAACGGACATGTATCTGAGTCTTATATATATTCTATGCATTTTAATCCACTTAAATATGTATAGCTTACGAAATGGTTCAAACAGAGGGAGGAGTAGCTGTCTGATGCGTAAAAATCAGGCATGATTGAAAATGTAATGTTGAATTATTCAACTGCCTATCTGCAATGTATTAAAAGCAATAAAAACATTGACTTTTATACGATTATTTCCTAACACATTCTACTACAGGAATTATTTCTATTTACTCATCCATAAGATTTGTTCACACATATAATCAAGAATGACTAGACCTTTTTCTTATTTATGGAATGCAATTCATTTTAGCAAGTTTTTCAAAATGATATACTCACCAACAAACCTTTTTTCTTTAACACTGAAACTATTTTAACTTTGGTAAGCACCTAAATGATTTGAATTTGTTAAACATTGCTTCAATCATACAGTAAATGTTTTCACTAACCACTTCTAACATTCCTTAGTTAAAATCCTGACTCAAAGACATTATTTATCATTGTTACTCAAACAAAGACTGTAGACCTACATACAAATATGTAGTACTTGGTAGAGATTCCTCATACTTTGTGAAAAAAAAAAGATTCAAAATCATTTTCCAAATATAACGAATATGTTTTCAAAATGCTGGAATTTTCTATTGCGAACATATTTGTCCAGTGTAGTAGATGCGTTTTTCAACAAACGGTCTGCTTTCCAATGGGAACAAATTGTGTTAATCTACTGGCTGACTTATTCCTTCACTCTTATAAAGCTGACTTCATAGCTGATCTGATCCAAAGGAAGGAACATCGTTTATAGCTAGATCATTTGATCTCATTTTCCGCTATATAGATGACGTCGTATCGTTAAACAATACCAGATTTGGGGATTTAATACATCGCATCTACCACATAGAATTTGGGATAAAGGATACAGACGCTGTGAAGTCAGCCTCATAAGACACTTAGAGATCAATGGTAAAGGAAAATTATTGACCGATTTATGCGACAAACGCTTTTTTTTTTATGTCAACCTTTTTTCTGTGGCAACATCCCTTCAGCACCTTCAGCAACTCATACGTTATACCAGAGATTGCCGTAACTACGCAGACTCTTTGTACTGCGCTCGACTTCTTAAAATTAAGCTTCTAGAACAGGGTTATGTTGCTACAATATTGAGATCATCATGACATCGTGGATCGTTACGGTATATCAATTGCACCATGAAAACCAAATTGTTCAACGTGTCATATGTTTGCTTTTTGCTGTTATTTTGATTAGTTTTGGTCATTTTATGTTCTTTGTCGTGTTTGTCTGTTTTCCTTATTTGGTCTCTGACCCTGGATTACATCTTTTTGATTTCCATAAGAATCTTGGTTCTCTTGATTTGAAATTTCACTTCGAAATAACTACGCATTCTGAGCTTCATTTTGACTTCTTTTGATGAACATACACTCAGTAAATGCACAAATCTAGATTCATGGTGTTTTTGGTACTTTATAGTAGTTGGCCATTTGACCTGGAATTGGTAAGTGAAACCTTCAGAACATTTTATTTAGTTTTTTTTTTTTTTAACATTTTATGACAGCTTTTAGTACTGCGATTTAATATGACCTAAACTTAACAAGGTCTCTTGTGATCATAAGTCCGAGAATTAAATTGTTAAAGATTCGTTTATTCCGTTCATAGTAATTGTTAAATATTCACAATAAAAAGCGCCTGAAACAACAATAAGAAATACTTAGGGCGATTTTAACAATAAAACATGGTAATACTCAAATCATATTTAATTTTTTTTTCAACACATGCCTTGCCACGAAAAAAAAATCACTGAATTGTCAAACATAACACAAGTGTTACTAGCTATACACTATTTTTATTGCATCAACGACTTAAAAGTATAAATATAAAAGAGCACTCAAGGGAACCAAGATTCTAGCGGAAATCAAAATAATATAATCCAGGGACAAAGATCAGACATGGAAACTGAGAAGCACAACAAAGAAAATAAAGTAACTGAAATAATACATACAGAGTAACACATGTAAATGAGCAACTCAGACTCTACAATAAACTAGGAGCATGGACCTGGTGCACCGCTAACGTAAACGTCCTCTGCTTTTCTAGAACCCCTCTCGAATTGCTCATAAAAAGTGAAGTACAAGGTAGACGAAAGGGGAAAGGAAAACTATGACACGTTGAACAAATTAGTTTTCATGGTGCAGATACACTGTAACGATCCACGAGTTCATGATGACGACCATAAAACTTCTATAGTGATGGCTTCAATCCTGTAGCAATGTAACACTGTTCCAGAAGTCTGGCGCGATACAAATAGTCTGCGTAGTTACGGCAAGCTCTGGAATAACGTATGAGTTTTGATATGAACACTCCATTCGCAGGTGCTGAAGGGATGTTGCCACAGATGAAAGGAAAGTTGACACAAAATAGGAAAGGCACATATTGGTGAGAGGGAAAGAGGGAGAAAACAATTCAGCAAAACAAAAATGTACTGGAAATATTGCCATTTAGGAAAGTTACAACAAATTACTCTTTTGGAAAATGAAATAGGAGGCAATCTATCGTTGTGAAGCCCACAAAAATATGTTTTTTACGCGAAGATCTAGAAAAGGTGCCATAAAAATAAGACGACAGATGTTAAGTATTAATCCATTATAGGATTCGGCGCTTGAGATTTTTTTTGTATGAAACACAAACAGAAGATTTACGTATCTAATGGTCGGATAGGCGCCGCATTGTTGAATTGGGTTACGATTTGAAGATAACATGTCAAAGTTGTAACTTTATAAATTCTGTATACACTATCTGACCTAGTTTTGACGCATAAAGGCAATGACATCAATAAAAACAAATAAATAGAAGAACAAAAAAACAAGGCGAAGGAATGAAATTTTAGACATTAACACAAAATGTGCTGTAAGTAAGCTTAATTAAAGTCAAGCTTTGTTCTTTTTTCAAGTGTCAGATCCGTAAAGTGTCACTATAAAATACTTTTTCCGTACGTAAGCCATTAATTTCATCACCCGTTTTCTTGTAAGCTCGTATCCATCCATATGTAACTCCATCAATATTCTTCATTGATATCCTCTTTTTGTCCCGTCCCGTTTTTTCATAAAACGTTGTTATGCGGACAGATTTATATGTACATGAAGACATGGGCCTAGAAATAAATTAATTTCTAGTTAATATGTACAGACAAGCAGGCTAAAAATAGTACTAGTGCATGAAGTCAAGGGCCTAGAACAGGGTGTACAAGTATACAATGTGCTACAACCAATCAAATGCCTTATACTATTTATTATTATCACTGAAGATTGCTCATTTGCTTTTGTTACTTTGTATGTATGATTTTACTTTCTTTGTGTTATTTGTTGTGTATGTTTGTTTTCCTTTGTTCTTGGATTACATTCTTTTGATAACTGCTATAACCTTCATTCCCTTGATTACTATTTCAAGTATTAGAATCAGCCTTTGTCATCTCTGTGTGATTCGTAGTCTGTGCTTTATGACTATTTGAGTACTTTGAAGATGCCAAACAGTTACATTAAAATACATCCATATTACCAAAATTACTACGCTAACATTATGAGAAAATAGTGACCAGGAAAGGCATTTTTTCTGAAACATGTCATTATTTAGCATATGCCCTCATTAACCATTTCTAACGTTCCCGTATCTTGACATGCTAAAAAGGTTAATTTTCAAAGTATCACTTTAAATTTCCCGAAAAAAGGTATCTTAATGTTGCATACCATTGCTAAGCATGGAAAATAATGGCTGCAACCTTAAAATGTTGAGAACATGAAAAGTGTTATTACCGAATTTTATTTATTTTCGCTCGAATCTTTGTTCCTTCTACTGTTTGACTGTTGTTAATGAGAGCCCACGTTTAATCCATGCCTTGTTGTGATCTAATAGATAGATTTAAAGTTTTTAAATGTCATATTTGATGAACCAAACAAAGGTCAAACACTTCAGAATCTTGTATTTTGCGGGAGGAAATGAAATCTTCACACGCAATTATAAAGTTTCCGGGTTTCAACGACAAATAGTAGTAAATGATTTTTTATGATGTACGATGGAAAATACACCTAAAATCATGTTTAGTTATTTATTAATTGTGATTTTTTTATTATTTGTGGATACAGTTAAATGCAAAGCAGGTAAAATTTGTGTATTCGTATTCATTTTACATCTTTTTGTAAATTCGATGATTAAATTTATTACATATAAATTATTCTTTAGTAAGATATTAAAATCATTTCTCTGCTGAGATGGGGAAAATATACTTTCAGCATTCAAGCGTAAGCAACCATGTAAAAATCTAATTTCATTACAGAGAATAGATAAACGATTTAAGTGAAGATTGAGCTGATGGAGAATTAGTAGAATTAATATGGGGGCTGATATACCCCCCGTGAACCCCCCACCCCCACTCATCAACCAAAATTTGATTTTCAGGTACCCTTATACCTCCCAATTAAGAATATTTTTGTCCCCAAAAAAAAATTGAAAACATTAATAGTCCAGGGATTTTGACATTGAAAACTGTCAATTTAAGCAATTTTTCGGCGGGGTAAGGGTATATTTTTGCCCACTTTACCCCATAACCCTAAGTGTTACCAAAACTTTCTTTGTACCATTGTAAAGCTGAGACACGATAATGTCTACATTTGTTTAGTTTATTCACACATGCTATCCCAGGAAAGCTTATACTCTCAAATAATTGAGTCACAAAAGTCTTGGCTTTTTGATCCATTGGGGTACAAATATAGGCTTATACTGAAATTGAATCCGAGAATATTCTTTGTCGACAAATTGAATCGGTAATGGGAGGTATATAGGTACATGAAAATGACCTAAATTGACGAGTGGGAGGGGGACGGGGTGCACGGTGGACCCTCAAAGCCAATAGACTAAATCACTAAAGAAATACTCGGTACATTCAATCATATGATGATTGAAAAGTTGTATGCACTTTGGCTTTGAATTTAACAAATGTTTCATTTTAATTTGAAACTGAACATCCGGATTAAGTTATAACAGCCCATGCCCATGCCTACTATATTATAAAAAAAATATTTAAACAAACTCCATAGATACCCTGTCATTACATACTCTTCATCAGGGCAAAGAGTAAAATTAATGATAATTTGAATTTCTATGTATGCCGCAAAGGTCGTATAATGGGTTATTTCAGTCATAATATTGATAAACATGTAGATTACATGGTTAATCCATGCATTTTTATGTTTTAATGTATCATTTTTCCAATTAGAAATATACAGTTGAACACCAAAAAAATTAATTTACGCAATTGTGCTTTTATCATAAAAAATAACTGCCTTGTAAAATTCGATAAAAGTAATCAGGGAACAAAGATTCTAAACGAAAGAGGAAGGGAGTACTATGACACCTTGAACAAATTTCTTTTCATGGTTCAGATAGATATATCGTAACGATTCATGCGTTAATGATGACGACCATAAAACTTCTGTAGGGATGACTTCAATCTTGTAGCAATATAAACCTATTTCATTGGCTAAGTTGTGAGAAAACTAGCGCGCAAGAAAAAAATAGGCTAAGTTACGACAATATCTGGTATAACGTACTGAAGGGATGTTTCCCCAGATGAAAGGAAAATTGACAGCAAGGAAAGATAAGTAATTGCGTTTATCGTATAGTTTGGTCAATAGTTTTCTATTCCCATCGATCTCTGCGTGTAGATCAAGATATGAGCTTGACTTCCCATAATAAAATATGAGAGATAAAAAATACCTGAAAACAAAGTTTTATTGTACAACCTTTGGTGTAAAGATAATAACTTATCTGTTTATAGTTAATACAATACAAACGTTTAGACTATTTTTTATGTAATTTTGTTATTCTTACTTTACATTTACACAAATGAGATGTTGAAAATTTCTACTCGGGAATTTGTATGTTTTACAATAATATTTCAAGTCCGTGAAAGTATTTTTACAACCTTGAATGCACTTGCTTGGTTGATAAATAAATGGTTATCAACAAACAATAAAAGTATAAGTTATGCTTCTTCTGTGAGGTGTTTTGATTTTAATGTTTATACATTTTGCTGTCCTTCTCTATATGTATATGTAAAGTCACACACATCTTTAAGTTAAGGAATTTAACACACTTTAACAAAAATTTTACTTCCTGCTTTTAATCAAACATAAGAACATGACATACCAATAACGTAGATGGGATTTGGACAGTATCGGCTGCTTCAAGTCATTATCTATTTTGTGTAATTTTCTTCTGTGTGGATACCTTAAAGAGATATCATGTGCAAATTTTTTAATATTTATACAGAGCAATACAACTTTTGCGTACCAACGATGGGTTATATTCACCTAAGAGATTGTAATTACAAATAATTAGTTTATAACACTTGTTTGTGGCAATGGAAGTCCGTTCGTCCGTAGAACAAAGTAATTATTTTTTGCTGTCATGAATTAAAGTTTACGAGCTGTAATTTCACAGAGGTCAGAAAAAATATTTGGTGCAGCAGAGTAATTACAATTTTAATACATGTATACAAGGTAATATATTCATTTTATATCAACAGAGTTAATGATCAAATACTTGTTTTTTACAACTTCTCAGAGATAACTCTTCATTTGGAAATTAAAAAAAAAAACTGTTTATATCACATCCAAGCCTGATCCATTGAAAATAGTTACCACTCTACTTTTGCTTTATATTTACCATGTATGAATATACATTGATGAATTTCAATCTCTTAATCTTATGTAGTGACAAGCAAGGTTAGGGGAGAAATAAGGATAAAACAAGGTAAATATTTCACACGAGTTTCAACCAGTCCTACATGCAAGGCTGACCACTCAATTATGGGTTAAACTTGAAATCATGTTTTCTTGTGTGTCTTCCCTAGAGGAAATCAAATTTTCAAATTTTCATAAGTTGAATAGTGATGATCTGATGATACAATATTCATATGCTAAAGCATGCTGATAAAATTAAATACTGAAACAGAAAATATATGTTTTGGATATAACTAATTTCAATGTAGATTTCACATTAGAATTGGGCAAATTATTAACAGAACTGATATTTGCATTCAGTGTTGCTGCATTATATTGTTGGAAAACCCGAAATAAACGATCATAATAATTATAAAAAAATTAATCTCATATGACAATAGTCATAAAATATCTGATGTAAATGTTGTAAATACTGCATAATATTGACAGAGATTATTAACTAGGCTATAAAACTCTTTGGTATTTACTTAAATATTTTTTGTAATGGATTAATCAGTTTTGACATTATTTAGGTAATGGACAGTAAAAATGTAGTTTTATATACTTCTTAGGTAATGTTTTCCCAAATACATGAACAATATACATAAGTTACGACCTTATTCGTGAGCTGAATTTAATATTTAAATTGGATTTAAAGAAAATGTAAGAAATCATTATCCTACTGACACTATGTAGTTGTATTAATAATCCTGTTGTGACATGAATAGATTATTGGAATTATGTTTTTGCAAAATATAAGGAATATCCACCAAGAAATACATATTTTTTTCTATGTGTAACGTCTTTTTTTGTAGTAACAATGATGTATTTTTGAGTCGAGATTTTAAATGAGTTTGAGGAATGGAAGTATAAAGAATTGAAAAATCGAAGCTTGAATTGAGGGTCTTCAGAAAATCTTTCGAATTATTAAAGATCCACGTTAAATTAATGCCACTTCGGGAATAACAAATGTCGTGGTACGACTGGAGACCCTTTTTGACAATCGTGAGTGTCAGTTTAAAGTTTTGTTTTGAAAGAGGTTTGGTTGTACACTTTACAGATCCAGCGATGTAGCGTTGTTTATATGCATTATTGTGGACTTTAGGAATCCAGTACATAGACGGTAGATCACAATCATCATTTTTGGTAAGGAGACCAAAAGAGTATAGTTCAGACTTATGGCTTTCCACTATGTCTTTTTCTTTGGGTGGACGGGGGGGGGGGGGTTGTAGCAGTATAGGTCTTATTACGGCTATTATTTTTTACTGCAATGACTGATAATAAAAATGGGATGTAATGTGTTTAACTGTAAATTACAATATTGTTTTCGGCTTTGTCTGTTGGTACGACAACATAGTTGTCATGCGGTAAACCATGTTTTCTTACACTAGAGTCTTTGAAGACTTAAACATTTCATGCGTTTCAAAATTAGAGACCATATAGCAAATCAGTGTCATCTTGTTTTCGTTTAATCCATTTTCTTGGATAGTCCTCCACGGCAACCATAAGAAATTTATGGAGCATAGTTCACAGTAATTGGGACCTTTTGAAAGGACCTTAGGGAGAGATTCGTTTAAACCTTATGAAAAAAAGTTGCATTAACTATTTTCGGAGTGTTTAAAAACTTGCTTGATGTGCTTTATAAATATCATGACCATGTGGACTCTTTCGAATCTGTTCAAAGTTTTTATTTTTCAACTTTATACACTACACTTCCACACAATCAAATAAAACAAAAATTCATATATCATATCAAATGGTCATTTAATAAATCGGAATGTAAATATATTTGCTCGAATTATTTTTGGTCATTTTTTATAACAGACATAAAAACTACACTAATTGGACTTCTTTTAATATGCTTAGTTTGCACATTTGTATAATCTATAACCTTGGTTCCCTTGATTACTCTTATTTTTAGTTTATTTATTTCCGTTATAAAAAGTGACTCAAACCTTTTTAAACTTATTTTTAGGTGTGGTTAATTGTGTAATATTTTTTTCACAGTCACCAGATTTTAAATGGGTGATCACGCCGAAGTGCATTAACCCTGCCGAATGTTTTGCGCCTGTCCAATGTCAGGAATATCTGGCCCCTGTTTGTCTTGTTTCGTTTACAACTTTAATTAATATTTATGTTACTTGAGTACATAGTGACAATTTTTTCGCTGTATCTGCGCACAATGATAGTGTGGGGTTAGCTGCAGCCCGCCTTATAGTATGAGGTTTTCCTTGACGATCATTGAAGAACAATGGGTGGACCTGGACTGACATTTTCATCCCAATTGGGTTTTTGTCTCTTTGATATATTCACCATACCTTTTATCGTTATATTTCTCAAATATACAATATTGAAAATTAAAATACAAATGTACTGTGCAACATCTTTTGACATTATGAAACATGTTTTCACTCCTTTTATTCGTGGATATTATATAGACAATAGCAGTATATTGACTTGAAATAAAAAATGTTTAGAATCGAGGAAAGACAAGAAAGAAAGTAGGCGGAGCCAAAATATCACATTCTGTCGGAGACTGTATATCACTAGTAAATATACTGTCAATGCATTTTGGTTGCTCAAATATAGCCATCGCATTGAATTACAAGAACCATTGTATTCAGTCTACTTGTAGAATTTAATAGAACTGAACAGAAGATTCGTATCCGTTTACAATGCATATCTACCAAATTCACTCAGGATCGCATTATGTGAAGCATTTTCATAAACAGCTGCACTGTAGCACTATATAAGCTTTGAAGTTTAACTATTTAAACTTGTGCAGATTGAAAGCGCCATATTATTGACTTTGCTTTTCGACTTGAAATAAACAATCAACAGTTTTGCTGAACATTGTCTAATGTAAATATTTTGAAAAGTATTTCGCAATAAGGTTTAGGCTTTAAATTGCATTTCCAGTGCTGAAAAAGCATTCCAGGCAGGTTACATGGAAAGATTCATTTAAAGTTTGCGACATTTTTGGTGGTTCATCCGTGTTCCAAGACTGTCAGGCAAATAGCTGTAACGCCTCTAGAGCTAAAGGAAGAGTGAAAGACTTGGCAGCTGGGTTGGAACAGTCGTACTGGATAAACGGCTATGTACAAAGATCTCCTGTTGTAAAGTATAAAGGTAAGTTATTACACGGAAATAAAGCATCGGAAAACAAGATTATAAAAAAAACACGCAAAGTCTGCTTTCTTGCTTTAAAAATGCTGGGAAATATAACCTGGTGTATGCGCTATTTAAGTATTACCTAAATTAAATATTCAAATAGTGTAACGCATATGCAAAAGTAAAATGTGTACAAAAGAAAATCAAGGAGACGAAGATTCGAATGGTAAACATACACATACACACACACATGACGTATCAAAGAATTTAAAGAAACAAAAGTAAATAAGCAACCCGGACTCGACTTAAAACTGAAAGAAGGGGAAGGTGCATCTCTGCTTTTAACGATGAACCTTGCGACATGAAACAAACGACATGTTATGACATATTGTGCTTTAGTGGAATCCCGTCTACTTATAAAGTATAAAAATACGTTCAGGTTTTATTCTAATTAATAAACCAATATTATTTAAGGTTGCTTCTTTGTGAATGAGTCGATGATAGAAGAAAAACTCAACAAATTTGATGACAACCCTAAAGATTTGAATAACACAATCCACTTTTGCTCGTCACAATATTCTACTTTGAGCAGGTTTTTATACTTACAGGTACAGTCAGATATCAGTGCATAAGTAAATATGTTTAATTTCGAGAGACAAATGCAAAGTAACAAAAATATAAAAGCACGTAAAAACAGGAACAAAAACAAACAATATGGATAAATTTTATCTTTCAATTTGCGTTGTTTCCAAATAAACACAAACAGACAATACTAGAAACGTTTAGAGATCACATGTTACATACTACCGACACCATACACAAACGAAAGATACTAGAAACGTTTAGAGAGATCACTTGTTACCTACCACCGACACAATGCACCAACAAAAGATATTAAAAATGTTAGGAATAATTATAAGTTAAACACTATGGACATACAACCAATGCTATAAATGTTGTGAGTGATCACTTGTTACACACTACCGTCAAAATACAAACAAAGGATAAGAATTGTTAGGAGTTGCCACAATTTACATCCCCCACACGTTAGATATTTTTATTTATTTGATTTGTTTTTGTCGTTAAATGTGTAGAATGTCACACAAAGGAACACAAACAATCAAAACCTGAAACGTGAGGAAAGATCAAAAGTTAAACACTAATATATACATACAACCAAGTACAAAAACGTTACACTACCGACAAGATATACAAACAACCAATTACAAAAACGACCACCACCAAATGCACGAACGACAATACTAGAATAAGGACATAAATACGAAATATATTCCATGCATTAAAAAAAAAAGAACATTTATCATGGGGTGTCTGACTCTTTTTGAAATTAAATGTGTTATACATTGTTCATGTAAATATCATCATTATGCTATGAATTCTTTTTATTACGACATAATCAATGCTAGCAAAGTATCAAAATGACTGGGACACCTGATGTATAATGTGATAATGAACACATACATAGAATAATATATAATCGATTGATACGAACAGACGTTCGAAACGCCTTATGTTCGGATGTCGGGATAAGATTAAGCCCATCTTTACAATTAAACTTGAGCAGATTGAACAAATGGAATTTCACTGCATAAAGAAATTGACAATCAAAATTGTCTGTGTGATCTACTTCTAGATAAACAAAAGTAGCAAGGAGGCAAACTTCAGCATTTCTGATATTTAAGAAATTAATTAAGAAATCGCAGATTATGTGCATGGTGATAAAAAACGAATATACTAAACCAAATAGACTTTTAAAGATACATTAACAAACAACAAAATAATTTAATCATTTATTAAAACTGCATTTGTACAGTTTTAATTCTATTTTTCGCCACTACTCCAGAAGATTGCCGATAGGCTATTCACCTGGCTAAAAATACTTTAACCTTGGTTAAAAAATAACAATAACAGATACACAGTTAAGCACGTGTCTTGTTTTTGTACATTTCATCTAGTACTTGATTAGTTATAAAGAGGAATAATGACCATATTTGTGCCACATTATATCACAATACGTAAATTTCAAAAGGATCCTTGCGTTATATTCGAACTGTTTTTGTACGGCTTGAGTCCGTCGGTCTTCCTTGCCGTTGAATAACCACTTTCGCTTTTGCAATCAGATTTGTTATTAAAGAAGCGACCCTTAGAGCACATGCGCGGATTAAGGTCACCAGAAGTCACATGCACACGAATTTAACTGGGTCTATTTATTATCTTGCGGCGAGACAATAAATATATACACACCTATTTCATGTATTTAATGCATTTCATGTGTAGATAACAAATGAAATTATACAAGAAAAGTACAATTTAGTAGAAATAATTTAAGATTAAGGCATATTTCAACAGAAACAAAAATTTACGAAAATGACAGCTACTGCGCCATTAATATAATTCTTATGTTCTGATTATATAAATCATTATGTCAATAGACATAATTTGATGTGATATCTATTTTGAAGGCATCTTATGCGTGTTTTTGGATTTTCAAATCTTTTGGATAAAAACAAATGCAAGTTCTAATTTCTTTTTGAAAGATTCTACCACCATCATCTTCCCTGATCAAAGACAATGAGGAGGAAAACGGACGTGTATTTCATTGTATAATGATTCAAACTTTGATAGGAATACCAGCCTCCTACGTCAACTGTGACCAAAAGTGTGGCGATAATTTTTCAACTATGTGTGGTGGAATGAGAGTTGACAATGAAACAGCATTTTATAGTGCATACGAAATTCTGAGGACAAATTGTAAGTATTAAAATGTGGGGAATACAGTAATGTATATAAACAGAACGTAACAAATGATCAAATTAAACACAAATAAATATAGTAGATGAAGTACCTAAAAAGTCATATATATGGGTTTGCCTAAAAGCGAGGTATTGGTGACTCATCATGTCTCCAGATAATCAATGGAACTGTACATATAAACGTGTTACGTCCTAATACAACTCTTCCTATGTTCACTCCCTTTGGTCTTCTATACATCTTGAAGTTTTTTTTGACTGCTTATAGTGTTTATTATTGTTCATAATGTTTCCAGTATTTTTCTTTTATAATAACGTAAGTCTTAATATCTCCAGTTGCAAAATTCCATTTGCATTTTTATTTTTGAAAATAATTATTTTGAGACCTGCTGAATGATCTTCAGTTAAAATTATTGGGGATTAAGAATTGCATTAGTATCTTCTCATGGCCATGTTTTTTCATGGATCCAAAATCCCAACGATCTTTTCTGGGGGATACCCTATGGAACAAAAATGCCAATCTTCACTGAATTCTATAAAATAGTATTTGAGAAGATTTTCAAATTTGTACATGCAAAAATGCCAATAAAGCTGTATCAGGGGCAATAACTCCTACATCATGTGACCAATCGTTTTAAAAATTTCGACAGGTCCGTCTCTTAATACAGAGCAATAGTTGCTAAAATTTTGCCATAGGCAACGGTTTATGAGTTATTTGCAAAAGAATGCTTTAGACCACTGTTTTATTTTCAGAAACGGCGACTATGTTTTTTTCACGAATCATAAATTCCAACGGTCATATTGTGCACAATACTCTAAAGAGCAATCTTGTTAAGTTTACATCTCGTCAGTCTAGTAGGAAATTATTTTAAAAAATTTGTCCAAGACCACGACGACGGACGTCAAGTGATGGCATCAGCTAACTTGGCCTTTAGCGAGCTGAGCTAAAAATGCTTTGATATGCAAACTAAGCTAACTATGATTTTCTAAATTTATGCCGATTATAAATCCAATTCCATAACGATAATGTTTTATTGTACTTTTTTTCTTTATTCTTTCACAAAACAAAATTATTTCCGATGTTTATTTTAAATCTTTGACTACCTGGTACTTAAATCGGTCCGTCGTATATGTATTGTTCTATTTTTAGATACTACAATATCTATTTCAGTTCTAGATGCTGCATATGTTATCAACCTATAAACACCGTCTATGCTTGATCATTTATAAAAAAAACCTTTTACTGCCCTACATCTAAGACTAATATATATGTAATCTACTATCTCAAAAATGCTTGCTCTTGAATAAGATGTTGATGTAAAAATCGTTTTCCAACACTTTTTTCAAGTATCTACGCCACTTGGCAGTTCATGCTTTAAATCTAATGGAAAAGGACTGGTAGAACCTGTGTCTTGTAAAAACGTTCTTCGGAGCGTATGTGAATTCTCACAAGGTAAGATATTCTCTCAGCCATGTTCCTTTATTTTACTCAACTTAATAGTTTAAAATTACGGATTGTACAGCTGTGAATGTTGGCGACGATGTGCATATTGTAGTCCCGTGGAATCATGACGAAAAAGATTTCTCATATAATAATCGGAGAAAAATTAATTGTTTTTGTTTTGTTTTGTTTTATCTTGTCTTGTGTTGTTCTTGTTTATTTGTTTATTTGTTTTTTTTTTGTTTTTTTTTGTGTTTTGGTTAAATATTTTAAAAATTTCCACCCATCATTCCACCTTTATATTAGATTTATCGACACATCCGTTGAACCATGTATAATTGTTTTAATTGAATAAATGACAGATGGAAAACTTTTCAGATGTGTTTCTCTTTAGTATTTTTATCACTTGTAGGAAAAGAGAACATCAAATGCATTGACAAAACGCACTCTTGGTTCGAAGCCCAAACCACGTGTTTGTTTGATAAAGGTTACTTAATAAATGATAAATCGACATCTTGTATGGACGGTAATGAAGACTACTGGATCGGACATTTTGCCGTAGACGCATTGACATGGAATAACGGTAAAAAAAGTTAAAGCGCTCAACGGGTCCTGTTCAGAAAACAAAAACCAAAAATAAAAGCAAGCAAGCAAACAAAAACAAAAAAACAAAAAACAAAAAAAAAAGAAAAGAAAACAAATAACAGGAAACAGTTGTAAAGCCATTTTTGTCCATTAAAAAAAAAACTATAATTTTTAATTTTGAGCATAAGGCAATATTTGTACTCGCTGTTTTTTATGTATTTGTTTGTTTGTTTGTTTGCTTTTTGGGGGGGGATTGATTTGCTTATCATTCGTTTTTATCTTCTTTATTTTTTGTTTTGATTGTCGCATTAATGATTCTTAGCATTTTGTTTTATTTTCTGAATTAAGTACTTTCGATCGAAAAAGAGGATAAAATCTTATTAAACTGGAAGTATACACAGAAATATCTGTCGTCATACAGTTGATGGCACTTAAAAACCTTTTCACATTAAAGAAATTTTGTGATAATTAAGCATTTGATATATTTTCAAATTACATTTGGTATTCATCTTTAATATTCAATAATCCAAACCATGAAACTACATAATTGTTTATATATACATAATTCATGTTGAAGTTTGTTATTTTTTTAATCAATTTTATTCTATTTTTTGTTGATATCATGCACACTATATATCTATATGCTGTTTGGGATCTGCACAGGGAATATGGACCCATGTTTGTCTTGAACATTTCGAATAGCATTTATTTGCTACTTAAGGATCTTCAAACACCCTTTCCGATATCTGTCGTAGGGGCGACTTTCTATTTAATTTAAAATTCGGTTCACATTATCAAAAACATCAAGAAACAGAGACGATCTATATAGTAAATATAGCAAACAGAATATAAAAATAACATATAAAACATACATATCGAAAACATGAAAGCACGAAAAAAACCTACAAAAATAAATAAATAAATAAATAAGCACTTGCAAAATGATCTTCAAACGAAACCGAAAATAGCAGCTGGTGATTTCGGTCAATATGTTTTACATTCCTACCCGTATTAAAACCCCTATTTTTTCGATTAAAATTAACCAAATCGGAGTGAACCATGACAAAAATGTTTTGTTGTAAAGTGTCAGTTTTATTTTCTGAATATGATTTTTATCTCAAAAGTGCAACAACCAATTGACAAATTAAGAGTGGTTTGGTAAATGTAGCTAAATTACAAAGACATGTTAATTTTGTGGGTTTGTGATATCCATGAATCAACTCCTGCCTGTTTTTTTTAATTAAAAAACTGCTACTTTGATAGAAGAGGAGCTTGATGAAGAATGATAAGTGTAACCATTCAACAGCAAAACATATCGGTAGTAATCTTTTCTTCATTTAAAGAGAATATACCAAACAATACCCACTGCCTGAAACTTGCAATCTCAAAGATAAACGCTACAGATTACAAATACAGATTGGAAATAGAAGACTGTAATAAGAAACTTTACCCACTTTGTGGTAAGTATATGAACTAATTTTACCAAGTATTGAAGAGGCTTTTCATGTAAAAATCAGGAAGATCCTATGATGGGTAGCACAGGATAAGTTTTATCCCACTTTTTTTTTTATTTCAATGTAACGTATACATAATATGTATGTCAAACACTATAAAGTTATGAATAAAAAATGAATGACTCAGACTTTTAAGAAAAGCTGAGGACGCTTACCCTACCGGTGCACATGGTCAATGCTCCCAGCTTTTTAATGATGTCCGAGTTGCTAATTTTCTTTTACTGCTTTGTACTTATTGGTTATTTTTTGTTCTTTGTTGTGTGTGTGTAATTTGCCCATGCTTGGTCTTTGGCCCTGGATTACATTCTTTTAATTTCTACTTCGTTCCCTTTACACAGAAAACAATTGCAATGTTCTCATTTGCTTTTGTTACTTTGTATGTATGATTTTAGTTACTTTATGTTTTTTGTTTGTATATCTGTTTTCCATGTCTGGTCTTTGTCCCTGGATTACATTCCTTTGATTACAGCTATAACCTTTGTTCCCTTGATTACTATTCTCTAACAAAGCAACAAAATAGTACTCAACTTAATGAGTTTTCTGCTTTTTTTCAATGAATTGTATTGTTTTTTATGTGAATTATTTCTCTTTAACCTTCGCAGATAATCAAAAACTAGTACGAAACGTTGAGAGAAGATGCATATTTAATATGATATTGGTGTAAATGTGTTACTCACTGCCTGGTTTTTACATGGACCCCCTCTTAAAAATTAATGATTACCATTCAAAAGTGTATGAATAAGTATAACACATGACAACCTTCTTTAATTTAAGGCTCTAAACACCCAATGTAATTCCCATCGCTTCAATTCTTATAGTTTCATGTTATGTATGTAGTGAAACATTATATCTGACGTTAAATCTGAAAAGTCAAGGAAGATTACTACCTACGCATGTAAGTTAGTGAACAAAAATAGTATGAATATTTCCACGTTTGTCCAATACGATCAGGGTCTTTATTCTAAAACATAATTGAATTATTTAAACTTTACAATATAAACAGGAGATTTAAAGACTATGACTCTCTTCTCTAATAGATACAAGTTCATTAATGCAAATTTGATTGGTACCGTCTCCCGAGGGATATATCACGAGTGTACAGGACTATAAAAAGTTTTCTGAAAATAATGAATAGCAATATGACAAACATTCATCAGCCTATATGGTCCTTTAGAAGCGTGTGATTTCAATTCTATACTGATTTCGTTTTAAAGACATTTCAGTTTGTAGTAGACGGCGGTGGCCATACTAATGTCTTAATTTGTTGTTTATTTTTATATGTTTGTTAGCTAGCACCCTTACGCTTGTACTGTCACACATGATAGCCAAATCAAATGGTAAACCGTAAACGTCTTTGCTGATAACAAAAGATCACTATTAGTTAATTTCTCAAACCAATTGAACGATTATAAATAGTAAAAAAAAATACTTATGTTGAAGAAAGAACAGACGCACATGTCGAAAAACTCACACTTCAATAATCTTTATTGAAAAGAATAAGTACCATTTATTGCCTGTGAACTCTATTGTTTACACAACTTTATACATAAATTCGTTAAACCATTTATTTTTAAATCAGGAACCTAATCTCTGTTAACTAACATAATTCCAGCACCTATTTTGCCTTAAATGAAAAAGCTTTTTTAATTTGCACAGACAGTGGGTATATCAGTATAGCACGGAAATGTGTTACAATGTATTGCATTTTGTACATTCAGAAGACGACATTAAGGAAGCAAGATCGCAAGAAAACAGTACCATGTTTGAGTTCCCCACCTTCTCCGAAACTCCTGAAATCGGTTCGTATGAGGCGACAAAGTGTAGTTTTTATTTTGTACACGAAGCGTTCTTACAAGTTTAGTAATAACGCGTTCGACACGCGTGGTGGACATGGTTTGATCCACGACAAAATTTCGACATTGTTAGACATTGGATTCAGTTTCTTTTGAATTACACATGGGTATATTACAGGTAGGGTGCAGAGTGGTTGATTCGGGGTAAGAGGGTTGAATCAAGCGTTTTCATTCGTCAAGAAGTTTTGATTGATGTTTGCGGGCAAGTATACACCTGATTAGACCTGTCGATTCTGTTGAAGTAGAATATTTCAAAGTAGGTAAACAGTTTCGCCCCGAGAGAAAATATTGGAATGTCGAATGTAAAAGTAAACAATAATCATTGACAGAAGACAGCCAGATAATGACAATTAAGAAAAATACAAAAAAAAAGAACGAAAACAAATTAGTATACACATAAACGGACAACAAGAACCCTTTTATAAATGGTGGGTTAATTCAAGTGCTTCAAGATGTTGAGTAGTTGCCAAAGACACAACCAACAAAAAATGTTCATATCAAACTTAAATTATTTCAAAATAAATTAATTTGAGATAAATACAGTAATCTGATTGGTTAAAATAATTTTGTTATAACTCAATGGATAAAAGAAAATACTGACACAATTTAGATTAATTTATTAGAATTGGTTATGATAAATATTTGTTTATTGAAAAATAACATAAATTTTCCATGTGCATATTTTGTTTATTGCACTTCGCTTCGCGCAATAAACAATATGCTCATGGAAAATTTTTATTATTGCCAATTCTTAAAGATTGAATCAATCAAATTGAGCATTCATTCTTTTTGCCGACAATAACCAAATAAAAACTTTTACCAGCAAATCTTAAGCTAAATTTTATTTTTTCAGTTGATTTGGACAAGTATTTTATTCAGTTATCGGTGTGGGTCAAGGAAAATATAAACAAATTTCATTATATACATATATTTTTTTTCTAGGAATAGGAGATGACAATAGCAAAAAGGATCCCTTCAAGGATTTTGATACTGTATCCTCAATGCAACCAACTGGTGAGAGAAAACAATTAAAAAGCATTAGTTTCAAAAACTGTATTGTCCCGTTAATTGTCCTCTTGTTAACAATTTAAGCGTCAGTCCCTGTAAGAATCAGGCAGTAGATGAAACGTGGTATGAAAAAAATTCATCATTTAAATAGTGTAATTTGACTATATGCACAATCAGAATCAAGGAAAACAGATAAGATTTTCCATATCATGCTGGACCATTGAGTCACAATGTCATTGAAATTCAAGGAAAATAAAACATTTCAAGGGCAGATAACTCTTTCAAAAACCTCATTTTTCTAAGATTTTATTGAAAAAATTCTTAGCAAAGCCAGCAATGCAGTGATCAAATAATAGTCTTTTCAAATAGAGAAAGTATCTTTGAGTGATATCACATTGTCAGATTGGTGAATTTTTGACATGCATGTTTCTGATTTTTCCCATTTTGCCTGATTTTTACAAATACTTACACTTAACAACATAATAGTGGAGGTCACACAAATATCAACATTAATATCTACAATATTATTAACGTGTATATTGGATAGGTAAATAATGATAATGAAGGACTTCAGTATTACACGCATGAAGGTCCAATTGATGAAGAGGGGTTTCAGGATTTTAATTACGAAGACTAATTTAAGTTGAAATGTTCTTAAATAAATTTTAATTTGGCATCGTGCTTTTTCATACACACAAAAAAATATCCAAATATTATGCTCGCAAATGACAAAAGCATTTTGTCGATTCATATGCTAATCATTTGTTCATCAATTCATCATATGATAATCATATGATGTTTTACATATACTATTTATATGATAGTCAAATGTCCTTATCATTTGCTTGATAGCATATAATAATCATAGGTTAGTGAAAACAATATAGTTATCATATGATTATGATACAATTATCAAACTGAAATGAAAAATTGTCAAATGATAGTTCCATGTTGTAGAGCACATGATTATCAAGTGTAGAAGTAGAATTACTATTGAATGTGTACATGGACCTACATTTTATTGTATTATACAGAAAAGAAGACGTGGTCATTTTAATACATTTTATCTATTGTTAAATTATCTATTTCAGGATTAAGAGAAGATATTACTTCTATAAATAACAACAAGAACACTAAAAATAATTCAATACAACCCAAGCGTGAAATAAGTAAGATGAAAATCAATGTGATAAGGAATCCTGGTTTTTTGAAGACTTGTATTTAGTCATTGTCTTTTTTTATCTTTTGTCTCCAGTTATCATTAGAACAAAAAAAAGTCACGACCAAATAGTAGATAATCAAAGTAACAGCATTCATTCCATTATAGGAAAAAAATGAAAATGAAATTAACTACCATAACAAACAAGTTTTGGTCGTTTCTGTTTGTACATTTCATCTTAAGTGTTCTTTGTCCGTTGTCCTCTCGAAGTTATTTGATTTGTTTGCTTCTAGTGTTGTTTTCTCTTGGTGTTTCTTGATTTATTTTCTTTTTTGATTTCAATATATGTTACTAGATTTGTTTTCAATAGATGTTACTAGATTTGTTTTCAATAGATGTTACTAGATTCCTTTTCTTCTAGTGTTGCTGGATTTGTTTTCTCTTGGTGTTACTGGATTTGTTTTCTCCTAATGTTACTGAATTTGTTTTAACCACTGGTTTCATTCGTTTTAAACGTCAAAATGTCTTCGTCTTTTTTATATGTTTGACTTTATTGACCAACTATTGACCATTAACACATTAGTTATATATAATTAAGAATAATCTGGTCGATTCATACATACCGAAAACGATCCTAGTAGCGGTGAATTAAGATCGTCACATTGTGATATTTATATTTATACGGAGCCTTGTATACGAGGCTAACGATAGATGTTCGGTCATACCCAAATAGGTATCAGACATGCCCACAAAAAAATCAGTGAAAAGAATTCACAGTGAGGTAGCCTTTAAATTTATTAAAAATTTAAATACGCAATTCAAAAACCAAGAAAGGAATTATTTACAGGATCTTGAACCGGTACGTTTAATTATTATTCTTTAAACTAGTTTACCGATCTTATATCGTCTCTCTCAGCTATCGTTTCTTGTTTTGAATGACTTAACAAACGTAATAGAAATGTATAAATGAGATGCTCGGCTGTAGGCTGTGCTTAACTCATATTAGTATTTATTTCGATATGCTTTAGATACTGCTATTTCTTATTCCTACTATAGAGTAGATTTTGTTCCTCAAGATTTCACTTTTAAAAAATAATAGAGCACAGTCTATACGTTCGTTTTCTATATGGAAGTATAGATAACTCCAAGAAAACTCTAACCTGATATTATTCCAAAGTGTAATTTACCATTGATTTAATACAGGTAGTATCATCGTTGGAATTGTTGGAGCAATAGTTGTACTTGTCATTATATTTGTGATCTTGGTCATTTGTAAACGGTATGTGTCATTAAAAATAAAACTTTCACACACAACTAGTCCGTAAAGATCATACTATGACAACAACAAAGATAATTTTAGACAATTATAATAAAAAAAATTGTATGGCTTAACTGCTTAATAAAATGAGTAGTGATAACACAGAAAAGACGATTTATACAACTTGTATCGGGCTTATACAAATCATGAGGTAAACATAAGTGAGTGATAAAAAGTTCAAAATCTTGTTTTGTATTCGGTGTTTAATCGCTTAAAAATGCATATTTGATTTGACATTTCAGAAAAACTATGCGAAATAAACATCAGGAGGATGAAGCTCAGGTACAAACAGACCTTAATTCAGAATCAGACGCTCAACATGACAGAGTCAACCTCCCCTTAACTGAAGTTCACACACTATTGAATAAAACAGAAGAAGGTATTTATAACCACTTAGAAGGCAGTGAACCAGAACAGACAAACACTAGCTCAAACGCTCTTTATGACATAACAGGGCATGTTGAAAATGAATATGACGTCAGTCAATCCGTGGTCAAACATCGTGGTGAAAACGATTTGTATGACACCAGCACACCTTCTTATGACCTTTACAACACCACTTCTACCAATAGAAACATACCACATGGAAACGACACGTACGATTTATAATGTGTGTAAAGGGATTCATTGAATACCTTCATGTTTACAACACCTGGCCCATATGATATGTCCTGTTGTATTTTTTAATGAAGAGTTTAATAGAACAGTATATCACTGATTCCTTTGTAGAAAGTTGTTCCTCAGTAGTTCATGTGTTATTATTGAAAATCCCTTTTCATATTCCCGACTTAATGCAAATGCAGGTAACTTGGTACATATTTTATCCGACGTGCTGGTTTAAAACAATGTATAGCAGTAGAATTCAAATTCAAATATTCAATTTATTAAAGCCGCGGAAAGTGATTGAATGCTTCTAAATAAATTATTTCAAACCATATGGTACTTACCGAAGGGACAATAATTTAAGTTTCCAAGAAATATATTTACTATTTTCCCTTTCCCAATGAGGCCGCCAACCAGGTTGTCGTGTTAGTGGGTTATGTCCCTTGAAAAAAAACAACTTGCTTTCCGTAAAAATGGAAAAACGGACCATTGGAAATTGATGTTTATTTAATATCATTTTTACCTAATGGTTTTGTATGTAACATATGGAAATGATGTTAATTTGTGCAGGCTTGCTTTTTCTCGTAGTTGCTTAATCATTTTTATGTATCATATGGAAATTGTGCTAATTTGTGCAGGCTTGCTTTTTTGTAATGTTCATTCTAAGTTCAGACAGTCCTTTCATGTAAGGTTTGGTGTCATGTGGATGTTTATAAGACTATCATGACTATTAATACATAATTTGTCTTTACCGGATGAAATATTGGTCAGCAGTTTTGTGTTCTTTGTTCCCTATGAATATTGCTTTTTTTTAGAATTTGCAAACTTGTGTTACAATTATTCCATTACCACAAACAACTGTGATACTGAGAAAGTCCCCTCTGTTTTTAAGCATACCATGACTGTACCAATAGTTATGACTGTTAATAATTCTTCAGTTTTTTTCTACCACGGCTGTTGTATATCGTTCATTAATGCAATAACTATTCGGAGGCTTAAATGCTTGAAGGACATTGCCATCGATGTAATAGGATACATTATTTCAAAAAATATTTTATTTGTATTTCGAAATATATTAATATGTATATTGTCGATACAGGTAAGTTATATATTGTGTTATAAATTGTTGACTTTTTAAAACTTAGTACTAAAATCGGGGCAGGGTCGATAAGCAACCTGGCTCAGGTCGTTACAAATGTTGAACCAAGATGTTGATGTATACATGTACACAATTACTTTGGCATCGAGCTTTAGGATGCATATTAAATTTGGAGTTCAAACATTACAAATGTCGACAAATGACTATATATCTATATAGCACTCCTTTTCCTAAAAACACCCAGCACGCATTCACATAAATCAAGCTTTTAAATTCACACTTGCCAGTACTAATTTTGCCTCTTTTTTTCATTTGACTTATCTCACGAATTATTCATAACGCTCAGAATCTTGGGTACAATATACCCTGACAGGGGTTCATTGCTCAACGATATAAAATAACATATACTTGTAACCATAATCTGATTGGCATCTATTGTTTTTAAGTTACAATTAAAATATTTTGCCTCGTGTCCCTGTTCAGTCCTAATGAATAGAATAGAAAATTCAGTGTCTGGTAAAGATGCAGGAAATACAGAAGAAAATTAAGGCATATCGGAGATCATCACTTGTTTTCAATGAATTTTTATTCCATTCTTCAATTAAAATTAACGTTTTTCTTGTTTATCACGTGATAAAATTTATGTACACTTTTAAGTGTAGGTGTTTGTAAGAATCAGGCAAATTGGGAAAAATCAGATCAGAAACATGCATGTAAAAACCCCACCCATCTGACAATAAAATATCACTCAAGGTTACTTTTTCTATTTGAAAAGACCATTATTTAAACTCTGCATCATTGGCTTTGCTCAGAAATTTTTCAATAGAATGATAGAAAAATGAGCTTTTTGACAGAATTACCTACCCTTGAAATGTTCATTTTCAGTGCATTTAAATGAAATTGTAAATCAAGTTGGCCAGCATCTACAAAATGGTGGCTTTTTTATACCATAGCGGCTGAGCATTTATGATGTATATCGGTAAAGACAAAAATTTGCCGTTCTGAATAACAAAATATTTACATCTAGTTTACCGAAATTAGCTTGAAATTAGAGCGACAACTTATACACCTTCTGCGTCATAACATGATCTTAGCTTTTAAGTACTTCTCCACTGAATAATAAAGAATCGGACAAAATGTGTACAAAGTATGGCACATAAAAAAAAACTAAACAAAAGAAAAACAAAATAGACAAAATAAACAAAAAAACAAACAAAACAAAACAAAACACACGGAGACTTTATAGCAATTTCCAAGTATATATATGGTGATGTTAAACATATTTAGACGTTTATATAATCAAATCGTTTGCAAGTATTAAATACTATTCTTTATAAGGATCAGGCAGTGGGTGACACATATAATTCTCAATTCGGTCTTTTTTGCACCAAATGTATTCAATAGATCTAGAAACAACTGAAAAGCTATTTAGAGCACATGTTTCTAGGCGTGTCAAACACAAGAAGATTAGGTCATTTCAGGTTAGGGGTAATAAATGCATCTATACTCACAACTGTCAAAGAGGGTCTGCAGTCCTACCACGACACTTGTTACTCTCGTAGTGGTATTAATGCAATGTGGATCCTTAAGACAATTAGTTCAAGACTATTTTCAGAATAAATAGCATTAAAATCTACGATTTTTCAACACTGTTTACTTCTATTCTCCATACTCGGTTAAAATCCCGACTTAAAAACAATATACATCGTTGTTTTTTCCAAAAAGATGGTGCACATAGATACAAAAATATAGTTCTTGGAAGAGATTCCTCGTACTTCTAATTCGTAAGAAATAGTTCTAAATCATCTTCCAAATATACAGAAGAAGATGTTTACAAAATGTTGCAATTTTTAAACGAGAACATATTTGTCCAGTGTACAGGACGCGTTTTTCAACAAACAGTCGGTATTCCAATGGGAGCAAATTGTGCTCATCTACTTGTTCTTTGTTGTGCTTGTCTGTTTCCCATGTCTGGTCTTTGTCCCTGAATTACATTCTTTCAATTGCCCTATAACCTTGGTTCCCTTGATTACACTTTCAACGCTGAAACTTCATAGTAAATTTCTTTAAATGACCTTTACCTGATCGTCTATAAAAAGTGAATGGATTAGAAGAAAAAAAGACGCGACGTGTCTTTCATTGGCTCGTATCTAAAAAAATGATCTTGTGTGTATTTAAGAATCTATTGAGAAAAATGAAATTAATATTTGGCAAACAGAATGGAAGAGAAGTAAGGAAGATGAAAGCCTTTGGAATAGTGGGTCTACAGAATCTAGGGGAGTAGGAATCTTATTACATGTAAGAAAATTATATTATCAATATATATGCATCAAATAACGGCAACGGAAGGAAAGAGTAATCAAGGGAACCAAGGTTATAGCGGTAATCAAAAGAATGTAATCCAGGGACAAAAACCAGACATGGAAAACAGACATACACAACAAAGAACATAAAGTAACTAAAATCATACATACAAAGTAACAAAAGTAAATGAGCAACTCGGACTCCACTAAAAACCGGGAGCATGGACCAGGTGCACCGGTAGGGTAAGCGTCCTCTGCTTTTCTAGAATTACCCGCCGAGTTGCTCATAAAAAGTCCGGGGTAGACAAACGAGGGAAGGAAAAATTTGACCCGTTGAATAAATCAGTTCTCATGGTGCTGACGGATACACCATAACGATTCACGAGTTCATGCTAACGACCATAAAACTTCTGTAGTGACGACTTCAATCTTGTAGCAACATAACCCTGTTCCAGAAGCCTATTTGTTAGAGTTCTAGCGCGATACAAAAAAGTTTGCGTAGTTTCGGCAAGATCTGGCATAACGTATGAGTTGTGATATGAACATTGTTTACTGAAATAAATGATAAATTGGCAAACATTGAAGAAAGCGACACAGATGCTCAATACCATACTGGGATATAACTTGTGCAATCGACAACAAACTTGATCGAAAACATTCTCACCGTGCAGATGACACGGATGTAAAAAAATTCAATGGCTTGATTAATAAAAACGAACGACAAGACAATTGGAAGGTTCATAACCCGTAAACTAAACGCTTTACTTTCAAAAGATGTACAAATAAGTGAATAAATGACTACGCGGGTGTGTTAAGGAGAAATGCCATAAATTGTCATAAATTCAACAACGAAAACAAGCTACATTTAAACTCGTCTTAATACGTGAAATTTCGTCAATGTTCATATCTTAAGTATACTACAGCGTAAAATTAAAATTCCCAAACACAAAAAGACCAACAAAATGTCAAAATGTGAAATTAAAATGAGTCACGTGATCGGATTATCAAGCCGTGGTCAGACCACATAAATGTCAAAAGTGCAGTGGGAAGATGACAAAACTGTACATTCAAATTTTAACGGTCAATGAATATGTATATTTTTCAAAAAGTGGTGCGGGAAGTCTGAAAAATCTACACGAAAGTTTCGAAATTGCTCGTAACTTGCTTGAGATGAAATATTTTTGCGTTTCCTTGTATTTCAACAAATACTAAAACAAAAGCTACCGATAGATAACTTCCCGCAGCAGTTTTCAGATAAAATGAAATATGTTCTTTAAAATGAAGTATAGCTCAACTAAAACGACATAGCCATGCCACTGCACTTTTGCATTTTCTAAACCATATATTTTTTCATATAGCGACGACATTAAAACAAGCTCACTGGTGACCCCCGATACGTTGGCATGTGTCGGATACGTGTGAAGAGCCGATTTAGTTGCGATAGCAAACTACGCTATGTGTTTCTTATGTTTTGAAAAATAAAAATATTTTTCATGGAATATTGTAGTTACCTAAAATATAATTTGCAGAAAAGTTAGTAACTTGTGATAAAGATGTCATCATTTTTTTTGCTGAACAAAGCATGGTACCCCCTTTTACAAGTATACAGTATATGTTGTCTTAGAAAATATTCCATATCCAACAATTTCTAGGCAATAGTTTCTTTCATTGAAAATTTGTTATACGTGTTATTCTCCGAAATCTGCATAAATGAATACAGGAAGTAGTATATAACGGCTTAGTATTTGGTGTAAACGGCTTATAGTAATGGGTGTAAACGTGATATGTTTAAGACATTGCATGAGTGTACATGTACAAATTGAACTCTCTTAAGAATCATGAGGTATCATCATAAATAACCGAAGTTAAATGTACAATTTTCCAACAAAGAAGAGACAACATTGTATGGAGTTTTTGCTCCATACAAAATAATGTTAATTCAAAATCCAATTTGATAGTGTATTTGACATGTATACCCCCCCCCACACACACACAAATACACTTCACCATAGTAGCAAATGAAGTATCATCATTCAAGGAATAATTCAATGATTTCCTCTTATATGATATGGCTATGAACATACTTCAAGGTCTGTTCTATAGTTCATAGTTAACACATGTATGATTAACAGGAAGGGTCGTGCTTCTTCACATTTTCTGAGTTTGCAACTTTTGTTTAAATTAATGATGCAAAAGGAAAGGTATGGTCTAATTTTATGAATGAACACATTTTGAACATGTACTGTAAACAAAGTTTCCTGCAAAATATTTATGAAATGAATTATGTTTTTTTTACATTTTATTTTCAAATAATTATGTATACACAACAATGTTCAGTATTAGCCCAATTATAGAAAGTTATGTTAATCACATTGATCACTGTACCTGTCCTAACACCTCCATCCAGGCATTGGAATGCAGTTAAAACACAATTTAGCACGAAACTTTTTTTTCAAATGCACTTTCCATTGAACACATAACTACTTGTGTATTTCATTAATACATCCAATTTCAATGTAAATGTATAATGTCCACATGAAATATGGCAAGTAAATGCTTCCTTCTGTTAACTTTGCAAACAGTTCTTGAAATCAAAATTGAATCCAACAGCAGGGAATGTTTATTCACAAATAAAAAGTCGAATTTCTTGTCACTTTGAGTTGAAAACTGTTGAAGTTTGGTAATATTCTGTACTCGAGATTCCATACTGTCACCAAAGTGATAGAAACATCAACCATAAGTAAGGTTTACCTTGCTGTCCATGGTTTTGAAGCTTGGAGTTGGGAAATATGTCTGTAAAGACAGTAAAATTCAAATTAGCATATATTTCATGCAATCAAATTACTGGTCAGTCACGTACGGTCACACGGATTGAAATGAATATAGATAATCAATTACACATATTACAAGAATTTGACATGTCATTGAAAATTGTTGAAAGAAAAACATTTAAACAAAGATTTCCATCCCTTGTTAGTTAGTGTTTGTTCAAAAGAAGTACTTTACAATTTTGATTAAAAACTTTAAAAATAAGATTATATAAAGAGACATTTACTAGTATCAATTCGGGTTGTAATATATTTATCATTTCAATACACATTTCGACATTTGAAACTCTGATGACAGTTGTTCGATGTATGTTAGTAGGTCAGTGATGAATGAACCCCGGCCAAGCCGGTCCCGCACATAGTTGTAACCGTCTAATACACAAACAAAGATAATTTAAGATACAACTTACCCAAATTAGGAGTGTTGTTTTACTGGTAACATGAATTCGTCGATGATTGAAGTGTAATGTCTCGGTAAATGCAAACATGACGTCTTATTTGTTTACTACAGGTTCTCTGATGTTTCAAGCTTCTCTGTGACGTCACAATCGATACAAAAACGCTCTCAATTTTATGTTGTGTTTCTTTATAAAAATGGGAGTATATTCAATCGTTAATTTTATAGATTAAATGAACTAAGGACTACATTTAATACTAAAAATATTCTTATGTGTTATTTGCAAAGATTTTGGTTACTTCCGGAATAACTTCTCCCAACTTAAAACGTCAGATATTGTGTGCGTGATCAGACGTCAACCAGATGTACAAGAAAACTCCTTAACATACTCGCGTATACCTTATCAAGCCAATCTCTAAACAGTCAATTATTTGATTTACGTATTGGCCATTTTTCATTTAATGATCATGACATGGTCGCCGGTAAATTAAAAACCGAAAATATTGAAAGGTGTCCGGGCATTTAGGTCACCATTTAATCAGAACTATTCAAAACGTGGTGGAGTTACCAGAAAGATGAAATGGAAAATTTCGATAATATTCTCGAATGGTGGGAGATAAAATAAACAAAAATTAAATTCTTAATCATAGAAGTTAGTCGAAGTTTGAATACGAAAATAAATAAAACGTACATTGAAAAAAAATGAAAAAAATTTATTGAAAATCTCAAGGCAAACAGTTGCGACACACATTTGGATTAACGAAAAATAAAATACGCTAAAAAATCTTATAAAAGATTTTTATATGTATATAACAGAATTATCTTAAATAAGGTCTAGAATAAAATGGACAAAAGGTGAAAAATTGTCGAAATACTTTTTTTAATTTAGAACGCAAGCGCGGCAAAGACATACTATGGAACAGAATTAGGACTAGCAAAGACGATCGTAAATATGATATTGATTCAAAATTACAAGAGCAGAATTTTTATTCAAACTTATTTGAATCGGAGGGTTGGGATAGAGATGACGCAAAATATTTAACAGACTTTATTGTTTATAAATTAAATAATGATGTTTTGGATATAGATATCACAAGTGAGGAGATACACGATGCCATTAAATCCATGGAACAAAATAAGTCTCCAGAGCAATATGGAATTATAGCTGAATTATATTTTTTGTATCGGGACGAAATTAGAGATAACTCTTTTATGTTAATGAACAAAATATATGAAGAATCAAGTCTTAGTTTATCTTAATACAAATGGGTCTTAACATTATTCCACAAAGGGGGTGAACGGAAAAATTTCCATATTGAAGGCCATTGTGGTAAAAAATACGACAAATTGTATAAAAAACAAATGTTTTAATTTCAAAACTCTTCAAAGTAACTAGATCGTCTATTCCGATCGCACCTTTTATCTACATTTAACAGACAGAACCTATGGTCTGTGCAGTGTGTTGTTGTGCAAATATACAATGGTAAACAAATGGTACAATTGAAGCAAAAATATCAATGTTTGCTGATGACAGCTGTTCAACAAGGAAGAATTGCCCACGAAAAAGGCATTTGGTGTTCTAAAAAATACGAAAAGACATCGGGGTCAACATTAATATGGATAAAATCAAGGGTATACGTTAAGTTTGATAAAGTTTCCTGGACAAACGATAATATAAAGATACTTGGAATACTTTATGGATATAATATTGACGATTATTCTTTGTGGAAACAAATCATTAAGAAAATAAAGAGTTGTATCCAAGGAGAAACCTGACAATATTTTGAAAAAACTCTAACTGTTAAAAATTAAATTATTGCCCTTGGAAGTTTTGAAAGTGAAACAAGAGGGATACCTGACAAGTTCACAAAGCTAATAAGAAGTTGATTTGGGACTTTATTTGGTAAACAAAATCAATCAAATTGAAAGAGAGGTTTCTTGTTTAAGTGGGAGAATGGGCATGATCAACTTAGATATATATGTTCAGAGTCAACAAACAAAACTTATTCATCGTATTCATCGATAGCTGTAATGTTATTGGGAAATATTGGCTGCGTAACTAGAATTTAAAAAAAAATATGAGGTTGAATTCAATCCATAAAAATATTTTTGAAAGATGTTATACCAAAATAACAACTAAAGTGGGAAAATATGCATAATATACTTTATACAGAGGTTGGATAACAAAACAAAATGATCATATCTGATGGCAACAGTCATTTTTGTAAAGAAGATATATTTCACCTTTTTTTTCAATTGTAGAACAATCAAAATAATTATTGAAGAAATTCAAAAGGTTAGTCAAAATTTAGGAATTTCAATTCGAGACATTAATAAAAGGTATTTTATTTGATAAAAATACACAAGGAGAGAAACCCATGTGAGTAAATGGGGAATTTGGAAATTACGAAATAACATCAAATTGAAAGGAGTTAAGTTCGATCAGTTTGTGCTACTTACTCGGTGGAAAACATATTACAAATTTTAGTCAAATACATTATGTGAAGCATGAATAGTGAACAGGTGTATAGAAAGTGTTTAGATTAGTTTTAATTATGTGTGTAACTTCATTTTCCCTGTGAATGAGGGTTGTCATTTTAACAGGGGCCCTTAATTAGTTTTCCCTGGACTACTAGGGGAGATTATCACAGGATGAACCGCAATGAAATCTAAATATTCTTTAAAAAAGAAAGAAAAAAGCTATTAAAATTTATCCTGAAGTATCTGTGAAAGAGTAATCAAGGGAACCAAGGTTACAGCGGTAATCAAAAGAATGTAATCCGGGACAAAGACCAGGCATGGAAAACAGACATACACAACAAAGAACATGAAGTAACTAAAATCATACATACAAAGTAACAAAAGCAAATGAGCAAATCGGACTCCACTAAAAACTGGGAGCATGGACCAGGTGCACCGGTAGGGTAAGTGTCCTCTGCTTTTCTAGAAACACCCGCCAAGTTTCTCAGAAAACGTCAAGTCCGGGGTAGACAAACGAGGAAAGGAAAACTATGCCCGTTGAATAAATCAGTTTTCATGGCGCAGATGGATACACTGTAACGATCCACGAGTTCATGATGACGACCATAAAACATCTGTAGTGATGACTTCAATCTTGTAGCAACATAACCCTGTTCCATAAGCCTATTTGTTAGAGTTCTAGAGCGATACAATAAGTATACGTAGTTTTGGCAAGCCCTGACATAACGTATCAGTTGTGATATGAACACTCCATACGCAGGTGCTGAAGGGAAGAATCCCATCAAGCGATACAAAATCTACAAACACCGTCATCCATTTCCTATTCCCAGTTCCGGGTATAAAATGAGATATTTGCATCACTGAAGAACTGTTTTACAGCCCTAAAACCCCAAATAAACATATTTACAAGTAAAACAAATATTTGTTTTGGAAGAGATTCGGATAAAATGAGTACTTCCCATCATTCCTGTATTCTGTTGGCAAAGTCCTTGATGTTCCAATGGTCGTATGAAATTTACAACAAATACACTGACTGCAATATATAATTAACGTCAATTTACAATAGTTAATGAATAAAGATATTTTTTTTTGATAAGTCCAGAACTAGAGAATAAACTCAATTGATCGTATTTTACAATTTTATATTTTCACATTATTGTAAAACAATATACAGTGACCCCATAGAAAGCAATTCAAAGTTAATGTGCGATATATTAACACACAACACTGGTACAAATATAGTAAAATTGGTTACGCTATCCGTGACAAAGAAATCATTTTAAACAAGACTAAATTATATTGCCATACAATAAAAGGGTTATTGCGTGAGTACTAGGGAATATTATCCCGAGTCGAATGGATATTGCACTCGTTAACCCTTGCAATATAAAACTCTACTCGGTATGATATTACCCAATATTTATGCAATAACCATATAATACACTAAATTTTACGACTAAATCAATTAGATGTACTATGTGCCACTTGAAGAAATTTTTAATGACATCATCAGTCTACAGTATGATCATCTAATGTTTTATCTGTCTTTTGTTGTACATTATCTATGTTGCACTTTAAACAAACTGAATATAAATTATTGCCAGTTCAGTTATTTATGTTTATTTTCCTTCTGATAACGTTTCAGCAGGTTTTAAGAGTTGATGGAATACTTGTCAAAAGTCGAAAACAATAACAGACCAGAGACAAAAGCGCATGATCACAATTGTGTACCGTCTGATGCCGTCCATGGTTATCACTGTGTACCGTCTGTTGCCGTCCATGATTATCACTGTGTGCTGTCTGTTGCTCTAGTATATGTATTATATTCAGCTTTTGAATACAATGAAAAAAATAACAATAAAGAGTGCCTCCTTTCTCCTTCCCTTGAAATTCACATTTTCAGTAAAAGTGAAATAATGTTTTTAATGAACAATTAATTTGTCTCATTTGCACATTTTGACAAGCTGGAATATTGTGAAATATCTGCCTGCTGTCTGGAGATAATCAACATTGAAAATCCAATAGATTCTATTGCATTTGAATGTTATTTAAAGGGTAATCTCCCTTGATTTTGCAAAATATCCAAAAAAATATGGAGGCATTAATTTCCAACCATGAACCACATTTTGCATGATTCTTAGCTGGAGTGCTACTTAACAACAATATAAATGTTATAGTGTATTTAGTTGAATGATAACAACTGTAACATTTATGGTCATAATAAATCGCCAAGAATAAAAACTAGAACCAATGAATCATGTAACGTCAGATACTCGTTTAAAGAGTAATCACGAGTACCACGATTCTAGTGGAAATCAAAGGAATGTAATACAGGGACAAAGACCAAACATAAAAAACAGACACACACAAAAAAGAACATAAAATAACCAAAGCAATGCATACAAAGTAATAAAGGTAAATGAGAAACTCGGACTCCAGTTAAAACTGGGAGCATAATAACTGCCAAGGAATCTTTACATTCTTACAGATTAAACGTCGGCATTCCAATGGGAACAAATTGTGCTCCTTTACTTGCTGACCTATTCCTTCACTTGTATGAGGCTGACTTTATAGATAATCTGATCCGAAAGAAAGAATATCGTTTGACAACATCTCAGTTTCCGCTATATAGATGACGTATTATCTTTAAACAATCAAAAGTCAGCCTCATATCTTGACCTACACTTAGAAATCGATGGTAAAGGAAAACTATTGGCCAAACTTTACGACAAACCTAATGACTTTTCATTGAGAATTGTCAACTTTCCTTTCATCTGTTTCAACATCCCTTCGGCATCTCCGTATGGAGTGTTCATATCACACCGTTATGCCAGATCTTGTCGAGACTATGCAGTCTTCTTGTATCGCGCTAGAACTCTAACAAATAGGCTTCTGGAACAGGGTTATGTTGCTACAAGATTGAAGTCATCACTACAGAAGTTTTGTGGTCGTCATCATGAACTCGTGGATAGTTATGATGTATCCATCTGCACTTATTCAATGGTCATAGTTTTCCTTTCTCGTTTGTCTACCACGGACTTGACTTTTTATGAGCAACTCGGCGTGTGTTTCTAGAAAAGCAGAGGACGCTTACCCTAACGCTACACCTAGTCAATGCTCCAAGTTTTTGGTGGAGTTCGAATTGCTCATTTGCTTTTAATACTTTGTATGTAAGATTTTAGTTACTTTATGGTCTTTGTTGTGTATGTCTGTTTTCCATGTCTGGTCTTTGTTCCTGGATTGCATTCTTTTGATTACTACTATAACCTTGGTTCCCTGGATTACTCTTGATTAGTTTCTTATTTCTACAACCATGTGTATGAAATAACAGTTGTAATATTATTCGTCTATCAGTAGTACTAGATATGATATAAAGAACTTGGCATGTGTTATAAAAGATACTTACTGCATTGGTTTACCTAGTAAACACTTAAAGCTGTTAATTTTCCTTATGATTTTTATTTGTTTGCGTTCGGCCTGTTAAGTTATATTTAAGGAGCCTCATCTTATAAATTTCAATTAGAAGTTTTTTGACGATACATTTTGTCCTCTGGATGCGAACATTAACAATATACCCTTTTTTTTAAGTTGATATATAATGCATATTCCATGTTGCACACAGTGTTTGGAACTGAGAAAAGTGTAAGAACCAATTGTTGTTTATCAAACATGATTAAAATAAATAGCTCATATATAATCACAAGTGTCAATGGACAGGCATAATAAATGACAATGTTATAAGTGTTCTGTAGTAGGTAAGGTTAGTTAATCAAGTCTTCTTTACCTCATTCTGTGATCATATTGTGATTATTTATGACTTTTTATTTGTTTATACTTTTTATTCTTTGATTATCATTTAATACAGTAATGTTGGGTCGATGAATGGTGTATCGGTATCCAAAATCGGTATGTATTACAGAAGAGCAATTAAATGTCACGTTTGGTGAGACAAAGTAAAAGTCCAAAAAGTAAACCAAAAATGCTATTTCACATGAAATATATTAAAATCAGTTTAACTGCGAACATGCGATAAATCGTCTTTATATATTTAACTTTTATTATGTGTAGCTCTTTGGTACGACAGATTACTTAATGATAGCAACGTAACTTGGGTATATATTACGACTAAGATTATACGTCAGATAGTCTGTTTCATAATTTTCTATCTAGGTCCAAAGTGTCACCATCCTAATTTTAAGCAGATCATTGTTTATAACTATATCAACTTATCGAACCAAAATCACTTTATCAACAGAACTGCAGAACTAGTGCTATGCCCACTAAGGAATCTCGTGTTATTTGTTCATAAAATATATTGTTGCTAACCCTTAACAATATAAGTTTTATAAACATTCATTACAAAAATATGAATTGCTAAGAATAATAAAGCGAACCAAGATTCCAGCGGAAATCAGAAGATTTTAACCTAGTGACAAAGAGTAATCAGGGACAACAGAAACAAACAAACAATAAAATATAATTACTAAAATAATACCTACAAAGAAACAAAAGTAAATTAGCAAATTTAGTTCCACTAAAACCTTGTAGAATGGACCAAATGCATTAGAGGGTAAGCGATCTCTGTATTTTTTTCTAGAATAACCCATCGAATTGCTATCCACTATATAAATTTCATGTAAAGTTAAAAATCAGAGGGAACATCTCAAAATATTTTCTAAACTTAGTTTATTTTTTGTACCCTCTGCAGAGGCCATATTTTCTCAGAAGGTGATGATGAGACTTACGTTTGTCCCTACAAGAAATATTGTGAAGAAGTATTGAAGAATACAAAGGAAGTTCCGTTATAAGGTTCGGGGAAATGTTTTAATAGATGAATGAGGTTTTTATGGATAATGTAATTAAAGGAAATTATTCTAAATCTATTTTACTAGGTGACACAAGTTCAGAGGTTGCTCCTATCTTCTGAGAAGCAATTTGACATTACGCATTTGTATGGTTTGACACTTTTTGGAGTTTGCACTAGCCAAATACTGAAACATGCATTTGAACACAATACAATGTGCATCGGAATTTTTTTTCTGTTAGTGAATTTATGCTACTTGAAATTGTTAATTGTTCATTTGCTTTAAAAAGGCATAATACTAGTGGTCTCTTTACTTTACATATTGGTAAATAAAGGGTATAATACCGAAATAATGAATTCTACGCTAAAATCTAAAGGAATAGTCAAACGGAAATACCGTAAAACAAATTGCTATCTGAAGGGAAAATTCGGAACGGAACAGTAGCTCTTTATTGTGCTTACAGTTGAAGTATCATCTTTGGAACTGTTGGAACAGTACTTATTGTGTTTATTGTGCTTATATATGCGGTGGAGTTGTTGGAAAAGTTATTGATTTTTTTTTCTGTTTTTAAGGCGTAGAACCATTGTTGGAGTTGTTGAAGCTGTAGTTGTGCTTACAGGTGTAGTGCTATCAATGGTTTTCTTGGAAACGTAGCTATACGTATTATTTTTGTTATGATTACAGGCGAAGTACATGCACCATCAATGGTGATATTGGAACAGTTGCCATACTTATTATTTTTGTTGTGCTTACAGATGTTGTGTCCTAATTTGAGTTATTGGAACAGTAGTTATACCTATTGGTTTTGATTAGCTTGCAGATGTAGCATCAACGGTGGAGGTGTTCGAATAGTAGTTGAAATTATTTTTAAAGTTGTTTTACCATCGATGGAGTTGATTTGGTAGTAGTTGTACTTATTGTTTTTGATGTGCTACTGGTGGCATAATCGGTAAAACAATAAAGTTACCTGTTGTTTTAGTGAAAACAAGTAGTATCATTAAAAGTGTTGTCGGAGCAGTAGTTATTTTTTTTCAGGAAACATCGCCGAAGTAGTTGGAGCTGTAATTGTATTTATAATTATGGTTATTTTTTTAAACTGTATTTGACATGAACAAGAAAATTTGCACATACATCGTGTCTGTGATTGATTATATTATGACAACGAAAAAGATCATTGGAAAATAATTGTTTAACTTAACTGTTAAAAAAGAGTGGTAATATCACAAAAATGATGATTTATGCAACTTTAGATCGGGGTTATAAGAACTTGGATGTAATTATAAATAAATGATGCGAAACATTCTTAATTATGTTTTATATTTAATCTTGGAACGTTTAAAAAAATAAATGTAATAATTGGACTTTTCATTACACCCATGCAAAATGAACAACCGGAAGATGAAGCTCAGGTACAAACACAACTTTATCCAGAATCATACACACATCATTGTCTCAAATTTCTCCTTCACTTAAGTTCACACACTATTGAATACAACAGATGTAGGCGTTCATTACCATATAGGAGACATTAACCTGTACAGACAAACAGTTGTGTTTATCTGTTTTCCATGCCTGGTCCTTATCCTTGGATTATATTCTTTTGATTTCCGCTGGAATCTTGGTTCCCTTGATTACACATTGATATATTGAACATTGATGCTTATTTTTTATACTTGTGTTGCGTAATGACTTTGTATGTAACATATGGAAGAGTAATCAAGGGAACCAAGGTTCTAGTGGTATTCAAAAGCATGTAATCCAGGGAAAAAGACCAGGCATGGAAAACAGACATATACAACAACGAACATAACGTTACTTAAATAATACATACTAAATGACAAAAGCAAATGACCAACTCGGACTCCTTTTAAAACTGGGAGCATGGACCAGGTGCACCGGTTGTGTAAGCGTCCTCTGCTTTTCTAGAGACACCCACCGGGTTGCTCATAAAAAGTCAAGTCCGGGGTAGACGAAGGAGGAAAATATAAATATGACATATTTAACAAATCAGTTCTCATGGCGCAGATGGAAACACCATAACGGAGCGCGAGATAATCATGTCTACCATAAAACTTCTGTTCACATGACTTCAATCTTGTAGCAACATAACCTTGTTCCAAAAGCTACTTGTTAGAAGTATAGCGCAAAATACAAAATGTCTGCGTGGTTTCGGCAAGCTCTGGCATAACGTATGAGCTGTGATATGAACATGATATGGAATTGATGCTAATTTTTCCTAGCTTGCCTTTTCTAGTCATGTATATTCTCACTGAGATCACCGAACATGGATGGACTGTACACATACGTTCTGAAAGAAATAATCGTTTCGTAAAGAACTCCAAACGTTTTAGACTAATGTGATGAGATAAATTATGTATCAAAAGTCACGGTAGTCTCATAACCGTCTTCATAACAAAGAAGCTTAATTGAGGAATGGTTAGAATGAACAAAAATACCCTACCTTCTAACAAACCGCATATCCACTTATGTACATTAAAATCAAATTTAAAATAATAAATATTCAATTACCTTCAGCAAATAAATGGCCCTGCTATTATCAAAAGTGAAACATGATTTTATCAAATGATATCACTGTAAAGAATTCCTCAAAAATTGCTTCCTTTGGATATTATGTATCGTTCAAAATGAAGAAACTGTTTGAAGACAACAAATGCAACCCATGCTTTGTCATCAATGCGAATGTATACAGTGTTTGTAATCTTATTTTTTTTCAATTGTCGAAGCAAACATTTTTGTGTCTTTATGGATATATTTCATATCGAGTAATAAACTGTAGATAATTGAAAATTTTCTAAACGTCACGCAGGGTCAATAAGAAAATGGCTCGTGTGGTTGATAATTCTTAAGCAAGATGTTTACACATTTATACACAGTTGTTCTGGCATGTCATGTAGTTTTAATATGAGATTTGAAACTCAAATCTGAAAAAGTGTCGACAAATGACAATGTATCTATGTTTCATTCTCTAGTTTATGGTACTAAGACACATCTCGAGACGCATGAACCGAGTATTCCCCTAAGAACTGTATTTTTCTAAGACCCAAATGAATTCAGTATTAACAATATTCGGCATCCTTTTTTTTCTAATTTGAGGCATCATGAAAAATGAGCATTTTTTCAAACACGACTGCATAAAATACAGTACATGTTGTATCGAAATTACCGTACATGACAGATGCTTCATCAAAATTTAGATTTGAATTAGTTTTGAAAAGATCGTTTGATTTTGGATAAATGGCTTTATGTTTCCATTTTTAAATATGAAGATAGGCGTTATAGCCATTATTGTAATATGTGTCCTTGTTTTAATACTCCATATCTGCTGCCGAGAGAGGTAAATAAGTTTTTTTTTCAAAATTTATATATATGAAACAAGATTTTATCTCCCATAACATATTTTGGTTTTTGGTATTATCGACCTTCAAGTAAAATGCCAGAAAAACTTAAAGTAAAGAATGTCGCTCGGGCTGCTCGTAAAAGTGAAAATAAAATTGAAATATGTCGAATCTCACGGTGTAGAAAATGCCTTCTCCTCATGAAAGTCTACAGCGAAAACTTTTATCATATGACAATTTAACAGATGGAACAACTCGGACCACAGACACTTCATCAAAAGTACATAAATCGTTATCGTCATTGAAGTTATGACAATGACCTATCTATCTATCGTCAACTTCGCCCTCTTACAGATTAAACCCACCTCTTATCATCAACACATTTTTAACTTCAATCTTATTTTTGTCAATTTTACTACAGTTAATTAATTGTTTTCAATTAAATAATATATATATATAAAGTCTAAAGGAATCTGCCAACCAGCAAACTTAATGGGTTTCGGATCGTCCAGTCATGACGATGCAGCACAAACAAAAATAATTATATAAGTCTAAAGGATTGTACAACGATACCGATAAAGATGTTAACACACTATAATAAAGTATATAATGGGCAAAATTTTCAGTCAACAAATGACCTTCTTCAGTGCCTTAAATAAACTGAGTGTGTATGAAAGTAAATGGTCTGTGAACACAACTCACTACCTAATCAGGTGAATACCTGTGACGTATAAAAAATTTTTTACCGACAGTAACAAAGATCTTGGACATTGTGCTATAGACACACGTTGTGTGTTGATCTTGAATACTGAACTATAAAAATAAAAAATATTTACAAATACTGTAATAAGAAACTATACAAAATAGGAAGAACTTAATGTTTTTTGTTAATTCCGTGTGGGTGTAAAACACGGAGTTCTTTTATCCAAAATCTCTCCCGCTTCATTCTCTGTAGATCGCTCCAGATCGTGTTTTGTTCCACGATGAAGATTTTCATTTTGTTGAAATCATCGAGGCAGTGGTTAGGTAATCCAAAGTGTTGACTCACTGGGAGTAAAGGCTTTTTTGTTAGGTCGCTCCCGTGTCCGTTCAAGCGCTTGTGAAAAAGGTTGTTTAGATTCACCACCATATTGAAGGCCACAAATGGGACAGTGGAGCAAATATATTACATTAGCACTCTTGCAGTGCACGTTGCAAAATATTTTGTAGCGTTTCCCCGTGACTTTGCTGGTGAATGATGACGAGTGGTGCATTTGGTTGCAACATTTACACCTTTTGTCACCACAGGAGCGACTCTCGCCTGGAGTCAAGTTGGGCTTAGATATTTCAGCCCTCACAAGTAGACTACACAAACTGTCTGGCTGTCTGAAAGCAATCATAGGTGGTTTGGGAAAGACTCTGGATAATGTTGAGTTTTTCTCGACAAAGGCCCAGTGCTCACGAATGGTGTTAAGGCTGTTTTTAAGGCAGGGGTGGTATGTTAGAACACAAGGGTTTTTTTTACATTTTTTCTTTGCCTTGTATTGTAGCAGACTACTTCTTGGGATATTGTGAATTTTTTGGAACCCTTCTTTAATGGTCTTGTATCTATATCCCCTTCTTCTTAAATTGTTCTTCAGTTGACCTAGACGTTTCTTTAAGGATTCGTCATTTGAACAAATGCGTCTTAGCCTAAGAGCTTGACTGAATGGTATACTCTTAGTCAGGTGAGATGGATGACAGCTCTTAGGCATAAGATATTGATGTGTGTCAGTTGGTTTTGAGTATAGGTCCGTGGAGAGCTCTCCCCCCGATAAGGAGCTGGAGGTATCGAGGAACGAGATGCTAGTAGCAGATGTTTCGTGAGTGAATTTAATTGAAAGATGTTGACTGTTGGCACGAGCGATAAAATTGTTTAGTTCTTCTTCGTCATGTGTCCACTTCATATCCACGTCGTCAATAAACCTATACCAGGACGATGAACAACGTTGTAAGAAGTTGAAGGACTCTGTTAGATGTATTTCTAAAGAGGACTATAGATGTATATGCCATGTTATTGATAAGGACTATCTGTCTGTTATTTGTAAAGCATATCTCCATTCTCAACGTACATCTCGTTTGATACCTACTTCATATCTATATTGTTTCTTCATTCCTACTCAACAACGTCAATTTAAGGAATTTTTCCGACCCTTATATCTATCTTCAACGTCATTATAGGACTTGTCGAGCTTATTTTTATTTTTATTATTTTTGGCGGTTTTATTCTCGTTTCCATGGGCTGTACTTCTCTATTTCAGAGTTGCTCTCCCCTTTCCTCAAGTACTTTGCTGATTTATATGATTTTAAGTTATATTTTGGTTCTTAGTCGTAGGAATTCCGGAATTTTCCGGAATTGTTTTCCGTTTATACATTTTTGGCGTCTTTATTTTCTATTCCATGGGCTGTACATCTCTATGTCAGAGTTGCTCTCCCCTTTCCGTCCGTTGCATTTTTATATAATTTTAACTTATTTTTCGGTTATTAGTTGTACCAATTCCGGAATTTTCCGGAATTGTTTTCCGTTTAGACATTTTTGGCGTTTTTATTTTCGTTTCCATGGGCTGTACATCTTTATTTCAGAGTTGCTCACTCCTTATTTTCCGGAAATACCCGTCATTGTTGTAATTTAGTCATCTCCATTACATTACACCATATACGTTGTAGTGCCTGAAAGGCGGCGGTATCTAGCATTACCGAAACCGCCGCTGTTAAAATTGAGTCACTTTTGAGGCACTATGCCTGCGCAGCAACATTTACATGGTAATTGCATATATTGCAATAAAGAAATGAGGAGAGATAATCTTCAACGTCATTATAGGACTTGTCGAGCGGTCCTAAGCGAGCTGCCATTGATTTAGCTTATGTAGACCGTGTAAGGGGTAGGAATAATGTTCAAAATCAGAATAAGAAGAAGAAACGTAAACGTGAAGGTAAAGGAACATTATTTTTCTTAACTTTTCAAGTTTTCCCAAATACTGGTTTGCGAAAGTATTTCATATGAAATTATCTCCTTGGATTTCTGGTGTTTGTGTTGGAAATGAATTTGGAATTGGAAATAAGAAACATTCTCATGCTGTTGTGGTTACTAAGAAGAAAATGTCTTTTAAAGAGTTTAAAGAACGTTTTTCCCGCCGCATAGCTGATATACAACGTTGTAAGAAGTTGAAGGACTCTGTTAGATGTATTTCTAAAGAGGACTATAGATGTATATGCCATGTTATTGATAAGGACTATCTGTCTGTTATTTGCAAAGCATATCTCCATTCCGAAACCGCCGCTGTTAAAATTGAGTCACTTTTGAGGCACTATGCCTGCGCAAAAACATTTACGTGGTAATTGCATATATTGCAATAAAGAAATGAGGAGAGATAATCTTCAACGTCATTATAGGACTTGTCGAGCTGTTCCTGAGCGAGCTGCCATTGATTTAGCTTCTGTAGACCGTGTAAGGGGTAGGAATAATGCTCAAAATCAGAATAAGAAGAAGAAACGTAAACGTGAAGGTAAAGGAACATTATTTTTCTTAACTTTTCAAGTTTTTACCAAATACTGGTTTGCAAAACTATTTCATTTGAAATTATCTCCTTGGATTTCTGGTGTTTGTGTAGGAAATGAATTTGGAATTGAAAATAAGAAACATTCTCATGCTGTTATTGTTACTAAGAAGAAAATGTCTTTTAATGAGTTTAAAGAACGTTTTCCCCGCCGCATAGCTGATATACAACGTTGTAAGAAGTTGAAGGACTCTGTTAGATGTATTTCTAAAGAGGACTATAGATGTATATGCCATGTTATTGATAAAGACTATCTGTCTGTTATTTGTAAAGCATATCTCCATTCTCAACGTACATCTCGTTTGATACCTACTTCATATCCATATTGTTCCTTCATTCCTACTCAACAACGTCAATTTAAGGAATTTTTCCGACCCTTATATCTATCTTCAACGTCATTATAGGACTTGTCGAGCTTATTTTTATTTTTATTATTTTTGGCGTTTTTATTTTCGTTTCAACGGGCTGTACATCTTTATTTCAGAGTTGCTCTCCCTTTTCCTCAAGTACTTTGCTGTTTTATATGACTTTCAGTTATATTTTGGTTCTTAGTCGTAGGAATTCCGGAATTTTCCGGAATTGTTTTCCGTTGATACATTTTTGGCGTTTTTATTTTCTATTCAATTGGCTGTACATCTTTATTTCAGAGTTGCTCTCCCCTTTCCGTCCGTTGCACTTTTATATGATTTTAACTTATTTTTCGGTTATTAGTTGTACCAATTCCGGAATTTTCCGGAATTGTTTTGCGTTTAGACATTTTTTGCGTTTTCATTTTCGTTTCCATGGGCTGTAGATCTTTATTTCAGAGTTGCTCACTCCTTATTTTTCGGAAATACCCGTCATTGTTGTAATTTAGTCATCTCCATTACATTACATCATATACGTTGTAGTGCCTCAAAAGCGGCGGTATCTAGCATTACCGAAACCGCCGCTGTTAAAATTGAGTCACTTTTGAGGCACTATGCCTGCGCAGCAACATTTACATGGTAATTGCATATATTGCAATAAAGAAATGAGGAGAGATAATCTTCAACGTCATTATAGGACTTGTCGAGTGGTTCCTGAGCGAGCTGCCCGTGATTTAGCTTATGTAGACCGTGTAAGGGGTAGGAATAATGTTCAAAATCAGAATAAGAAGAAGAAACGTAAACGTGAAGGTAAAGGAACATTATTTTTCTTAACTTTTCAAGTTTTTACCAAATACTTGTTTGCGAAAGTATTTCATTTGAAATTATTTCCTTGGATTTCTGGTATTTGTGTTGGAAATGAATTTGGAATTGGAAATAAGAAACATTCTCATGCTGTTGTTGTTACTAAGAAGAAAATGTCTTTTAAAGAGTTTAAAGAACGTTTTCCCCGCTGCATAGCTGATATACAACGTTGTAAGAATTTGAAGGACTCTGTTAGATGTATTTCTAAAGAGGACTATAGATGTATATGCCATGTTATTGATAAGGACTATCTGTCTGTTATTTGCAAAGCATATCTCCATTCCGAAACCGCCGCTGTTAAAATTGAGTCACTTTTGAGGCACTATGCCTGCGCAAAAACATTTACGTGGTAATTGCATATATTGCAATAAAGAAATGAGGAGAGATAATCTTCAACGTCATTATAGGACTTGTCGAGCGGTCCTAAGCGAGCTGCCCGTGATTTAGCTTATGTAGACCGTGTAAGGGGTAGGAATAATGTTCAAAATCAGAATAAGAAGAAGAAACGTAAACGTGAAGGTAAAGGAACATTATTTTTCTTAACTTTTCAAGTTTTTACCAAATACTGGTTTGCAAAACTATTTCATTTGAAATTATCTCCTTGGATTTCTGGTGTTTGTGTTGGAAATGAATTTGGAATTGAAAATAAGAAACATTCTCATATTGTTATTGTTACTAAGAAGAAAATGTCATTTAATGAGTTTAAAGAACGTTTTCCCCGCCGCATAGCTGATATACAATGTTGTAAGAATTTGAAGGACTCTGTTAGATGTATTTCTAAAGAGGACTATAGATGTATATGCCATGTTATTGATAAAGACTATCTGTCTGTTATTTGCAATGCATATCTCCATTCTCAACGTACATCTCGTTTGATACCTACTTCATATCCATATTGTTTCTTCATTCCTACTCAACAACGTCATTTAAGGAATTTTTCCGACCCTTATATATATCTTCAACGTCATTATAGGACTTGTCGAGCTTATTTTTATTTTTATTATTTTTGGCGTTTTTATTTTCGTTTCCATGGGCTGTACATCTTTATTTCAGAGTTGCTCTCCCCTTTCCTCAAGTAATTTGCTGTTTTATCTGATTATAAGTTATATTTTGGTTCTTAGTCGAAGGAATTCCGGAATTTTCCGGAATTGTTTTCCGTTGATACATTTTTGGCGTTTTTATTTTCTATTCCATTGGCTGTACATCTTTATTTCAGAGTTGCTCTCTTCTTATTTTCCGGAAATAACCGTCATTGTTGTAATTTAGTCATCTCCATTACATTACGTCATATACGTTGTAGTGCCTGAAAAGCGGCGGTATCTAGTATTACCGAAACCGCCGCTTTTAAAATTGACTCACTTTTGAGGCACTATGCCTGCACAACATTATTTACGTGGTAATTGCATATATTGCAATAAAGAAATGAGGAGAGATAATCTTCAACGTCATTATAGGACTTGTCGAGCTGTTCCTGAGCGAGCTGCCCGTGATTTAGCTTATGTAGACCGTGTAAGGGGTAGCAACCTCCAGCAACCTTGCCGTCAAAGTGGACTCTTCAACCTAAATTGGAAGCATCCGTTTCTAACCATAAATCAACAGGAGGCATCCGAATGAATTTGCCATTCAAATTTTGAACATTTCTTAACCACCAAACAATCTCTGTACGAGACTTGCTGGAAGGAATCATGTAGGCATCGAAATTGGTGTTATTCAAGGATAACTAATGCACCTTATCCCTTTCCAAGGCCCTATAATGTAAAGGGGCTAACAAGACTACATTGAAAGCATGCACAAAAAGCCCTATTAAAGAGCAAAATTCTCTAATAGAGACCTGTATAGAATTAAAAACTTTTCTACACAAAGAGAGGATCTTTTCAATCTTTTCAGAAGTAAGAAACACTTTAAATAGAACAGTGTCTATAATAACTCGAAAAATTCAATCCTCTGAGTAGGAACAAGAATAGATTTTTTCTCATTGACATTAAAGCCTAAAGAATCCATTTCATTGGCTATCAACTCTGTTTCATGCTTACACTTGATCTTAATTTGATGCATAATCAGAGAGTCATCAATATAATAACAGCATCTAATTCCATTTTGCCTAAAAGTAGCATAAATTGGCTTCAGAATTTTTGTGAAAATTCTAGGTGCTGATGTTTAAAGAGAGTTTGTTCCAGCAGTGCAAAGACAGGGTGGGAATTAATGAAACAAGAAGAAACAACTTAATAGATATTTAAATATAGTGTACTGATATTAGTAGCAATCACATTGCGAGATACAAGACAGTCACAATAAATATGACAAACTCATGAGGAGGGTATATTATACCCTTCTTGAGCCTCAGGCTCATTATGATAATGCCCCTCATCCTTTACATCTCTACGATATGCTTGGATGAGGGAACATTATCTTACATTCGCCTTCGTTAAAGAAGGATATAATGTAGCATATTAATTGAGCTGTGTCGCAAGACAAGCCATATCAGTCTCGTTTAAAGTGTATGATCAGTACTAATGGTGTTTAGTAACAATTACACATGTTTATAAACATATACCATCAAATACAAAAAAGGTCAGATCCTGTTAATAATCTACGTTATATCAATCAAACCATAAAGATTTTATAAATGTTACAATGAGCAGTTACTATACCTCAAATCACTATATAACAGTCACCAACCACAATCATTTTATTTAGGGTGACTTCTGAAGACAAAAAATAGTTCAACTGTCTTCATATCTTATTCTCCACTACGTAATGGGTTAAAGAAGTGTATGATACATACATTATGAATTACATATATAATAAAACAAAATGTAACTGAAGCATCAAACCAAGAAGCAAATATTCATGTGGATACAGTTAGAATTAAAGTCATGGTTCCATTTTCCTGTGTTTTCATCTTTGCAGAAACAGGAAAACACAAATACCACTTTAATAATTGAAGGCTAGAAAAGAAACCTTAGTTTATTTTATACATCATAATCAGAGTGGTGATAACTAATTACGAAATAGAAACTAGCAAAAATAATGCAGCACAAAAATGCAGCAAGAGTTAGGTAGAACAGATTGAATCTAAAATGACATTAAATCCACAGACATCAAGCAAATAAAATGAAGTGAATATATTCCATAGTCCCATTGTAGTATTCTGGTTGTAAGATTCTTCGAAATGAATGCTGAATCAAAAGTAACAATAAATGCCAGAAAATATCTTAAGTATGACTTGTTGCAAATGTGTAGGAGGCAATACCAAGAATCAAAATAAGGGTCTGTAAACAACTGTCATACATAAAAAGATGTACTAGTAAGCAGTACAATAACAATAATTTAAAAAAGTAGGAGCAATTTCTTCTACCTGCTTGTGTATGGACTGATATTAAGTCTAAAAACACAATTCAAAACCTAAAGTAATAGAAATCATTGTAGTAAAGACCAGTCTTGCTTATCAAGCTGACCAGAAAACTATGAACTATCCATTACATAGTAGAAAGTAAAAAGATTACATATCAATTCTGACAAACATGTCATTTAGACAGTCTCTTCCGACGACAGATATCTTTCTCAATGAGGATTTAACTTTAAACCAGATGTCCATATGTGAAAAATCAAATTATTTAAGCAATTTTCCTGATAAATTGTATTACCAGAATTTTTAAAAGACTCATCCAAGTGAGATCTTTAAACTTATTCAAAAACACAAATAAGTGAAATATTAATCAAAAAGTAATATACAGAATCATCCAAAACTTACTGACAAAAATACTAATGAAGAACTTAATAGATAAGTATGTGTGAATTGTTTCTTCTTTTAGCTTGCATGTTGACAATACGAATTGTGTATTTATGGATATGGAAAAAAAATCATTTTGTAAAATATAAGCATGAATTAGACATATGCAGAAATCAAATCTAAATGAATCAAGAAAACAAAATCAACATTCTAGGATAAACCAAAGTCCTTACAATATTTCTAGAAGTTCAAATCTGAGCCAAAAAACCATTGCTCGTACTAGTCAGAATTATAAATTCCAACAATTTACTTTTTCAAGTAAGTTAAAATCTACTAGCCTGAACCAATCTTACTAAACTAAGGCATGTGAGGTTACTGGCTTTAAGCACAAACTGAGGTGAATTCAAGTGTTCACAAGTACATAACATAGCATGTTCAAAGAGTTGGAACAAACTAAGTAATACATAAAATGAGTTTGCTGCCAGTAAACAAACCTTTTACTGACCAATAAGGAACCTTCTCAGAAAAATGTCACAAAATAAAAGATTACAATGTATAAGTATATAATGCAACATTATAATCGAAACATCCATATATACTCAAACATAAAAAATTGAAAATAATATTATTAAGGATGTTGAACATATAACCTTATTTATTGTATGAGAATTTATGTAATGAGTGCAAAGACCGTAGCAAGAATACCATATATATATAACTTTGCTGCTTTACACCAAATAAAGTTTAGTACAATACTGATAAAATCAAAATAAAAAATCTTAAATTATTTTCTCAGTAATTTAAACAGGTGAACCATCATAAAATTGTTTCTGAGCTCATAAAGTAAAACATTTTAACTAATCAACCTGTTGTATTGCTTGTTTGTCAATATGGCACATGTATATATATATATATATATATATATATATATATATATATATATATATATATATATATATATATATATATATATATATATATATATATAAACGTCTCAGAATGTGACGACTCTATTCACTACACTGCTCCATCGGATCAAATTGATACAGGGAAGTTATGTAAACGTATAGAAAGGTCTGAAAAATTAGTAACGATGTTTGAACTGTCAAATTTATAACTTTAAAGTTCATATGGATGCTGTCGATGACATGCAAGAAAACACTACACTTAACACAAGAATAGATATAAATAACAACATGCAACACAACCTACCATGTATATGGTACAAAGGTCTTCTCCTCAGAAAATAATAGGTACAAATGTGGGATCTAAATCATGCTCATCAATAAGTACAAGCTGTAACAAAAATAACTATCATAAGTACTGTGTCTAATTAGAGTGCTCTCTGATCATTTCAATATTTAACATAAAACTATATATATTTACCTATTAGAACATATTGTAGTCAAAGTTAACGGGTTTATAATGAAAAATATGATTTATCTGTTATTTTAATCTTTTGATCTCTCAATTAGCCTTTTATGATTTAAGTAATTTAAACAACATTAAACTGTTTTTATCAATAAAATTAATGATTTTTAAACTCTTATGTGTTTTATTATTTTATACAGCACTTTCACCCAGAAATCACACACTCTGGCCATTTATACAAATCTTACATAAAACACTCATAAAACTGTGGAAAATGAAACTATAGACAAGAACATAAGTAAAGGATAAGTAAACTAAACTTAAATACAGAAAGGGAAAATATGACCCGTTGAATAAATCAGTTTTCATGGTGCAGATGGATACACCATAACGATCCACGAGTTCATGATGACGACCATAAAACTTCTGTAGTGATGACTTCAATCTTGTAGCAACATAACCCTGTTCCAGAAGCCTATTTGTTAGAGTTCATAATTGAGTTAGAACGTAGCCTAAAAAGAACAAGCAAGTATTTATTAGTTGACCCAAAAATAAGCATTAAGATGCATTACTTCCTTATCGAAGGACTGACAACTAAAATAGTTTATCTTTTCCTACACATTTCCTTTACTTTTCATTTTTTTTTCACGAAAAGGCAATATGAGACATAAATGATGAAGCAACAAGACTAGTGAAGTTTAAGCATAAATATCCTGTCGGGATGTTGAGCGTTATGTTAGTACGACTTGTTTTCTTTGTTCTTGTTTCCTTTTATTGCTTAAATTTACATGTATGTCGATGTCATAATTAGTTCAATACTTTTTGTCTATATGCACAAATGTAAATAAACAATAAAGTGTATTTATATTTTGACAATAACTGCATAACAATCTTCTCCTCATTAAGGGGGAACTTTCCATGTGATTAATTCATGTCTTACATACGGTGCCTTGATTATGTTGATGGCATTGTAATATCATGCTTGTCTCAAATATTGGTTTTTTTCGCTCCATTTCGAACTGAGTCACAAAATGGACTGTATTGGTGGTCGCTGCTTTTCTCATAAGCATGCATTATATAGGAGATAGAGTGACGACTGATTGACTTTAAGTCAGAACAATGTAGTCGAATGGGTTGACATGCCTAGCTATGAGATCCATACTGAGAGAGTAATTAAGGGAACCAAATTTCTAGGGTAATCAAAAGAATGTATTTCAGGGACAAAGACCAGACATGCAAAACAGACATACACAACAAAGAATATAAAGTAATGGAAAACAGACATACGCAACAAAGAATATAAAGTAATGGAAAACAGACATACACAACAAAGAATATAAAGTAACTAAAATCATACATACAAAGTAACAAAAGCGAATGAGTAATTCGGACTCCACTAAAAACTGGGAGCATGGACCAGGTGAACCGGTAGAGTAAGCGTCCTTTGCTTTCAAGAAACACCGAGTTATTCATGAAAGGTCAAGTCCGGGGTAGTCGAAAGAGGAGAGGAAACCTATGACACATTGAACAAATCAGTTTTCATTTCGCAGATTGATTCACTGTAACGTAGCTACTACTTTAAAAAGATGTTTAAGCATATAGGAACTTTACTAGGGTTTGTTCGATAAACTAGTTTCCAGTAGTAAAATGCATATATTATCTGCTATGTGATGTAAACCCTCAAACAATCAATCAACTATACTGTGTCTCTGCACTTTCATTTGAAAAAAAATATAGTATCTGTAATTAACAAGTAAGAACTGCCTTGTGTACTGATTAAAGGTATTTACTACCCCGTTCTCGAACAATTTGTACGAATTGATGTTTTATAAGCTCACATGCTAAAAAGAATATATTATTGTTTAAGCGATGTGAATTAGAAAGTGTGGATAATAGATACGTGTAAAGTATCCACATTATAAAGTTTAAAATGCACTAAATAAAAAATACAATGCAAATAAAACGTAATAAAACGGTGAAAGTAAGGCCCAAACATTCGGCCTTAAGGCATTTGTCGGTGGTAAAATGCATTGGCAGAGAGAACAAGAGATAAAATACCAAGCTTGACTAAAGAAAACCGACAATGTGAAAATCACAAGTGACAACTTGAAAAGGCAATAGAAATAACACTTTTTATAAATCCTATAATTTGATTTTCCCGACTTTAAATGCTCAAAGGACAGCACTAAAGCAAATCAGTGGCCTAAGTGTAAGGACATGGTTTCGAGAAATGGTTTTATATTGGTATCATTCTTCTCTCAAATATGGGAGGTCGATTCCTAACCGAGTCACAACAAGGACTAAAGCATTGGTAATCTTTGCTTTTATGATTAGTGTTCGTTGTATAGGAGGTACAATGACGACTGGATGGAAAGAAGCCACGTTTTAAAATAAAAAAGAACTAAATACAAATACATTACAAATAAATCGTAATAAAACTGAGAAAGTGAGACCCAAACATCAGATAGACATAGGATTTGTAGAGAGAACAAGACATAGAATGCAAAGCCATGAAAACCAACAGTGTAAAAATAAACATGTGACAACTTGAAAAAAAGGGTAGCATAAACAAAGACAATAGAAATGTGTAATTGATAAAATCATATTATTTTTATATTTCGGACTTGTAATGCATGTCAGAACAACAAAGAGCAGCAAATCAGTGGCAGTGGTTTCCCCTCCCTTTTATTTGAGAACGTTGTTAATTTGTTAACACATGATAACTAAATGCTGTAAGAAAACAGAATGAATTGAGTACAGCACAACGCTTCGTTTATTTAGGTACGTTTAATGCTGATTTACTTAAATAAAACGAAATGGGGGATGGTTGATGTGGATGTTTCATGTGCACTAACGGGTCCAGTAATGTATCAAAACGAGGGTAAAAGAAAAAAGAAGAGGTTCCGTCGATTATTCGATATTTTTGTCAAACTCTTCCACGGAAAAAAATTTCTCGAACAAAAGGGAGGGAAAACCTTCAATTTACACCACTACTGATTTGCTTTAGTGCTGATGATAGTTGTTCAGACATGAACTTCAAGTCGGAAAAAATATAAAGATCATAGGATTTGATCAAATGCTTTGAATTTATTGCTATTGTTCATGCTACCTTTTTATCAAGTTGTCCCATGTTTTTTACACTGTTTGTTTTCTTCAGCGCCTGGCTTTACATTTTATTCTTGTTTTCTATACCAATGTATTTTTCGACTGCCAAATGCCGTAAGCTCGAAGGCGTGGGCCCCTATTTCATCGTTAAATGACGTTTCATTTGCATTGTACTTATGTGAAGTTCTTTTTATCTTTAAAATGGGTCTACTTTTCACTTATTAATTTTTCACATTCTTTCAATTATTCCGCGTAAACATTTATGTATTGCATTTAGCATGTGAGGTTATAAAACATGCATTCGGACACATTGTTCGAAAGTTGGAGAGTAGATGAAAATACCTTTGAATAGTACATTAGGCAATTGTTACTTGTTAATTACATTTACCACATATTTGTTTTTTTTAGATGAGAGTCCAGAGACACTGTATGACTGATTGATTGCTTGAGGGTTTACATCATATGGCAAATGATTTATGCATTTCACAACTAGAAACTTTAGTTAATCGAACAATCCTAGTGTGTACTGATTCGTTATGCTAAGGCAGTTTTTTTTATTGTGCTAGCTCTCTCATGCAACATCCTGTAGCTAGGCATATCAACCCATTTGAACACATTGTTCTGACTCAAAGCCTACCAGTCATCACGCTACCTCCTTTATAACGCATGCTTATTAGAGAAGCAGTAACTACCAATGCTACAGTCATTGTTGTGACTCGGTTAGGAAACGAATGCACGAATACCCACTTTTTAGACAAATATGATACCACAATACTACCGAGGTGGTAAAGACACTGTATGTAGGACATGGATTAATCACATAAAAAGTTCTTTTTTTATGAGGAGTACATTGTAATGTGGATATTGTCAAAAAATAAATACACTTAATTGTGTATTAACATTTGTAAATACAGACAAAAAGTATTGAACTAATTATGATTTCAACATAAATTAAATACTTAAAAGGAACAAGGAAAAAGAAATCTGAAAACAACTCTTATCACAATAAGTTTCAGCATCCAAGGTAGGATATTGATACTTAACTTCACTTATCTTGTTGCGTCATCATTTTATCTATTAAACTGTTAAACAATGACAAATAAAGGAAATGTGTGGGAAAAGATAATCTTTATCCATTGCCATTCGTTTGAATTTCTATCTTTATAAGTAGGACATGTTTGCTTTCATGGAATCAATAACGATGCTATTTCACATTATGTTCAAATATAATATAAATGTTGTTCTAATTTTATCAAGTACATAAGTGTCCTTTCAAATTTCCCCCGGACTTTTCCGTTATGTACTAGATTTTTGTTTTCAGTGTTTATCTATGCAAATGCGCGCTTAGTATCTCCTTGTGAATTATGTTTGTTTTTTATGCAAGTACGACAAAACAAGTAATCAAGACAGTCACGTATGTATATGAATCCCATATAATTTTATTTTAATGGTTGTGAAGAAAAGGACATCGTCATTCGAGGTGCAAAGGAACCACAAATACCGGAAGGGACCTTAACAATGCATTTAGTATCTACACTGTTTCAAATATCAGTTCTTTCAATCGTACTTTACATGTAATTCATGTTATTCTATATCATTTCATTTTACTTTATTTCTATTTTGCATGCAGATGTTACCCATAGAATGCTCTACAGCTGTCCATCAACAGTTAAACGGGGTCATTAAATGTTGTTGCGGAAATTCAAGAATGAACACTGGGTAGCATTCATTTATTTTTGTGCTCATACTCTGAGGTACTTCATTGGAAATAAGTAAAGGGGGGGTTATCATGTGCAGTCGCAGATCCTCAAATCTGGAAAAGATGAAAGTACAAAAAGGGTCCATAAGAAAATGTTTCAGGCTGTTATTCGTTCATTTTGGCAAAATTATTGTGCAAATCTAAACACAAAATGTCGACAAAAATGGTTGTTACACCCTATTTCTAAAAATGGCTCTAGGATCCATCACAGATGTGCTTTTGTTATGTATATTAAGCCCTAAATCAAAACTGTAAAAAACAAAGGGTTTGAGCAAATGCATTATTTTATGAAATTTCATTATATGAAAACTGATTTTTTCAACGGGTCATAGTTTTCCTTTCCTCGTTTGTCTCCCCCGGACTTGACTTTTTATGAGCAACTCGGCGGATGTTTCTAGAAAATCAGAGGACGCTTACCCTATCGGTGCACCTGGTCCATGCTCCCAGTTTTAAGTGGAGTCCAAGTTGCTTAGTTTCTTTTGTTGTTCTGTATGTATCATTTTAGTTACGTTGTGTTCTTTGTTGTGAATGTTTGTTTTCCATGTCTGGTCTTTGTCGCTGGATTACATTCTTATGATTACCGCTATAACCTTGGTTCCCTTGATTACTCTTTTGCAGTGTTTTAAATTGAGATATCTATTGGTCATAAACTTTTAACTATACAATAAACTTTATTGTTGTCGACAGAATAACATACAGTAAAAGCTTTGTATTTTTGGACTTTAAAATGGGTTTAGTTTAGACAGGTTTTCAGTTTACCGACGTTCATTATACATTACAATTGATAAACCTTGACTTTTAAAAGTGTTTGATTAAGAAGGTGTTCGAATTTTTCAGGATTCATTTGGTCATGTCTCTCTGTTAATGTATGCAATATCTTTAACACTGGTTGACAACTAAGAATATGTTACATTAATTGACAAGGCTCTGTAACGATAAATATAAAATAAAAATTAAAATCGACATAAACTTTCAGTTAACATACTCAGATTTTTTTTTCGTAACATGTTTGTAATTCAGTGCATCAAATGTGATAGCAGCAGTTACCAAAATGTAAGGAAGAACAGCCAAACCATTAATGTCATTTCAAATAATTTGAATTTCAAATCCGGGACTTCGCGCAAAAATACGATCATTACTTCATCGAAATAGACTATTTACTTTGCGAAGAAAGATCCTTGGTTGGTCAAAATTAGTTTATATAATGTATTTAAGGTACGACCAACACAGGCGGCAGGGATAAATCAGATGCATGTGGCTTCTGGGTATAGGCCATGGAATGTTCATTGTTCGGTTCTTGAACCTCTGTAGATTCATTTTGATCGACATACAGATATCGTTAATGTTGACAGCCTTATGAATCTTGGTAGAGAAGTTTAGAAAATCGTAGACATGAGGCATATTTGACAAACTATTTACGTTGCTAATAAGATATATAAGTGTGATTGTAGTATATTTTTTATCATACTTGACCGATCAAATAAATAAATACAACACTTCAGATTACGAGAGTAATATTTAGTGGAACTAAAAAGTTTCATTTAGACCAACTGTTCATCAATTAAATGTTGTATCATCATTCAAGGCCTTGTACTTCGTAGATCTGTTTTCCAGTTACATCTTATAGAAAAAGAACTGTCAAACACTAAGTAAGTAAGTAAATGTACTTTTATCAACAGCCTGTAAATGTCATAAAAAGTTGTCAAATTTCATGATCTCGTATCTACCGGTACAGCTAGTCCATACCTTCTTTGAATGGAATAAGGATGGCCCATTTAATCTTTAGTTTGGATTATTTGAATAAATACATCAGTATAGTGACCTGTCTGTTTTGTTGTTCTAGTCTAGTCTTTGTCACCACATTTTATATTTGACTTTCCTTGCTCTACTTCATAATCCCTTTGCTTTTATTTAAAAAATGAACTACATCTTTCATCCATGAAAAGGTTCCCAACAAGGAAAAGCATATTTTTCTCGTAGAGGATTCCGGAATATCTTGGGTTCAACTGTTGAATCGACAAGTATGTACAAATTTAATTGGGCTTATAGCAAATACTTGTATGTAATGAATCTTTTTCGTCTAAGAGTTTTATACTATGTATATTAGATTAACCGTTTCTGAGGCTTTTTGATGTATTTTGAAACATTATCTGAACTCAATACGCTTAAATGAATTAAATAGTTATGGTTAAACATACTCATTTCAGGTCGAGTATGATTGACCAATAGAACACACCCTGCTTTGTACTAGTCAAACATGCTAAACTGCCGAATATTTCATTGTACAAACTTCCCTGGTACGTGTAATTCACAGTAGCTAATAGCGTGAAATCGTGTATATTGATTAAACGCACTTGTATAAAAGTGAAACTTAATATATTGTGAGCAAGCAAATAGAACATTGCGTACAATCTACATGAGCATCCTGTAAACTTTTCATAGTGTTAATGCCTTTGTCATGTCTGGATATCATTTTATACACTCGCACATAATGCAAATCGTCCTATGAATTTTCTTCGAATTCCTTTGAATTGTTTGAGAGTGATATGTGGACAGGCAGACGAAAAGATCAAATTTTAAAGCAACATTTACAATTTAAATGTCTTTTTTTTTGCTGTATTTGATCATATATTAATTAGGAAGAGTAATCAAGGGAACCAAGGTTATAGCGGTAATCAAAAGAATGTAATCCAAGGACAAAGACCACACATGGTCTTAATTAGGAAGTTTTATTACTTTTAAAAAACCTTGTTGTGTTTAAGCAAACATTTGGTGTTGAGTTAAAACCAAATAATGTAATGTACAAATTTCCACAGGATTTATTATAAAAAATGTTTTTTCAATCGGAAATATTTGATTTTGTTATTCTCAGTTAAGGACTATATAAACTAATTTATCCGAACTACATGTACAAAGTTTATTTGAACTATATGTACGAAGTTTATCTAAAATAAAAATGTCTAAATTCGAATTAGCATTAAAGGTCCTTTTAAACTTTTGAGAAAATGATTCAGTTTCTGTTTACACTCCAGAGAACTCCAGTTCATACAGTGTTGACTTTGAATCTATTGCATTAGCTCGTCCAATATATGGAGTCCCTGAAGGTGACAAACCCAAAGAATATGGTCTGTTTAATCCATTGTCCGCTAAGTTGTAAAATGTAATAAAATCTCCATTATTATTCAGTATATAAGGATATGTAGTATTGAGATTAATGAGAAGTATATTGTCCTTCGGAGTAAGTACACTGCGAGGTTTAAATGGTTTGTCATCGGTAGTAATGTCAGAATGTCCACTATAATAACCGACTTTATCACTTCCTGGCTTAATTACTATCACTCCACTTGTTTTGTGTGAAGGACGCCCATCTAGTACTAAGAAATTTCCATTCTTTGTTGTCGCAATGCGTTCAGGATAAGTAAATAATTGTTTATCCTTGTACTTTTCGTGTTTAGATAAATATTTACCGTTTCTATCCATCACAATAACAACCCCTTTACCCCCTTTTCCACACCCTACGATAATGTTCTCCTTTTATTTGTATGTACACTTGTGAAAGTCCATGGAGGTATAGAATACTTGGAATTTATTGTCTGTCCCGTCAACTCATTTATAATCTTAAGGTTCTGCTAAAGTCAATATCTAGGGCATTCCTCGATAAAATGTTTTCATTCATAGTTTTAATAATACATTGTATTAAACACTGAAACATTGCTAAATGCATCTTTATATGTATATAACACACAAGCACAAGTCAAACTTACGAACACATGTTTTATAACTTCTATATAACATTAACAACAAAAAAGTAAACAACATACTTTAGAATAAATCTACAGCATGTCAAAAACAAGATTTGAAGTCTAAATTCATTAAGTTCTGTTCCTAAATGTATAATGCGGTGCTCATGTACCTAAGGGTCAACATATTGCACTCTCAAATACGTGTAAAACGTATTTGAAAAAAAAAGAAAGTCCAAAGGGCCTAAATTCATAGAAAATCTCTGTGAAACATAAACTTGATCTTTACCTTACCATGGTACATTGCAGACTCGCGTACTGAAAATCAGCTCATAAAATGTCGATTATGAAAATTACCCGAGTCTCAGTTAAAATCATCAGAGTGGTACGAAACGTAAATTTATCCTGGACATGATTGTATAATCATATACCAAAAATCATCTCAATATTTGCAAGCTTTTAAAAAATATATAAAAAACAGTAATTTTTATAAAAAGAAAATTGTAGGTCAAAGGTCCGTAATTTTGGTAAAAAATTGCTGAGCAGAACGAAACATATACTTCATCTGGAACTTATCACGGAAGACTCATATACCAAGAAATCAGTTCCATATCTCCAAGCGTTTAGAAAGAAATCTGGAAAACAAATAGACTGGCGGACGTACGAGTAAAAATTTATACCCTCTTCAACATCATTGCCTGGGGTAAATAAGTTTAAAATTGTTGAAAATATACATGTAAGCTTTGAAAGCAAGTTCTAAAGTTGTAAACAATCTCGGACAACGATTTTACAAATGATGTTATTAAAACTAAAACTTCTGTAGTGATGACTTCAATTTTGTAGCAACATAACCCTTTCCAGAAGCATATTTGTTAGAGTTCTAGCGCGATACAAAAAGTCTACGTAGTTTCGGCAAGCTCTGGCATAACGTATAAGTTGTGATATGAACACTAAATACGCAGGTGCTGAAGGGATGTTACCACAGATGAAAGGAAAGTTGACAATTCTGAATGAAAAGTCATCACGTTTGTCGTAAAGTTTGGTCTATAGTTTTCCTTTACCATCGATTTCTAAGTGTAGGTCAAGATATGAGGCCGACTTCACAGTGTCTGTAGTATCCTTTATCTCAAGTTCTTTGGGGTAGATGCGATGTATCAACTCCCCGAAATTAGGATTGTTTAAAGATAATACGCGATCTATATAGCGGAAACTGAGATTAAAATATCTAGCCAAACCATATTCTTTCTTTCGGATCAGTTCAGCTATAAAGTCAGTCTCGCAAGAGTGAAGGAATAGGTCAGCAAGTTAAGGAGCACAATATGTTCCCACTGGAATACCGACCGTTTGTTGAAAAACACGTCCATCACTGTGGACAAAAACTACAAAAGTAGTCATTTTGAAAATAATTTTATGTGAAAATAATGAAATTGTCAATGACCATTCAAATGTAGCAAATATGTTTAACATCTTTCTTGTTAATCTAATCATCGGGAGTTGTCCAGTAAACCATCCTAGTGTTACAGCTATAGCTGAAAATAGTAAAGTAGAAGATAGTTTAAATTTTGAAAAGATTCAAGGAGATTAAGTAGAAAGGCAGATAAATAAAACAAATGTAAATAAAGCCACCGGAGTGATGGTATATCTGTGAAAATGTTAAAGATGGGAAAATCAGCTTTATTAGAGCCTATCACTAAACTTGTGAATATGTCATTAGAAAAATCAACATTTCCTGACGCTCTTAAAAAGTATTTGAGGACTGAAAAAAACCGTCGATGAAAATAAATAAGTTGCTGCTGTGTTGATGGACCTCTCAAAGGCTTTCGACTGCCTACCACATGATTCAATGTTACTGAAGTTAAGATCTTATTGTCTATCTGAAAATGCAGTTGATTTAATATGTGGGTAATTATTTATCAGATAGAACACAGTGTGTCAGAGTAGGGTCTGTATTTAGTACAATGGCAAAATATGTATGAAGGAGTTCCACAAGTTTCTATACTTGGACCTGTACTGTTTGATATATTTTTAAACGACATGTCCACTTTTGTTACAGATTGTGCTTTATATAACTATGCAGATGATAATACATTGTCGCACTCAGGCTTCGACATCGACGGATTAGTCAAAACTTTAGAAAATGAAAGTGCTATTTAAATAAATTGGTTTTCAAATAATCAGATGAAGGCTAATCCGAAAAAAAATCCAGGCAATTGCCATTGGGAAAAGGACTGACAATAGTGATCTAAAATTTAATTTGGACGGGAACGAAATTGTTTGTGAAGATGAAGTGAAGCTCCTGGGGTGACAATTGATTATCAAATGAAATCTAATACTCACATTACAAATATATGTAAAAAAGCGTCAAGGCAGTTAAACGTTTTAAAACGCATTGGCAAACATTTGTTAAATTTGAGGAGATTAACAATCTAATATAATAATAATTCTTTCATAACGTCTACTTTTAATAACTGTCCAGTGGTTTGTCATTTCTGTGGCAATACAAAAAAAAAAAGATGGAGAAAAAACAAGAACGCGTCTTAGGCTTTATTTATGAAAATTATGAATGTACATATGAAGAATTACTTTTAAAATCTGGTTTTCCATCTCTTAAAATAAGACGTCTTCGATATATGGCAATAGAATTTTTTATCATTTTAACTTTCAATTATTATTTTATTATCCATAAAAAGTCTCCAACATATTTACATGACATTATAACTCTAAAAAATCGAATTACTCTTTTAGGAAGGACAATTTGACAGAAGTTCATAGGGTAAGAACAACAGGATTTGGTTTACACTCAGTAAGGTATGCTGGGGCCACACTCTGGAATGAGCTGCCAAATAAAATTCATTCTCAGTCAAATCTGGACCAGTTTAAAAGCCTCATTAATAACTGGAATGACAGCTCATGTAAATGTTGTTCCTGGAGATCTTAATTTTCAGTTGCTTCTAGTTCTAGTTTTATTTTTCCAACCATACTTAGTTACACAATATCTCATTTGACACTTATTATTTATTTCATTGAACTGTGTGTGTGTCTTGTGAATTTTATGTGCTGTGCTTTTTGTATGCGTCTTGTTTTATTATTTATTATGTTTTGTTATATGTATGTCGGATAAAAGCTCTACAAAGTTTATGTTTTATGTTATACTGAGATCTGACTTTAAATAAAATTTCTTAGTCTTAGTCTTAGTTATTTAATGTCATCTTTTACAATGGACGTTACATGGCCTTTTGATGAAATCAAAATAAATAAATTTATGACAGAAACACCAAGCTTTCAGAAAAAGATGCATATTTATTCATAAATTTAGCTATTTTAAAGTAATGTGACCTCAAGATCTTCCCGAAATCTTGGTCGATGATTACAAATTGAAATCACCACTTTTATTGGAATATTTTGTCAACCTTGTGCAACATTGGGATACAAATACACTGATTATACTCTGAAAGATCCTTTATCAACATCTGGATGCCCCTCTCAATCTCCACAATTATAATGATACTTGTTGATATTCTTATTTCTGAACATATATTGGGTGAAAAGAGAGGTGTAAAAAAATAAAGTATTTACCCTTTCCCTCCCTTTTAATTGGAAGCGCTGTTCTTTCTTCTTGTAAAAACTGAATAACTATCAGACTTACAACAACAAGGGAAAGTAGTGCTTCTTTATATTTCTCTTGATTCTAGTAAGTTGAACAATCAGAAATAAAAAGGCAGGTTTAAAATTTTGGAGAGATGAAAAGGTGTGACTGCCCATAAGAAAAAAAGAGGCTCATGTACAGCTTGAATCGCTCACCTGACAAACCATGCTTGCTAAGTAAGTAAATTAAGGTATCATGCTTTGTTACCATGTTTGAAAAAAAAATTGTTAAAAAAGAGCATAAACTGATGAATGCTGTAAGTTAAACTAAGTACATAAGGCACTGAAAATCCCTTCCAGGTGTATGCAGAACCTCTAAAAATTTTTGGGCAGGGGTCTTCCGATGCCGTTATCCCACCGGGTTTGGATGGGGGATTAGCCTGCTATACATTTGCTGAGAACATACATAAAACTAAGTTAAATCGTGGCTATACAACATTTTAATCATCACGACTTGATTCAGGAAACCTTACTATTTAGACCAAATTCTGTTGAAAACAAAGCAAGTATATAAATTTGAAGGAAAATGGCAGCCATTTTGAAAAAGGCTGTACAGAACTAATTTTTGTCATTACCTTTCATCTCAGAATACCATGTTTCCTAGAGAATAAAATATACAAGCTCACTAACAGATGACTAGTTACAAATGATGGTGAGTTAATTAAAAAACACATTGAAGATGACAGTAAAAACAGGAATAAATGATTGCATTAGCATATATACCATTGATAACTTTGTTTTGTTGGGGGAAAACTGAATGTGAAGTTGTCCTGAAAAATTAAAAATTTGTATAGACAAAAAAAAGACAAATACTGTCATGAAATGCCATTTTGATGTTTTGAATACACAAAAGTTTCTTGTCAAATATTCACTATCTCCAATGATAGCTAGTTATGTGTTTTACAGACTGGCAATGTCTGGATTCACCAATACTGTGTTTTCATATATTTTACACAATACATTTGGTACCACACATGCTCATGAATATTCTGTAACCTTGGTGATCTATTTTTGTACTCTGATCATTTCCTTCTTTGACCTGGTGGCTTGCGCAGTTCTTGGGGCTAAAATATAAAATAAGGTGATACTATTAAGCATTGAACTTCCTCCAAGAAGCTAAAATCATTTATATTCAGGTTACTCAAGAAATATCATACATGGAATGAGAATGTGTGTCTACTATTATTGAAAAAAGTACGTACATGTAATGTCTGATCTCACATTAAGACAGCATGAAGTTATTGAACACATCATGTACATGTAGTATGTGCGTCTACATTTGAGTTCAGATTGTGTGAAGTTATTAAACACATCATGATTGCTGTAATATAAAAAAAAAACATGTAACTCCTGCTGCAATACTTCAACCTCCTCTTTTGCTGTGATATATCAACTTCCTGATCAGAATAAATTAACTCCTATCTGTGATATTTCATATTTTTACCTCCCTGTGGTGACATTTCGCCCATTGATGATAAATTAACTCCCTGCTGCGATCTTTTTACCTCCCCTTAATGACAAATCAACCCCTATGTTGCAATACCTTCACCCTCCCCTTATAATAAAGTAACCTCCCTGTTGTGATATTTCTAACACCTCCTTATGATAAATTACTCTCTTGTTTAATCATTCAACTTGCTTGTAGAGGGGTCCAAATTTTATACATGGAGAGTTTAAATTATAAGAGGTGGGGGGGGGGAATTATGTTGATCACTTGAGTGTGGTCCAACCATCATAAAACACTGGAAACCCCTTCTCCTCTCCCAGTCACCATATGTCTAAATGCATAAAAATTTAACGAACAAACAGTTGATGTTGCAAAGCTATATGAAGCCTCCGTCAAAATATCAAGTAGCCGTAATGTTATTGTAATTTATGAGAAAACTTTAAAAAATTGAACAGACAGACATATACCATAATAATTGTATACCTCCCACAAACCGAGGGCACAAAAAATAATGCAATGTTGTGATAAACATCAATTTCTTGGGTTGTTTTTTTTTTTGGTACATATATTTGCCAATGGATAAAATAGCAAATATTTGTACATTCTAACTATTTACATATACATGTGATATAATAAAATGTTGTTACTTGCTTTTAGGTTGCCTAGCAACATCTCCTTTGAGGACAGTAAAGGGGGACATATTGTATATGCCTTTAAGTAAATTCCTGAAAAGAAGCAAAGATTTGTACATCCAAACTACATACATGTACAGTGTCTTTGTCAACAGTCTGTTGTTTCACTGTTTTTCTCTGCTTACAAGTTACCTAGCAACAACTCATTTGAGGATAGTAATTTTCTTTTTTTTTTTGAGGGGGAGAGGCATATTTTTATGCCTATAAGGATACTTACTGCAAAATTTTGTTGTTTCATCATAACATTGATTCTCTGGTTGTAAAAATCATACACAAACTGAGCCATCTGTGGCATGTCCTCAATAGTCATTATAGGATCTTCTAATGCAATGCTGACCTGTGATGAATAAAAAATTGACTGATTTTTTGATTGGACAGTTTACTTAATAAGGAAATATTTTATTCACTTTAGAATTTAAAACTAAAACAAAAACATATTTGGTCAAACAATAGGACACTGCTTGATTAGTCATGAAACCTGCTTAAAACAAAACATGATGGTAGAGCAATAACTCGTAAAAATCTAGTCTATGCAACTTATTATGAGAATATCGATAATCCTATTTTGCAATTTCGAATAAATTCTGACTATAAGAATTACCACAAGTCATCAAAAGAACCCCAGAAGTATTATTTTGTGACAGCATTGAACAGAAAATACCAAGTAAGCCATTTTTTACTGATGCATATATACTCTAGGGGTTTTGACATAGAAAAATATATCAATTAAATCCATTGTTTGTCTGGGTAGAGGTATTTTTTTTAAATTTGACTCCAAAATCCTATGCGTTACCTTAACTTTTTTTGGTACCATTAAGATGTTAAGGTAATTGGCTGCATAATCATACTTATGTTAAAGTCATTTTACCTTGTTTCGTAGAAAATAGAAGTTAGAGGAATGAAAAAAAACAAAAATGCCTCAACAAGGTATAAAAAGTGGCACAAAACACCCAAAATGCTTCAGTTTATTTTTGGCAAGACAATGATTAGTAAATGGGAAGTATATGGATATCTGAAAATCATATTTTGGTTGATGAGTTGGGGTGGGCACAGGGGGTTATCTCAGCCATTGTTAAAGATTTTGTCAGTGTAGTATCAAAAATACATATAACATTTCTTCATCACGAAGAAAAGTTTATCAAGCTCTTTTGAAAAAACAAGAAAGCAGTCCTAATCAAATTCTATTCTACTTAAGGAGGTAGACCAAGGGTAAGGGACACAATTCTTACAAATCATTTGAAGGTTTGTATTCAACAAATCATTTGAACATTTGTATTCAGCATTTCACATCAATCTTATCTAATCAACTTGGATGCATTTTATTATGCTTCAAAAGAAAGCTTGAGAGGCTTTGGTGAAATTGAATATATACAAACATATCACTGATTTTATGAGTTATGTCCCTTACCCTAGGTCTACCTCCTTATTTATGATTTTTAAGACATACGACAGGTGGGACATTGACCTTTCACCTACCTTTCGTGATGAAGGGTATGACTCAGTCGGTACTATCTGTAACTGTAGTGGCTTTGTCATCAACTAAAATGAATTAAATTTTTATTGATTGATTACTTAAAATAATGCAAACTACTTGACATCAAATCTTTGAATTATTCCTTTTTGTACACATTGTCGAACTATACTCTCCTTCAGTTTCAGCTCATTATTGATTTAACTATAATTTTCCTACGCCATTCTCTTGTTGAGGCAGAGTTGTCTTTCTTTATTTGTGTTTTACAAAAAACAAAAACAAACATCAGTACTTTTAATTTTTATGCTTAATTAAAAAGAATTTAAAACAGCTTTTGACAAATTTTCATTGTAATTCTGCCATTTTTGTTGATAAATGATCATTGCATTACTTTCAATTTTACTTGACAAAAATCTAATTTTTCTCACAAATTTGAAAATAAAAAAAAAAAAAAATTTTTAGGAGCCATAACTTCAAAAAGAATTTTTCACATGAAATAAGCCAATTAATCATGGTTTTGGTCAAATTACCAGCAACTAAAATTGTCTTGATAATAGAATCACTGCTGATTTGACAATGTAAATATTGCAATGCTGGATTGAAATGTCATCCGCTTGAGTAATTCAAATTTTACGGAAAAACTATTTTGAGATATGAATATGCGATACGTTTAGCACATTTTAAAAATCATCAATACGCAACAACTTAAAATACAATAGAAATATGCTAGCATTTTTGCATTAATTTTGAATTTCAACTCAACTATATGTGCCCTGTATTAATTAGTATTGTTGAAACTTCAGTTTGTGGTTATTTGGTAAATAAAGTTGTCATTAAATGGGATTTTCATATAACGCCTGTAATAAGTCCTTGAACCATCATATTGGGCCTTAAACCTAACACAGGCTTCACATAAAGGTAGCCATTTAATACCTCTATAGAAACCACTTAAGTTTATGGAAAATCTCACCTGATTGAAAGCAGGGGTCAGTTCAAAACAGTTGCTGAACAGTGAGACTCTAGCGAACACATACAATCCTAGTCTTGCTCTGGACATAGCTACTACCAATCTTCTTACATCCCTGTATTAATAAGGGAACTGATAAAATGAGGAATATTGTTCATTACAAATAAAAAAGAAAGTAGAAAAGACAAAGTATAGAAGAATAAAGGCTAAATGTTATAATTTCAGAACCTGAACTGATCCATGAAACTTTTCTTGCCTTTCTTTATCAGTCATCAATCAGTTACAGATCAGTCATCGATCAGTCAAACAGAACTGTCTATCTGATGACCACAGTCATCAATCAGTTACAGATCAGTCATCAATCAGTTAAACAGAACCGTCTATCTGATGACCACAGTCATCAATCAGTTGCAGATCAGTCAAACAGAACTGTCTATCTGATGACCACAGTCATCAGTTACAGATCAGTCATCGATCAGTCAAACAGAACTGTCTATCTGATGACCACTTGATTTTTAAATCACATAACTCTTACTATGTCAACATATTTTTCAGTTTTGTTTGCTTCATTTCTCCTTTTTAAATTTCTCCTTTTTAGAACTTTCATTTATGAAATATTAGTACTAGAATAAAAATAAGACATCTTTAGCAATTTATTTATGTATTTTTTCTTGAATTAAATGCGGAAACTATAAAACACATTTTAAACAAAAACAAGAGAGACAAAAGAACTATTGTTTCATTTCATAAAAAATTCCCAAATTTGTATTAATTAGTCAGCAGCCATTTTACATAAGAAATCTCTAGTCACTGGTTTCTGTCACAAGTCCATCACAGATAGATCAGATTCCGAACATCAATTAGTCAAAGTATTGCACTGACTGATTCAAGGATTGTATCTAGATGAGATTGTAATATGAGAGTAATGTGTGAGTGTGGTGTAATAGTGTTGGGTGTGAGTATGGTGTAATAATAATAGTTAAGTGTGTGAATGTAGTGTTATAGTTTAGTGTCTAATAAATAAATGTGTGAGTATAGGGTAATATTGTAGTGTGTGAGTGTGGTGTAATAGTGCAGTGAGTGAGTATGGTGTTCAACTGTTGTGTATGATGTAATAGTAATAGTTAAGTGTGTGAGTATAGTGTAATTGTGTAGTGTGTGAGTTGAGTATAATAGTGTAGTGTGTGTGTTTGTAGCGTGAGAGTGTATTGTGTGAGTATGGCATAATAGTGTAGTGTGTGATTGTAGTGTAATAGTGTAATGTGTGAGTATAGTGTGTGAGTGTACGAGTGTGTTTTTGTCCTTGATCATGTTTGGGTACAATCTGATGCACATTGAACCTTAAGGTACATGTATTTCATATCTTAATATTTTTGTCAATAAAATTTCCAGCAAATATCCACTAAAAAATCTGTGCCAATACATCTGTGTTTGATTTTATGTTAAATTATCTAACTACAAATTACCACCCCCACCCCCACCCAAGGAAAATATTTACATTTACAAATCATTCCTCATTTGTGATATTATTTCTTGATAATGCATTACAAAACTTCTGTTTACAGTAAGTATAAGTCTTTGAAAGAATCAGACAAAATGTGAAAAATATAAAACATGCATCATCAGCAGCAAGAAAAAAACACCAATCTGACAATTTACTTGCACTGAAGGAAGTGTTCAGCATTTGTATTCAAAATTACCACTAATTAATTTCTGTATCACTTGATACTTTTAGATATTTTTCATAGAAGTTTAACCATTTTTGTCTGCCTCTGAAATGGCCATTTACAGTACTTTTCCATGAATTTATAACCAATTTACAAAAAAGATGATACTGAAAATTTTGTCTTTCTTAACTCATATGAACAAATAGTCCAACTATGCTGCCAAAGTGATGGATTGTTAGATAACCAAATCTGATCAATTGCCTGATTGTTATAGAGTCTTCTACTAAGGTAGTAGACCTAGGGTAAGGGACACAACTCTTACAAATCATTGGAACGTTTGTATTCACCATTTTATACCAAAATCATGTAAGCATCAAAGTAACCTGGACTGATATCATTCTGTTTCAAAGGGAAGCTTGAAAGACTGATGAAATTGCATATGATACAATCACTGATTTGAAGTGTTATGTCCCTTACCCCAGGTCTACCTCCTTAAGTAGCAGTCTTTCTAAAAATCAACAAGAGGTGATTTATGCATGTCAAAAACCCAATGAATCAAGTTTTATTTCTTGTTCGAAAACAGTTACTGATCACATAACCAGTCTCAGTTAATCATTTTGTGGTTGCGCTTTTGAAATGAATGATACATGAAATTGGCACTTTGCAAGAGTTGTTATCTTTCTTGATTTGGTTTCATTTGGTTGATTTTAGTGGGAGACGAATGTATGATTTTTAAAATGCAGAAATGATTATCGTTATGTGAAAGTGTAAAATATATAGATTGAAAAAGCATTGTATGTTTGGTGGATTTTTCTTAACCATGAATCACTTCTACATTAACAGTCCATAAGCATATCTGTTAACACTTCAACATACATGTAAGGACTCCCAAAGTCAAGGAAAAATTGGAATCTATAAGATTAGATTTGTGGGAGATTTTGGTTTAAATATTTATATTTTCTATAAAAAAAAATTAAAAAAAATGGAATTTTACATGACAAATTTGTTTTTCAAAAATCTTCCCCATGAGACAGTGTCAGTGGGGGAGAATCCAACATGAACTGTTCCAAAGGTTAACAGGGACACACAAGGTCAGATTATAAATAGATTTTACCTGAGATGACCAACTGTCCTTGTCCTGACTAATGATAGAAGAATATAATCATTCTGTTGTCCTTGGTATCTGTCAACTGTTGTTATCTATGGAAAGATTGATTGACTGATTGATTGATTATAGGTCAACATTCAGGAGGAAATATTTCATGAAGAGAATGTGAAAAAAAGGCATAAATTGAACATAAAGGATGTTCGCTGGTCATGTTCGAACATTTTTGTCAGATCCTTTGACTCCTCTGGTTTTATCCATTTCAAAGCATTAATCTTTTTGGCCCAATGATTACCACTTTTCTTTTCATAATTTCATGAAACACACCTTAAAATCTAATTTGAGAAGTTTTTTATGAAATATTTGTTATTTCTAAAAGAAAAACCCTACTAAGACAAAACATATGGAAAATCTAGAGATATCAATTTCCTGCCAAACTTTTACCAGTATATCTCAAAAACAAGTACACTGACCCATCCATTTTGTCTCCTTATTTTGTTTAAGCATCAAAGAACTTAAAATATTTAACAACCCTTTGCAATCCTTGTTATTCTTAAAAAAGCGAACATTCTTAAGTGTAATATATATTGATGAAGAAAAGGCCTGGTTGACAAAATGTTTAAAATTGCTAACTCAAAAAAGTACATTCAGGATTATGCTGAAAATTAAACTTTACTTGTATTTGATGGTACTTAAACTGTTTTTCAAATAAAATTAAATTGTTCTTTATTTATCATCTAGAAACCACCTGGAGACGTCCTGGACAAATGGATGGACATGCAACATTTCCATGGCTATCACAGAATACTACACTTCCTATGGTGGGTTATAAAAATCTATTTTTGATGCAATGACAATTTAAGTAGACTTTTGAAAAAAGATGAGATATCTCATTTCCTTATGATTACAGAAGAAACCTCCCTTATGCAGTTATATCAGCACAGTTCTGTTAAGAAATTGTATATAATAATGTTTGCATCATCATTTTTGATTAATTTCACTTTATAATTCTAAAACAAAGTAGGCAACTGATTCAAAACAAACTAAAAGAACCCTAAAAAACACACCATTACTTGAACTAACTACAGCCATTTTCACACCTTGTACAAATGTATAAACATTGAAAAAGAAATCTGTCCAAACCAAACACAAAATACTCTGGGTACCTGTCTAAACCATGCATCTACCTGCCTAACCTACCACCCAGGTAAACCACAACTTTAGGGTTCAGTTTCACTGTATTTAATCTTATCTTACCTTATGAGGGAAGCCAATAAATGGATTGGTACCACACCGCTGTTTACAAACATCCCTGATCAGGTGTTTTTGACCATTGTATGTTGTTAGAATTGAAATTTTCTCAGCAGGATATCCTAACATCCTCATGTACATAAATGTAGCAACCACATACTCAGCTTCTGCCAGATTCTGATAAAATTTAAATTAAAGAAAGTAAAGTATTAACCACTTTGAACATAGTATTTAGAAAGTACATCAAAGAGAAAATTGTGTTAATTTAGAAAGTACATCAAAGAGAAAATTGTGTTAATTAGATATCATACAATATGCTCCTTGATGATTTAAAGCAAATCAATCTCTCTGAAGTATAGATATTTATATATGCGGGTGAACCAATGCAAACTGTTTCATTTTGTAATCCAGTTGATGTCATGGTGACACGCTATGAAAAGAACTAACATGACAAGAAGTAAAGATTTTGACAAGGTTGAACTAAATTCATGAGGTAAAATTCCTTATAGAAACTGAAGTATGAACAGAACAGACTTATTTCATGAATACATACACAAAAGATAAGTTTTATACCTCATATATAAAAAAAAAATGATGCAGTAATTACAATGGTTAAAACCCTTTCTTACAAACAAAGAGTAATCAAGGGAACCAAGGTTATAGCAGTAATCAAAAGAATGTAATCCAGGGACAAAGACCAGACATGGAAAACAGACATACATAACAAAGAACATAAAGTAACAAAAATCATACATACAAAGTAACAAAAGGAAATGAGCAACTCGAACTCCACTAAAAACTAGGAGCATGGACCAGGTGCACCTGTAGGGTAAGCGTCCTCTGCTTTTCTAGAAAAACCTGTCAAGTTGCTAATAAAAAGTCCGGGGTAGACAATGAGGAAAGGAAAACTTTAAAAAATGCTTCTTCAATGATACATGGAAATCGGTTAACTGCCACGTTAACTTCATTTGGATGATAACTAGTATTGAACAAAAGACGGCAAAACTCAACAATACTGAATGTGACTCTTACAATTTATATTTTGTTAACACTGACATTAACAGGTTAATTAAGGCTTACTAACAAACGATTTGTCATTTAATTATACAATCATGGGGTGACAGGATATTGAACACTTTATATTTATTCTATTTCTGTGTCTCTTGAACGATACCAAATTTCAACATCTAAAATCTAAGATGATCAGAACTGACATTCATCCACAAAGATAATTATTCATTGGAATCTTAGATTTGTGGTTCTACACTACAAACAAAAAACACAAAAGTTAGTACCACAGGAGTAAAATTGAGCCACAGTGCTCCACCTCCAATGTATAATTACATGGTCATTTAAAATTCAAAATATCCCTAAATTCCATGGCTGCAGTCAGAAGAGTTGAAACTTTAACAAATCTGGACAAACCAATGGTTGTCTACCAGGTCCCGTCACATTGTTTCAGTGCCTAGAGAAATGGACCTCTGTCAAACAGTATAATTACATTACCTGATAAAAATATGGATTGGGTTCTGATTCTCCAACACCGTTGAAGTTCTGTACATCGATCAACTGGAAATCATGTACAAATCCAGGATTAGACAGACGATATTCTTCGTTCACCAATACATGGGGTAAATTTCCCAACTTTTTGTATCTCCAGTTATACAGATTAGCTATACTGTAATAAATACATAATGATTACACAGATGGTACACCTCATTCTACAAAACCAAAAATTGTTTGTTTCTAATTATTAAAAAAATTCAATCATAAGCTCAGATACTATGAGCAAGATCACACAGAGAAAACTGCCATACCCCCCCACCCCCTTTGTGCAAACAAAGTTAAACAAAAAAGGTAAAACCCTAAGGTTGAATTAATTTCTTTAAAGCACATCTACATATGATGCCCAACCTTTCACAAAATTTCAAGAAGACCATTTCAGAAGTTAAGGAGGAGTTGTGCTTATAAGAAATGTGGACAGACTACCAGATTCAAAGATACATGTATCCTACAAGCTGTGATTTCCAATGGTATAATACAGGAGTATATTTAAAAATGAATACTAAAAATTATTGAATAAAAGAACAGCGTTCAAATGTCCCTCCCGAAAAAAAAAGTGAGGAAAACTTTAAATTCATTGAAATTTTTTAAGTCCAAGGGCCATAACTTCCGTAAAAATAATTCAACCATAACCAAAGTTGAACTTATTCTGTAACTTCTCATAGTAAGACTACATACAAAATTTATAATCAATTGGTGAAAGCATTACAAAAAAAAAATGCAGAAAACTGTAAATTCACTGAAATTTCCAAAGTCCAAGGGCCATAACTTCCATAAAAATCATTCAACCGTTACCAAAGTCGAACTTACTCTGTAACACTTTATAATAAGGCCACATACCAATAGCAAACTTATTTGGTAAAAGCATAACAAAAAAAAGTGCGGAAAACACGGACGGACGCCTGTCATTTCCATGTCCCCTGGTGACGCGTCGCGGGGGACAAAAACCTAAATGGCAATATTATAGCACAGAAACAAGAAACACTGAGAAACCACCTGTACAACATTGAGAGTTTTAAATGCTTTAGTTTGTTTAATTATCTTCCTTTCCCAGCAAGACAGTAATTCAGTTCTTATTTCTCTCAGAACCAGAAGTCACATAACTCCTCCATACTAACTGTCCATTTCATCTTCTACCTCCACTAAGGAGATACTTTTCTATAGGTGTGAGCAGGGACTGCTTTATGTCAAGAAATTTTAAGCAGTGGCAGATCTAGGTAGTTCCAGAGTTCAGACCCTCATCACCCTGATGGAATATTTTGTTAATTTTGTGAAGAATTGGGGTAAAAATGGGCAAATAATAGCCTGGCACCCCCTTTTAAAAATTTCTGAATCCCCCCTTTTATGGATGCAATAATTATTTCACTGCAAGTATACATACCTTCCCCTAGCTCTGCCTTGCGCATCTAGCTCAATTGTTGGGACCCCAAGCCTAACAAGCCGAGTAAACAAAGACTGTTCCATATTAGAGAACTTTTGAAAGGCCATGTTTTTAATGACAGGAGGAAGTTGGTGATGATCTCCTATCATAATCCATCTCTTCAATCTGTTTATATTGTCTTCAGGATTCTGAAAACAAAAATAAATGTTGGATCAAATATTCAGGGAAGGTCAGTTAAAACTTTCTGTTATAAGATCAAAAAGTTTATTTCATAAAAAGATGCCATTTACATTTTGAGGAATTATTTTTATTTCTTTTTGTAGAGAAACCCATTTTTCTTCAACCAAATCATGATTTTACAATAAATTCTTCACTCTCTATGATAACAAGAGTAATGAAGGGAACCAAGGTTATAGTGGTAATCAAATGAATGTAATCCAGGGACAAAGACCAGACATGGAAAACCGACATACACAGCAAAGAACATAAAGTAACTAAAATCATACATACAAAGTAACAAAAGTAAATGAGCAACTCGGACTCCACTAAAAACTGGGAGCATGGACCAGGTGCACCGGTAGGGTAAGCGTCCTCTGCTTTTCTAGAAACACCCGCCGAGTTGCTCATAAAAAGTCAAGTCTGGGGTAGACAAACGAGGAAAGGAAAACTATGACCTGTTGGATTCATTAGTTTTCATAGTGCTGATGGATACACCATAACGATCCACGAGTCAATGATGACAACCATAAACCTTCTGTAGTGATGAATTCAATCTTGTAGCAACATAACCCTGTTCCAAAAGCCTATTTGTTAGAGTTCTAGTGCGATACAAAAAGTCTGCGTAGTTTCGGCAAGCTCTGGCATAACGTATGAGTTGTGATATGAACACTCCATACGCAGGAGCAGAAGGGATGTTGCCACAGATGAAAGGAAAGTTGACAATTCTGAATGAAAAGTCATCACGTTTGTCGTAAAGTTTGGTCTATAGTTTTCCTTTACCATCGATTTCTAAGTGTAGGTCAAGATATGAGGCTGACTTCACAGTGTCTGTAGTATCCTTTATCTCAAGTTCTTTTGGGTAGATGCGATGTATCAAATCCACAAAATTAGGATTGTTCAAAGATAATACGTCATCTTTATAGCGGAAACTGAGATTGAAAGATCTAGCCAAATGATATTCTTTCTTTCTGATCAGATCAGCTATAAAGTCAGCCTCATAAGAGTGAAGGAATAGGTCAGCAAGTAAAGTAGCACAATTTGTTCCAATTGAAATGCCGACCATTTGTTGAAACAAGCTTTCTTGCTCTTAATTATGTAGTAATTTGTCTAAAAATTTATTATAGTGACTGTTTGAGAAACTTTCATGAAAGCAAAATGCTCCATGGAATGTACATAGTCAAACCACCGCCTACACAAAACATTTCCAAGACCTACATGTTATTTGATAGAAATTCTGACATTTAAAAAAATACAATAAAACTACGTCCAGTTGTAGTAAAACCAGCCAATTTTTACTGAACACACAACTGTTTTACTGATAAAATTACAAAAATTTAGGCTCATGCATTATAAAATTAATGACAATTTCTTGATTTAATAGTCCTGAACTAAAAATGATAATTTAGCAGCATTTTTCAAAAAAATATCCACAAAAGTTTTTTTTTGTGTGGCCTCACTACCTGTAATAGTAGTGGTATGAATGTTTCAGTCTCTAATGGAGATTTCTAGATTTAAAAGTGCTGAACTTCAAAATGATAGCTTAGCAGCATTTACTATATAAAAAAACAACAAAATGTACTATTGTAGGCAGAAGAAAAGGTTAGGTAGAGTAACCTTAAACAGACGAGTTTTTTTTTCCCTTGGCCTAACTACCTGTAACAATAGTGGTATGAATGTTTCAATCTCTAGGATCTGGGCTGCTTCCTCCATTAGAATGTTGTCAAACTGTCAAAAAAGATAAAAAATGATAACATTCTTATTTCAATGTCAGACCTATAAAACAGGAATAAAATCTACATACATTTTACAAAGTAAAAATCCTGCTAAAACAGAAGTGTTCTTTTCTAAATTTTACATGGTGTAAAACCATTAACAAAAAAGTCTGGCAGATATGAAGGTATTCTAAATGAAATATTTTTTATGACATCTATTGTAGAGAGAAATATATTATTGAAGAAGAGAAACGTGTATATTTGAAGGAAGACATTTTTAACGGAGCTAGGTCTTTTAATGAAGATTTTGACAGTATGAGTGGATTATAAAATTATATTTTTATTCAATCATTAAGTATGATTCTGTCTGAAAATAAGGCAGGAGGTGATTCATCATATCTCTAAATAACCAATGAAACTGTTGAAACACATTCCTTACATCCTACAAACAACTCTTCCTGTGTTAATTTCCTTGGATCTGCTTTATATCGTGAAATAATTCTTGGCTGGTTAAAAAGTACAAATTCTGGCAGGATATTTTCCCATATTTTTCTTTTATAGAACTTAACCGAACTTAAAGCACAAATATCTTCACTTTAAATATCTTTTCACTCTTATTGTTGAAAACAGTTTCTATGAGGCTTACAGAAGGATTTTCAATAAAAAAATATATTTGGGATTAAAATATTCGTGAATCACTAATCATAACTTCAGCCTGGTTTTAAGTCAGAGCTGTCCTTCATTTATTAATGATAAATTTCATGAAATGAATAATTTTTTAATTATATATGTGTATATATAAGAGGTGAGACTTTAAAACAGATCTGTCTGTCCGTCTGTTTGTCTGTATAAAACAACATCTTAAATAACTTTTTAAGAGCACAAAATTTTGCATTTTTTTAATTTTAATTAATAACAACCAAAAAAAATTGTAAAGCAATCATTCAAATAAGTGTCCAAATTACATTCAAATATTACATGATAAAAATCATAGAAACAAGAAATCCTTAAGTAATTTTGCTATTATCCCACTCTATTTTTAAATGATATTCTCTGTAAGAGTCAGGCAGTCGGTGAATAATGGTGGAAAAAAAAACCCACATATTTCAAAGAAATCTGATCAAAAATGTTATATCTTACATGCCAAAAAAACATTCAGGTCTTTAAGAGTCAGTTGTTTGAGGTATAAGTTATATATAATGCAATTTCATTATTAAAGGGAGGTAACTCAGTTTTCCCATATTATTCTATTTAACTTTGAACTTGCTTTTCTGCATTCTCTGAAACCTTAAAAGATGAAAGATCTGTCAATTTTTCTTCAGCAGACCATAAACTATGTGTGCACATTGTCCAATTTGTGTGTTTCTTCTGAGCATTACTCATTATTTGATTTTTACATATTCCAGCAATTAAACTAACATGTAAAAAGTGACAAATACCATTAAAACATTTTGTAGGACTTTAATCATAAACCCAGCAACCACTAAATCCCTCATTTTTTTTTACCTTAAACCCAGCAGCCACTAAATCCCTTCTCTTCAGAGCAGCATGAGTACATGTCATTGCAATAATCTTGGCCTCTTTGATGAGTAAATATTCAGCTCGGTCTACTCCACTTCTCAGTAACTCAAATGCTCGGAACTCCTATAAAGAAATGGACATTGAAGGATTCAGTAACAAGATCAATAGCATATGCAAGTCAATTATAAATGTTAAGGGAAATGATAAAATTTGATAAAAAACAGGATCTTCACTTCAATCTTATATAGCATTGGGAAACTTCTTTAAAAGTGTTTAAAGTAGGTCAGTAGGTCATACCAAATATTTGTTTGTGTACAGAATTTAATTATTCAGCTTAAACTATAAAATATAAAAAACATGTAGGTCAACCAGCATGATTACGAAACAGTTAAGTAAAATGTAGGAATTTTTTAACATCATTTTACATACAGTTTTTTTACTATTTTGCAAGCTATTATAAAAACTGTATGGTATATAGAATTTCTTAAAAACTTGAAATAAAATTGCCTTTTATATGACATTCTTTTATAATTCAAAAAGAAAATTGGAGGTACCTAAACTTTTAAAGCTAAAATTCCCAATACATTTTTATAAAACATTTTCCTGCCACATGTGCCAATTACTCCCCCCTTTCCCTTGAAAAAAACTTTTTAAAACAATGGTTATTGTCATTAATTCTTTTAAAATAAACTAATATATGTAATTTCAAACACTACTTACTTTTTGCAAATACATAGTTTTGTACTGTTTTGCAAGATGAGAGAATAGAATGATGCATTTAATAGGTTTGATCTACCTTAGGTGTAGTGAAATAATACATAGCAGGAATGTGTCCTGTTTTACATGTTTTAAGTACTTCTTTGTCTAAGAATCAGGCAAAGTGTGTATAAGAAATGGCACATGAAAAAAAAAAAAGAAATATGCAGAGATTTGATTGGATTATCCATGCTTTCTAATTATTTATACCTCATAACCTCCAGAAATTATTATCAAAGTGTTTGTAAATATTGTCTTTTTAAAATGTATATAGGTCAAAATTTGTTAAAATGTACTAAGGAAAAATAGCAGGAAAGGCTTTCTGGACATTTTCCCTGTATAAACAGTAAAAAATAGTTAGGTCACAAATTCTTCAGGATTGATTTAAAATGCTTTTCAGTTATTTTCTAGATGTATTGTACATGTTTGACGCAAAAAAGACCAACTTGAGATAATTGGTGTGCCACTCACTGCCTGATTCTTACACACATAATGGCTGACATCCAGGTGTAAGGTGATCATGACCTTTGAGAAAATCTAGGAAATCAATTTACTAGAATTATTTGGAATGATCTACCTTACCAACAATTTTAGAGAAGATAGGTTGTTGATTTCACTCAATTCAATTTGTCAATAAAATAATCCTTTTTCATACTACTGACTGACTTTGTTTTTTTTGTTTTTTGTTTTTGTTTTTTTTAAATTTCAAGCAACCTGACAGATTCAGGTTAACTGTCCCATTGGAGCAATGGACAGCAAAAGACTTCAAATTCAAATATCTGTTTTATTGGACCTGCAGTAAGAGCTTGGGCACTTTATATAAATAACAAACTTTTAACCATTTAGATACTTACCTCAGATAAGATAGTGAAAGTTTTTTTAGAAAAACGTTTACTGTATGTTTTTCCTTTCTCTATAGACGGCAAACCAGGTTGTCATGTGTAGGCAGGTTATGTCCTTTTGAAAAAACTTGCTAAAATGGCTTGTATTCAATAAAGATGAAAAAAAGACTATTTGGTTATAAGGTACTCTCAAACGAATATCTGAATATTACCTCTAGTTGAGTAAATATTTTCTTTATATGTCTGAAGCATCCTTCAGCTATGTCAAAATCTTCTTCATATGTTCTCCCTTTAAACAAAGGTTGTGGTGCATTCTCAAAAAACTTTGTAAAGGGAAATAACTCCTTTAAACTCTGTAACTTGTCACACTCCTACAATAGTAAGAATCCATCATATACATACAGGTACCTGTATATCATAAAAAATGCAGACATTTGTTCGAAAATGGACAAGTAACCATCTTTTACATTTTCTTTTTCATTTTGTAATTATTAAAAACAAAACATGAAGTTACATGCATTGTCATGCTAGGTATACACCAATCTTGTACAGGAAGTTGATATCGTACAGGAACCAAAACCACTCAAAACTTATGCAGCGACACATCAAGTATGAAATCGATCCATCTATTGGGAGTCAAGAATATTTTCTCAATCATTCCGTATAGTGAAAAGTGGCAAAGTCCAAAAAATTGAACAGCACCCTATTTGCTAACAACATATGCCTAATTCATACGAAGCTACACACCAAACATGGAATTAATCCATCTACTGGGAGCATCCACTCAAATACACTCATAAACTTGACATAAAGTACATTGGATTTTTATTTATTTGTCAGGAGTGAATGTCTGATTATATACATTGATAAATTCTGCAAAAATCCTATTTATAAACTGTTTATATAGGCTATGCCCACAATTAAGTGGACTACTTTTATTGATCACTGTATATTGTCTATTTTCTATGTATAAAATGTTATAGAAATAAAATAAGACAAACATATGAAATGTAATTATAAGAATTGAATGGTTTGTTTTTGATGTTTTATGGGTATGTAAAAGCATTGACTGGTCACACATTCTCGAAAGAAGCACTAGCATGTTTCATTGAAAATGTGCTACGATCAATACTTTTACACACAAATGAAACAATAAAAATGAATCATTCTTTAAATGTATTGCCTTTAATTATTACAAAACTGTTTTCATACACATGTAAACATGAAGACCAACAGTTGCCTTTAAAATATGTCATAAGGAGGGTGATTCATACAGACACTTTTTATCCACATCTTTTAATATTTTTGGAGGAGGTGACAATAAAAAGTAATGTGACATAATTTTTTTTTATCAATAGCAATACCTTAGACTGTCTGAGCTTACTAAGAAATTCTTCCCATCTTGCCAAAACCTGAAAAAAAGTAGTTCACTTTATGGTTGATCAGGACTTACTGAGAGGTTGTAACCAAATTGACATTACATCAATATATAATTACATGTAAGTACACATATCCTGACATTGCATCAACAATTAACTACATGTATGTAACAAGTATCCTGACATTACATTAACATTTGACAACATGTATGTACATGTATTCTGACATTACAATAACATTTAAACACACATATGTACATGTATCCTGATATTAACATTTAACATTTAACTACATGTATGTACAAGTAACCTGATATTACATTAACACTTAATTACACATATGTACATGTATCCTGATATTACATTAACATTTAACTACCTGTATGTACATGTATCCTTATATTACATTAATGTTTAACTACATGTATGTACATGTATTCTGACATTACATTAACATTTAACTACACATATGTACATTTATCCTAATATTACATTAACATTTAACTACATGTATGTACATGTATATTAATCTGTTCATCACAATATCTAGGTAGTGTTGCAGACTTGTTTAATACTTTAAAGATTCATGAATATGAAAAATTATTGTAAACCAAATCAGTAAAATGCCTCCAGCTAACTAATTTGAAAATTAAAAAATAACAGTTTTTATTCAAATGAATCTCTAAATTATATTTCCTCAGATTCTTTAAAAAGGAAGCTAGTATATTTGTCCATTGTCAGAATCATACATGTACATGCATTAAGCATTATTTTCTCACCTGATACAGGTAGAAATACCCAGCAGTTTCACAGGAGTGTGACATATCAGTAGTGACGGACAGACTTGTCTGTAAACGGCCGACTTCCTCCAACAGCTCAAGTCTCTGAGCCAAAACATAGTTCACTCTACCATATCTGTAAAAAAATATTGAAAAACGAAAGTACAATGAAATCTGTCTAAACAAATAATTCATTAAATCAAAAGCTTCGCTCAGTGCTGCATGATACAAATACAGTGGTCAAAATCTGAACAGTTGGGGTAAGTGTGGACACAATATTAGTTTTTGACACACTTAAGCATAAGGACTTACAATTTATTATGGACAAAACAAAAGGGTTGGACAATATAATACCCAAAATTTTTAATTCAATTACAAATGTTCAAAATCAGATCATAAATAAAAAAAGTCAATTTTCAACGGGAGTGGGTCCTTTGACCCGTTATATCCCTAACAGATATCTGAAATCTGATTGAAAAGTGCAGGCAGGGATTTTAATGAGGAATCAAACAAGAATATTTTGAAATCATACCAAAAATAAAAATGTTTAATTTTTTGGGTATTGCCCAACTTTGACCCATCCCCCATAACTCGAAAACAGTAAAAATCACTTCAATATTCAGTAATCAATATTAAAAGCAAAATATCCTCTGGTGTAAAAATACTGATAAAAAAACGACAAATATCTAGTTCTACAGGATATAAATGTTAAGAAAAACATAAAACAGAAGATTTTGCATTGTGATGTAGCGTTTCAATTTCCCAGAAGTGAACAATAAAATACAAATTAGTCTTCGGATTTAAATACGTTCTACATCAGAAATTCCAGAAAGGAAACTGAAAATAGAATGAGACTTACTAGCCCTATGTTGGACAAAACACTTAAGGCTTGATATGAAAATATATAAACCCAATACTCCAAACTTTGACCTGAGTGTGCATGGAAATATGACGAGGGAACAAGAGTAATATACCTGCTAAAGTCTTTTTCAGTTTCTAATGCTTCCTCTCCATGACCCAAACGTAACAAATGTCTCTCATCAATATCTAGTGCCATGATCTTTTCAAACAACTGATTCAATGCCTACAAATAACAAAAAAAAAAAGAAACCTGTTCAAATCAAACTTTTAAAATCAGAAACCTGTCTAAACCAGACACATGCTAAAATTCTTTTTTATAGTTTAAATTTATTTTGAATCTTGGTAAACTGAACCAATTTTTAAATCTGAAATAGGTTCAGTTTATCTGTTTATCTTTCAAGTGTAAGTCTCTAAAAAAATGAGGCAAAATGGGTAAAATCAACATGCATGTCAAAAACTCACCACTCTTACAATACTATTTCACCAAAGGATGATTTTTCTATTGAAAAGTCTGCATCACCTGATTTTTCAGAATTGTTCAACAGAATGTTAGAAAATGAGATTTTTTTTTACAGAGTTATCTGCCCTTGAAGTGTTCATTTTCTGTGCTTTTCTATGAAATTATAACTCAATTTACTAAAATGATATGAGAATCTTCCACTTTCTTCATTTATGATGCAAATTATCAAATTACACTTTCAAAATGTTTTTTTTTTATCCCAACATGTTTCAACCACTACCTGAGTTTTACAAAAACTGACACTTTTACAGTTGACTGAAAGTTAAACTAGATAATAAATTGCCTCTGTACTCCATTCTAACACAGCTACTGCATAATGTCTGGTTGTCAAAATTTAATTATGAGAAGATTGTTGTGTTTGAGAGCCACATTGGATGCCCCCACATGTATTTTCTGACATATATAAAGTAAAATGATTAACTCCAACCAACACCTAAATTGCAAGATATTACTTAAAATCATAAACCCTGTTAATATTCAAATCATTACTGCTTTTATAACCATTATGCAAAGTATCAACTTCCTAACCTAAATACTGTAGGAGGAGTTATCTGGAATAGACATGTACCCTATTTGCTCAAAATGATGACAAAATGACTAAGTCCAACTATCCATGAAGATGTCAAATAATGAAAGAAATCAAAACCCTCATAATATATGCATCTTCAATTCATATATAATCATTCTGAAAAGTATTGACTATATAACCTAAATACTGTAGGAGGATTTATCTGAAACAGATATGTACCATATTCCCTCAAATAGTGACAAAAAGTCCAACTATAAATAAAAATGTCAAATACCGATAGAAATGAAATCCTGATAATGTGCACATTTTCAATCCATATTTAATCATTCTGCAAAGTATCAACTTTGTACCCTAAGTACTGTAGGGGAAGTTAAGCAGAATAACTATATACCTTGAACGGGACAGACGGAATTACGGACGGATGGACAGGGGTAAAAAATATGCCCCAACTGAATGTTGCAGGGGGCATAAAAAAGAAGTAACTGACTCTCACAAAGAAAGCATTAATAGCCCAGTTTATCCAAATAAAAGCATTATAGTAGCTAAGATTTTAAAATATTATTAATGGCATGTATCATTTCTGTACTTACGCCAAGGTTTGTTAATTAGTATTCATGTCAGCAGCACCACTTTTAATAAGAACTTCACATTTTATTTTAATTTTTAATTTATCGATTACAAAACAGTAAAAAAAAAACACAAAGAAGTGGTACCTAACAAAAACATGAAGTTGCTAGATTTGTTGTAAAAGGTTTACCCCACAAGTATTAGAAGTTAACATTGGACAGCAATCAAACTGCTTCCAACATACCCCCATTCTTCATATTTATAAAGCAACATGGCAAATTTGAAATAAATCCATCCATAGGAAACAAGATAAATGTACAGATTCTGATATTAATGGTTGTCCTATTGCCCAGAACAAGTATTATTACCATTTGAACATTGCAAAAGTTAAAAATGTTACAATTCCACTTGTTTGAAAAAAAAACTAAACTAGACAACAGGTTTTCAGTTCGGGCAGGTTGAACTTTCATCAACCTGTTCAGTAGGAAAATGTTCATAAAATATTAATGTCAAAGCTGTATGTGATGAAAAAATCTGGAAAGACAGACAATGTGATTCGAATACACCACCCACACACTGAATGTACCATTGATCTGTTACAAACCTGGTTAGAATGAGTAACGATGATGGTCCTTTGGTCTGGGTAATTGTGATAAATATTAGATATTATCTGTACTGCAACATCAGTTTTACCGGTACCAGGAGGTCCAACAATGATCGTCAATCCTGGCTGCATACCAGAGTATATAGCCTCTACCTGAGTCGGTGTGAAAGGTACGCTATTTCTGTAATAAAGTAATTATACATGTTAAAATTTCTTGGGAGAAATTCAGGGCATCCCTTGAAAACAATTTTTTTTGGGGGGGTGGGGAGGGGGAGGCTGGTTAAAGTATCATATGACAATATTCTCTACCAAAATATCAAGAACAGTTTTCAGGTTCCGAGCCATGCAAATATCATTTTTTAGTAATAGTAACCTTCCTTGACCTATGACCAAATTATCTTAAAATTAAAATGGGTGTCTTCAATATTTCTCAAGCTTCTGTTTTATAAAAATCTCTATGGATTCCATCCAGATCAACTTTAATGGTGTGTTGAAAACCAATAACGATTGTTCCAGAAATAATTGTACAGGAGGTGGGAAGTCACCGTTTATTTGAACTCAAGTTGTAATAGGTTTATCTACACTCATATTTGAAGTTAATATTTGACAGCAATCAAACTGCTTCCAACATATGCCCTTTCTTCATGTTTATAAAGCCACATGCCAAATAAATATATCCTTAGGTAACAAGATAAATGTGCAGGTGTTAAGTAGCAGTTTTTCTAAAAGGTGATTCATGCATGTCAAAAACCCACCAAACTCAGTTTTATTTCTTGTACAGAAACAGTTACTGATCACCTAACTAATCTTAGTTTTTCATTTGAGATGAAAAATGTATAGACTGTATATGAAATTGGCACTTCGAAAGAGTTATCGTTCTTGATTTGGTTGGATTTGATTGATTTTAGTGGGAGATGAATGTATGATTTTCTTAAAAGTGCAGATCTGATTGCAGAAATGATTATCATTATATGGAGGTATAGCATGTGTAGACTGAAAAAGCATTGTTTGTTTGGTGGGTTTTTCTACACCAGGAATCACATTACCATTGCCATTGTCTGAATATCTGGACCGGTGCCAGGTTTTTTTCCAGGATTTTGAAAGCTTTAGTCATTTATGTGTGAGAAAATGAGGACCATTTTAATGGTATGTTTTTTTTTAAAGTAGCATTTGCATCTGACATAAGATATTTCAGTATTATTTGTTATTTACAGCACCATGTAAAGACATTAAATAGAAATAAAAAAAAAACTTCCCATCAAAAATAGAAATCCTATACATTCTTATCCTTAAACAGCATTCCAGGACAAGTTAATCACAAATATTTTTGTGTTTGATGTAAACAAATAAATGATAAATAATTTTTTATGTCATTTTGATACAAAGTTTGCGAAAAATAAATGAATGTTCCCTACAGAAATTTATACCAGCATTTGAACTTTATTTATTGACTTTTAATTGCATGCATTAAAGTCACGCTTGAGTGGTCAAGAGATCGACCTTTACTCCCATGCCTGATTAGTGTAATTGGTGAATTAGGTGATTCTTTAACAAAATTTTGACACCTGTTGAGAGCTGTAATTAGCTTGGGGTAATTAAACTGTCACTTTCACAACTTGAACCAATGTTGGGCTTACAGCTCTTAATGTTTTTTTGTACTTTTAAAGATTTCAAGTGACAAAATGAGACCGATAATTTTCGTCATTCTGAAAAGTCTTTCATCAATGAAAAAAATGACGAGCGCTAGAAAAATCACTGCCAGTACTTAACCCACCATGCATATAGTTTAAACTGTTTATTTCTTATCATTGTTAAGGCTATCTATCCATAATAACAACCATCCAATATTCCCTCTAGTTTTAAAAAAGGTGTTTTCCAACCCTTCTTTTCACAAATACATCTAATTCTGGAACAACCCTTACTGACAGAGTGAAGAAAGGGAGGACAGAGAGCTAAATTCTATAGCTCTGTTTTTTTATAAAAGATCTGAGACCAAAACAGGTTACAAGTCTGTAGCAGTGCCGAAATGGTGTCGTCTCCTATCTTACATACAAAGAAACGTGTCTCGATCAACCATAAAGGACTTGAATGGTTCACACAAGTCAAGTTGATATGGCTGGCAGAGAGTAAATTTTATCCCACTGAATGTTTTGTTCCAATGTTATGTATATATTGTATGTATGTAAAATAAAATAAAATAATTTTTTTTATAGACAATGGATGGCTAAGAAGATGATTTTAAAGTCCCCTAACAAAGCAACCTAATTTTACTCTAATTAAAGAGTTATCTCCCTTTTTTCAATGAACATCAATGCTTCCTATGTGATTCATTTCCTTATAATTATTGAGGTGAATCAAAAACCAACTTTCAACTTTGAGAAAAGGTGCATTTGTGATATGAAATTGGTGAAAATTTTTTGAAAACAAAGTTTGTAACATGCCACTCACTGCCTGGTTTTTGTATGGACTCATCACACCGTTTCTTATAGAAATAAGTTACCATACTTACTTTTTAGGTTGACAATAAGGATAAGGCCCTCTGTTGGGTATAATATAAGGTTCTACTACAATCTTCCTCTGAGTTTGGGGTACCTCCTCTCCTTCTTTTCTCTTGTTACTTTCAGGAGGTTGTGTTTCTATTTTAAGCCTTCAAGAAACAAACTGATTACCACACATGAAAACTGAGGCAAGACAAATATAAATTTTATGGCATTAAACATTAATGCGAGTTAGATTTTAAAAATCCTTTTTTTAATGCAAAAGTTTAATGGTGTTTTTTTGTTTTTATTTACCAGGACTGCAAGAAAAAAAATCAATCATAATCCACAACGAAGCAGCAGAGAACACTTACCCTAACAGTGCACCTGGTTCATTTTCTTACTTTTTAATGGAGCCTGAACATCTCATTTATTCTTTAGTTTCTGTATGTATTCTTTTAGTTATTTAGCGTTTAATTACACCTGATATAAGAATCCTGGTTTCTGATTGGTTGATAACAAGTGTATTCTACACATATTTTTAAGGTTTCAGTCATTTTTAGAGCTGCCAGGGTATATGCATGACCAAAATGCATTTTTTTCCCTCTTGGCCATGGTATTTGCGAGCCCAATCCCACCAAATTTCATTAAGTTCTTTTGTTTCATTGTTCAAAGTAAAATAAAGTGATTTATGAAACGGAAGTGAATATCAGTTAATCAGCAAAAAAAATAGTTGCTGGCAAACAAATAGCAGAGGTAGAAAGATCCTGTAAGAAGGAAACAATACAGTGTAATTTAACAGACATATTGTACTTTATTTGTTTTCTTGGTGTTGAACCTGTTGTTGTATCATAAATAACCCATTCCTCTTCTAAATCATGGTCTCCATGGTTACAATAGAGCAAACACCTCTATCAACTCCATTAAGCATTGTCTGTGTATTCCAATACCTTTCTAGTAGTTATAAGAAATAGATAAAGCTTACCGATAGGGTGGAATATGTTTCTGGACATCATCATTGGTGACCTCTACAGGACAATCAGGGAAACTTGCTCGTAAATGCTCCATCGACAAAAATGTATCATTCCAATTCAGATTCTCAGTCTGGTTCTTTAATCTAGAAAAGATAACTCTATATGTAGTCACTGTTTTAGGTAAAAGGTACACCAAAGTGTTAACCTTACAAAAATCTAAAATGGGAGATTACCCTCACAAAATTTTCTCAATGAGGGCGATCAGCTGAGTTTTCATAACATGAATTGGCAAAAATTAAACTAATTGAATTTTTCCTGTTTTCAGATTTAATGGAAGGAAAATTATATATAAAATATCTGAATTCAAATTTGTAAAGCTTTTATTTTCACAATGAAACCTATATCAGATAGCAACCAAAATCTCTTACAAAAAATTTCCCATCTACATAATGCCACATTTTAAACATGAAATCAATCTGTCCAGAGGGAGCCGAGATTTTGTGACAACAATTTAGATGGACAGACAAGATGATTCCATTAACACCTACTTCATTGTAGCGTTGAGTGGGGATGTGATAAACAAGACTTCCTAAAACATCTCCTTCGTGCCAGTGTTAAAAGTTCAAATGATCACTTCCTTACTACTTACATCATTTATGACAGAACGATCTTAGCCTTTCTGATTCATACATATATTATGTTAATAGGATGTCCTTAAAGTTCTCTCTCCACTCTTCAGCTCAACTGGTACAATTTCATTCAGTCATATTGTTTGTCTTAATTTACCTCTTAATTTCAGCTGTATCCCCTAGAGAAACATCCTCATTTTTAAATAAAATGGCTTAAAATTTGTCCCAAAGACATGTAAAAAATTCACAATCATAGAAAGTTTCAGTAGCCTAAGCCTCATCAAATATTGTCGTGTTTCAAACAGACGTTGTTGTTCTTACTATTATGAAAGCACTTTAACATGTTTAAAGATCCATATCATAATCAACACATCTTTTGTAATGCATAAGATTTTCATATTTTGTCAGTATCCGAACTACTCAGACATATTCTTTTAATATAATGTCTTAGAAGTTCTGAATGCTATATATTGTCTCTTGCCTTTTCCCATACCGAGAAATACCCGTGGAAAAGTCACAATATTCAAAATTCAAAATAGTTCCCAATTAAAACAAAATATGCATATCCCCCCTCCAAAACGGTGGGGTGGTTTTGAGAAAAAGTTAACAAAATCAATGCAAAATAGAGTGCCAGGAGTCCTGAGTTTGATTCTTGGCTGGTACTGTTGTGCATTTCATATGATGCATCATGCAGTGCCATCCATATACATGAACGATATGCCACCCAACTTTCAGAGGCATAATTTCCCGATTTAAAATATTTTGTTTGCAGGCTACAAAAAAATGTTTTAGATCATTATCATACATGTAAACACAATTCTTTTAATTTGGACTTACTTGGAATAATGAGCAGCATCTGGTTCCCCATATCCCAGAATAAGATCATGTAACCAGTCAGGAACTACAAAATGTGTATTCATCAGATCCCGTAATGTTTCCAGCACAGCTTTGAAATTGTTCTCTTTTGGCTTTCTCCTCATTATAACATTAAATGTCTCATATACATCCTGCCAAAATAAACTGATGTCATTAAATTGCTCAAACATTTTTCATTTACTTTAAAATAAATTTATTAAGAAGTATTTAGCTTGCAACTACAAAATTTTTACAATAGGGGCGGGAGTTACTAATAACAAAATTCTTTCATTCTACACAGCCAAATATGCAACATATGATAATCAAATGGTGACTGATTCATATGATTATCATATGATTATTTACAAATGATAGTCATATGCTCGTATGTTAGTTTTGATCTGGAAACATATGATAAGTGATAAGTACGGTATTCATTCCAGACCATGCCCTTGTACCATTACCATGGATATTTTATTTATGGCACACCAAAAGCATGGCATGTTGGCCCTAGGGAAGCATAGTATTTCATCGGTCGATCTCTGAATTTCCACATTTTTTTGTTCCATTCTGTGTCCAGACATGTTTCTTTTGTTCCATTCTGTGTCCAGACATGTTTCTTTTGTTCCATTCTGTGTCCAGACATGTTTCTTTTGTTCCATTCTTTGTCCAGACATGTTTCTTTTGTTCCATTCTGTGTCTAGACATGTTTCTGATATTTAAAGCGCCAATGGTCTTAACAATAACAGGAGAAATGAAAGTAAAACTTTTTTTGGCCAAAGTAACTTATGGAAACTGTAGGCGGTACCCCAGGGGGACACATTTGTTTCCATTGACCCTGCTGGCAGCACCAAATAAATTACAGATCAGTAGACTGACTGAAAATAAATGGAATAGCCAGCGAACCTGGAGAATTTTGAGTACAATGAAAAAACTAAATGTCTGTGGCTCTGGGTGGGATATGATCCTCATAAGAGTAGTGGAGCTGCTGCATCAAAATGCAGGACTATTTGAATGCCATAATAAATAAACAGCATCTCCTAATATTTATTCTATTCATTTGAGGTGGATGCTTCTCATCTGAATTTGAAACCAAATGAACCTGAGGCTAACTTATATGTTGGTTAAATCTCTCCTGTTATCTAAAAATGATCTTCTACCATATTACCATATTGGCCCCCATTAATCTGAAAATGACCCCCTGTTGTACTGTCAAAGGGGCCCCTGGTCCCTGGCCCCTTATACATTTTTCTGAAATGAACACTGTAATTTGTAACATATGCTTGTGAAAAACAAGCCTATTAAATTCTAAATTCTAGCTTCAAGAGTGGAAAAATAATTCAAATAATTTACAGACTGAAAGAGAATGGGTTTCTTCTATGTGATCCATAGAAAACTAAAAATATTGTAAAATTATAGGAAGACTTCTGAATAAATTTAATCACCCCCTAGTTAGTGAGTCTTTAATCATTGCTTAAATATGGCAAAGATTACAATGAAAACTAGTGCAACATGAAATTGCACCTGTTGTCATGCTATGTATACCTACACTCCTACACAAATCCCACAAACCAGAAAGTTGATATTGGACAGCGACCAAAACAGCTTACAATGTATGATTAAACTATATAAAACAACAAACTTGAAATAAATCTTCCTAGAGGCAGTCAAGATTTTTGTTGTAAAGTAAGACAGAAATAATGAGGATGGACAGACAGAATGATGGAATGACGTACTAGGCGATTCTAATATAACCAATCACTCACTAAGGAGAATGTCATATTTTTTAATACTGTACACTTATAGTCCCTGAACCAATCCATGCAACTATTTAAGCAATTGATGACCGCTGATTGAATGATTGCCGACAGATTGATAACCAATGACCGGTGACAGATCTGATCACAGTTTTGTTTTAAAATGATGGATGATTGATTCATATAAATTTCAAAATTTTCATTGAAACAAATCCAATACAGTGCTATAGTAAATTTATTTTCAATTTTAAATATCAAATTCACATTTAGTATTTCATTTAAAAAAACAAATGTAAAAGAAATCAAATGGATGTCTGAATTTAGATCATTCCGTAAATATTTGTAAAAATGGAAAACCAAAACAAACCAATCTGTAAAATATATCAACCAATCAGCAGTCACATGATGGAAACAGATCGGTGACCGATGACAGATCGCAATTATAGTTGTAGGGATTGGTTCAGGTACTCTACATGTAATTGTATAATCTATCATCAATATACTCCAAATTCAAACATTATATCCCCTTACCTCTTTCCCCTCAACAGTTCCAGACATATCTTGTTGGTACTGGTTGGGATCTAACCAAACTCTAAATGTCCGTGTGTCACCTGGCAGGTCTGGCTTTGGATCAGGACCTGTCAATAGAAAAAGGCACAGGTATGGTGAAATGCAAAAAATGCCCCATCACGTAACTTTTCTAAAAATAGTAAATACTATTGATGTTTGAAATGAATAGCAATTACTATTCTAAGATGTATACACAACATCAGTTGATGCCTGTTATTTATTTAGCCAGTTCTGTTCCTGAGGAAGAGTTGTCTTTCTTTTTATTTGTTGTGTGTTAAAAGCAAATATACTCCTACTTGTTGAAAATGCATCATACTGACCATTTCATTTTTTAAATTCTGTGCCAACAAAAATTTAATTTCTCAAGAATTTGAAAACATACAAACCTTTAGTAGGAATAAAAACCTTCAAAAGAATATTCAACACTCTTAAGTACAGCTCTGCCTTAAAACCAGGCAGAAGCTGATAAAGGGTGCTACATGCATTTCTTAATACTGTAGGCTCCCTACAAACTGTATTTGGAAATATACATGCTAATAAAAGTTGTCCACTGGAGATATTAAAACTGAAAATTTGGTTATGTTCTACTACAGAAAAAGTACAGGAAAATCTCGCCAGAATTTTTACACAGTAACCAGTCAAAAAATATTTCAAGATATATAGGAAAGCCAGATATTTTTGGATTGGAAATCCTTAAGTAGGCCTCACAGAAACTGTACTAAAAAATAAAAGTGCAAATGAAAGTTAACCCTTGAAGATATTAACACTTAGATTTTGGATATGTTCTACTAGACTTCCAACTAGAATTTTTACACTATTACCAATCAAAAAATATTTCACAATTAGTAGCAGATCCAAGGAAATGAACATAGGAAGAGTTATTTTTAGGACTAACAACTGTATTTATACAGTTTCATTGATTATGAAACTTTCGACTTTTGTTTTCACTTTTATTGTCAAATACAGTTTTTATGAAGCCTTACAAAGGACTTCCAATAAAAAATTCTAATTATAAGCCTCTGCCTGGTTTTTAGTCAGCTGCATTGTAAAACTTTCAGATTTCTGTATACTGTATTAAATTCTCAATTATCACCTGATATCTGCAATGTGAGATTTAAAAGGGCTAAAAATTAAATATATTTAAGTTCAGAATCCCTTTTACCCAAAAAGAAGTCCCAATGGAAAATCTTAAGATTGTATCTCAATTCCATACAAAATTAAGGGTTTTCCTACCTTACTACTTAAAGCTTCTTACCTTCCTCAATGACTTTGCCCTCAGCATCCAGCATGCCCTCAATCTCACATCCTCTGACATATGTCAGCCCAACCTGAGGTATAAATGGGGCTGTATGGTCATATTTGTGGTTTATGGGGACAGTTGGACGTAAGGTTATCAGGAACGCTACGTCATGTTTCCGCAATGCTGTAAAAAAAATACCAACAAATAATTGCACATTAAACATAGTAAAATAATTCAACAAAGTTTTACAAAAATTGTTCATGTCATTCTTGAGTTATTGTGTGAAGTGTGAACAACAATTGAATGGACAAGCCCCAATATACTTCTCATTTTGCCTTAATCTCAAGAATGTGGGAAAACCTTCCTGCCATTCTGCCCTAATCCTAGGAATATGAGAAAACTGTATTTCGCCTAAAACTCAGGAATATGAGAAAAATCTACTTTTCCTCTTTGTTTTATTCTTGGGAATATTGTAAAACCCATTTACCCATTTTGCCTTTATCTCAGGAAAGTGGGAAACTTCCCATTCTGCCTAAAATCTTGGAAATGTGGGAAAAACCTACCTTCCCATTCTGCCTTAATCACAGAAAAATGGGAAAACCTACCTTCCCATTCTGTCTTAATCGCAGAAAAATGGAGAAAAACCTACCTCCCCATTTTGTCTTAATCACAGGAAAGTGGAAAGTCTACCTTCCCATCCTGCCTTAATCACAGACAAATGGGAAAACCTACCTTCCCATTCTGCCTTAATCACAGAAAAATGGGAAAATCTACCTCCCCATTCTGTCTTAATCTCAGAAAAGTGGAAAATCTACCTTCCCATCCTGCCTTATATCAGAATGTGTGGAAACCTACCCTCCCATTCTGCCTTAATCTCAGGTCTGACACTGAGACTCACTGTAACATCAGCGCGGACCATGGAAGGATGGCTCTCACCTACCAATGGCTTAGATACCTTAAAAAAGTAAATATAAAAATAGTTACACTAAAATAAACATAAAATAACACAAAGAACAACTCAAAATATGAAAATATCAATTTTATATCAACATTGTAAATAACATAATGCTGTACAATTATTTCAATGAGTCATCTTTCATCAGTAGCATTAGAAACAAACACATACAAAGAATATCAAGATTAAAAATAAATAGTGAGAAAGAAAAAGAAGTTTTACATTGTGTAGAAGTAAAGAAGAATATCTAGATTAAAAAATAAATAGTGTAAACTGTTAAATTGTGAATTACAAGGAATGAAGCCCTCATGCTTTGAGGGTTTGAAAGAAAATGAAGTTCTATACTGTGTAGAAGTAAGGAAGAATATCTAGATTAAAAACAAATAGTGTAAACTGTTAAACTGTGAATTACAAGGAATGATGCCCTCATGTTTTGAGGGTTTTGAATTCGGTTATACTGCAAATTACAGTAAACACTCCTTCCCTTCTCCTTCATAGCATCATAAAAATTTCCTTCATTTTATCTTGAACCTTTGCCTTAGAATCTCCCCACATTATGATCCTAACTAGAAACAAGAACCACATTTTAGAAGCACTTACAGTAATACACTCGTTAAGACGTTTAGGTTTCCCTCATGCACGATACTTAAATGCAAGCTTAATTCCCACTAAAAGCTCAATAAACATGATAAATAAATGCTCCTGTCATGCGTTTAAACACAAAAAAAAAAACAAATGCTCCCAGTGTGTGTTTAAACGCATGAAAAACAAACAATAAATAAACGCTCATTGCGTGCGTTTTAATGCATGATAGACAAAGAATGAAATTTAATAATATTAACAAATACTGAAGAAAGCAAAAAATAGAAAATACAATTAATGAAAATACAATAAATAATATAGCTAAAAAATATTAAAATACATGTAAAAGTTGAAAAAAGGAAACAATGAATGTACAAAAATAAACAAATGCTTCTTTCACGATTTTAAACAAACACTCATACTGTGCATTTAAATGAATGATTCTGAAGTGAGTTTAAACAAATGCTCCCAGCATGCATTAAAATGAACACTTGTATCGTTTTTTTAAACAAACCATAAGCGATGCATGAACACTAAAATGGGAAATGTGCATTAAATAGTTAAATAATTAAATTAAAATAGGCATTAGCCTTCAACTGAGCATCATACTTATACATTTTTCTTACATATGTGAAATCATTGAAAAAAAGGACAATAGCTGAAAGGGGTGAGATAGGATAGTAAACAGTTATCCCTCTTTAAAAAAAAATAACTCAGCATACAGGATCTAGATACTGTAAATTCTTTTATATCTTCTTTGTTTTTGTATTGCATATTTTAATTTTAAACCAATCAAAGGCCACTTTCACTTTGAATTCACTTCCCCCAACCCATTTCTGCGTGCCTGTCTGATACCCATTCCAGTTTGACTAAACGTCTATCATCAGCCTTGAATGCAATGCTCAATATTAAACTTTTACCAAAAATGTACCAAAAGAGTGCCCTTATGATCTTTTTAAATGTGCCCCTGTATCCTACATAATTTTTAAGTTAAAATCAGCTATTGGTTGAGCCATCCTTGCCCATCCACCAAACAAACATGTACCTACCTCTACACATTAAAACCAGCTATTGATTGAGCCATCCTTGCCCACCCAACAAACAGAAATGTACATACCTCTACAACATTAAAATCAGCCATTGGTTGCGCCATCTTTGCCCACCCAACAAACAGAAATGTACATACCTCTACAACATTAAAATCAGCCATTGGTTGCGCCATCTTTGCCCATCCACCAAACAAACATGTACCTAACTCTACAACATTAAAATCAGCCATTGGTTGCGCCATCTTTGCCCACCCAACAAACAGAAATGTACATACCTCTACAACATTAAAATCAGCCATTGGTTGCGCCATCTTTGCCCATCCACCAAACATACATGTACATACCTCTACAACATTAAAATCTGCCATTGGTTGAGCCATCCTTGCCCATCCACCAAACAAACATGTACCTACCTCTACAACATTAAAATCAGCTATTGGTTGAGCCATCCTTGCCCATCCACCAAACAAACAATTGCCATCTTCAGCTTGCCTGTCACAAAATTATACAGTACAGTAAAAATAATGTAATATCTTCATTTAAAGCATAAAGTACAATTAATTTGCCATTTACATTATCTCTTACTAACTAAAAAGAACTCTTAAGAAAAAGTCACTAAAAGACACCATTGCTGCCCATCCCAGTAAACTTATTGTCAAAATATTTCTAAAGTCATGATGAAAGGAAGCCGATGTCACTTCAGTGTGAAATTAAATTCTACAGTATCATGAGTATGGCATACCTATACCAAGTAAAGTTTCTGTCAAAATATCAAGTGGCTGTGATATGACATTGAAGAGAAACTGTAATGGGAATATTTGTGGAGGGACAAGAGTAATCAGGGAACCAAGATTCTTGCCGATATCAAAAGTATGTTATCCAGGGACAAAGACCAGACATGGAAAACAGACAAATACAACAAAGAAAATAAAACCAAAGTAACACATACAATGTAACAAAAGTAAATGAGCAACTCAGACTCCACTAAAAACTGGGAGCATGGACCTGGTGTACTGGTAGGGACAACATACATCATGATCACTTTAAAACTCCAGTAAAGTGGGTGTATAAAAACTAAGAAGGAAGTTATATCCCAAATGAAGTATATGTGCCATATTTTTCACATTTGTTGAAACCTATAATACCATACCAAAATTTATTTTCATAGATAGATATACAAAACTGTATTCATGTTTTAGGATATCTTATTTTTGCATCTACATAATTTTGTGACTAGCAGTCCTGAAGTGTAAGTTTTTACAGGAATCAGGCAAAATGGGAAAAAATCAGAGACTGATGTATGTCAAAAATCCATCAATTTCACAATATAATTTCACTCAAAGATGTTTCCTCTCTTTAGAAAGACCATTATTTGATTGTGCATCACTGGATTTGTTTAAAAACTTTCAATAGAATGTTAGTAAAATGAGGTTTTTGAAAGAGTTATCTCTTTATGAAATGTTCATTTTTCTTTGCATATCAATGAAATTATATCTCAATTTACCAAATTGATATGGAAAATCTGGTCTTTTTATTTCTTGATTCTGAACGTACAAATTAAACTTTTAAAATGGTGAGTTTTTCCATACCATGTTTCACTTACTGCCCGATTCTTACTGAGACTGACACTTAAAATATGTATTCCAAATTAAAAGGACTTTATATTGGCAATTTTTTCTTCCTCACTAACTGAAACTATTAATACACCACTCAAACCTCCTTTGCTTTGGAACGAATATATACCAAATATTACATGTCAAAATCTGTATCAAATGCTGTATCAACCTGAGATTCCTATATCATCCCAAAAGCCATCAGCCCACCGGGTGATGTAGGTCATGGGTTGATATGGCATGTGATACAAACTTTAAATGTTCATTATATCATATATTTTAACATCACTTTAAGTATGGTTCGTAAAGGGGAGTGATATAGGGTATGCGATATAGGTCTAGGGGTGTGATGTAGGGTATGCAATATAGGTCTAGGGGTGTGATGTAGGGTATGTGATAAAGGTCTACAGGTGTGATACAGGGTATGCAATATAGGTCTACAGGTGTGATATAAGGTATGCAATTTAGCTCTAGAGGTGTGATATAGGGTATGCGATATAGGGTAGATGATATAGGATTTTAACAAACACATATAATGTATAGGATTTTAAAAAACACATATAATGTATATGCAAACAAGTTATATTTTAATCTAAATATTTGATATAAAACCATAAAACACAGATACACATATATTCTTACATCAAGACATTCATTCTATTAAGACCAAAAAAACTGTGAGGAAATTCCACTAAAAGATACTTGTAGATCCCTACCATAGAAACCAAGAGCTCTATGTCTATAACCACCTGACTATAAAACAATATCCAACTCACCAAGGTTTCATGTGGGAAACAGCATCTTCTATATCTTGTCTAATCTCATCTAAAAAGAGAGAAAAAATAAACAAGTACAGTACCTTCACCAATCTGTCATCGATCCATTAAACAGATCCATGCACCTATAATTGCCATCAATCTTTGATCACTGATCAGTTTCAGTCAGTCATTCATCCGTCAATGATCCCTTTTGTCTTACACATTGTGTCCACTGATTGGTTCATTAATCATCTCATAGAAGTCAACAATCACTCTTACAGGGTGATGGATTGTTAAGAATGATGCGGAACATAACAAAAATTAGAATTAAATAAACGTCTAAATATGTTCAATATCACCAAATGATGGTAAAATTTACATTGAATATTTTGGATAACTGATATCCTTCGTCAGCATAAAACTAACAAAGTTCAAGATCATAACATTGATTCTAAAGCTTAATCACGCATGCTGTGGGTGATTATACCTTTTTCAAAGGCACATATTAGCAAATGATAAGTAATCTGAATGAAAAAAGAACAGGGGTGTTTTTATCACAAAAGTGAATTTAATATTTTAAATTAGAAGTAAATTTTCAAAAGCATTATATTAGATTCCTTCCAAATGAAAATTCTCAAGATTACATAAATCGATCATTTGTTATTTTACATAACAATAACTCTGGGTAATCAGTCATCAATCCAAAGATCCTTCTATAATGGGTCATCAATGGTCAAATAGTTGCTAAGATGGGTTCAGAAAATATTACTTATGATCACATTGTAAAAATAAGAAAAAAGTTCTGTGTTTTATGAGTAATAATTGTCTTTGAATTTATGTAAAAAATCTGGTGAAAACAAGAAGAGTCCTATGAAATTTGCTTAAAACTCTATAATTGAAGGAAGTACCATTATGTGCAGAAACAATTATTGATTATAATTTAAACAGATCACAATAACAATTCAAAGAGTTGATGAGATGCTTTAATGTAATGTTCCAGAAACATGATTCTGATGATATTTAACTTCAAATCATATGAAAATACAGAGTTATCTCTCATTTGCAAGAGTTGTCTTTCATGAATGAACACCTGAACAGCCTTGTTAACAAAACAATACCATGGACAAATGGATATAGAGAAGCTGGAAGAACAAAGTTCAGTTTTTCTCTTAAATATGAGAAATTCTCTTTCAAAATGGAGATAACTCTAAATAATAGGAGAATAACACCCTTTAGAACTTAAGTGATGTTAAAAGACAGAAAACTGCTCGCAGGATACAAAAAAACAAAAAAAAAAAACATTTTAGTACTTCATTGCCTAAGAATCAGGCAAGTTGTGTATAAGGTGTGGCACATAAAAGTAGGAACTTACATTCCATTAACCTGAAATAACCATCAAAGTGTTTGTAAAATTTGCCTTTTTAAAATATTGATAAGTCAGATTTAGTTGAAATGCACTATGGAAAAATGGCAGGAAAATTTCCTGTACTTTTTCCTCATAAAAGCAGTAAAAAGATATCTACATCACAGAAGCTTTATGATAAACCGAAATAGTTTTCAGTTGTTTTCTAGATGTATTGAACATATTTGAGGCAAAAAAGACAAAATTGAGAATTATGATATGCCACCCACTGCCTGATTCTTACATAGAATGTAAAAACTTACATGTGGATTCTAATCTAAACAACTGGAAGTTCTTCAGCAAGTAATCATGTAAGGTCAAGAACTGCAGGTTGAGTTTAGGTAAAGCTAGACATCCTAAAATGATATAATTCAGAAATGAAAACAAAATTTTATCAAAACAACACTTAAATATAATGTATGATGGTGTAAAAAGATCTAAGACAACACAGGAATTTATAATTTAAATAATTTTTTGATGGTGTATACAGACTTGAAACAGCAAGGATATCAATATTTTAGAAAAATCCCTTGATGGTTTGTACAGATTTGAGACAGCAAGAATATCAATATTTTATAAAATCATCTAATGGTCAGTACGGATACGAGACCGCAAGAATATCAATATTTCCAAAAATCTTATGAAGTTTTATCTGTTTTCCATGTCTGGTCTTTGTCCCTTGATTACTCTTTGATTACTGCTATAACCTTGATTCCCTTGATTACTCCTAGAATTTTCTAAGGTTAACACCTATGAAGAAACCCTATTTGACATCTTGGTGTATATCAATTTCTTTTTCAGTATATTTTGTACTGGAACATGTAATATCTTACCATCACCAGAATAGAATTCAGTGGGTACTATATTTTCGTCCCATATAATCTCTTCTGTTGGATACAATGGCATTTCATTGATTTGTTCAAGTTGTGATTTCCTTTTGGCATGCTTTGAAATCTACAAAAAATTAATACATTTTTACATTGCAAAAAAGTTGAGTTTTGTCTGTATGGTCATTGATCAAAATTTTTAATTTTTAAGTGGTAATCATCAACTCTTCAGTGTTTATAGATAAGTTGCTTAATTATTTGGGATTAAACTGAACATTTCCTTCTGTATCAGAATATTCAAAATACTAAAGAACTGAAGCAATTAAGATCAAATGAACAAATAGAGTTTCATTACAAACCTTCTGATCAGTGTGACCTGGTGGCATAATAAGTGTGAACATAAAGATGCATGTGTTATCATGCTAGGTATAACCCCCGCTCCTACCGAAAGTTTATATCAAACAGTGCCCAAAATTGCTTAAAATATATCTCACATCTATAAAAAGCCACATACCAACTGCATAACCAATCCATTGATTAAGAGCCAAGATTTCTGATGAAAATGTTCTCTATTAAATGGGAAAGTCCCACGAAAGAAGTTGATATTAGACAGTACCTAAAATCCTTTAAAACATATGCTCCATCTTACATAGCCCTTTACCAAATTTGAAATCAATCCGTTTGTTGGGAGCTGAGATAATGGTGACAATATTTGGACAGACAAGGTGGGATAAAGAGTGGGGATATAAAAACACACATTTTAGCTGCTAAAAACATAAAAATATGTGGTTTGATATGCCAATGAGAAAGTCATCCACCAAATGCCAAGTCATGCGGAAAAAGAATACAAGGAGATTCAGCTTTAAGTCCATAAATGATTACTACTGAAATGCCTCCAAAGTTTTTTCCTCACCTCTAGGGCTGAAACAATATAGTTACCTCATGAGACAATATGTATTGTTTTACTTCCAAACAATAATAGTACTTTAGATTCCAATACAATACATTTTAACAATTTGTAATTTTAACTATACTTATGGATTTTCATTTTATCCTCCATAATCACTTTATATCCAAAGTACTCGAATCAGAAGGTAGCAGGGGGATCTTTTTATCTTTATTTGATCAGAATTGCCCAAAGCCTGCTTGGCCATGCCAATTTGTTAATGAGCTGAATTCCAACCTCCGCATTGAAGATTTCTCAAGGGGAACTACCAAAAATAATGACTTAAGGTCCTGAGCATGTACTGAATCAGAAATGGGGCAAGCTTCATAATGTACTGAAAATGCAAAATATACTGTTGTTTCTCAGTACTTCAGAGTATCATTTCACCCTGGCTGACCTCATGGTAAAATTGTAATTAATTTCTACACTCACCAGAACTTCCATTAGGTAATGTTTGTCCTGGATATAATCTGTTTCTTGTTCTGGCAATGGTAATTCGTGTACATAGGCTAAAAGTTTGTGAAGATCCTCAGAACTGTCAATAAAAACAAGAATAAATTGTTGGTTTCTCTCTCTAGAAGATAACTCATGGATATCATTTAGAAAATATCTGTGTAGAAACCAATATGTTCTTCATAAATTTTTCATGTCATATTTCACCTTCTGCCTGATTTTTACACAGACTGACACTTAAATATATGTCATTATTGAAAACAAGTTTTATTGCATTTCATGCATGTGTTTCACTACAAATGAAGACAAAAAACAATAGTGATGTCAACATGACCCAACTTTGACAAAACAACATGTAGTTTTTTAATGCTAGATTTCGAACATCACTTTACCTTCAAAATATATAAACAGGAAATTAAAGACAGCAAGTTGAAATTTTCACAAAATAATAGGCCTTAAACAAGTGTTGACTTACCTGTGTGGTTCCATGTGCTTAACAAGGGCCTTCTTACTATCCACACTGGCAATGTTGGCAATGGCAAAGTTATTGAGGTCAGGAAAATGTTTGAATGCCATTTTCTAAACGAAAAAAGCTAACATTATCACAAATTACACTGATATCATAACATAACAGGGAACCGAACAGATTTCATAGGTGTTAATTTTCTAAAATTCTTAAGGAGGAAATCTCTCTCCCAAAATTTTCTAAAAGTAAACAATTTGCCGAGTTTTTGTTTTGGCAACAAGTTTTGACAAGAACTAAAGTAATTTATTGAATTCTAAGCTGATAATTCAAATAAGACTTTTGAGAATGGGACTAAATCTCCTGCTTTGACACAGACTCGTAAGTAGGAGCTTGTTGATTGTTGATGTTAAAAATATGTCATCCTTAGGTTTAAAACTCGTAACCAAAATTTCAAAATATCCTTAACTACATTTGAAGACTTTTCACAAGAGTGTAAAAATATACTATATAGATTCTCATTCAGTAATTTAATCACCAGCCACTTATTAGAAAAAGTCAACTGTGGATACATTCAGGCATAACCATGTATATAAGACTAATATCATTGCGGGGACCAATGCATTGAATCCCTCATCAACAAATAACTAATAAAATTACGATTCACGGCAGCTTTTGTGAAATGACATATAATTGTATGCATGTATATCATTGAGACATCAATTTAATAAATACATTTATTTTCCTATTATTTACATATTTTACTTTTTCAAGTTGATATGCCCCGTGCAGGTTCAGGTGTTAAAAGAATAGGCCTGCAGCAGCGCTAAACTTGTTGTAAGAGGCAACTATATAGTGCTCAGAAACCTAGCCGGGGGCTAGGCGCTCTGCCCACAGGGCAACTGGGATGTGTGCCCCAGTTGGTGGAATGGGGTACCCCTAGCATGTTATATGCTTGGGTTGTCAGGCTATAAGACCGCAAACCAGAGTGGTGCACCGTGTTGGGAAAGATGTCACGTTCCTCGCAAGTTAAAGAACCCTGCTGTGGTATTCGATAGGAGTAGGAACCTTTGTGCTCCGCCACAGGAGTCTAAATTGCCCAACCTTATCCATCCCTCCCTTCTTCTAGTGGCAATCAAAATTTGTCAACCCTATTATCCTTGTGTCCCATCCCTTTTTTTCATTTCATCATCATTTCATGTTCATTTTATCATCTATTTCATGTTCATCGTCTGAATATAGCTGAAATATTGCTGCTCGGATGTTAAACCCCAACAATCAATCAATCAATCAAGTTGATATCATTAGGTAATAATCATAGCCTAATGCCCCTAGACCTTAAAAAAATAATTCACTTATAAAACCAATAATCAACTTATTCAATGATTACAATAGTCCTAAACAAGTGTCTCAAAGTTATTGCATGCTTCACTGAACATTCTTTAAATAATAGTGTTGAAAAAAATTTAAAGCTTAGTTTATCATTCAAGCTTGAATGATCTTAAATTTGGGTTTAAGTTAAATGACAAAGACAAATCAATATGCCACTCACGTAGCACAAGAACAAATAGTGATATGAAATTCAAGAATAACTTTTTGTAAGAATCAGGTAAAATGGGAAAAATCAGAAACATGCATGTCAAAACCCCACCAATCTGACAATATAATTTCACTCAAGGGTGCTTTCTCTATTTGAAAGGACCATTATTTGATCTCTGCATCTCTGGATTTGCTCAGAAATTTTTCAATAGAATGTTAGAAAAAAATGAGGTTTTTGAGTTATATACCCTTGAAATGTTTATTTTCAATGATTATAAAAATGATATGGAAAATGTTTTTTGTTCCTTGATTCCAATGGTGAAAATAGTCAAATTAATTTTTAAAACGTGTTTTTTTAATACCATGCACAACACACTGCCTGAATCTTACAGAGACTGACATTTAAGCACCAGTGTATGGATTAGTTAATAAGTCTACCACTGACATCGGCTATAACTATGTGAACAGAATCACTATAGATGGGGGGGATTCATGACAGGTGCTTGGCATATGAGTCTGAGGCCAAAATACAATGGACTTGAATTAATAGTAAACTATTCAATTGTGGTGCTTGTAAAAAAGTTCATCTTGAGATACCAGCAATTATGGACCACATGCTTGTAAACAGTACTGAAAGCAGTAAAAAAAAATCATTGAAAGGCCAAAAGTTTCAAAAAGGATTTCGACTGGTAAATCAATATACTGTGGATACTGTGCATATATTTTACACAGTTGTGTCACCTGATGGAACCTTATGGATAGGCGACCATGTGTCAGAAAAAATTCTACATATCAAAATTTCAGATGACATTTCGACTACACTGTCATCTTTCAATATCAAACCAAACAGTCTGGCGATCTCACCATCTGGTTCTCCTCTTATTGTAGTGGATAACACATCGACCCTCAAGATTATAAATGAGTTGACAGGACAGACAATAGATTCTGAGTATTCTATAAACCCATGGATATTAAGCAGTGTACATACAGCTAAAGAAGAGAACATCATTGTAGGGGGTTTTGAAGGTGGTAAGGGAGTTGTTATTGTGATGGATAAAAATGGTAAACATTTATCAAAATATGACAGTGACAAAGACAAACAGTTATTCACCTATCCTGAACATATAGCAACAACAGGAAATGGTAATATCTTTGTTTCAGATTGCAGGCCTATAAACCATAGAGGTCGACTGGTAATTATAAAAGAAAGGAGTGGTTACATAAAGTACTACAATGGCCAACCTGACATCAACTCTGACATCAGACCATTTTATCCTCGCAGAAGTGCAGTGACATCAGGAAACAATGTACTTGTCGTGGACTTTAATACTCAATATTTCCATTTACTGAACAATGATGGCAACTTCATTACATATTACACACGTGAGGAAATTATAGATGCTGGAGTTACAAGGTCTTTTTATTCCTTGGCTCTATCACATTCAGGGAATATCCTTATTGGATGTTTTGATACTTTTGTTGCACCTAAAGACTCAAAGGCAACACTCTATGAATTGGAATGCTTTGGTGTATAAATATCTCTAAAACAGTGAAACTGACATTGTATCAACTGGGGAAGTTTGTTCTATAGATAACTTTGCACCTAAAGACTCAAAGGCAACACTCTATGAATTGGAATGCTTTGGTGTATAAATATCTCTAAAACAGTGAAATTGACATTGTATCAACTGGGGAAGTTTGTTCTATAAATAACCTTGCATCTGAAGACTCAAAGGCAACACTCTATAAACTGGAATGCTCTGGTGTATAAATATCTCTAAAACAGTGAAACTGACATTGTATCAACTGGGGAAGTTTGTTCTATAAATAACCTTGCATCTGAAGACTCAAAAGCAACACTCTATAAACAGGAATGCACTGGTGTATAAAAATATCTCTAAAGCAGTGAAACTGACATTGACATTGTATAAACTGTAGAAGTTTGTTCTATAAATAACCTTGACAGTGAAATTGACATTGTATACACTGTGGAAGTATGTTCTATAACAGAAACTGACATTGTATAATCTGGGGAAGTTTGTTCTATAAATAACCTTGACAGTGAAATTGACATTGTATAAACTGTAGAAGTTTGTTCTATAAATAACCTTGACAGTGAAATTCACATTGTATAAACTGGGGTAGTTTGTTCTATAAATAACTTTGACAGTGAAATTCACATTGTATAAACTGGGGAAGTTTGTTTTATAAATAACCTTGACAGTGAAATTAACACTGTATAAACTGGGGTAGTTTGTTTTATAAATAACCTTGACAATGAAATTGACATTGTAAAAACTGTTGAAGTTTGTTCTATAAATAACCTTGACAGTGAAATTGACACTCACAGTATAAACAGGGGAAGTTTGTTCTAAAAATAACCAAGACAGTGAAATTGACATGTGCTGTATAAACTATATAATTATGATATATGCTTAAATTTCCATTATTGGTGGTTTTTAAAGATTTTCAAATTTTGCTAATTAAGTACACCATTACTTATGGGATATAAAGGACTTTGGCTCATTTCATGCTGAATAAATGTTGAAAACAATTCTTATATTTTAATTAAAAACACCAGAAAACAAAACAAAATAACAATATATTGTTTTTATGATATGAAATCAACATTTTTCAATGTTGATCAATACAGTCAACTGCAAATGGATTGCACCATTTGTAATTTACATGCATGTTTTTATTTATTGGGCTTGGATAAAATACCAAGTTAGGTTAAAGGAAAAGGACAATGTTGCTGTACTATACAGAATTTCACAAAAATTAAAATATTGAATTTTGCACATAATTACAGATCCTGATATTCAGGAAAATAAGTATAACTAGAAAAATAAGGCTTTCATGAAGCATTAAGTGATAACCAACCACAAATTGGTGAAAAAGGAGATGGTAAAATGTTAAGATGACCTAGCTCAAGAACAACATTTTGGATTTTGCTGAAAATTACCATTAACCTTTATTTTAAGGCATTTAATTTTAAAACTTTGCAAAGTTTCACAAAAATTCAAAAGTCCCATTCTCATCTGGAAAGCTTTGAGGGACTAATGGACAGACATGCAACTTTTTGGAAGGTATCACATATTATGGCATTATTGTTGGGTATAAAAACCTACCTCCCTTATCACCTTTTCTGATTATGAATAATTTTAAAAAGCATGTTCATTTCTGCCATGAAGACAAACATTTATACTAAGAAATTACCAGAAACAGTAGTAGGATTGAGCTATCATAATTCATATGAGTGGACAAACCATAGTACTTACAAATATAAAGCAGTGAGACCGGCATGTTAAAAGTTTAGAAATCAAGACACAGCACAAAGAAAATGTTAACAGAAATAAAAAAAAACAAAAAACAAAAATTATACAAGCATTGACCAGGATTATATGGATACATGTATCAAAAACTTTCTCTGCTATTCTAGAAACAGTGCCCATGCTGTTAATTCATGTATCAAAGCCTCTCCTTGCCAAATGCCAAAAAGTTAAACATTATGTTGAAGTGGATTTCAAGGGTTTAAATATGCTAATGTCAATATCTTCTTCCCTGTAACCTATATACTATGTTGTAGTGGATAACTAGGCAAACATGACCCTAATGTCAAAACCTCTCCTATTTTTATACTTGTATCTATGAGATCGTGACACACCTGTATTTAGGCAACGATGACCCAAGTGTCAATACTTCTCCTCCCACATACCTGAATTTTAAGAAACCATGCCAATTATGTCAATCCCTCTCCTTCCCACATACCTGTATTTGGCAGCCATGACCCAAAGGTCAAAACTTCTCCTCCTACGTGTATCTATTGACCATGCCAATCATATCAATACCTCTCCTCCCCACACACATGTAACTAGGCAACCATGACCCCAATGTCAATATGTCTCCCCCTACTAACTGTATCCATCAACCATGCCAATTATGTCAATATTTCTCCTTTCAACATACCTATATCTACACACCCATGACCCCAGTGTCAATACTTCTTGGAGTTCATCTACCCACATATCTGTATCTAGATAACCATGACAATAATGGCAATACCTCTCCTTCCCATATATCTGTATCTAGGTTACCATGGCCCCATTGTCAATACCTCTCCTTACCACCTACCACACCTATATCTAGGTGACCATGATCCCACCACCAATACTTCTCCTTCCAACATAATTGTATCTGTCAATGCCTCTTCCAATGTATCTGTAGCAAGGGGACCATGACAATTATCTCAATACCTCTCCTCCCCATATACCTGTATCTAGGTAACCATGACCCCACTGTCAATACTTCTCCTTACCACCAACCATACCTATATCTAGGTGACCATGATCCCACCACCAATACTTCTCCTTCCCACATAACTGTATCTGTCAATGCCTCTTCCATTGTATCTGCAGCAAGGGGACCATGACAATTATCTCAATACCTCTCCTTCTCATATACCTGTATCCAGGTGACCATGACCCCACTGTCAATACTTCTCCTTCCCATACACCTGTATCTAGGGGACCATGACCCCACTGCCAATACTTCTCCTTCCCTCATACCTGTATCTAAGTGACCATGACCCTAATGCCAATAATACTTCTCCTTACTGCATACCTGTAGCTAGAGGACCATGACCAACTGCCAATACATCATCTTCCCACATAACTGAATCTTGGTGACCATGACCCCACTGCCAATACATCTCCTTCCCACATAATGTATCAAGGGAACCATGACCCCAATGTCAATTGTTCTTTTTCCCATATACCTGTATCTAGAAGACCATGACCACACTAAATATACTTCTCCTTTCTGCATACCTGTAATTTAAGTACTCTGTTGTAATGGATATCTAGGCGATCATGAATTGTTAATGCTTCTCCTGTTGTATCATCAATCTCAAACTCAGTGTAAGAACTCAACATATCTACTAACTGAAATAAAAGAAAAGGGAGAAGGTACATTACTTTGTACAATCAGCATATACAATGAGGCATATCTGTTGTCTTTTCAAATAAAAGCAAAATGTAAAAACTTGCCAAGTTGATCTTCAGAAGAGTATCAGGAAAAAAATAATGTCCAAACTTTTATTCAGAAACTTTTCCATGTATGAACTATTGTGATTCTGATGTTTAAAGATGTTACTATAACACTTAAAGAGATGGACCTAGGGTAAGGGACACAACTCTTAAAAATCATTGAAACATTTGCATTCAGCATTTTACATCAATCTTATGTAGGCATCTAATTAACTTGGATTCATTTTATTCTGCTTCAAACGAAAGCTTGAAAGGCTTTGGTGAAATTGAATACAATACAAACATATCAATGATTTCACGAGTTATGCCCCTTACCCTGTCTACCGCCTTAAATTTGCAAAAAGCTATGAAAGGTTCACCTGGGCCATGTACACGATACAAAAACATTGATAAAGAAAAACAGTAAATGTACAACTTTAACATTATATTTAAAACAATTGTAGCCAATATAGTAAAGAGAACATTGATGTTTCTCATGGCATAAACAGACCTAAAATAAAATCACATTACATTTAAATTAATATTTTCTTTTTTGAACGTGGCATATATTTATTAATACATTTAATAGAAAATTTGACCTTAAATATTTAATTCTTTAATTTTCATGAATATTCAAAGGTCATCTTGGACTTATTATTCCCAGACCTCTATTCCTATGGCCAATTAAATTAATTATTTGGTTCCCAGACCTCTACTCCTAGGGCCAACTTAAATTAATTACTTGGTTCTCAGACCTTTACTCCTAAGGCCAACTTAAATTAATTACTTGGTTCCCAGGCTTCTAATCCTAAGGCCAACTACACTAATCACTTGGTTCCCAGGCTTCTACTCCTAAGGCCAACTTAAATAAATTACCTGGAACCCAGAACTATAGTCCAGTCAATCAAGAAAAAAAAATTCCCTTAATCTAAACAAATTGCAACAGAAGATATTTCAGTTTTAATATATTGCATTATGACCAAAATAAACACAGAAAAAAGTCTAACAAAATCCAACAAGGGAAACCCTCAAAATATGCATTTCAAATATCCTATGGAAATTAACATTGGAACGGGGGGAGATAAAAATGGCTGAAAAAAACAATAAAATTTTATACAAAATCATAATAATGTACCTGGTAAATAAAGTGTAGCAATAGTGGACATTTTAGCATTAATTAGATGACCATCTATAACTTATGGAGAGGTTTCTTATCTTTTAACAAACAATAACATAGATTTTGAAACTAAATAGTAAACTTTATGTCCAATTTTCTAGATTATGAAGTTCAAGAATTCCAATTGTGATGAAAATGATGAAGTAAATACTCCAATTTTTATGGTCGAAAGATCCTTTAAAAAAAAGACAAAACTGTTGATAAATAGTTTGCAGATGTAAACAATACCAATTTCAAAAAAAATAAATAATGATGGAAATGCCAGAAAATATGAATTTTCTGTAATTAAAAATTACCCAAAAATTTCAATTCACCCATCATAACCAAATGTTTTACATATCATGGGCAACTCATGATGTGTGATAGTCATTAAGAAAAAATGATTCACATAAATATCATACTTTACATGAAATTGATAAAAATAGAACAAAATGTTAACTTTTATGGAGTTATCTCCCCTCTCCAATGTAAATTTCTATAGGGATTTTGAAATGCTTATTTTGAGTATTCAATAACCTAGATTTTTTTAGACTTTTTTCTGTGTATATATAGGGAATAATGCAATGTATTTGAACCAAAATATATTCTATTGCAATTTGTTCAAAGGTGCATTAGCTGTCAGATTTGTTCAGTTCTAATTCTACTGAATTTTGCTGATTCAATGAAATAAGTTTGTAGTAATGCAATTGAAGCCATACCTACAGAATGTTGTGAAAACTAAGTTTTTTTTTTTTTAATCAGAGAAAATTGATAGGTCTGATTTAATTATTTTTCGCCATTACTTTCGAAGATTGCCGACAGGACATTCACCAGGGTTAAAAATACTTTAACCTTCTTAAAATAATGACAATAACCGATACACAGGTAAGCACGTGTCTTGTTTTTATTTCATTTCATCTATTTCTTGATTAGTTTTCAAATAAATAATGATCATTTTTGAGCCGCATTATATCACAACACGTAAATTTCAAAAGGATCCTTGCGTTATATTCGAAATTTTTTCTTTTATTGCTTGAGTCCGTCGGCCTTCCTTGCCGTTGAATGTCCACTTTGCTTTGCAATTAGATTTGTTATTGAAAAAAGCAACCCTTATAGCATATGCACCTATTGAGGTCACCATAATTCACATGCAAACAAACTTCTCTAGGTCGATTTTTTGTCTTGCAAAACAATAAATATACAGACACCTATATCATGTATCTAATGCATTTTATTTGTGGATATCAAATGAAATTGTACAAGAAAAGTACAATTTAGTGGTAATAATTAAGTTAAGGCATATTTCAACAGAAACAAAAATTTACAAAAATGACAGCTAATGCAGCTTTAAGTTAAAAATTTATTTTGACTGGACTGCTACACTCCTAAGGCCAAATTTACCTAATTTCTTTGTTCCAAGAATTCTTACTCCTCTCTTTTGAGGGATCCTCATTTCACTCATATTAATCCCCAAATCAACAAAACAAAGATAGCGCATCTAATGGGACATTAAATGATACCAAAATATTGGTCTTTTCATACGTGAAATTATACTGTCAGATCAGTGGAGTTTCTGATTTTCCCATTTTGCAGGATTCTTACAAAAACTTACAATTAAGTCAGACAGATTAACCCAGAGACATTCATTAACCTAAACTAAGAAATAGTAATAAGACCTGCCAGTATAAGATAAAAAAAATCAATAAATTTGAACTTACTTCACCAAATAACTTTCCCTCTTTTCTTTTTACCAGGGGAGACAACTGACATTTGACAACACAATGAGAATCATCCAGGAGTGCATTAAAGAACCTTCTGGTTGGTAGCTGGGCTTCTATGTCAATCAATAGTTCAACAAATCTCTCACAGTACTGAACTTTATCAGCTTGCACTGACCCTAAAAATTAAGTATCTCAATGTAATAGCAATCCTGTAGATACTGTAAATACTCCCTTTCAAATTAAAAAGAAAAGAAAAGAAAGTTGTCCAGGCATGATTTTACTATGCCAACAAAAATGCATAAAATGGCATAAGGTTAGCACGTAAAAAATGGAAAAAAACAAATGGTCAAATCTGAATTTTAAATCAGATTTTCAATTATAAGCCGAAGAAATACAAGTCTGGGTGTCAGTAAGGTAATGTAATGTATTAAATGAACCATTTGAATATACATTCTTGTCAAGTAATACACTTTACAAATGTATTCTATAGCACTATATAAAGTTTCTTGGGAACCCTACTTTCCAAAACAGTGCAAAATGAAATATTTCATCTAAAGTGTATTTTAAAGCATATCATATATGAGTCAGGCAAAAAACAGAATCTCTGGCATACCTGTTTCTTTAATACTGCTGAGGACTCTGTCAAATTTCTTTAACAATTTTGACAAAACTTCTCTCTCAAACTGAACTTTGACCCTTTTGCTTTCATCCAGTTTGGCATCATTTTTCTTCAACAGGTTGAAAAACTTCTTATACTTGGAGTTCCCTTTAAACAAATCCTCCCTCTTGCCCTTCAAAATGAAGTCACATACTGTATTATTTATTCATCATTTCAATTAAGGTTTGTAGCAATTTTGTTGTAAAATCTGAATAATGCCATATATTACCCTCCCCCCTAAAAAAAAATCCTAGATACTGAAGAAAAACAAAACTTCATTTTTCCTTCAGTAACTGTCACTCACGCTGAAAAACTTGTTGTTATCATCATCCATCTGCACTTGGTGATCTATTTCACAAGCATAAAGGTATTGACACAGTTTTCATCAAATTTGGAACCTTATCAAAAAGAAAAAGCAGTGAAAAATTATGATTTTTACCTTGGAAATTATTAAATGATGATTATTATAAATCGGGTCTGGACAAGACATGCAATATTTTTTGGAAATTTGATATAGGGAATATTTTTCAAAATGCATTTTGAAAATAAAAAAAATTTGGGAGGGGATGAGCATCTAGGAATTTTTGTTACCTTTAACATTGTGAAAAAGAGACTGATAAATTGATTGAATGATGAATAGAATGTAGATGAACTACCAATAATATGTACAATTTTTTTACTTAATAAAAGTAATCAAGGGAACCAAGATTCTAGATTACTTAAAAGATGTGAACATTTAACATTTTTTGTTATACCTCAAATTGACCAGCCCTTATGTGAAATGTTGCCTTTATACTGCCAACAACTGATTTTCATGGATGCAAAAATACATGAATTTTGGTTTTATGAATTCAGGAAAAGTCTTTGTTTGTTATTGAACTTTTGATATATTGGTCTTTTCCACAGAGACTTACTGGAAGAAGATTATTCCATATTGGCAAGGAAACCAGTCGCTGTACCTGTTCCCTTATCAGATCTACTTCCTGCAAAAAAAATAAAAATTCAGAAATTGAAATTTATTTTCATAGTTTCCTTTTACTGTTCATTTTATCTGAATCTAATGAAACTCTCATGTGATCAAGATTCTAATAAAACTCTCTTGTGATCAAGATTCTAATGAAACTCTCATGTGATCAAGATTCTAATGAAACTCTCATGTGATCAAGATTCTAATAAAACTCTCAAGTGATCAAGAGTGTAATGAAACTCTCATGTGATCAAGATTCTAAAAAAACTCTCATGATCTAATCTGGTTCCCTAGTCAATATCATAAGCGACCCTAGGACCGCTAAAATAAAGACTCAGGTCACCAGCGACGAATATGCACAATATATGAGTAAATTGACGCTTATAAAATAAAGTAAAAACCAAGATGAAATTATCTAAATTAACTTATTTGCAGTGCATTTGTATCGAAAGGTAATCTTATAATTTAAAAGAAATATTTAAATGTTGCTTTTAAAAATTTGAATATTTGAACATATAAAATAACGTCATATCCACTCAGCCAATCAAAAGACGGAAGACGTCACTGGCGACCCGGGGTTATAATTGAGAGAAACTTGTGGAACGAAAATATTAACCGAGCTGCCAGATTATCATGTGATCAAGATTCTAATAAAACTCTCAAGTGATAAAAAGTGTAATGAAACTCTTGAGGTGATCAAGATTTTGAAACAACAGACAAACCTGTCTGAACCAAATCCCTCTTGGGCTTAAAAATCTGTCCAGTTAAGACAGGTGTTCGGTTTACCAAGGTTCAAAATAAGACAGGTGTTCAGTTTACCAAAGGTTCAAAATAAGACAGATGTTGGGTTTACAAAGGTTCAAAATAAGACAGGTGTTGGGTTTACCAAGGTTCAAAATAAGACAGGTGTTGGATTTACCAAGGTTTAAAATAAGACAAGTGTTCAGTTTACCAAGATTCAAAATAAGACAGGTGTTCGGTTTACCAAGGTTCAAAATTAGACAGGTTTTCAAATTATTCAGGGTTCCTAACAGCCATTAACCAGATTCTTCAAAAGAATAGTACTCAAAATAAGTAAGATAAAAATTTTGGCAACATTCATGAAAAATCTAGTTATTTAGTCATTTTTAACTACATGTTTATAGCCAGCAAGTGGGCAAAAACTAATTTCAAACTGAAACTATGACCTTACCAGGCTGTTAAAACAGTGAATGAGAAATAGTAAAAGCAAGGTCTGTTCTCGAAATGGTGTATCTTCTCTCAAACACAAATGTAAAACTTGCTGGAAATATTCAGCAAACTTTTCTGGCTTAGACTTAAATGTCTGAAATAAAAGATCAAGATTTAAAACCAATCTTTAGTAAGTAGTTGATTCATCAAGAAGTCAATAAAATATACATTGATTCTATCAAAATTCACACCGAACTATGTACACTTCTTTTTCATACATTAAGTAACAGTCCATTTAAAATTCAGACGGCACCTTTGTTAGAGGTGATTCACGGTGTAGAAAAACCCATCAAATAAGAAAGCTTTATGGGTCTACATATGCTATATTTTAACATAACAAACATCCTCTATGTTTTTGAAAAAAAAATACATTCATATCCAACAAAAATCAACCAGCAAATCCATCTAAGAACACTAATTCTTGCAAAGTGCCAATTTCATACACAATCTATATAATTTTGATCTAAACATTGGAACATATAAATGAGAAACTAAAAGACTGATTTAATACAAGGTCTGTGACTGTTTTGGAATTACAAATAAAAGTGAACTCCAGGGGTTTTTGTCATGAATGTTTGAATCACCTGCTGTCTGATTTTTATGAAGACTAGTCTGGTATTTAAACAGAATGTCTATAAGAAGGTCAATGCCAACAGTATATTGGGGGTTACCACATGTATCAGTTGAGCAAAATTATTTAAAAAGAAAACTTTTCCTTAGACACTTGGCTTATGTGAATAAAACTAAAGATCAGTTACCTCCCATTGTGGAACTCTTTCTCTGAACTTCTCATTCACCATGGCAGCAATTGATATCTGATGGGCATATGTTGTCTGCAAAATAAAGCAAGCTAAATAATAGCTAGCAAAACAGAGATTCATTTGCTGATTAAGGCTCCTTACATCATCACCTTAAAATGGGAATAATTATAAATTCCTGACTCATTGAATTGTCCTCTAACAATTACTTTATTCATACATGCACATCTCCATTGATGCCCAACCTTCTTATAAAATTTCCTCAAAATCCCTTGAGCGGTTAAGGAGGAGTTGCACTTACAAGAAACATGGACAGACAGATGAGGCGATTCCTTTATAACCTTCGAACTTGTTTGCTGGCAGTATAAATAGACAGCTGAATTTAAATGTAAATTGATTTCTCATATAGAAAATACACATTTGACCAGTAAAGGACAACTGATTACAAAACATAGAAAATTCAGGTAAATTTGACTAGCAAAGGGCAATAACTCAAACTTACCTTTGAAAAATTTTCAAGCAAGGGTGTAATATCATAGAAACTTGAAATAAATTCTGTTTAAGCAACCAACAAGATGAAACAACAGTTTGTAATGTTTGAATATTTTTCTCTAGCCTCTAACAGGTAGAAGATTTGACCAGTAAAGGACAATAAAACTTACTTACCTTTGAAGAATTAAAATTTGGCCAGAGGTAATTCTCAAGGTATTGGCTACAATATAAAGAAGTAAATCTGATTATGAGCATATAAATATGTTTTTTGCTGCCAAAAAATGTAGGGCATTTTTTTGCCACTTATTAATTCTCAGAAATTGAAAAGGCATATATAGTATTAATATAACGCATGAATATATGCAAGAAATTACAAACAGAATATCCTATCTTTTTTGGCAAAACAAAATATGATGACTTCAGTTAGCATCTATTATAAAAACAAATCTATTTATCTTTATTGCCAGCTACATAAATGTGCTTAATATGATTATTTTTTATCATTATGTTTACCATCCTGTATTATTTATGTATATTGTGGAAATTAATTTGTTTTTGTTTTAATGTACACAAAGAGACAAACCACAACCTTTGTGTTTCGCCTCCTTTAATACATGTAAAATTGTTTATTATTGGTGTCCACTTGTTCAGGGACTATTTTGTCCCTATATCAGTCTGCAAAGCACTGTTTGACTTCAACAAATGAGGAATTCAGGAGGGTTTTAGTGAAAAAAGCAGATTAACAGGAATGTTTTGGTAAAAAATGATAACATATGTTATTTTTATCTTAAAAATGGCCAATTCCCTTCCTTCTGGGTAAAGAATTACAGTTTTAATTACAAATTTTAGCAATAATTTACATGCAGAACAAGAATATGTTGTGGACTAAAATGCATTTTCTGTTAAAGGAACACATAATATACATGTACATGTGTACACTAAAATAACAGTGGGTTGAACAAGTTCAAAATCAGTCATGAATTTCAGAAACAATTGTAAGTGTAAAATTGGTCATAAATCATATCAGATAATGACTAACAACTTGTTTTATACTCACAAATATTAGTGCCCAAAATTAGAAAAAACTAGGAGAATTAGGAGTTCTTTGCCTGACTGCTATTTGTTCTACATGTATGTGTGCACGTTCTACATGTACATGTGCATGTTCTACATGTATGTATGAATTTAAATATATTTTCTATCTTGATACCGTGATTTATAGGAACTGGTTAGATCATTGCCTAATTTGAACCCTTCTCTTTATAAAACCCTCCAGTGTAATCATAAAGTTGCTGTTGTCTCATGACCAACATCCCTTACCCTACCGCTGCACCTGGTCCATGCTCCCAGTTTTTGGTTGAGTCTGAGTTGCTGATTTGCTTTCTTTGTATGTGTTATTTTGGTTGTTTCATGTTTTTTGTGTGTCTTTTTTTCCCTGTCTTGTTTTCATCCTTGAATAGTGTTCTTTTGGTTTCTGCCCGATTCCTGGTTTGAATTCCCTTGAGTACTCTCTCCCCTACACCATTTATTAATATGAACCTAAATGTGATTTTTTTTCTCTTTCTTGCATTGAATATTTACCTAAATTCTAACATCATACTTCTCCTTGTAGAGAATCTAGAAAATAAAATGACAAGCCATCATAATCAATTCAGACAGTAACTAGAAAAATTGTGATCAATGCTCACTAACTTAACACCACCCACTCTCCCAACTGATTACATGTACCTTTTGACCTTCATATTGACTTGGATGAAAATCCAAAATATGACATGCACAATGGAAATACGTAATAATAAAGATTCTGTGAAAGTTTCATTCAATTCCATTCAGTGGTATAGAAGGAGTAACAGATAAGAGATGGGTCCCCCCTATGTAACGGAAGGAAAGGTATAATAACATTTTGTTTCAAATTAATCTTTTTTTTTTTACAAAACATTTGGTAATTTTTAAATAAATAATATTTTTTAAGTTTCAAATGAAGCTAATTGAGTTGAAATTGTGAATTCAACAATTCACAATTCAAAAACCATACATCATTAGCAAACATCAGCCAAACTGTATTAAGGACTCATACAATCTAAATTTTTAGCAAAGTATTTTTTTTATTTCATATTACCGTTGACGAGTGGAAAAGACATAATAGTCAAAAGCTCTAGTGAAAAATGCCAAAATGGAAGTAATGGGCATTTCAAATAACAGTTGAGTTATACATGTAGCACATGATAGAGCTCCTCTTTTTGATAAGTTAAGAACAATAACTCTATCAGCTTTTGATAGCAATTTTGGCTTTGTTCAAAATATAAACAGACAGCCAGACAACAGTCTTTCATAGCACATCAGGGAAGGACCAGTTGTTCAAAAGATTTAAATACTGGAAAAGTCTAGTACAATTCATACAAATTACATATCATCCTGTGGATGAATATTTATCCAGTGCATAAAGTTTTGAACAACAGGGCCTAGAAGATAGCCGTATAAAAAGGTAAAAAAATATGTTTGTTCATAGCCTAACTTACCCTGTCTTAACCAACTCTGTCTTGTAAATATCTTCCACCAGCTAAAAATTGATTTGAAGAGTAATTTAGAGTTTGTCATTACCGAAGGGGTTTCCTTAAAGATTTGACATATTCTAAACATACACTTCTGTTAGCATGAGTTTTAAATTCTCCACATTGAAAGTGCCAGAGTTACAATTCTTATATTGGTTGATTTATATGGGATAAGAATGTAAGGTTTTCTCCAAAATACAGATCTGTATGGAGAAATGACTTAAGTTTCATAAAAAAAAATAGCAGTTACACAATGATCTTTCAAGAGCCATGAATTTATCACATTGCCCTGATGATATATATTTTACCAGATGCTAATAAAAAACTTCCCATAGGGTCCAATGAAAATGTGATGCTATAGTTTTTAGATGCAAGATGCTACATGTATATTGAAATTCAGGGGTTACCAGTATGCTGTCTGTAAATCTTAGGGACAACACTGGCATACATGTACAATGTAGATAAAAAAACGCATTGTTTCTTTGGAGGGTTTTTCTGCACCTATTATAACCTCTGTCATTAGCAGTGTCTGACAGACTGGCAGTTAAAATGGTTGTCAGTAAACAGTAAAACAAGTACTTCAAGTAGACTAGACTTCACCTTATTCATAAAATTACAGGAATCTGAGGTCATAGACCCTTAATTTTTAATGCAGGACAACTGAAATTTCATTTTCTATGTGAAGGACCAATCTTATTTTACATTTACTCTATTTGAAGACTTTTCACTTTCTTCTGGCGGATCTTTCATTTAAGATGCATAAAAAATTTAGAACCTTTAACTCTGGTGGAGTGCTTGTACATGTATGCTTTGTGGGCTTAAATACTTGTATGAACTCCTGAGTTACAAAGTTATGAACACTATCTTCATATCTTCACTGCATGTACAATAATACAATGTACATGTTTATTATATAGATAGCAGTGTTTTATCGATTGTTCCCAGTGTAATAAATTTCGATAATTCACACTGTGAAATAAATTCAGTAATTTCACTCTTGGACTTATTCTCCCACAAAAACATCACAAATTTTATATCAATCTGCCAATCACAGAATTTAAAATTTATGTTGAAAATATTGCTGAATTGTGAAGAAAATCTATATAATAAACAGGTTAATCACTTGGTTATAGTGAATAACCAAAATATGATCACTCCTGCCAAGAACGCTTGTGGATTTAACTTGTGCGTGGAACAAGTTCTGCACATACGTTAAATCTAGGTGTTCTTCGGCACTTAAGATACTATTTGGATTATTCACTCTTTCCATTTAATTATCCTATTAGTATTCTACTGGAATGAAATATGTGAAGTGATTCTGCACTTTTAGAGCTCATGGTGGCAGGCCAGGGAAATGGAAGTGGATATTGCTTTTGTGGAAGTGGAGTTAAAAAAAGTATTCAGGCATATAAATATAAATGGATCAGTATCTTCTTCGAACAAGAATTGTGAAATTGAAGAATATATGTTGCTTTCAAATATTATGTCATTTTCATGTGTAACATCACAAATTTTGTATTTTTAGAAGTCAATAATGTGATTAATATAGGATGCTGACAAGGAAAATGTCCTGTGAAGATCAAGAAGAACATGTAATACTTATATATACCTTTGGTGAAAACTGAGCTCCATTTCTTAAAGCTTCTTGAGACCAATGTTGACCAGCAAGCTGAAGCAGCAATCAAAGTAAGCATAAAATAATTCACAGCTTAAAAAATACATAATATAAAAAAAATAAAAATTACATCTTCCTTGAATGACAACATGGTTTTTTTTTTGTATTATTTCTTTGAAATATGATACATGTACATACTGTATATACTTGTATAAAATGTATCTGCGCCAATGTCCTTACTAGATAGAAATGGATGGACACTGCACCCACCCTCACTGACTCCAATTACTCTGCCCACTCTGAGAGCACCAGTACCTCTCTTCAAAATTTGTTATACATAAATACAAACCTAGATAAAGTACATTGATTGTACATGGGTACAAAAAACACTATTAAGCTTACATGTATATTTTATATTTTCAAACTTACATACATGTAACAAATTTGGGATCAATTAACTTGTCTAAAAATTAAGTACAAGGATTGTGTATAAGGATTGTAAAAGGATTGTTATACGTATTATTATGTAAAACATTATTTATAGGGATTGTTGCATTTTTTTTTTTTTATAAATATGACTTATTCCAATATTGAACACTTTTGAGAGAAAAAATAAGATTTTTGTTTATAATATGGACCATTTTTTTTCCAAATTATGAAATTAGTCTAAGCTTGGTGTGTGTTTTGATAAAAACTTAATTAGTCTCTTTGAACTTTGTAAATCTTAATCTTAACATACATGGCATACTGGCCTTAATTAAAAAAAAAATACAGATAAGAACAATTTAAGATCTTTTTAAAAAAATATACTGATAATAACAATTTAAGAATCTTTTTGAACTACTTTGGTAGCCCTTAAAAGGGCTGTTGTATTGACTACTGCTGTACTTGAATGCTAGTAAGTTAGACTGGATATTGTTCTGCTATATGTTGACATATGTTGATGAAGGATTCTTCAGTAGTTTTACCCCAGTGGCCTCTCCACATTCTCTCATCTAAACCTTTGCCAAGTATGACTCAATGTTCTGAGTGTGAGTGCCTATCACTGGGTTTACAAAGTTCACAGAATGGATGCCTGTATCATGGTCCAAGTGAAGTTCTTTAAAACAACAATCCTTTCAGGTATTTTCAACACTTGTTTATTCAACACACAGGCCAACACCCAAGCCAACAAATCATACAAAAAGTCATCTCTTTATAACACAAAAACTTCAATTTTTACCATAAGAAGTAACAAAAGTCATAAAAAATCATATGTTACAATCCTAGTATAATATTAAGAAATACACTCTTTGTTGGTATATTTATAGCATTATTTTGAAAAATTCAACAATCCTTATACATATTTTTTATACAAGGATTGTTGGTAGGCAAGTTCACTGATCCCAAATTTGTACCATAAAGAAAACCTTACAAAGATGAAAAAATGGAAAGTACCTGAGTAATATTATCCTCTTGGATTTGATCCACAGTCAGAGGTCTAGCTTTCTTTGTTTCGGCCATTATACTGCTTATTTACTTAGTCATTCTGTGAATAATATATATGAGGCAGGTTAATCTGTAAAAAGTCTAGATAGAGCTGTAGTGTAAGTGTAAATGTTTTTTCTTACTTTTCTAACATCTTCCATGTCTTCTGATATATATAAAAAAAAATGTTTACTTTTTTTGTTTTTCCCTCACATTAGTTGGACAAAGTTATATTGCTATACTACGCATAGACAGTCTCCAGCTTTAATTAAAAATGATTTTACTAACTTTGTTTTAAATGTTTCCATACGATTTTTCAATTATGTCCGTTCAAAGGTGATTATTTCAAACATGTTCTAAATTTCAATAAAGCAAAATCAATGAATTACAATAAAAGCTATTACTGAAACAGTGACACTTGTGACTTACCTTGGAAAATTGGTGACAAAATAACAAAAAAACGTTCAAAATCGTTCACACATGTAGCGGAAGTTATCAAAGGATATGTAATATAAAACAACAGTCGGAGTAAGCTAGACAATATTTCCGGAAACGACAATAAAAACTTTCAAGCAAATAATAATAATAATAATAATAATAATAATAAACATCTTTCCCCCTTTTAGGAGGGCCGTGTCCGGAAACCTCTGAATCCACATGATATACAATGTAGGTTGGAAAATTTCTCTCAATTTTTTTAAATGATGATTACATGTTTAAAAAGTACGCACGCCAGTATATGCATTTTTCTTACGACTAATATAGACATATGTTGTAAACTTAAAGATGGTGGAGTACTTGTATGATTTGTGGATTTCAAAATAGCATCAATTTGGATCGTGGTTTCAGGATATAAAAATAAGACTCCTTCAGCTAAATTCTTGTTCATATTTGATTTGAATTTATTATTTTTTTTATTATTCCAAGTCATTAGACCAACAAGCGACCCTGTATGCATCTATTAGGGGATGATCAAGAGATTTTTTAAAATGAATTTTGAAAATGGCTATTATTTGCTCATCTCCGCACAAAGTTTGCGTGTAATTTTATAGTACCCAAATATTCCAACAAATGAGGGAGTGGTCCAACCTGCGGAACCCCCTAAATCCGCTACTGCCTATTCCAAGCAATTTTACTGCTTATGGGATTATATGTCAGTTTTAATCTTACTGCTTATGAATTTTCACAATTAAGGTTTAACTTAGCTGTTCTGTATTGGTAAGTATTAGCAAACCACCTTATACTGAAATTCAATGAACTTCCAACTCCTGGGCTAGTCTTTACTTTGACAGCAAGTTGTAGTGTAACCTCCGTAATAGTTTCTTTAACAAATAAATATCGGTTGGTATAGTAGATATGAAAAGCTAATTACTGTGCTATAATATCGAAGATATGCTTATTTGTTTAGATCGAGGCTTCAAAGGTCGGAAAAATATCAAATTATAAAGATTTGCCGTCCTACAATTGAAAGAAGCAAATGTCGCATATAAGAATTCAACCTACATAACACGTTTTCTCGTGATGTTGCCTCCGTGTAAACTAAATGAAATTGATATTACAATAGATAGTCATTTCATCATGCCGAATCATCATTTGGCAAGAATTTAGTGATAGCCATTTCCTTTAAAACAATAAAAAATGTAGATGAATTCTAACCTCCGTTATCCTCACCTCCGTTACAAATTGAAGAAACGTTTCCGAGACAAACTGTCAGGGTGCAATTTCACTTTCACCGGCAGAAATCAATACTTATAGCAGACGCTTTTTATCCCGAAAAATTAATGCCTTTTCGCAGTTGGTGCTAACATTTGAACCTAAGGTATGTATAATTTATACCATGTAAAGTAAAGTACCTATCCATTTCATTGTTTCATCAGATACTATATTAAATGATTTTATGAAGGCATTTTAACTGATTTTAACCATGGTTCATTTCGTCGGTTGTTATTCCGGTGTAGTATGTAAATTCAACCAGTAAAACACGTTGACATAGATCTTTTACGTAGGTTAGAATTAAAGTGACTCATTGATGTAGTGCCCACAATTTCATATTATTTGGTACCCACATTCGACTGCACTCTTGTTTGATCACCACTACATTAATCCTTTTGGATTTATACTTAACAGGTGTTGTACACGTGCAAGAATAAGGTTGCAAGTAAGACATCTTAAGACCGCATGTTCTCAATCTTCATCTTTGCCTATTGTATATGAACACGAACAATAAAACGGCATTTATTTGCAGTATTTATTACTTATTTTGACATTTAAGCCGACAAATATAATAGGGTCATGTTGAATATGCAAATAAATACCGTTACAGAGGTTACAATATCGCCCCTTTTCATTATTTCAGATCATGGCACATAGTAGACCGGTGCCTACTGCTGTGAAAGGAACATTTAAAGTTCATTATGTTATTGGTACCAGCAATGAACTATACACAAGAGAAATATCCTGCTATTGTCCTGAATGCACATTAGGCGTACTGACAACAGCGTGTGACGGATTTCTTATTCACAATTTAAGTGGAAACAAAAAAAAAGAAAAAAAAACAACTCGCAAAGCGATACCTCAGCTGCAAGAAACTAACAACACACAAAATCTCTTACAAACGGAAGACGAAACACTAGCAGTTGACTCTTGGGTTGCAGCTATTTATAATGAAAAGTGGTACATTGGACAGCTACTCCAATTAAAGGAAACGGATGGCGAGATTCATGTCAATTTTTTGGAATCTTCTGGAAAGTATGGTAACAATTTTAAGTGGCAAAAAAAATGGACGATCTTTGGATAACAAAGAAAGACATTATGTTCGTGTTGAAGACTCAACCACAAAAGTCTGGAAAATCTGGACGACTCTTTAAAATAGACGCTGCCGATATGAACAAAATAGAAGAAGCTACGCATGGGCGTTAAAATAACGTTGAGGACTGATTGATGTCATACTTAAGTTATATTGATGTGCTGGTTCAATAAAGTTGTTCTTCCTGATTGTACTTACTATAAACGACCCAAAATTGCAGTCATTTTAATCCCTTCATCAGTTATGTTTAAATTTCATTACTGTTCATTATATTTGACTAAATCATGTAAATATTATGCACTTTCCAGCCTTTATTTCTAGGGTGAATGCAATGTTTTATTATCAAAGTCCAGTATAACCTCCTTAACAAACAGAAATGTCTCCTGTTCCCATGAAACTAATGGTTTTAACAAGGAGTTTTGTAAGGCAGGAACAATCGAAAGGACTACGAAAATTGAATATGGGAAAGTTTGCTTTATAACTTATCGTAATACACTTTCAAACACTGCAAGTAAAATGTTACGGAGGTTATCATTACATACTGAAAACATTAATTTCAAGATGTTGAAAAAAAAAGACACTCAAGTGATTAAATATCATTTTTGATCAGATTTTGAAGTAACAAACCAAAAAAGTAAATATGGATTAATGAAAGACTGTAAACGGACAGTGCTATCTTTATTTAACCTCGGTAACAAAAGAGAACATATTTTATTCAGCTGAAATCAGAATCTAGTATTACAAAATTGTATTAGAATATGTTATAAGATTGAAGTATGATAATGAAATTTTGTCTTAAGATTTGTATAGGTTACATAACTCATAACGACAGTATCCTAAACGGAAAAAGTGTACTCAGAATTTATTTAGAAAGATAGAAAATCTACTAACCTTCTGTTGTTGAATTTTCAAACATGGCACAGGTAAGATTGAATGTTCAATAGTAATTATTTTATATGATAGTAGTACTTTATAGTTTAGAACTTTTTTTTTCAGTTTCCTTTCATCAACAAATGACAAGTACCATTCAACTATCTAACCTCTGTGGACCATATAGTGGGATTCTTTGTAATCATGTATCTCGCTTATTTATCAAATTTTGTGGTTGAAATTTTGTATTTCGCATCTTTAAATATAACAAACTATTTGGTTGCAAAAAATTTTGGTATTGCTGAACTTCAAATTTGTGTTATTTTTTTCCTAAATTGTGCCAATTATCTGAGAATGACTAATGACTTTGGCATAACGATGCGTATGATCTGTGTTAATAGTTTTTAGCGAACCATTCTGATACATGTACATACACGGTACCGTAGTACTATCCGTAAGTTGTATATAGTGATTCAAAATTTATTGTTAGAGTGATTAACTCGTCAAACTAATTACCATACAGAATATATATGGGGTGTTCCCTTGGTTATGATACACCAGGACATATAATAACAATATTCGTCATGCATTTATTCTACAAATAAAAAACTACATACCCCGAGATGTAAGTATGTCAAAACAATTCAGATTCTATTTTTTTTACCTTTCTTTACCTGTAATTCACAGCCACTTATTGCCAACTTTTTACATGAAGTATGTTTTCTCATTTAAACAGATAACGTTGTTGTCCTGTTCTTAATCTGCATGCTGAACAGTATATTGCAGACTGGTACAATGCATATCATACCTACGCCCAACAAAAGTGAAAATTTGCGAATGCAAGAAGTTCGTGGCTATAAATTATGTAATTAGCAACTTAACAACGACCATACATACCTAGCATAAAATAATAATCAATAAAGATCATATACTGGCATACGAGCTATAGAACCCAATCCAATATGCCGCACCATATACATGTAGCACATCAAATAAGCCATATTTAATTCAGAGTTTGACATACTGATATAATTAACTATACAAGGACAGGTCGAACTAAAATACTTTTTCTACTTTCACTTTTATTTTGAGTTCATAAAATATACCCCTTTTCTAAAGCATTATTTTTCATAAAAAAACTGTTTTTTTTTTTTTTACTAAAAAAAGGTTTTTTTGTGTCATAGCTTGATATGTACCCTGTACTTTTGATGAAAAATGATAGTCATTTGCCAAGAAACAAAAACAGGAAAACGCAAAAAGAAAGCACACAATATATTATTCAGTCTCCATGCGTTGACGTACACCCGCTCAGGAGTGTGTAATACAAGACTGATACCTCTTCACCAAATGATTAACCTATTGAAAACTAACAACCGAATAAAACTTCAAAAGCATGCCAACGACTCGAACTGAGAGGGACCGAATTAATACACTGATCAGAGCAAGCCCTACTCGTTTTGAGAACACTTTAATGTATATATGGCAAGCCAAAGTGGACAAAACTGAGCATTTTCTAATATAAAAAAATGATTTTTTAATATTACAAATTCATTTTTTAATTTTACAAATTAGATTTCTTTTATCACAAAACACCTTTTTTAATATTAAAAAATCATTTTTTACTGTTAAATAATCAATTGAATTTCTAATATTAAAAAACTATTTTTGAAATATTAATATTGGAAAACGGATTTGTCGTATTCAAGGACGATTTTTTAATATTAGAAAATAATTTTGTTATATTAAAAAATGTGACTGATTTTCTAATATTACAATATGTGTGATATTTTATAATATTACTAAATCAGTAATTTTTAATAGCAAAAAAATTAATTTCTAATATTAAAAACATCTTTTCTAATATTAAAAAAATGATTTTGTAATATTAAAAATTCATTTTCTAATAATACAAAATGTTGATTTTTGTCCACTTTGGCTTGCAATATGTATATGTTACTTAAATCATAGTTTGCTTTTCCCTGATGCTTTGCAACTTTTGAATTAGTGCAAACCAACTAATTCCGCGTCTAAACATGCCGCTGAAAAAAACTTCAGTCAAAACAGGTTTTGGTTTCAATGTCCTGTATTGATCAGCTTTTTAATTACTTTTATCAACTGCCAGATACTTGGGTTGCTTAAGCTAAACCATAAATCATTACTGTCAAAATGCTTTTTATCTCTGAACAGTATAGTAACTTGCATCGATGCAAACATTGACACAAGAATGGCTTATGAGTTGAATGATCTCGAGATAAACACGAAAAAGATCGTTCCCGCCAAAATCTTGATCTGATCTGACACGAGCACAGCAGCATCTTCAAGAGTCTTGACAATCAACTACGAACATTCACAGCTTTCAAACGCTCTGGTGATTAAATATCTACAAAATCGATAACAGAAATAATGTTGATTACAATACATCATCTGGTTATCTACTCATCTACCACCTACGCTGAGAAAAAAATCAGAGAAAAAATAAACTTTTCTAATTACTAACTTCTATTTTGTATTATGGTGACAAAATGCCGACAAGATTACAGATGAACCGAACTTGGTTTTCTTCTCGTTTTCGAATAAAAAAAAGGGCTTCAGGCTATTAATTACTCACTTTTTCCAAAATTTACACTATCTAACAATTAAGAAAATTTTCCGATACAGAATGGGGGAGGGGGCATGGGGGTAGGCTCTGGATCCTCTACTTCTGCTGGCTTGCTGTGTTGCTGTGTAGATTCAACTAAAAGATTCGCAAGAGTAAAGAGAGCCATCTGGGGCCCCCCTTATGCTCTTAAATATAAAAAAGGAGGTGTGGTACGACTGCCAATGAGATATTCATCCACCCAATGCCAAGCAATGAACTATTAAACTTCTACAGGTCAGCAAGCTGAAAAAGGTCCAAAATTAAATGATGTGCGACTAAAATGGACATTATCTATAGAAAAAACATGAATTTGATAACAATGCACATGAAAAAAAAAAAACAACGACAACCATGCACTGGCCATATGAACTACAGGTTCCTGGCTTGGGGCAGGCACATGAAGTATGTGGCAGTGTTAAACATGTTTATGGGCGCTCAACCCTCCCCCTAACCTGCTGAGGTATGGTTGACTATATAATAAAGATTTAAAATCCTTAGATTGCTCCTTAAGGCTAGATAGCACCCTTTCCCCTTTTCGGAGTGTCTGGATGCGCAGCTGATCCATGCTCCAAGTTGCTGTGCTCGTACGTAAATAATGCTCCAACATTCTGTATACGTTAAATGTAGTTGTTAATTTGATCTGATAGGAGGTCGATGTGGTATGATTGCCAATGAGACAGTCCACCAAAAGCCATGAAACGAACAAATAAACTTCTACAGGTCACTACACTGTCTTCACTGATTATCAATACCCATACCATAAAGCAAGCTGTAAAATGCCCAAAGTAAATGATGTGAAACTATTCACAAAACATGAACATCGATCTAATCTATAGCGAATAATAATTAACATAAAAAAAAAACAACGACAACCACTGGACAACACGTTCCTGGCTTTGAACAAGCACATAATGTATGTAAGTTTTATTTGAATTTGCCATCCTTTATACATATTTATATTAAGCATATTGTTGCTTTCGTATTATTTTTTTTCCTTAGATAAATAATTTGTATACGCCCGTCAATAATTTTGACCTGACTTATTACGGTATACCGCTGTCCGTCCATCCGTACATCCGTCGTCAGCACTTCGTACAATAACTCTCAAACGCTTTGTCATTTAAATAAATCTTCTATCCGTGGTCATAGGCTCCCTTTCGTTTTCTATAAAACTTCGATTTTATGTATTCGATTTTGGCCCTTTTTCATAAAAAGCAGGGTGGTTATTCCGTTTTCGCGCTCTAACTGAGAACGCATTCAGCCAAGGCACAGAACTTTGAGATATTTTTTGTATCCATTGACACAGGCTCCCTATCGTTTTCTTTAAAATTTCGGTTTCACGTTTTGAGTTTTAACACTTTCTCGTAAAAAGAGAGGTAATTTTTCCGTTTTCGCGCTCTAACTGAAAACAATGCTTTCAGTCAAGGCCACAAGGCTTTCGATTTGCGTGCATTTTCGTACTGTACATTTTGTTTTCGTTGTCTTGTCTATAGACTACTATTCCCTTGAACCTTCATTTTATTTCATAAATTCAATATGACTGTAAAGCGTGAGGTACATGTATGCTTACAATAATATAAGTATGATATCTTAACCACATACACTTAGTGCACGGATGGACGGATTTTTTCAACCACCTCCTCTTTTTCTTGAGAACCAATATTTCCTCCTGATTCGTTAATTTGATTAAAATTCGTATTATTTCTGGGCCCATTCATTGTAAATGTAACAAGGAAATGCCAATTACCATCATCTAATAACCAAATCGACTAGGGTAGACCGACACAAATGATTGGTTGTTGTTTGTTACTACCGTTTCGGCGAATATGGCCGTATCAAGGCAAAAACGAAACCATCCTTGCCATAAATGCTTGTGATCTGAAAAGCTAAGTACATGTTAAGAAGCCAATTTAGTCAATTTAGTGGAGGTCAAAGGTGATTGTGCGGGGCTGGGACTTCTTTGCTAGTTATTTGCAAAATTCTACAATGTGATTAAGATAATATTTATTGGCGTGCAAAGGTGGTCAGCCCATGAATGATGTGCATTAAAATAAGAATTATATCATCCTTCTGAGACAGGATTTTAAAATGAGTCCACCATAATTATCTCAGCTCGTTTGAATTATACTTTTACTTAGTAATTAGAGTATCCAAAATGACACATTGCCCAGACGTTCTTCAAAACTAACAATGAAAGTCCATAGTAATAAGAATTGACATATCTCGAAGGAGACACAAACATTAGAACGATAATATGCATGTATTTATAAAGGAAAACTAATCGAGTTACAATATTTTAATGGGTCACTGAAGCCGCTGTGTAGGACATGTACATCACTTAATTACGGCATAGTACATGAATTAAATTCATTTTCTTTTAATTGTAAACATGTACGGCAAATAACGATCTGTATGTAGGAGTTTAGCCAGTATATGTAGATTCTCCTTCCTTGGCAGTCTTGTGCGAGCCGTAGCGAGTATGTCAAATCATAAGGTATACTATAGAGGATTGATAAATCTTGGACAAATCACATTTACAGAAATTTCAGTTAAAACATTTTTCGACTCGGCTGACCACATTTTAAGACTTTTTCAGTAACAGTTCAGAGCGTCTTGAAATTCATGCCATAAAATGTCTCCGCCGGCAACAATTGCTGCTCCAGCTACTAAAAACAACAGATATTAACAGAGGCCCTGACAGGGGTGGTAGTTCAAGACTAGGAAGTGTAGGAAGACCGTATATAACAATTATTAGATCCTACACGATGCATACTGACTGAATAGAACAATTATAATATACTCACCAACTGTAGAAACGCACCATTTACGTTTCTTTCTTCGGAATAATAAGAAATGAACTGAAATAAGCTGAACATTTGACATTTGTTAATTGTGACAAAGTACAGCATCAATTTCTGTGAAAAAGAAGATTTCCCAAATTTGCAGTTTTGATTTTTCTTAATTTAATTTTATTCCCGCAAAATGAAAAATGAATCCGTAACGTGCAAAGCAACAAAAGGAAAATGAAAAATGAAGCCGTAACGTACAAAGCAACAATAGAAAATTAGCAACTCGGACTCCACTAAAAACTGGGAACATGGACCAGGTGCACTAGTAGGGTAAGCGTCCGCTGTTTGTCCAGAAGTACCCGCCGAGTTCCTCATACAAAATAAGTCCGGGGTAGACGAAAAAAGAAAGGAAAACTATGACCCGTTGAATAAATAAGTTTTCATGGTGCAGATGGTTAACACCGTAATGATCCACGAGTTCATGATGACGACCATAAAACCTCTGTAGTGATGACTTCAATCTTGTAGCAACATAAACCTGTTCCAGACGTCTAATTGTAAAAAGTCTAGCGCGGTTCAAAAGTTTGCTTAGTTACGGCAAGATGTTAATGCCTTTTACCAGGAATAAAATTTAAAATTTTCAAAAGTGCTATGATTTTTATGTTTGAACAAGAAAAATACTCAGAAAAAATATTTATAGTTTGACCTCAAATTCGTTAAAGAAATGCTGTTAACAAAAGTAAATACGAAGCCTATTTTTCACTATCTTCTTAAAGAAAAATGTTTTACCCGGGTTAGGGCCCCTATTCTGAAAATCACTGGATCTGCCACTTTGAGAAACTTCTATAACAGAATCCTTCCTATTAAGACTAACATTATGTAAAATATGCAATGGTTCAAGCATTATTAGGTGAACACAAAACCTTCACGTCCTTAAATTTTGGGTTCATTTGTTTTGCATACATCTTTTTAATGTACCCTGCTAATTATGTTAGCTATTTTTTACGGTTCCTTTTGAGTTTGATACCAAAACCTGCTCTCGTAACATATATCTGCACTCAATTTTACGTAATTTCTTTTGTTATTTTAGGGTCGTTGAAGAGAATGAATATACTTTCAGATAATATAGTTAGTTTAAATACCCCCTGAATGAATGACACTTACTCATTGTACGTTTATCTCTTATCTGAAACTGATCGTTGTGCATCTCTGTAATTTCCTCTGATTTAATGGGAAAGTCGGAGTCTTTTGATTTCCATAATATTGATGGAAATTCTAGCATGAATGATTCTAGGAACAGTGGTAAAAGCGGATGCTATGTGTCAACCGTCACCGGTTTTGTTTTAACCCTATTGGCTGCCTGTTTGGCTGTTGGTGTTGGTCTCATTGTACATTTTTCCGGATCTTCTCGTTCTGTTGATTGCAAATGTTCTTATCCCGGAGGAAATTCCGATGCCATTGTTGGTGGGAATCCTACACCCAAACCGACAACTGCCAAACCTATTCTGGATCAGTGCAAGGATTTAATTCAATCGGGCAACTCTGAGCTATGTAAGTAAACCCCATGCTTTTGAATTCTACTTTTGCTTGAAAGCTTTTTGTAAATATGTTCTCATCATGTACGTATAGCTTTCAATTTCCTCTGACAATAAGATATAATAATTTTAAACAAGTGAAAGACGTGTAATTTTTCAGGGTTAGCAAATAACATGGTACATGCACGTAATTCACTTCATTTGTATAAGTAATAATTTAAAGAATATGATGGATATAAGGGTCAACTTTTTGTTCTAGCAGAAACATGTCTTTGTTGTTTATAAATGTGTATAAGATTGACTATAAGTTAAATGGTTGAAAAGCCTGAAGAACAAAATACAACTGTACACAGTGTGAAATATTTAAAGGTGTTAGAAACAAGAGAAAATTACTATGTTACATTTTAATTACTTTGCGGACCGGTATTATCATCAGTGCTGCTAATTGGTTGTGTATTTAATGATTTCTGTGGTAATTAGGAATGTACGGCGTTTGAAAAGGAAAGCAAATTAGAGTTTAATCCTATTGGTTTGAAAGATTAGTAAACAAATGCTCTCTCTCTCTCTCTCTCTCTCTCTCTCTCTCTCTCTCTCTCTCTCTCTCTCTCTCTCTCTCTCTCTCTCTCTGTGTGTGTGAGGAGATATTGTACAAGCAGGCACATGTAAGAGGTACGAACATATTTCAAAAGTAGTATACGTAAAACACTGAAAAAGTTAAGATGAAAGATAAAGAGATCGTAATACATGTACACATGTACACGTATTTCTTCGAACATAACTATGAATAAAGCAGTGTCGTAGCTAAGACCAAGGGGTCTCGTGGATTTTTTTTAATTCCGTGCAAGATTTAGAGAAAAAAAATTAAGCAAATAAAAGCATGAATCACTTTTTATCTGAAACCCCTCTGGAAACCTCTCTTTTTTCAAACTTTCTGGATCAGTCCCTGTATATAAGAAGATTTTTTTTTCAGGTTTCTACTTATGATTCTTTATTACCGATTCCCTTTCTGGTATACCCGCGTAATTGTTAAATTATGGTTTCTTTTCTTTTTATGGTTTCTTTTCTTTTCACGGATCGATATCTAAGCTATTTGTTTTCATTGTGTCTGAATTTGGAACTTTTAGTACACGTCTATGTAAAAATTAGGCAATTTTATTTTAAATCTGCCAGGACATGAAAAACTCTTAAATGAAGAATTGAATTCGTAACTTTTCAAGTGGAAAACGTCATATCAAATGCAGAAAATTATCATAATTCATTCTAAATTAAAAGAAGGTGAACTCCCTCATTCTCAGGTACGGTAACAGAATGCATTTATAATTGACTAGTTATATTTGCGGGTTGGGATTAGAAATCATTTTCCATTTAAAGTCTACTAAACATCCGTTGAAAGACATGAACGAGTATTTTTACATATTATTAAGATAAGATAAGAAAACTTCATTTTGATTCGGCATGTCATAAATACAAACACAAGCTCTCAGGAGCTTTTCACCGAATATTCTTTTTCCTGATTGATTCGTTTTCGCTTTCAGTTTACTTTTATGTTGCTGAAGTATATTGAAGCAACTAATTCCTGGTACGTGTGTATAATGTTGTTTTGGGGTAACCTGCAGCCTGTCGAGTGTCGTGAGGATTTCCTCGCCATTCATTGAAGACCCAATTGGGTGGAATTTTTGTCTCCATTTCAGATTAAGACGATTTTTAATGACGAAAATGCTATTTAACATATATGTTATAAAAAAATAAAATTTGTAGTCCTGTTATGATAGAGATATCGCCCCACCACATGTATCAATTTATTCCGAATTTTATTTGACCCTGCAACCCTCCTCAATTATATCAATATCCATATAAATGCAGGGTCAGTGGAAATTCGGCATAATTTCATGTATCAAAATGTTGCAGGAGTAGTACGTACGTAATCACAAGACTTTATACAAGCCGGGCTGCATATATTGGTTGATAAAGGGAGTCCATGTGGTCGTTTATGATTCAGTTTGATAAATCATTTACACAAAGTATTGCTGGATGTATGAAGAAAACATAATGGCGAAACCGTTTATTGTCAAGTTATTGGAATTCCCATGGGAACAATTGTGCATCACTTATTGCCGACCTGTTTTGTATTGATACGAATCACAACTTATGACTTGAATAAATGAAGAACCCTCCAAACAACATTTGGTAGAAAAATTTAATAACTTTAGATATTTGGACGATATTTTGGCTCTAAACAACGATGACCTCAATATTTATACTCCCGATATATATCCCATAGAACTGCCAAGGTTCTCAATAAGTGCCGACGACCGGCGATTATGCCGCTTACTTTGACATTGGCGCCGGCTATTTTGTTGCTAAAAAAAATTAAATTGAAATAAAAAATGTTTCGTTATTTCACGTTTCATACACAAAAAATTGCGTCAGAAACCTTCCATCGTGGTGTTTACTGTAGGGCAGACTAGTTTCCTTGATTACTTAATTTTGTTCTGTCGTGATCGGTAGTACGAAAAAACAAACTTTAATCGTGGTTAATTCGGCGCTTTTGTTGTTAGTAATGGACGTGATCGTTTTTTTTTCAAACGCAGAACTTATTCCGTATCACGGATTTCGTATGTGGGAAGGTTTAAAATCAATTCAGCGCTCGGTTTGGGACTGAGAGGGCCCTCAGTGGTGCCACCTTCTTTTAATTTTCTTCCACCTACTTTAAAACTTATTGAGAACCCTGGAACTGTCTTGGAATATGGCAATAATTGATGATAAAGAGTGTCCGTTTCATTATCTTAGTATTCATATCGATAATTGTAAACTCACGACTAAAATTTGCGATAAAAGAGATGATAGTCAATTATTCGTTTTTAGATGGTGACATCCTCTTGTCACCATCAAATAGCGCATACATATTACAATTGGTTCGATTTGCTTGTATTTGTAACAACATTTCGGATGGCATAAAAACATTCTCAAAATTTTTCAACCGATACAAGGAACTCACTCTCAAATACTTGTAAAGGATTAAAACGTACGGGTACATGCATCTCTCACCCTTTGTTTTACGGTAATATTCTGCACAGAACACGGATAGTTCTATACATACCCGACAAGTTCAATAGGCCCATTCATAAGGGATATTTGTTGTCAAATCGTTAAGGATAGTATTATTTTGGTATTGACATTGATTCTGTCATAGGGTCTGTATACACAAATTTAAGCACCATATTTAAAAAGCAGTTTTTGGCATAACATGGGTTGTGTCCTTAGTGTATGACTAATGATACACCGTGAGTCTCAACTCCGCATGGGAAGAATTTGGATATATATTACATACAATGGGGACATAACTTTTTGTAGGTTTAAACTGGTCTGGAGCTGGCATGTCGGTTAACTGCAACATGTAGTAGGCCTTACTTTGTACATTTGAGTTTCTTTATTTCCGTTATATCAAGAGACTTTTTTCAACTGATATTTAGTTGTGTTTAATTTTGTAATATTACTTTTTTTCCACAGTGGCCAGATTTTAAAGGATCTTGGGCTGACATTTTCATCTCGGTGGGGTTGTTGTCTCTTTGACATGTACATCATACCTATTTTCGTTATATATAAAAGTGAAAAAAGAAAAAGGAATAAAAAGAAGTACATGAACATCCGCTTCATGAGTGAAAATAGATTGACTGCAAACTATATGTATCGTGTACATATTAAATAAATATAATGAGAATATTGCATGTATTTGAACAGCATTGCACCGTGTAGTATTTAAAATACCCGACCTTGAAACATACAAGCTTTTATTGTTATTGACATATTTTACGTTTTAAAAACTGTATTGAGGATGAACACATGACCAAATATTCGCTTTAAAAATTCAAAAGCGAATATGAAATACAATGTAGGTGGCCGTGACCGTTAAAACACAACATTTTTTTTTATTTATAACAGTCTATAGAATGTTATCTTGTCGTCCGTCACAAAAGATACAATAATGGAAAGGGGGGTTGGGCAAATTGTCATATTCTCACAGTTTTCATTGTTACAGTTTAATTTGTTTTAATCCAAAAGCTGTTAAACAAGTCACTTTATGTTATTTAATCATTTACAGTGTATTAAGTGTACATTGTAAGTGTTTGTAAGAATCAGGCAAAACGGGAAAAATAAAAAAAAACATGCATATCAAAACCTCACCGATCTGACAATGTAATATTACTCAAGGATACTTTCTTTTTATGAAAAGACCATTATTTGATTAAATCACTAGCTTTGCGCAGAAATTTTTCAATAGAATCTTAGAAAAAAAATGATGTTTTCGACAGAGTTATCTACCCTTGAAATGCTCATTTTTTTTCAGTGCATTTCAATGAAATTGTAACTCAATGGTCCAGCATGATATGGACAATCTTGTCTGTTTTCCTTGATCCTGATGGTGCAAATAGTCAAATTACACTAGCAAAATGATGGTTTTTTTTTCATACCATGTTTCACCGACTGCCTGATTCTTACAGGGATTGACACTTAATGTTTCCCATATACAAAATTATGGGTACTGGATAGAAACCAGAAGGCTTCATAAATATAAGGAAGAACTGCGGATACGAATTCAGGGCGGACCCAGGATTTTAGGTTAGGTGTGCGTAACACTATTAATGGAAATTAGTAAATCAAGAAATACATATTTGAGTTTGTTAGGGGAACGCGGTTAATGTCTAATTTTACAATGGAGAATTCTCTTACAATGCGCATACCAAGAATGGAACTGTTTTCATCAACATTGATAAAAATCTATTACATGTAAGTGGATGAATTGCTGAATAAGCTTTTCTTTAAGTTTTATTAAAATCCATCGAATTGTATGGGTTAAGTTGAGGATAAATATATGTGAAAGATGAACCGAAAACAACTAGTCGACGGACATACACACAAATGTAGAGCTTGTGTTTAATTTATTTCCAACTGTTCATTCATATACAACTTATTTTCTTCATATAGTTTGTAGTGTAGTAGGTTAGCAACCTATAACCGCTTCCTGGTTCATTAAATATCACTCCGGTAGCTTATAGGCTCTGCTATACAGCTTGTTAAAAATTCACTGCACTTCTAATAACAAATCCGCGAAGCTACTTCCATCGTACTGTTCTGATATCGCGGTGTGAAGTACATATATGTACATGTAATATGCGTGTCAAAGGTGTAAAGTTCAAAGGAAACTCCTCAGCCTTGCCAGTGACACCGAAGAATTTTTTTTAGTATAGCGGAAATGGCCGAGTAGTTCCGATTGGTGTAAAGCTTTGAAATCTGTGCAGGAGATTGGATAATTAGAACACGTGAGCAGTGTACTTGGGTATCGTTTTCTGACAAAATTATGAAGAAATTATTCGATTGCACCCCCTAAAAATAAACTAACAAGAAATAATAATGGAATGAAAGAAAAAATGAAATATACTTGTCAATTTACCCCCTGTAATGCTGAAGAAGAAGAAGAAGAAGAAGAAGAAGAAGAAGAAACAAAAACATCACATTCCTTACAATAATTAAAAAATCAAAACTTAAAGTCGTTGTTTTGTGTTTGAGGCGTGGGTAGTGTTTGGTATGATCGATCGTTTTTTTTTGTTGGTTTTTTCTTTTTGGTTTTTTTTTTATGATCGAGGTGTGTATAGAATACGTCTTTGTGATGAAATAGCTCAAAGCGGTTACGCAATCTTATCCATATCAAGATTTTAGATTTCAGAAATCAGGTTAACTTGACATTTTGACAGCTATACTTTTCAATTCGAATTTTGAAAATTAGATAAAATGTTGGCATGTAACATTTTTAACAGTTTTTTTTTGTTATTTTTACAACGAAAAAAAATCACAGTGGGGCATTTCATGAAAGATCAGCGAACTTTTAAAATCGGCCATATTTCTTCGGAGATAATTGAAATTGTACATTTGTTGTGAATAGATATACCGGTGCAAAAATATTTTAATTTGCGATAATTATATACCTAGTGTCAAAAGTAATAGTATCATGTCCTTTGAGTGGGAATAACGGTTTCAAATTTGAAACTTATGGTAAATTTTCTAAATTTTTGTATATTTTTACGATGTCAAATGTAAACGAAAGTGTAAATGCACTTAATCTAGCAACAAAAAAGGGGTAGTGTAATTTCAAATGCACGTCTACTTCCACATGGCTAATAACTGATATTCTACTTAGGCAGATAGGTTGTAAAAACTCACGGTACAAGAAATAAATGAAATAGTGTGGTATTTACAGAACAAACTTTTTGTAATAAAACTTAAATAAAAATTGCAGAGGTTTTTTTTGATATATGAAAATTTAGATTAGTTACGCTTGAATAGATCACGAGATTTCAGACTTAAAGTACATTTGATTTTCTTTCTGTTTTTATTCTATTATATCTTAATTGAAGGTAATTTGTAATGATTGATTGGTTGTTTAATTAAGTTTACTTAGGTTTATGTACTCAACGAAACGAGATACCATTAGCAAATATTATTTCAGTATAACAAAAAATGAATTTGGGAAAAAAATTGGCTTGACTATTTTATGGTATATGTGAAGTACACAAATACTTAACTGAGAAAAAAATATCGTAAGCAAATGGGAAACATCTTTTAACTAACATCATGCAAGAGATATGCTCTCTCACCCTCTCAACAAACTCGTAAATCTGCGATTTAACTACAAGTTTACCTAAGGATCATGGAAAAGGTGATAAGTTCCTTGTTCATCGATGTATATTGGGCGAAAATGGCGGGAAATATTTTAATTAGATCTCAACTGAATGTTCTGATTGATTGATTGATTAACTTCACCGACCTAAAATGCTACCCTTTTCGTCATTTTTTAATCACGTATGTAACTTCCTTAAAGATTTTCAAAGAAAGTTGAATAAAGTTGTATATATCTTTATTTCACACAAACTAAAATACAGTGGTACAGAGAACATTCACCAAATAACTGAAAATGCTTATTTCTGAATGAACTGCAAGATGGCCGGAAAAGGTGCTCAGTGTAATAATTATGATCTATGATCTATATTAATTTTAGCGAGCAATACAATTTATTACATATAACTGTTTATATTATTAAACTTGTAAACGAAATGTTAACCTAGAATAAATGTAGGTGATTCATAGAACTGATTTAATTTTAAACATAATTATTTTTTTATATTTTATTTTAATTTTCTTTTAAATTAATCAGCAATGGATCGCACAACTGACTTTGTTTTCTCCACGATGAACATAACGAAAATAACATACACACAACAAATATGCACCAATAAAAAGTATACACGTTTCAAGTTAAATGTCTATAACACATCAATAAAAAGAAGATTTATTACTACAGTATATTAAACCAGGATTCACTTACACTTAGTTTTAAAGAAAAGACCTAAAACTAAAAGTTTACTTTGCTTGATACAGTTTGTATAATGCTGTACCATAACTACATTGTATGTAAATATATTATTACAAAAACAATATATGTTCAGTATCGCACGGAAGCCTTTTAGTGTCATGCAATTCAAATTTCATGATTTGTTATAACAGATTACTGATTTGATAATTTGATATGTAATAATAGATAACTAATTTGATATAACAAGTTACTAACTTAAATTTTTTAAATCAGTCACAACAAATTATAAAAAGCTAAAAGGTTACCAAAGAAATCCAGCCGCAGTCACATTTAGGACATAGTGATATATATCAGCATTCAAATTGCTCAATCGATATCTTAGTCTTAACTGTATGCAGGCATGTGTAACATCATATACATGTAATAGTATCGATCGGAAGTTGATTTTTTAAGGCATTAGTACCTCGGATTTTGTTTCGAATGAATGAATAAGATGTGAAGTTTGTGATACTAGGATCCAGACTATTCAATAAATTTACCGTTGACTGAAGGTTTAATGAATTTCTAAATGTGTTCTGATTTCTCTTTACATCAATGTGCATATAAATAAATAAATTTGAGATAAATACAGTAATCTGATTGGTTAAAATAATTTTGTTATATCTCAATGGATAAAAAATATTGGTTTATTCCTTGGCATTGATCTACAGACAATTTACTTGTAAAATTTTGTTGGCGTTCAAGGAATAGGTGTAAGTGGTTATCACAACAAAGATGCATGCTTATCAAAACATTCATACTAATTAACAGATTGGTAAATTACAGGTGACTTATTTCAGTTCATATTTCAGATAGTTATTCCAGTTTTTAAAATCTTTTTCTTTTTTTTTTTTTTTTGGCTGTTTCAACTGAAGCAGTTCTTCACAAAATCATACATGTACATGTATAGCACAATAGACTTGTGATTTATTTTTGTAGTCCAATAAATTGAAGATATTTCAATCTATCATTCTACTTTATATAGCAATACTAGTACTATAATAGTTACTAAGTTTGAATTTTGGTTCAGTTTAATAAAATATAATTGCAACACAATGTAGAAGATCCGTTTTTGCTGTAAGTGGGTTAAGGACTATACTCTTACATATGTATTACTGTAATTTGATATCACGTTAGGCATAAAAAGTAGAAAATAAATATATTCATATTAATTAGTTAAAATGTTAGAATGATAAAGAATGAAATAAATAATTAAGATAAAGTTCAGAGCTTGAAATAAGGTTTATTTATGTTAAATTTCTGAATTTCTGTAATATCTTTGTATATAATTTCTACATTTTTTTAAATAAAAGTTAAAAAGTGTTAACATTTTATTATATTTTCCAAATTTTTTAATAATTCAATTTTATCATATTCTTACATATTTTAAAAATCTGCTGTTTTCCATATAAAAAAAGGTATAAAATGTTCCATTTATCAACTTTACTAATTAATCTCAACAGTTAAATACTTATAAAATCATTTTAATTGTTATAAAAACGCCAATTGTTATAATATAAACATCTATTGAAATATTTTTGTTGGCATTCGAGGAAGACACCAAAATATTGACACGCCCCTATTCAGTTAAATTCAGAGCTACTTTTCTCATGTTTAAAGATAAAAATATGTTTTAAAATAAATTTCTAAGAATTGGCTATAATAAAAAATATTTTTCAATAGAAATTTTTTTTATCATAGTCAATTCTTAAATAATTATCATTTGCAAACGGTATTGATAATTAGTTTTCCTATATCTATGGGTTAGCGGATTGCTAACCCATAGAAAGCGGAATTCAATTATCGATCACAGGTGATATTGTGAGTTACAGTCTGTTAACCCTCATATAACAGTTCGTGAACCCATAGATAACGTTGTTATTCCATAGATAACGGGGTTTTGGTTAATTTCGCGTGCCATACATATAGTTACTTGATTAAAATTCAGCAAATAATCGTTGAAGTGAATTTGAGCCTCATTTACATGTATGTTGGTATTGCAGAACATGACTTTGTTTTCTTATTTTTTTCCTTCTGTTCTGAATGATTTTCTATCCGGTTTTAAAGTAAAACGATTCGGTACCTACAAATCCAGGAAGGCCAGTAATCCTGTTTTGGTACCATTGGCCACACCTATCCCACATTTTACAGGCATATTCAAGCATTGGTATTATCATCTAATTTAAAAACATATTTTCACTGAAATATATCTTTGTTCAATGTGTCATAGTTTTACTTCCTCTTTCGCCTACCCCGGATTTGACTTTTTATGAGCAACTCGGTGCTTGTTTCTAGAAAAGCAGAGGACGCTTACCCTACCGGTGCACCTGGTCCGTGCTCCTATTTTTTAGTGGAGTCCGAGTTCCTTATTTACTTTTGTTACTGTGTATTTAAATTACATTATGTTCTTTGTTGTGTATGTCTGTTTTCCATGTCTGGTCTTTGTCTATGGATTACATTCATTTGATTTCCGCTATAACCTTGGTTCCCTTGATTACTCTTTGCGTGAAAATTGAAATTTTCTTAACATATATATTTTTCTTAATACACCAATTCGATATGTTCATTTCACTTACAATCATGTAAAATGTACACACCAAGGGATTTGTTATTGTTGACAGAGTTTAAAATTACTCTTCACCTCTGAATTTTATGTCAACTGATGTTCATTGTCAATAGTTTTTAACCTATCATATAACATGTGAAAGTATGTTCATTATTCTCTTCAGTTAAGTATAACAAGACGGAGCGGAAAGGGGGTGAAGTTCAGCAGAGGTTCCTCAGAAAAATGCGGGTTCTAAGACATCCACTTTTTATCAATTTTATCATGAAAAATGAAATATTTACCAATAAAAAGGGGGTGCCGCTGGATCCGTCGATCACTCTATTTTTTTCACGACATTATTTATCCCAAATAGACATCACTTCCCAAATTTACCCCTTTCAGGACTCCCCAAAACAGATTGATATTGATATACAGATACACATGCATATTTAACAATATTTATGTTGTCATTGTAAATGAACGGAAGTACAAATAACAAAAACAAAGAGAAAGATATTTTAAATACAACGAGGGACAAAGTTTGAAATACAAATACAAACGTAACAAATTAAACTGACAAAAATGTAAGAGAGATGAATACACAGGGGCATTTAACATATTGTTTACGGTGTGATGGAAACTTTTCGCTCTTTTTCATATTTTTTTTTCCTTTAATTTTTCTTTTTTCTCTTTCTTATTGAATTTCACTTTGATGATAATGCATTTCCTTCCGCATAGAATGATTTTCAGAAACCATTCTGTGATGGTAAAGCACACTTTAAGTATAAAAGGGGCAATACCTTAGTCAGTTCTAAATAAATCTCCTTCCAAATCAAACATCAAAACCAATAATCAGATAACTTATTTGAATGTTTAGTCTCATATAGGTCCATTTTTCATGAACTTGCCATAATTTATATGCGAGAAATTAGTATTTACATATGATAATCAATGAGATAAAGACTAGTATATGATTTTAATATATCATGCGTCTCTGAAGTGGGAGATCACCCTCTCAAAATTTTTCCAAAGCCTAAGTTTTGTTTGCACATCATATTTTATGCTTAGTAATAGAACCAATTTCAACCTTAATCAAATTCTTATGCGAACCATTCTCGTGGCATGCATTCCTTTGAAAGTGAAGTGACATATTCCCTTATATTAAAGTGATAGTAATGGTCGAGATCTCTTTGTCTTGATGAGAGGTGAAGTAAAGATAACATATTAAGATGGGAGAAGCTTCCAATCTTCCACTTTAACAAAGACACGTAAGGAGGAGATTATTGATCTGTTGAGGAAAAATCGGGAGGCTCCCGCACAAAGCGGGAGACTTAACACCTATGAACAAGATGGGTGTTTCTTGAAAAGCAGGTGACGCTCGCTCTACTCCTCTACCTCGTACGTACTATCATGTAGTTTTCGAAGTTATTCATGTTGTCCATTGAATTTGATTTCAGTTACATATTTTATTCATATTTTCAGATTTACTCCCTGTTCTTGTCATACAATCGCTTTTCGTTGTTTTTGACTCATTTTGAGATTTGATAAGCTCTCTTTTTGACAGACGCATTATGGTAGAACACTTTCCGTCCGTCTGTTCACATAAATACACTAACTGGACATAATTAGATATGATCAAGGCATTTAATTTTTTAACTGACATTTTTTATATTCGTTTTGGTAAAAATCTACCAAGACAGGTTGTTAGTATTCTAATTGGGTTTAATTGTGCTCCTCTTATAGCCGCTTTGTTCCTCTACTTTTACGAAACACAGTTCGTCACTAAACTCTTCAAAGATACATGTACTTCAAAACATTATATGTTGTGTGAATTTAGTACTTTTAGATATCTTGATGATATTTTGGCCTTAAATAATACAAACTTTAAAAACTGTGATAAAGATATTCAAGAGACCAAATCTACAATAAACTGTACTCGTGCAACTATTTTTCCTTGATAGTTAATAATTTTGAATTTCTAACTTTTATATACAAATAATGTATGTAGTGATAAAGTAAGGTTTATAACAAAATTACGAAACTGATAAACCCTAAGCATATCAATGTAAAACCCGCAAAGTTGGAAACCACTGCAAAGGTCCTGACTTCGTACAGGCATTTCCAATGGAAAAGGTGGGTTAAGAAGGTAGACCGAGGGTAAGGGGTATAACTCTAGAAATCAGTGATATGTTGCATCATATTCATTTTCACCACAGCTTATCAAGCTTTCATTTGAAATAGAATGAAATAAATCAAAGTTACTTTGATGCCTAAATAAGATTGATTTAAAATGCTTTACATAAACGTTCCAATGATTTATAAGAATTATATCCCTTTCCCAGGTCTACCTCTTAAAACCAAGTTTAAATAGCTACATGTATGTAGTGATAGTGACAGCTATACGTGTGACTGCTAGTCTGTATTCAATTTCAGTTTTTATTTACCAAAATTCTAATATGACGTGCTTCAAAGCTCTTTAGACCATAGCCACAGTAAAAATGTGATAAACACATGACCAACATTTCGTACAACACATAGGCTATCCATTCAAAAATATGTAGAAACTAGTCCTATCAGAATCGAAATAAATCACGGAAACTCCATTTTATCATTGTTTTATCACGGGCTGGCCATATATGTCGATCACGATGCCCCGTGATTACTGCGTAATTATTTTATCTCAAGTGTTGCCTTTCCGATTGAGTGGAAGGCAACTCCGTAAAGTCACCCGAACAAATTATTATCGTATAATAGAAAATATTGAAAAGACCGAAGAAAAACGGAAATTTAGGTGATTGTATTATGGTCATGACTCGTTTCCGTGAGCTCGGCGTGCTCTTTGTTGTTGAAAATTATGAAATGCAGTTATGATGTATTGTATGAAAATTTATTGTGATATTGTTCGTGTGAAGTTGAGTAAATATTCATGACAAGTCAATAAAAAAATAAATTTGATCTTATATCACCATTTAACAACTGAATGAGTTGTTAAGTTAACGTTTGAGAATCGCAAGTCCACTTGATGGTGCAAATGACTTCCACTATCTAAAACAATTACTCATATACTACAGATATCCGATATACAATGAGTACTATTTCATGATGGTTTGTCGTGAAGTACCATTAATTTTGTTGTTAAGAGTTAAGTATTTGATAAAAAGTTATTAAGATATAAAAATATTTCAATTGGAAAAGACCGAAAGTACATAAGCACTCGCCAAAACAGGTTTAACATAATCAGTTTTTAAGTACAGCTCTACCTTAAAACCAGACAGAAGCTCAGGCATGCATATCATCGTCACAAAAAATCTATAGATATGAAATCCTTCAATAGCCCTAAAATAAATGTATATGAAACGTGAATCCGGAAAAGCCCGAGATATCATGGAAGATTATCGTAGAATGTCTCTTACGAAATTGGGCATATTTTGCTTCCTTGCTTCCTTAGGACCGTGTGTGCATGTCAGTTAAGTGACAGCTTTATGGCATGTACTCATATTTTCGTTAGAAAAACCCATAACTTCTTTGCTTTATAACTCATTTCATCTATTTATGCACACAGTCATACCCGTCTCAGAAACCACCTGTATTCAGCAATAACCTGCCTTAAGAAACTTCGTTTTTTTTTCTTTTAGTGCATTCTATGTAAAATAATCCTTTATATAAACAAGTACTATCTTCAAAAATAAAGATAGCCGACGCAGTAAAATGTGTTCCTTTTACTTTTAATTTTCTACATTTCATTCTGGAAATAATACATTTCAGTTTTTTTCGAACGCCACTTAGTTATCAGTATTTGGCCAATCGGGAAAAAACAATTGCGATCAAGTGACTTGCATTTCCATGGAAGAGCGTCTTTAAGGTCAAAGGGTGAAAAGCGAAACTATACCGTCTTATGTGAACAAGATTTTTTGCCATCCCGTGAAAGGTCACTTAATGATATTCAATGATCATATTCACCCATTTTCGTCAGATTTTCGGACTCTCCTGGTTTTATCCATCTATGGCTTTAATATTTTTTCCCCGGTAACCCCATTTTTTTTCATAATTTCATTCAACACACCTATAAATGATATTTGGGCAGTTTCTATGAAATCCTTGTCATTTAAAACAAAATTTTTTAAATTATAAGCCCTACTAAGACAAAACCTATGGAAGATCAAGAGAAATCTTTCCAAAATTTTAAATAATCGAGCACGCTGACCTATATATCTTTTCTTCTTATACATGTATCTATCTAGCATAAAGATCTTAAAACGCTATTAATCCTTGTCATTCATATATAGACCAAAGAACGTCCTTAAAAGCTTAGAGTCACTGCAGTTGTTTTCTCTTTTCAGGTAATCTTTGCCCTTCTCCTTCAACGCATCAGAGTACAGCAATGACCACAGTAAAAACGGATGTTACTACCCAAACAACTGTTTCTACAACGCCATCGAGCATGCGTAACGTCCGTCTTCCGCTCAACTTCTACCCAACGACATATGACGTAGAGTTACAACCATATATGTACGATGGAGATGTAAAACATTTTTACTTTATTGGTTTTGTTATTATAGAAATGCAATGTCGCAAATCTACTCATGAAATAGTCCTTCATAGCAATAAACTTAATATTACTACAGACAGTATAGAAATTAAGCTACTTGGGTCAGGAAGCCAACCTTCAATTGGTAATGTGGAATTTGACAAGATAAACCAGTTTTTGATATTGACAACCAAAGAAGAACTCGTCGCCGGTAGGAATTACTCTGTAAAAATAGAATTTAGAGGGCCGCTGATTGACGATCTCGCAGGGTTGTATTTAAGTTCATATGTGAGAAATAATGAAACAATGTAAGTACAAAATATTTATTTACCCGAAAACAAAACAAAAAAATAAAAACAAAACAACACAAAACAAAACAAAACAAAACAAAAACGAAAGAAAAGAAAGAAAAAAAAAAGATTATGGAAACGGAAACGAAAAAAAAAAACACGAAAGACAACAAAATAACCCCCCCCCCCAAAAAAAAAAAAAAAAAAAAAAAAAACCAAAAAAAAACCAAAACAACACGATGAAATTGTTGAGTACTGTAGATGAAACTGTACACAGTGTTCTCAAATTTCAAAATTAGAACTATGGTTTGCATTTACATGCAACAATGAGTGGGGGTATACTGACTGAATTATTTGTAATGCAATATCATGCATGTGCATTTACATGGTACCTTCAAAAATTCTAAAATCCTATTAGTAAAACTTTATACGAATGATCTATTGACAAAAAGTACTGGGTAAAGATGAATTGAATCTGCCTAATTCATTTTCTGGAAATGCTTTTAATTAATTTTGATTAATCAACATTCACAGTAAAACCTCAAATAATTCCAGTAGCTTCATGTACAATTGATTAAGTCAAGCATATTTTGTCGAAACAAAATGTTTGCTTTTTAACCTTAGCTTCCAAACTCCCTGCCATAATAGATGTGATTTTCTGATAAAGAACCAGATTGTCTTGGATTAAGAAGGGTTCAACCTTCGAGTACGATGACTGAATCCTACCCAGTTAAAACTGAAACTATCAAAACTTGTAATTCATAGAATAGCTCAATAAGTAGATGTCGATATTAAGATAACGCTGACAGCAAGTTGTTTCACAGACAGACTATAAGACATTGACAGATGTGAAGCAAGTTAACCCATGTATAAAACTGATTGATAAATCTCAATGACGATCGTTAAGTACTAGCTCGATAAGTGTCTGGCAGGAACTACACCAAGGTCAGAATTGACACCAATTTGATAGTGTAATTTGCACTATATATCATACAATGTATTTAAGTTTTGCTTACAAAGAACATTCTAAGATGTTTTTTGTTCAATTGATAGTTTATAGCAAACTATAAAGGTTTGATATGTTATTTTAAATTCGGAATAGGATGTTATGTCTGGGTCCGTCGACAAGTCGTGCTAAGACAAATTGTGTGCTCTAGAGCAGGATTAGTGTTTCTGTTACTGCTTGACCCCGAATTCGACCGAAATTATACGAAGACTCTGACGCGTGAATGAGTTTTTGATATTGGGCACTTACCCTGCCGGTGCACCTGGTCCATGCTCCCAGTTTTTATTGGAGTCCGAGTTCCTCATTTACTTTCGTAACTTTGTATGTATTATTTTAGTTACTTTATGTTCTTTGTTGTGTAGGTCTGTTTTCCATGTCTGGTCTTTGTCCCTGGATTACATTCTTTTGATTACCGCTATAACCTTGGTTCCCTTGATTACTCTTGCACTTTGTGATAATTCTTTTTAACAGCAGTAACTAGATAGTGAACTACTTATTCCTATTTTGCAATTTAAGATAATAAAACACAAACAAAAAAGAGAAAATATAAGAAAGAAAAAAACTACAAACAAAAACCAAAAAGGAAAAAAAGCACAACAAAACAAAAACCAACACACCGCTTTTTATGACCCATTGTTATTTCATAACTTTGTAATTTTAGATATATTGCCACTTCCCAGATGCAGCCCACAGATGCAAGGAAAACTTTTCCGTGTTTTGATGAGCCAGCAATAAAGGCGAAATTTAAAATTACACTTGTTAGAAAGAGTCATATGACATCCTTATCGAACACACTGATTAAGAACAAAGTAGAAAGGTATTTAGATTAAAATCATCATTTTAATTTTTAAAAAATTACATTTCATTTTCCATGATTCTTTAGATACATTGCTACGACGATGATGGCACCTATAGATGCAAGGAAAGCGCTACCCTGCTTTGACGAGCCCGCCTTCAGGGCTATATTTAGAATTACACTTGTACGGAAGAGTCACATGATTTCATTATCAAACACACCTATACAACAGAGTGTGGACAGGTAATTCGACACATATTGGATACCTTGTCCCATTTAGACCGTATAAAATGGTTCACGAAATTTAAGACTCTTATAAATAAAATACATTTCTTAACTTTGAAAAATAGAAAATACATGTGTGTCATCAATTTCTAGATTTTATTGCCGTCTATAAATTTCCTTCAAACTTCCCAATTTTCAACTTTACATAAACTAAGCACAGTGTGTAAATACATGCACACAGTAAAGATACGCGCCTCCTAATAATATTGAAAAGACAAATGATTGTTTTTTCCCTATATTTTTAGCTTATTGAAACCAATTTAATGTAGCAGACCGTACCATATTTTTATTTATTGTGGCTCAAAATTAAAGCATTGGCCCAGTGCTATTTCAAATTGCTTACTTATTTGTATACATGTACAAATTAAAGATATCTTTCTGCTGTAACTGATGTTCAGGCATGCGATAATAATACTAATTAAGCTGTTTGGCATGCTATTTAATTTAACTATTATTTCACTCTAGCATTTTATTTTAGGGGAGATGGTTGGATTGCAGACCAATACGAGGAGACACCGAAAATGTCAACATATCTTCTGGCATTTATCATTTGTGATTTTAATTATACAGTGAACGTCACACGAAACAACATCACAGTAAGTGCTAGCAAGCTTTCCAGCTAAGATTCATGCAAAAAATGATACATGGTAAGAAAGCCTACATGTACATATTTTTATTTTTGATATTTTGTTTAAAATATTATCATGGGAAACATACATTAACATCTATCTTTTTTTATTAGCCTTCTTCTTAGAAGTTAAAAAGTATATAGAATGTACTGTTGAATTCAAAATTAAGGTAGATAAGTCTGTAAGTAATACTAAAATACAATAGAATCTACTGGATTTCAATTTGGATTATCTCCTAAGAGGAGATAGATTGAAATGAAAAAAATAAACATTTCATCATATAGACCTATAAAGATTCTGTGTTTTAATTTTTTGTCATCTTTTAACTTGTTTTGGTCATCGTCTTTTTGTATTCCTGTACAAGTCTTTGTAGGAATCGGACAAAATGGGAAAATCAGAACACCAAGTACATGAATGTACGACCCAATAAACGAACTGACAATACTTTCACTGAAGGGATGTCTTTTCAATTGAAATGAACATTATTTGATCTCTGTTTCACCGGAGATATCTGGAGGTGTTTTTTTTCAAATTAAAAAAAAAAACAATGAGGTTTTTGAGTTTTCTGTCTTGCAGACCATTTCATTGAAATTACAACTCATATTACCAAAATGATTTTATTACCGTAAATCTAGTCTATTCCTTGATTATGATTTTACCAACAAACTTTCAAAAGGCTGGTTACTTCATATCGTGCTTCACCACTGCCTGATTCTTGCAGATACTGAATATTATTCACTGGTGTAAGGAATTCAATCGAGGTTATGATTAAGTGCTGAATTAAGATCACGTGGTTCGCCACTAAATCTTTACAAGTGCAAAAAATACCAGTTTTATATATTGTAAATTTCGATATGCTGTACACGTGTTTCAAGAAGTAACCATTCATCAGCAGCATTAAAATCAAATATGTAGGAAGATCACAATCAAAATATAAGTTGTATACAAGAAGTACTCATGACCAAATCTATCGAAAGAGGAAGCCAAATCCATCACCGAGAGGTTCTACCATATGCAATGCAAGGAATGAAGCCTCGGTGTTTTACGTATTTTTAAATTTAAATTAAGTTTATCATCTCATAGTAATAAGCGTTATACAATACGTTTGCATAAGTCGGTAAAGAAGTTCAATCGGAACTTTTGGGCTATTTCCGTTAAACTAAAAAATAATCTCAGGTGCAGAAAGGAGAACTCGGTCTTGAAAATAATTGCCGGAATTGTAATTATACGCGAAACAAATTTTGCACTACATTTTTTTAAGCGTTTAATTGTGTAATATTTTTTCCACAGTGGCCAGATTTAAAAGAGGGATGGTTGTGATCGCGCCAAAGTACTTTTACCTCGCCTCATTTTTTTTTGAGCCTGCATTCCAAAGTCCGGAATTTACGGCATTTGTATGTCTTGTTTCGTTTTCACCTTCAGTTTACATTTGTGTTGTTAAGGTATATAGGGGAAACTCTTCCGATGTACCTGTGTATAATGATGTTTTTGGGCCAGCTGCAGCCTGCCTTGATGTGTGAGTATTTCCTCATCATTCATTGAAGACCAATGGTTGTCTCTTAGCGGATTTTTTTCATCCATGTGGGGTTTTACTCTTTTTGACATATTCACCATATCCATTCGTATTCTATTGTAACTTTGAACTCGTTTTCCTGCATCCTATGACATGCAGTTTTAAGACAAACGAACTGTAAATTTGTCTTTAATAGACCGTTAACATTGTAAACTCGTGTTTTTTTTTCTGAGCACGATTTATTATTTAACTATTACCTGCCACTTACAGATTCCAGCACCTAAAATAAACCATTCGGAGAAAATAAAACTGCTTCATTTTACCATTAAACTTATCTTATTTAGTACAGGGCCTGGGCAAGACCAGAAGCAGTTGAACAGACCCCATATTCTCTACAAGTTGGAGTCGATGTTTTGACCTACTTCGAAGACTATTTTAACATTCCTTTCCCTCTACCAAAATCAGGTACAATTATAATTTAATTATCAATATAGCTACTGTTACCTCAACACGTTCATAATTTCTGATCGCAATGAACATAGATAAGTACATAGCTTCTGGTCGTCTTGACCCTAAATAGGTTTATAATGAGATTAACTATCATCTACATGTGTAGTGAGAATCACGGAGGGACAATGTAACATGTGAGCGCGAATACACACTAGACACATGTTATTTGTGATTTTTGCACGAAACATGACACCTAATTCCTTTTTAATACTTTGAATATCAGAATCTATTTTAATGTTTTAACAGAAGCAACTTTACAAAATGTGTCTGTTTAAGTATATATTAACTTTTCTATGAAATGGCATATTAAAATCTGTATCAACCCTCGACATATATCACTCCGCCTGTGACCCTTGGGATGACATAGGAGTCTTGAATTGATATGTAGTATGTGATACACATTTTGACATGTAATATTCAGTATATATAATTTTGTCGTATTTAATATTTCGGTTCATCAAACTCTGAAAAATCGATAACCTGCTTTCCTAGTATTGTAGTAGAACACAATGGGATCTACTTCTGTATCTAGTGAAAATTGTCTTCTCGTATGTGATAACATTTACATGTGATCTATCGTGTAAAATATGAACCGTGTCTACATATATGTAACATATGTGATCTATCGTGTACGCGTATCATGTTATGCGTTTCTACACATGTAACATTTGTGACTTATCGATCATTAAATACATCATGTCATCACATGTTACATACATGCATGTAATCGATCGTGTATCTGGGGCTAGCGCGCTTCATTTGAAATGTTCTACGCTCAACGCTAAACATATAACATAAAACGTTCAATTCCTAAATATATTTTGCTTCCGTTACCTAGACATGATTGCTGTTCCGGACTTTGCTGCTGGAGCTATGGAAAACTGGGGTTTAATAACATACAGGGAAACATCTATGTTGTATGATCCAATGGAATCTGCTGAGACAAATAAACAAAGAGTTGCTGTTGTTGTTTCCCATGAACTTGCACATCAGGTAGCCATGGTTATAAACACATAATTGCGTAATTTTCTTTTGAATTATTGAATGAAAGATAATCAATTTGGTATATTGTTGTTGATATTAGTAGTTCAGCTCTAATTACGGTTTTGAACAAATTAGATATTGTTATAATAAATTTAAAACATTGCTGTAAATTATCATGCACAATCTAAATGTCATAATCAGCTCACATTACGACTAATCATACGTGTATCGCTTGAAATAAAAATCAAGGAAGCGTTTTTTAGGAAAATACTGAAATTCATTTTCATGTAACGTTGTCTTTACATCAAATAAAAAGAAATAAATTGTGATTAGTTATTTGAACTTATTAACTTATTATTCTGAACGGATATATACATATATATAGAAACACAAATAAACAAACAGATTAAAGACGACCATTGTTGCTTTTCGTTTCCAGTCCTATACACGTAGAAATGAACACAAAAATGCCCAGAGAACCAGGTTTTCTTGATATCAATACAAAACCAATGTTGTCGTTTTTTTTCTAATAGTGGTTTGGAAATCTCGTGACTCCTTCTTGGTGGGACGACCTTTGGCTGAATGAAGGATTTGCCAGCTTTGTAGAATACATGGGTGTTGATCACGTTCATAAAGATTGGCTAATGGTAAGGTCTTCTATAGTACATGGGTGTGGATCACGGCAATGAGGATTGGTTGGTAAGGGTCTATGTAGATTACATTAGTGTTGATCACGTCAAAATAAAGATTGGTTGGCAATATGCATCGTTGTAGAATCAATTGGTATGGATCATGCGCATAAAGATTGGCTTATAGTAAGGGTCTTCGTATAATATGTGGATGTGAATCAAGGCAATAAAAATGGACCCATTGTAAGGGTCTTCATAGGGTACATATGGATAGCTTTTGTCCATAAATGTTGGCTCATATTGAGGGAGTTTGGAGATCACATGGGTGTGAATCTTGTCCATAAAGGTTGCTGATTGTTATGGTATTCGTAGAATACATGTAGGTGGATCTCGTTCACAAAGATTTGCTGATTGTAAGGCTCTGTGAAGAAAACGTGGTCGGATCACGTTCATAAGGAATGTCTACTTGTAAGGGTCTTTGTATAATCCATGGATGTGGATTTCGTTCATAAAGATTGGCTTATGTAAAGGGTCTTTGTAGAATACATTGGCGTGGATAACGCCAATAAAAGTTGGCTGATTGTAAAGGCCTTTGTAGAATACATGTTGCTAGATTTCGTCCACAAAGGTTGGGTTATGTTGAGGGTCTTTGTAGAATACATGGGTGTGGATTAAGCGAATTGTAAAAATCTTTGTGAAATCCACGTGGGTGGATCTCGTCCATAAAGGTTGGCTGATTGTAAGGACCTTTGTTATGTAAAGGGTCTTTGTAAAATACATGGGTGTGGATCTCGTTCATAAAGATTGGCTTATGTAAAGGGTCTTTGTAGAATACATTGGTGTGGATCTCGTTTATAAAGATTGGCTTATGTTTATGTTCTTTGTAGAATACATGTTGATAAATCTCGTCCATAAACGTTGGCTTATGTAAAGGGTCTTCGTAGAATACATGGGTGTGGATCTCGTTCATAAAGATTGGCTTATGTAAAGGGTCTTTGTAGAATATATTGGCGTAGATCTCGCCAATGAAGATAGGCCGATGGTAAGGGCCTTTGTAGAATACATGTTCATAAATCTCGTCCTTAAAGGGTGGCTATGTTAAGGGTCTTTGTACACGACTGTGTATTACACCAATAGAGAAAGGCTTATGTAAAGAGTCTTTGTAGAATACAAAGTTTTGAACCTTGTCCATAAAGGCTTGCTGATGCAGTTTTTTACTGGGAAAATATGTATATTTGTTTTAACCTTAATTCTATCCATACAATATGCTTTTTAAGATCAATTTTGATTCGTTGAAGAGGTATACTTTTCAGATTTAATTCAAATATAGCGATGCGGAAAAAGTAACAAACAAAGGGCCCTATGGACAAGAAAGAAATCATGAACATCAAAAGGAAAATAGACCAATGAACAATAAAATAAAAACGAAATGTAAAATCCCCACTAAAAACAGGGATGAAAACAGGTTCTTTAGAAAGTGGAGTAATTTATTACTATTCTTATTTTATTTTGCAGTCTTTGTTGCTGGCAGCTCTCTCGCTTTTGTAATGGTGTTCCTTTGTTTGGTCATGGTTGTACAGCAAACAATGCTATTGTAATGGTGCCTAACTATTACGATTTATATACGGCAGAAGATTCCCAAGCCTTTACTTCTACTGCTAAAAAAAAACCACTATGTTAAAGAAAAAACGAAAAATCAACGTTAGCTTAGTACCTTATTAATCAAAACATGTCATAAAATGCGTAATTTGACTAATATTAAAAAAGCAAACACTTTTTATTTGATAGTTTGAACAATTTGTTGTGGAAGATCTGCAAGATGTTTTCGATTTTGACGGACTTGTGACGTCACATCCTGTCTACGTTCCTGTCTCTCACCCTAACCAGATAAATGAGATTTTTGACCGAATTTCATACGCAAAGGTATTCCTTCACCATTAGGTTTTTGACAAAACAGGTTAATGTGTACCTTGTTAGTTATTCGTGACATCAAGCGGTATTGTTTGAAAGGGGTTTTGTTTTTCTGTTATGATTTTAACCGTAAATTTGTGAAAATAAACTTGCCGATCACGTTTTTCTTATTTAAATCAGTTCATTATGCTGAATAAATATTGGTTTTTTGTTTTCAAAAGCGATAACAGGTAATCACCTGCGTGCAACTCTTTTGTAACAAATATTGTAAGTGAAATATTAATACATACATAATTTCAAATTATCTTTAGTGATGTTAACACCTTCCGAAGAGGTCATTCACGTTCTCATTCAACGATTGATTGAATGAACATTTGATCTATTATTGTGTATCTATCACCTCTGTTGCTGCAGACATGTATATTCACCGAATATGACAAAAGGACATGAGCAGAGATCACATACGTAGTTAAAGTTCCTGAATGGACCCCGATCTGATCATTTTTCCCCCGATTGCGGCGCAAAAAATCATTTATTATTCCGGTCTAAGCAATTACGGTGTCGTTCGTATACATTTGTTTTTTATTGTCTTGCCACTAACTTTCGTTTTGTATTAATAGTTTGAATCTTAAACTTGTGTTTTTCTTAGGGTGCCTCTATTATTCGTATGATGAGGTTTTTTCTCGGAGAGGAGACGTTCAGACGAGGACTTGAGGTAAAATATTACACATTTGCTTCCGTGTTCCATGCGCTTTTTTATCACTAAGTTACAATTAAATGCTATAAAATTTTTTGGGAGTATTATAGTTCGTGTGAAGTCAACCAATGTGAAAGAAGTTGTGGTGTTGCGAATTAGTCACAATGCTGTGCTCAGCATTGCATGGTATAAAGGGATGAGTGATTCATCGAATCTTCTCTATGTAATAAATGTGAATTTAATTTTGTAATATTTCTTCCCCAAATCTTTACAACACACGCATCAATCTGATGATCACGAGTTTTAACATTTATGTTTAAAGTAGCAATGTATTAAGGAGAAAATCTTTTATAATAAATAGGATCCTCAAATCGTTAGCGTGAATGACCAAAATATTATTAATGGTGCCAAGAACGCTTGAATGGAACAATGTCTGTTCACTCATTTCGTTTTTCGAGATCATTTTTTGGTTATTAACTCTTTCCAATTAATTATACTTTCATCAAAAAGGGTATTAAGAACAAATTAGTTTTAGATTCATCAACTAATTAAATTTAATTCTAAAACGTAAATTTTAGGGACCTTTAGCTGCTACCTTAAATAAACATTATGTTCAAAATTTTTTAGAACACTTTAAAACTATAATTATGACTATTTCTATGTACATAAGTTTTTACATTCTTAATAGATGGACACATAAGTCCTTCCTGCGACCTACCAACACGGACAAAATGTCCTACATGCGACCTGACGACAATAGATATAATATAAAATTCCTCCTACGGTTATTTCTTCCTGCAAGGGTTAATTATATTACTACTATGCTATTTATTCTAGAACTCTAACAAATAGGCTTCTGGAACAGGGTTATGTTGCAACAAGATTGAAGTCATCACTACCGAAGTTTTATGGTCGTCATCATCAACTCATGGATCGTTATGATGTATCCATCTGCACCATGAAAACTAATTTATTCAACAGGTCGTAGTTTTCCTTTCCTCGTTTGTCTACCCCGGACTTGACTTTTTATGAGCAACTCGGTGGTGTTTCTACAAAAGCAGACGAAGCTTACCATACAGGTGCACCTGGTCCATGTTCCCATTTTTAGTGGAGTCCGAGTTGCTCATTTGCTTTTGTTACTTTGTATGTATGATTTTAGTTACTTTATGTTCTTTGTCGTGTATGTCTGTTTTCCATGTCTAGTCTTTGTCCCTGGATTACATTCTTTTGATTACCGCTATAACCTTGGTTCCCTTGATTACTCTTTCATTTAATCAATACGAAATTACTGCCAAACCTCTGTTAGGGGAAGCAATTTCCGGAAAGCTGTATCTCAATCATCATATCAAACTTCTTAATTAAAGTAAAACAAATAGGAAAATACTAATGATATTTATAATCCCGCAAACATACGTGGGTACATAAGAACCCGTTATCTGTCTGTGGGTGTGGCTGTCTTCCTCCGTTTATTTGTCTAGATCTGTCTGAATGTCTTGTAAGCACAACTCCTCCTGAAACCGCTCCAGGCGTCGGTTTCACAAAAAGTAAGTGTGAAATTGATCGTAAATCATGACGTCACAATGCTATTTTAGTTTATGACGTCATTACTTACGATGTACTTTACACTTACGACTTTTTGTGAAATCGAGACCAGGGATTTTGGTGAAATGATACGGGTACATGTAGATTGGATATTATATGAAGATATGCATATAAGAAATATATTTATGGTCAGACGACTACTAAATGAGATAATCCACGTTAGATGTTTAACATGTAAAATCTTGTAATCCCAACTTCTGAACCGCGTAACGGATTTGAATGAAATTTAATAGTACAATAATGGTTATGGTGAAACGAAACAAATTCAACAGCGTATTACCGAAGTACACAATAGTTAATACATACAGAGATCACATAAAGGTCTTCAAAAAATGAAACCACTTTCAAGTAAGTTCTAGATTGCCCCGGCTTCCATGGTAACTGAACTATGATGATTCTTTAATATCAAACTAAAAAGTGATGTGACGACAGGAAGACCGATTAACATCTCCTAACTGTATTTGGACAATCTACGGTGGGGTTAAACTGATTTTAAAAGACATTGACCACCCCTTTTTAATGCAATGGTAAGGTTTTGGAACATATTTAGATGTACATGAAGGGATATTATCATGAATCATATTCAGTTATGTTTTAAGAAATAAATATTATCATTGTCGGAAGGCAATTTTCCGTCAATGTCATTAACTGACATTTTTTTACATTTGCAGCTTATCAACAAAGCAACTATTGGCATTTTTTTGCCTTAAAAAGATGACTAAACCCAGACAAAAAAAATTACGAGAGGTTTAATCATTTACCTGTCAAGTATAGTGTCTATGCAATTTTCGTTATTTTCTTGCAATATGAGTACATTTGCCAGCGTTTTTATTCGGATATATGAGCTGCATGCTTTAACGAAGTAAACCCTTTGTCAAAAGTTGTCTTGTTATAATAGGCTCTTATGGTTGAAATATCTATGATGTCGAAGCTTTTCACCAAATTCGTGTCTAAAAAGAATGACATCAAATCAAGTTTTTCTTCTCAGTTGTAAAGAATTGTCAAAAAACTCGGTTACATTTGGCTATAAGGATTAGATCTATAAAGAGGCAAAGCAAGCATACATAATACTAACAGGTACTGAGTTTATTTTTAGGGCCGAATCTTATAGTGTCAGAACACATTCATTTATAAGAAAAATGAACAACACAGCAAACCAAACCTAACAAAACAAATATAACAAAACAAATATAACAAAACAAACACAAAAAAAAAAAAAAAAAACGAGAATGGATATGGTGTCAAAAAGACAACAACCCGTGGAATATTTATCACTTAAAGGTTCTTTTTTAGAGGTACCTTAAAGAAAAGGCATATGATGCTGCTTTTCATGATGACCTCTGGTATGCCTTAGGAAATGTAAGTAGTTTATTATGGCTTTATTTGTACGATATATTGATTGAAATGGCTATATCAGGGATTTCATGCAAGAAAATCAAGACATTAAAAATACATTTTACATTGTTTTGTAAAAGCTTTTCTTCAATAGATAAAGAATGAAATATAAACTTTGTTGTTTTAATTATTTAAATATTAAATAAAACGGAAGGTCTTATAGATTTGTGTTGGACTTTGCCAATGAGATTGGTATTTGTGTACGTATATTTTTCCCACAGAAGTCCCTTGTTTAAAATGTTACCAAATAAGTAATTATTTGGAGCATCGTGTTGTCTAGCATAATTTTCAAATTTGTGTTTCTACACTTATTTAAGTATGACTTGATCCTGGAATGATAATAAAAATACTATAAATTGGACAGAAAAAGAATCCTATTTAAATTTTCATCAGTAGTGAAATCCTGAATTCTATAACATTCTTATAACAAAATCATGTCCGATGATGCAGAGATCAAATATATTTTAAATAGTGAAGACTTCCTTTAGTAAAGTATATTGTGTGATTGGTTGGTTTTTAGCTTGCTTGTTTCAGATTTCCCCACTTAGCTGATTCTTGTGAAGACTTCTACATTTAAGAAGAAATAACTTTAATATCGATGTTATTTTGTTGCAGCAAAGTATAGCAGATGGAAAAGATCAGAAAGTACATGATGTAAAACACATCATGGACACTTGGACCCTACAGATGAACTTTCCAGTCGTAACCATGGAAAAAGAAGGATCAAATCTTCGACTGGAACAATCTCGCTATCTCATGGACCCAACTGCTACAGATCCAGGCACTTTCACATCTCCATTTGGGTTAGTTATCACAGTACTTGGAATGGAATAATATTTCCATTGAATGGTATATTGAACAATGAGGGGTGGGTATTAGGTTGAATATGGAATGGGGATAATTGTTGAAATTAGTGTGTGTTATTTTTATTTGTGTCAATATTATATTCTATTTAATTGAAATAGCAATTTAATTGTTGAAGTATTAAAAACGCATATAATTTGAGTTGGTATTGTTATAGCTTTGTTAAGAAAAATGCAATGGAGGTTTTATGGGAAATGGACATTTGATATGTGGAATAGAAATGGGACCAATATTGAATGGGGAATGGAAAATATACATTTGGTATGAGGAATAGAAATGGGACCAATACGGAATGGGGAATGTGAGATGGTATATGGTGTTTACTTGAAATTTATACCATTCAAGAGCTGTACACGAGGCATATTATGTTTTACTGTTGATTATTTGCCTTTTTGGTCCAGAGAATTATATATGTATAAAAGTAAAATATACACACATGTATTATATGGGTTTTATACCTTTAAGAAAGAATGAAGGAGTTCAAGGGTCAAGGTTTTTTTAACCAAATTGCATTTCTCTTCGCACTTATAGGTACTTTTTTCAGAAATCTGCGGCAAGACATTAGTCACAGAAATGTAAGATTCATTGGGACTGGAAATTTTATTACTGGAACAATAATTTCAGTTTTTGCAACAAATGAAAAACCCAGTTTTTTATCATATACATCAACTTTTCTAGTATACATTTATTTATTTTAATGTATGTTTGAGGGAATTTAAAATTGATATTTAACAAAATCTTAATACAAAAACTCGTATATTAAGTACATCAATACTATTCAGTTGACATTTAAAGATAAAAAGTTAATTATAATTAATTCTTTATTGCTACCATTAGTTATAAATGGGAGGTTCCAGTCACCTTTACAACGAGTAACCAACTCAACTTTAATCAATCTGATTCTAATATAATATGGATGGGCCGTGACGGCAGCCACGGTAAGTATATAAGTGTGCTTCCTTTTGAGGGTCTAAGCAGTACTACAGTCATCAATAATCAGGATTAAAACTGGCTAAAGGAATAAGTGTATCTCATAACTGCAAATTATGTAATTATTGCCTTCCCAATCATAGAACAGTTCTTTTTGATACAACCCATAATTTCACTGATTATAAGACTGTTTTCCGTGCACATCCGTAATTTATAATCACTTTCAGTATGAACCATAAATAATGTGACAAAAAAAATAAACCTTTGATATTCGACTTGAGTGCTATTCTGTCATTTCACACATTTCTAATGAATACACATGTTAAAGATTTTCATACTCTACCGAACATGACCTTCATCGGTGTGTTACAAGAAGTCGGAACTTCTCATCTTCCCAGCCCACCCGAGTTATTCCAGTATACAGTACGGTTAATGACGCTCGTCTCTCTTTATTTTTTCTCTTTCTTACTGGATCTTGTTTATATGGTCTTGCTCATGTACTTATCCTCCTCTTTGTTGATATACATATTCAATGATACTTTACCTTTTGTATTAGTTGTAGTAAATGACGCGATGAATGGATTCACGAGCAATGATTGGTACATTGGGAATGTTATGCAGTATGGATACTACAGAGTTAACTATCCTGAGGATAATTGGTCAAAGCTGATAAAGCAGCTAAAAACAAACCATACGGTAAATGTTGGATTGATTTGCCCATATTTATCATATCTATGCACCTGTTATTATTCCCAGTTTTTGAGTACGTGTTGCTTATTTACCTTTCACATTTTTCATCCCGCTGGGGTTGTTCTCTCTTTGACGTATTCACCATTTCCATTCTAGTTATATTTTGTTTCTATGTACTTGTTATTTTGGTTGATTTCATTGATTGTGGTTATTTTCTTTGGATTGTATTGTATTTATTAACCTTAGAAATCCTGGTTTTCTTGGTTTCTCTTTCACATTTGTTTGGTCGTGAAGGAAATATTACATCAAGTACAGTATCGAGGGTAAGATAAGTGATATGGAAAATTTATTATTTGAAGACAATTTCCCTTAATAAATATAGTTTTGCTGAAACACTGTTTTTGTTGACAGTTGTTTTTTTTTTATTTAATAACAGGCAATTCACCCCATAAATCGTGCACAAATTATAAACGATGCATGGAACCTTGCAAAGTAAGTTAACTACTGGTAGTTTGTGTTTGTGCAACTTAATGGGATGGGATGGGCAGATGGCCAACATGTGTATTCTTGCTTTTTCCATTTGCTGTTTGTAAAAGCAGTCTAGTACCATCATACCGATAGTTACTTTTCTGTTAATATCTGAAAAAAAAATTGGAGCGTCAGTGGTGGATTAATTCAAATACGTAAAAATTAAAATACATGTACTTGTACATGTACTTAGTAAACAATGAATATCTACATTCACATTCAATCGAATCGGATAAAATATATGAAACATACATACATGTATATAAAAGCTAAATATAAGAAACCGTGACATCTCACGAAAAACAAAGCACTAGCAATATTAATGCCCACTAAAAACTAGGAGTGACGTTGGGTGCTCCGGGAAGGTAAGCATGTCCTGCTCCGTCAATGTCATTCATCATATTGCAAATGAGCACAATTCGGTATAAACATAGCAGCAATAGTGCAGATCCCCGAGACACAAAAGGGTCCCGTCATAACAATTCACATGATCGTATAATTGATGACTATTTTTTGATGGTTTTGAAAAGACAGTTTTGGTCATCTTGAATTGTACTACTGTTTGTTATCTTATATTGTATATTCCGTGGATAGTCATTTGATAAGAAAATAATTAAAAGTAATATCTCTTCGACATCTCTGCTAAACCGTAGGTGGAAGCAGATTTAAAAGATTACACTTAAGGAAGAATTGCATACATGTCTAAAGCCCTTCTTATTTCCTTTATAGAATCATCTTTTCGGTGTCCATCTTTTTTTTCATGAAAACATTGTCTACTCTTTAGATTCAACATGGATTATGAAAGAACATAGACAGGCTATTTTAATGTTAATATATAGACTTTATGTCTATGAGGTCGAAGGCCCTGATCACAGAGTCAATTCAGGAAAATGCAAGAGGCTTGGTATAATTGATGTAATATTGAATTTTGATCAGTTTGAAGTTTTGTAATCTCGGCTTTTGCTTTTTGAGTTTTGACTTTAGATATCACTTCACCTTTTATCATCGCTATCGCATTCACTGATAATTAGGTCTGGCGAACTACGCATGGAAATTGCATTACAAACTGTAGAATACCTTTCAAACGAAGATAACTATCTGCCTTACACAGCTGCAACAGACCAACTGCTATATGTTGGATACATGTTAGAGAGGACAGAACTATTTGGCCCGTTTTCTGTAAGTAAATTCATGCAAAAGTGATAGTAATTGTGAAAATTAGACATAAGGTGATTCATGCATGTCAAAAACCCATGTACCAAATTTAGTTTTATTTCTTGTTCAGAAATAGTAACTAATAACAAGTCATTTTTTTCATTTGATTGTTGGGCTGTTGAGATAAAAATTATATAGATTGTACATGAAATTGGCTCTCTGAATTTCTTTTCGTTCGTGATTCTAGTCGGGGATAAATGTATGATTTTCCTAAAAGTGCTCAAATGATTATCGTTATGTGAAACTATAGCATGTGTGGAGTGAAAACGCATCGTTTGCTCGATGGGTTTTTCTACACCATGAATCACTTTATCATTGTCTGAAAAATATGTGGACTGGTACTTAATAGAAAACAGTTCAAAATTACACCTTGTCATCGACTTCAGGAAACATGGCAATATACATGTATGTACCACGTTATTTAAACTATTGCTTTCGCAATATATTGATGACTTTCATATCAAATTAAGATGTTCGAATGTTGCACCAAAAGTTGGTTACTCCCCTGGGACTTACAAATAAATATACAGAAAAAAGGAATGAAACCATTACTAGTTCATGATAAGTGATGGAGAGAGATTGTTTTTATTGTGTTTTATCTCTTATCTATTTGATTGTATACTGTACAAACAAACAAACTACTAAAATATCTGCTTTTAAGGAATCCCAATACACATATAAAATGTTTATCTCAGTTTAAGCATACTAGATATGGCTCTTAGTGTTGATATGTTTGATAATCAATCTTTTGACTTGACCTATCACATGAATACTTAACTTTTTGCCACAGGTCTTGTTAAATTAGTCTTAAAATAATGTATTATCGCTATTTTGTTAAAAGCCCTTCGAAATGAAACTGCATCACTTATTAAACGTACATATTAAGGTTAGGAAAACTGAAAATAAAAGAAAACTAATGCCTTACACTTCTGCAAAAAAGTGATAAACAGGTAGTTTAATATTTTTTGAAATCATGGGAGTATTCATGTTCATTTCGTTGAAAAATACTAAATAATCTAATGTTATTATAAATTTGATAAATTTCAGAATTTCATGAAGCAAACGTTTACAAAGCCCTTCGAAAAATTTGGAATGAACAATATTGGGGCAAGTCATCTAGAAACGTAAGTAGCTAAAACAATCACAGTGAAAAGAGCATTTATATTATGAGAAAATATCTGCATAAAATTTTGATAAATTCAAAGAATTAAAAATTAAGTAATATAATTTTTCTATGAACCAAACTCTTTCTGCGTTATGTTGAATTATCATCATGTACAAAACTAATCCATATACCATATAGCGGGTACTTTTCGTGGATGACAAATTTTGCGATTTGATTTATGAATACGGTTATAAAATTTTTGCAGTCTTTATTTTTTGGCGTTTAAGATTTAAAAGGAAAACTGTATGTAAAATATTTAGACATAAATTTGGCGATCTTTTATTTTTGCAATTCTCTACACCTTGCGAATACAGTGAAATTTTGAATCTCGCGCAAATTTCCAGCTTTACGGTTTTAGTGGCGGGGAATGTGAAGGGGGTTTGCACCCTCCCTTTACTATTGGAAGAGTAATCAAGGGAACCAAGGTTATAGCGGTAATCAAAAGAATGTAATCCAGGGACAGACAAGACATGGGGAACAGACATATACAACAAAAAACATAAAGTAACTAAAATCATACATAGAAAGTAACAAATGCAAATGAGCAACTCGGACTCCACTAAAAACTGGAAAGTTTGTCATTTTAATGTGTAAAATTGGGAAAAAAATTCAAATAATGTCCTGGCAGTCCCTTTTCCTGAGGAACCCCTCCTTTTTAGAGTATCTAGATTCGCCCCTGGGCATGTAAAAGTTATAAAGAAAAGAAAGTCAAGGGATTCAAAAACTCATGCATCATTGAAAAAAGAACACAACCCAGGGACAACAACCACATAAATAAAATAGACACACACGAAGAAGAACATAAAGCTCCCCAAATACCACACACATAGAAGCAATATTAAATGATCAACCAGAACTATAATACACGAAAAAACAAATTACGTCTGATTGTTTTGGCACAACGGGACCATTTCGTCAAGATCGTAAATTCAATTAGAAGCCGATTGAATTGAAGAGATAAAATTGTGATGGCAGACTTTGTGAAAAATCGAGAGATTTCCTGAACCCCCTTAAATTTTGGAAATGGGGTAAAGAGGGTGCAAGTTCAGCCCCTATAAATCTGCGCCTCTTTGGTATGAGGTAAAGACAATACAATTTTCACTTTTTTTAATGAAAGGTTAATGTTTTATGTATTCATTTTGAGACATAATTGTCAGAAGTATTTATTTTATGTCTTTGACATCTAAACTTACTCTCAGGTATGTACGGAGAATTGTTGTATCCAGAGCCTGTAGTTATGGAAACGATCAGTGTATAAAAAACGCAACAGAGTTATTTAAGACACTGATGCAATCACCCAATGGACAAAATCCGTGAGTTTTACCTTTAAATTTTAATTTGCATTTTTATTTTTTCAATCAATATATAAACTAAACTCTTGCATATATTAATCATGAACTAGACGAGACCATTGGAATACTGACGGTCACAACATGTCTGCCTCCGAGACCAAGTAAGGAGCAAATCAATAGATTCAATTTACGTGGCTCCCAATGGACAAATCAGGGTCATCACTTTAACGGTATATTGATATATAATGTCCTTATGTAGTAGAACTATCGACTTCATATATGTAAGAAACACAGCATAAGTTCCTCATGGTATATTTTAAATCAAAACAACAAAACAGACTTTCAACGTCAAAATTTACGTTTCTTACTAAATATTCGATAAATGAACATAAGTCAGTGAGTATGTTTGCCTATGATATGACGTCATCGCTAATTTTAAATATGAACCGCGGCAAATTTAATCTCATCCGGTTAACATCTTATTGTATATCGTTCATTCAACTCTTGTATGGCACATCATTATCGCTAATGTCGTTGACTGCCTCAATAACAACACAATATAAGTGACTAATACAGGAAAATGGTTGAAACTATAAAATCCTGTCTAAATGAATCCTGACTGAATGAAGTCGAAAACTATTAAAACCAGATTTCTACTTAAGATACTTAATTCCGATTTTAATACATTTTGAACGTACATGAACTAAACATCTTTCTAGACCGAGTAAATCATCTAAAAGGTTTCGGTAAATAAGGTTATACTGTTGTTTGTCTTTATTGCCTATTGTTTTGTTCTTTGACTCCTTTGTTGTAAACTGTGGCAAAAACTTTTTAAACTATTGACTTTTGCTGTCATCTTCACTTACATATTTCATGGCTAGGAAAAATGACAGATGACAGTAAAAATCAACAACAAAGCAGCAAGTACGAGGTTTCAGGACGTTATAATATACTATGATTGTTTGTTATTATCTTCATTTTGAGCGTTACTCTTTTTACTGATAGTGCCACTGTCGTCAAACTGGCTTATATTCTTTATTGAAGTCACTGAAAAAGTAATGATTGATCAGTAAGACCAAATGTGAAAATAACAAAAATGTGTTAACCATATATACATTATTGTTGTTTGTATTTTTAGTATCGATGTAAATCTGCGATCAACCATTTACTGCACCGCTATAAAGTATGGGGGAGTAGAGGAGTGGGACTTCGCTTATAATAAGTACAAAACTTCTAATGTGGCAACGGAAAAGGTTGTATTGCTGTCAAGTTTGGCCTGCAGCAGGGATGTTTGGATTTTAAGCAGGTGACTTTCAGAGGCCTTCTATTACTAAAATTATTGTGTTGAGATGCCTTGTTCACGTAGGCTCTTGTGCAAAAATGCAAAAATATTATGGTTCTGTAAAAACGGAAAATATTTTAACGAGACCAATTCTTTCCTTCAATATCGAATGGCGGTTGGTATTTGGTTTAAACGGGGAATATGTTATTCAAGATATGATATTCTTTAACCTTAATCTTTCACTATTTGGTTGCTTAAGTGTCAGTCTTTGTAAGAATCAGGCGGTGGGTAAAACATGGTATGAAAAAAGACATCATTTTCTGTTTTCCATGTCTGGTCTTTATCCCTTATTACATTCTTTTGATTATCGCTATAACCTTGGTTCCCTTTATTACTCTTTGATAGTGTAATTTGACTATTTTGCACCATCGGAAATAAGGAAAAAAGGCAATATTTCTCATATCATGTTGAAATATAATTTCATTGAAATGCACTGAAAATTAACATATTAAGGGCAGACAACTCTGTCAAAAACCTCATTTTTCTAACATTCTATTAAAAAAAAATTCTGTGCATAGCCAGTGATGCATAGATTAAGTAATGGTCTTTTCAAAAAATGAAAGTATCCCTGAATGATATAACATTGTCTGATGGGTGGGTTTTTGACATGCATGCTTCAAATTTGTTCCCAATTGGCCTGATTCTTACAAACACTTGCACTTAAAATACACGACAATTAAATTGATTTCTCGATTTAATCATTGCTTACTTTATTCATTATAGAGTATGAATTTGTTTTCACGTTAGTGGTTTCTGAGTGCAAACGTAAAGGCCAAATATTAGGTTGGAGAAGTTTTAATGATACTAAAATTTGTAGGGCCTAATCCCTCTATAGTTTTGTATGCCTAGATTAGGCAATTATTAAATCGAAAAGCACATCGAAAAGTAATTAATGTTTTTTTTATAAAGGTATCTGACGTATACGATAAAACCCGAGGAAATTCGGAAACAAGACGCCGTGTCAACGATAGTATACATTTCAAGGAATTCAGTAGGAAGATCTCTGGTCTGGGATTTCATAAGAGGCAACTGGAATTTCATATTCAATGAGTAAGTTGGTATGTTTTATAACTATAATCAAGGAGGGAAAAACATAATTTGTTGCAAATTTTATCATATTTTGATATATTCAGTGGGTTTGGGGTTTGATTAAAAAAAAATTGTTCATTTTGATAAAGCAGATATTCTTTCAGTAATAAACAGAATTATGATTTTCTGCATGCAGAACTCACAATCGTTCTGAGTTTAGGTCAATGAGTGGGTGTGAAGGCCATATTTTTCGCCGTTGATGCATACACGTTCTCCCGTTAGTAATTAGATTTTCCATCACTATAAATGGAGAAGGTTGGGAAACTGTGGAAAATTAAGTTTTGTTACGGATTTGTATTGCTAAGATGAATTAAATATTTAAAAATGCTATTTGAAAAATCTATTGGGCAAATTTTATTGCTTTATTAACTTTTTACATTAATGCTTTTCATATATTTGCCAATTTTGAATTAGTTAATTTGTATTCAAAATATGGATAAAAACATTGCAAATCAGTACAAAATACATTTATGGTGTCTTTAAATTGTAGAACTACTTTCTCTGTACATTGTCAGTTGAAACACAGTAAATTTTCTCTAAATTCTCTAAATGTTTAATGTTTTAATTTGAATAACTATTGATGTGTCCAACAATCATATATTGGTAATAGAAGACTGATGTATTGGGAGATTCTACAGTACTTGAACCGATCCGCACAACGATTTGACGGATCGATCAGCGATGTCCGGTGACCATTATGATTGCAGTTTTGTTATGTGAAATGACAGTTGATTGTTAAAAATATAACATGTAAAATAAAAGTTTAAATTGATGTTTTAATCTATTGCATTATATAAACATGTGTACAAATAACAAAGAAAACAACGGAAATCATAAAATATGTTGACCGCGCTGTGGGCACATGATGCGATCACCGGTTTAACGGAACAGTTTGACGGATCGATGACTGATTGGTGATTGCACGGATCGGTTCAGGTGCTGTAACATATAACGTACTATAACATATAATCCAATCGATACTACGTACTTAAAACTATTATGCGAGATTATGTGGTTTGTAAATGTTAAATTCCAAATGGTAAGCCAACAATATTAAGTGTCCCAGACTGATACTTAATTTGCTTATGATCTGGCTATCCAAAGAGTAACCACTGATTAGTTAATTAACTTCGTAGTTGACAACAAATTATGAATTATGGTTCTGTAAAGAAATGCAACCGCCACGAAGTACTTACGCCTAAATACGGCATGTTCTATCTCTATAAAACGAACAAATAAGTTACTGGCTTTGTCCAATGAAGTCTATGTAATGAGACAGTTATGGTCAACTGTAATGAGAATTTTACTTTCAGTTACAGTCGAGGGGCATTTAATTTGAAAAACCTTTTCAGTGGTATAACTGAAAAATTTAACACTGAGTTTGAGTTGGAACAGGTATAATTTTTTTTAAATGTCAGTATGCTGTGAACGAACTGTTGTGGAAATGCTTGCTTCGGGTGTTGGTTAGCATGGGTTGGTGATGAAGAACACCTAACATTTGTTTATACAGTTTTACAGAAGGAATATGTTTCAAGCTTTTCAGCTATTTATGCATCGATGTCTGAATGTTGTGAACGCACCGTTGTGATAATAATTGCCTGTTACCTGTCTTGTAAATGCATGGATTTGCGAACAGTCAAACCGACCACCTTATGCTTTTTTTATGAGAAAAGTTTAAGTTCTACAATTTACGTTACTCACTAATTGGACTCTATAGTGGTGAGTATTTTTACAAAGTATTTATATATTTTGTCTTCGAAAGTTAATGAAAATCCTTTTTATCTTTTAAAAGTATATCTTTATTGCGATAGGAACTCATACTAGCTATCAATGTGAACTGTTTTTTAATTGGAATGATTAAAAAATGCATGAATATTTCAGGTTTTGGTTTTTAGTATAATAGATGTTGTTTTCATTTATGAACTTGTTAACTTTTTTTTGGGTGAAATTAATTATTGATGAATGATACAGGATTAAGTGGTAATTGCTCTCTTTCTCATTGTAAAAGTTACATCACTTTGTTTATATTTGTTTTTGCAATACATTTGTCTCAGTTCTACTGCCATCAATTATTTGCTGTTCATAGGAAAAAAATATCCCTTTTATTAAATGACCAAACCCAATTAGCGTTTTTTATATTCACTTACTAAATGTACAAGCTCCGAAATAGCGTCTGACGTTTGAAATTTACTCTAGACACTGCAGCTAGCCCTATCAGAAAATGCAAGTATCTTGCAAAGCCGATGTGAATGAATTTACGCGATGTTATTCGATAGTAATACGACGTTTTATATGAAAGTGTCCGAGAATTTCAAAATGCCTGTCTGCAGTGGTTAGGAAGAAACTGAAATAACGTCCGCCGCTGCATGGAGCTTGTTATATCTACTGGTTCACCACAGTGGCGAATCCAGGGGGATGCAGTGGGTTGGTACCCCCTTTTTATTGGAAAAATCGTCATTTGCATGCGTGAAATTGACGTAGAATAGCAAATAATGTCCGAGCATCCCTTTTTGAGAGAAACCCGGCTGGCACCCCTCTTTTTAAAGTGTCTGGATCAGCTCCAACACCATATAATAGGAAAGTCGTGGTACTTAATATAATTACATGTACCAGTATTTATAAAGTATAAATTATGGTCATCCTTTTGTCCGTAAACAACTTACTGGTTAATTTTCTCTGCAATTGCTTATTACATTCACTTAACATTTTGACAAAACTTTCATATACACGTAGTAAAGAATTCACACTAAGCCACACCAACTTACTATTTGAAAATTTTGTTTATATGATCAATACAGTAAGATTCGGGGTGTTCCTCTACGAGTTTTGTCACCATTTTTCAGGTTTATTTATTGCTTCTCTGTTTTATTTCAGACGAAAGATTTTGTTTCTAAGTATCCAAATCTTGGTGCTGGTACGAGTGCGTTCTATCGCTCAATAGAAAAAATCAAAAGCAGTATCAAATGGATGAAGACACACTACCATGTGATTCAACAATGGCTGGCAAGTCACTAGCCTACCATCTATACATATACAATACGGCCGTTTTATAGACAATATTAAGTAGCAGTCTTTATAATTGAGGAAACCAGAGTGAAACATGGTCAGCATGAAAAAAAAATAGAGGCATCTTGGTAAAATAAGTTATAATTTCTCATTGAAGAGCACTGCAAGTGAACATTTTAAGGGCAAATGGCGAAACCCTCAATTCTAATGGAACATTTCGTAACATAGCCAGTAAGGCAGATATTAAATAGTGGTCACAACAGAAGGAGAAGACTTCAGTGGAAGTCAGATCAGTGGGTTTTGACATGTACATATATGTTTCACATTTTTCTAATTTTGCCAATTTCTTACAAAGATTTGTACTTAAACTGTGGATTGTAGTAACTTGTGACTCATGCATTGCTATAAGAAAAATATGCAGACGGTGTTTGCGTACAAATGTGACACTTCAATGAACACTCTTTAACGAAATACTGTGAAGAAAGATACTAAATTGATGCTTATCCAGTTTTCGTAGCCAATGAATAATTGAGTAAAAAGTATCAATGCAATGGTTGAAGTGTTAGAAATAGAGAAAGATATGCTGTAGAAGTGGTTCACTGATACATGTATAATTGAATCTTTTCCTCTATTCTACTTATGTCAACTATACAAACAAATGGTTTTTTTATCATATGGAGTTGAAACAAGTATACATTTTTCAATTTTAAGCCATGCATATAATCTTGTACTAGAGAAAATAATATATAAATAATAGAAATTTAGTGGAAGCGATTACATCTCTTTTTTTTCACTTAAAAAGTTGTTTCAGGGAGATGATTGTCTACAGTTCAAGTATTGAATTCCTATCTAAAACATTTTTTTTAAAACTTTTTATCTACTTGTTTTCTGTTTCACAGCGACTTTTTTCTCATGAAATAAATATTTATTAATCCTTACTTACGCTTACCCTACCGGTGCACCTGGTCCATGCTCCCAGTTTTTAGTGGAGTCCGAGTTGCTCATTTACTTTTGTTACTTTGTATGTATGATTTAAGTTACTTTATGTTCTTTGTTGTGTATGTCATGTGTTTTCCATGTCAGGTCTTTGTCCCTGGATTACATTCTTTTGATTACCGCTATAACCTTGGTTCCCTTGATTACTCTTTCATCATAAATTTATATACACGACCCTCAGATAACACTCTTAATTCAAATTACTACAAATAATAGATAAATTGCCGTATTTTATTAGTTTTAGTTGACAGACATTTCATTCAATGCAGGTAGCTTGTGTATTTCTATTGCTGGATACTTTTCATAAAAAAGTAAACTTTAAATAAAAGACTGTTTGCCTCGGAATTAACATAAAAATCTGTTTTTTTTTTGTTTGTTTGTTTGTTTTTTTTTTGGGGGGGGGGCGATAACTCTTTCAATTTTAAAGTGCAGAGTGGACATTATTCTTGGATTGTTATTTTTAAAATATTTATAATTTTAAGTAGCCAGAGTTTGTGATTAATAAGTTGAAGACCACAAAAATCACTGCATGTGTCGGTTAACGGGCTGCCATTCCAACACGCCTTACGAAAACCGTTCTAATTCTATATGGATAATGTAGATGTAATCAAGATGCATATTTTTATGCTAACATTTTTCTCTATCTATTACTGTTTTCGAGTAATCATAACAAGGCCAAGGTCAAAAATTCCAAGTTCAAAGTAGCCTTAGACCTTGACATTCTTATCATTTAATACACCATCTAAGATCAATGGTGAAGGTTCCAAGTTTCTACGGTTTAAAATTTAGTGACCAGTCGACGTCTTTTCATTGTAGACCGCGAAATTGTGTTAATAAGTAGTCCAGGAGTCTGTTGTTTTTGAAAATTGTTAGATCGTACTACAGACTGCTTCTTAACAATTTGCATCTTTCAATTTTTGTGTATCCATAACGATTCGCAAGAATTTTTACAAAAGGAGATTTTTGTCTAGGCGAAGATGACTCTTTAACTAAAAATAGAAAACTTAGCAGGGTCAATCTCTAAGAAACCGTCAGATGCACAAACTGTGTACCAAATATAGAAACATATAGAAACATATATGGAATAAACCCAAGCTACATACTGATAAAAGAAAGAACCGAGGTGATCGAAGCAAGATCTCTTGTTAGTCGAATGACCAGAATGGCAACTCGTCACACTTCGATCTTGGCACAGCGCAATCTTTTCTTGTAAGACGCTAATAAAAACACATGAATCCTTCGTTGATATCTTATAAACAACATTTTTGCATTAATAAAAAACTACAGATTAAGATTGAGACGCCTTGTCTCTCTGATATGAAATGACTAAAAAACATCCTTTCAAAAAGTATGTATTATGCACTTCCATATAAATCAGGCAAATTACTATGGTAACAGGTATACATCGATCAAAATTTATGTGTTATATTTTTTGAGGGAATTTCCTTTCCACTGTAAATTAAAGACCGTGAAAGCAGAATAATGCATTACACGATAACATGCTGATGAAATGGACTGTAATTTTCCTGTCATTTTGTCTGTACGTGTACAACTAGTAAAAACTTTTGGGCGGTAAATTATTGTCATGAATATTTTTAGGGTTGTTTGAATAAAACTAAACACAGTATTTTTCGTTTTTTTGTTTTTTGTTTTACAGATTTCGTTGAATCACCACCCCAACCCCTGCTTCTTGTATACACATGTTCAAAAGAGGGTCCCAAGTCTTTGATTCTGGTCAGGTTTAATTAAAATTGCTATAACTTTCATAATGTTTATAACTGGTATGAAAATAATAAAATAAACCTAGATTTGTACTTATCTAGTTATGGTGTTTGTCTTTTTGCAATAACGTCACTCATTGGAGGTTTAACTGAAAAGTTTAATACTCCTTCTGAACTGATCACGGTAAGTAAATAATACGACAACAATTAAGCAGTACATAACCTTTCTAGCAGTGATTCCAGTCTACCCTAAACTGTTCTAAACGGATGAAATAAAGATGATTAATTGATTATCGTATTTAGCGCATGTCCCATGAATTACTTTTAAAGTTAAGAATAACTTTAATATGATGAAAAGTGCATTTGGATTCCTCTTTCATAGTGAGCGGTTTAAATTACTCCCCCACTCGTGATGTTAGAATTAAGTATCAGTTTCTGTAAGAATCAGGCAGTGAGTGAAACATGGTATAAAAAAAACACCATTTTGAAAGTTTAATCTGCTTATTTTCACCATCAGAATCAAAGAAGAAAACAGACAAGATTTTCAATATTATGCTGAGTAACAGTTTCATTTAAATGCACTGAAAATGAATATTTCAAGGGCAGATAACTCAGTCGAAAACCTCATTTTTCTAACATTCTATTGAAAATGTTTTGAGCAAATCCAGTGATGCAGAGATTAAATAATGGTCTTTTCGAATAGAGAAAGCATCCTTGAGTGATATTTTATTGTCTAATCGGTGGGTTCTTGATATGCATGTTTCTGATATTTCCCATTTTGCCTGATTCTTACACTTACACTTAAGATTTACAACATATTAGCTTTAATAAAGAACACGAGCTTTTGCGCACATATTGAAACCCCAAATTTACCAGTGATGATAAATAAAGAACTGGAAGAAGGAAATATGGAAATGGTGGGAACCCTTCCGCAGACATTTAAACAACTCCCGGTGGTTGAAAGGTACTTGATTTTTTTTACCATCGGTTGCAAATGGGAAGAAAGAAATTAACAACCCCTGGATTTCCGTTCACGTGGCTTTTATGGTTTCGAAAACAGCCAATTCATGTTAGAGGATCATTTATAAAAAGTACATAGATTCAAATTCAGACCATGCAATGGATATTACGAAAACACAAAAATTGTTATCCTTGGATGTAAATCCCTAAACTTAATCTAGATTTCCTGTTTCGGGGGTTTGGTTTAGACTGGTTTTACTGTAGATTAAATGCCAACCTGTTCCCTTTTTGCTTTTTTAAAAATCAGAACCACACTAATGAATTGAGAATTTTAATTTTCTGTAGGTACGGAGGCGGGGCTTTTTCATTTTCCCGTTTAATATCCGGAATTACTGAAAAATTTAACACAGAATATGACGTAGAGTCGGTGAGTAGAATCATCCAATAAACTATGTCGTGTACGATTCGAGAAGAAAGAGGAAACTAAGAACGTGGCGGGTATATCATTGCATCAAGCATTACTTTTTATGAGCAACTCAGCGGGTGTTTCTAGAAAAGCAGAGGACGTTTACCCTACCGATGCACTTGGTCCATACTCCCAGTTTTTAGTGGAGTCCGATTTGTTCATTTGCTTTCGTAACTTTGTATGTATGATTTTAGTTACTTTATGTTCTTTGTTGTATATGTATGATTTCCATGTCTGGTCTTTGTCCCTGGATTACATTTTTTGATTACCGCTATGACTTTGGTTCTCTTGATTACTGAATTTTCTTTTTTACTGATATCGGTACAATACAGGTAAGGAGAACCGCCATTTACAATACATCACGAACGTTTCATGACAAAAAAAGTGAGTACGTAACACGACGGGTGCATAATTGTCAACAACAGTATACTTTCATTTGTTACGGTAAGTAAGAAGAGCCATCAATTACAATACATCCAGTACGTGTAGGGAAAATGTCTGAGTAATCAATGGAACCAGGATTCTAGTGGAAATCAAATGGATGTAATCCAGGGACAAAGACCAGACGTAGAAAACAGCCACATACAATAAAAAAAATATAAAATTAACAATAATAATACCTACACAACTCGGACACCACTAAAAATGGGAGATTGGTGCAGGTGCATCTGTAGGGTAAGCGTCATGTGCTTTTCTAGAGACAACCGTCGAGCTACTAAGAATGTAAAAGTCCGGGGTAGAAGAAAGAGTAAATGGAAAGTATGACACGTTGTACACGTTCTCATGGTGCAGATGGGTATACACCTTAACGATCCACGAGTTCATGATTACGTCCATTAAACTTCTGTAGTGATTACATCAATCTTGTAGACACATAACCCTGTCCCAGAAGTCTAATTTTAAGAACTACATAACTCGACAAGAACAAAATTGTCTCCAACAATGTGCCATTTCTTATTTGAGTCGGTAACTAAAATTTTACTGACGTCAACTTCAGTAAATCACGTACTTACGGTAGAAATTAAGTACGTACAACGATCTATGGAAACATTATCCTGCGTCCTCCCACATTGAATAATGTCATTGCAGTATTATTATTCTACTAATAACAATAATACTAAATGAACAATTTTAAACTCTGTAATATGGACAGGTGTTGCTTAAAGAAGAAGAGAATAAATACCTAATAAAAGTATCACACTTTGCAGTGAAATTATATATCTTGACAAGTAAGGGTTTTATTTGGTATTATTTAAAATTTGGATTTTACTCTACATTTCCTTTGTACATTTTCGATTGACATTGTATATTTATGTCTGAAGTTGGAGAATGTTTTAATTAAAAAGTTTTGGAACTAATTTGATTTTGGTTTATATTTATTTTAGATCAAGAAGTTTATCACAGAACAACCAGACTTAGGTTCTGGAGCACGAGCTTTTAACCAGGCCATTGAAAAGACCACTTCCAACATTAAGTGGATGACGGAAAACTATTCTAAACTAAGTACATGGCTAAATGCATTCTCATAATTAAATGTTTAAGTAACGTAACATTGCAAAAAAATATATTATATCAAAGTGCTTTCTGTATAGTCAGTTATCAAATACTAGCCCTCATATAATTCAGGCAGGATTAATTTTTAAATGAATAATTGTGTGACAAAGAGATGATAGAAATGAAAACAGGATAATGAGTACGAATGGAAGCTTGCAAACTTTTTTATATGAAGACATAATAGTATTAAACAAGTGATATAACCCAAGCTTACATTTAATATTACATGTCTCATTAAAAAAAACAATTATTACTCATAGTGAAATTTTTAAGGTTTTTGTTTGTACAAAACAAAATAAGAAAACATTATATCAAAATGACTCTTGTCGTATTTTTTATAATACAACATCAGATGGAATATGTTTTTTAGATTTGTAATAAAATTGTTGTTATATTATTGGGAGTGTGATTGTTTAGAACTCGGTTATCACTGTTAATTAAGTGTAAGTGTTTGTGAGAATCAGGCAAAATGGAAAAAGAATCAGAACATGTCAAAATTCCACCGATCTGACAATGTAATATCAATCAATGATACTTTTACTGTTTGAAAAGACCATTATTTGATCTCTGCATCACTGGCTTTGCTCTGAAAATTTTTAATAGAATGTTAAAAAAATGAGGCTTTTGACATAGTTATCAGCCCTTGAAATGTTCATTTTCAGTGCATTTCAATGGAATTATGACTAAATGCACCAACATGATATGTAAAATATTCTCTTTTCCCTTGATTCTGATGGTGCAAATAGTCAAATTACACTATATAAATGTAAAATGATGTTTTTATTCCATGTTTCCCCCACTGCCTGATTCTTACAGAGACTGACACTTAAAAGTAATCTTTCATTTAAATGATAGAGGTTTTGATTGCTAGAGTTTTAACCTTGGTTTACTTATGTGACCTGTTGATATTGTTACAATCTATCAAGAATAAGTTTTCTTCTGACAACCTTTTCATTCTTATTTTATGACTCAAAAAATATAAAAACAGAAAAACGGAAAAATAAATACTGTATATACACAATAACGTATAATTATCAAGATCATATACAATATTCATGTATATATGTTTTAATAAGTAGATATTGTTCTTTCACATACCTTTACTTCAAAACCGTAATCATATCATTTATTACAAATTATTAAGTACTACTTCAGCTGAGAATCATGCAAAAAGTGATTCATGGGTGGAAAGCCTACACATTTTTATTTTTCATATTTTGTATAAATTGTCACAGTAATCAGCAAGTGACATGTGGTTTTTCATATAACCCTTGATCATGGGAGATAAAATTATATAGAATGTACTGTCTAATTCAAAATTAAAGGAGACGACTCTATAAATGACTCCCAAATACAATAGAAACTATTGGATTTTTCCAAGCGGATTATCTCCTAAGTGTAGACAGATTGGAATAAATAATTTTACATTACATCATATAGACCTATAAAGCAACATAATAACAAAAATAAAATAAAAATATGTAGCCTTTTTGTAGGTGTATAACATTTTATAGAACTTGCATGATTCCTAAAAAGACTGCAACTTTATATAGAAGACATATTCGTGGACATAAGCTTTGCCCAGCAGATGGAGTAAAACATGGTATTCAATTTTTTGTTTTACAATTTATGTATGGCATAAAACGATAGTAGCCTTCATCGGTCACGTTAGAGACAAACTATATATAAGTGAAAGTACAATTGATATAATCACAGAATTCTTACAAGTAACGTTAAAATGCTAGACAACCAAGGTGTGTATGACAGGTAAATCTTAGACTTCGAAGCATAAGACAATGTTTTCTAACAAATTTCACTTAAAGGTGAGAAAAAAAGAGACCCATTCATTGTTATTGAAAGGTCCAGAAAGTTATGTAAATCTATTCGCCTGTTAGACATGTATAATATCTGAATCTCTGAAGTCTGACGCTTAACTCTTTTCCTCAGTGGGTTATAATCTCTTCTAGAAATGAATTTAAGAAAAAAGAATTTCGTGGTACTAGAAGGGTTTTTTTAATCGATAGAAAATAACGTGTAACATTTTAACTGGTTTCCCCAAAAAGCCTTGATTTTTCCGTTTACATGGTGAATAGTTTTTACTATCGATCGGGCAATAATGCCGAAATATTTTTCACGTTTTTTTAATCGGCAAAATGTTTGATGTTCCCGTTGTTTATCATTGGAACTCAATATATGAACAGGAAACGCATATAGAATTAAAAGATGATGAGGCTGACTTTATAGCTGATCTGATCAGAAAGAGAGTATCGTTTGGCTAGATCCTTCAATCTCAGTTTCCGCTATATAGATGACGTATTATCTTTAAACAATCCTAATTTCGGGGATTTTATACATCGCATCTACCCAAAAGATCTTGAGATAAAGGATACTACAGACACTGTGAAGTCAGCCTCATATCTTGACCTACACTTAGAAATCGATGGTAAAGGAAAACTATTGACGACAAACGTGATGACTTTTCATTCAGAATTGTCAACTTTCCATTCATCTGTGGCAACATCCCTTCGGCTCCTGCGTATGGAGTGTTCATATCACAACTGATACGTTATGCCAGAGCTTGCCGAAACTACGCAAACTTTTTGTATCGCACTAGAACTCTTACAAATAGGCTTCTGGAACAGGGTTATGTTGCTACAAGATTGAAGTTATCACTACAGAAGTTTTATGGTCGTTATCATGAACTCGTGGATCGTTATGTTGTATCCATCAGCACCATGAAAACTTATTTATTCAACGGGTCATAGTTTTCCTTCCCTCGTTTGTCTCCCCCGGACTTGACTTTTTATGAGCAACTTGGCGGTTTTTTTTCGAAAAGCAGAGGACGCTAACCTTTCCGGTGCACCTGGCCCGTGCTCCCAGTTTTTAGTGGAGTCCGAGTTGTTCATTTACTTTTGTTACTTTGTATGTATGATTTTAGTTACTTTATGTTTTTTGTTGTGTATGTCTGTTTTCCATGTGTGGTCTTTGTCCCTGGATTACATTCTTTTGATTACCGCTATAACCTTGGTTCCCTTGATTATTCTTTCAAACATCGTGTTGTAAGCCTGCAGTGTAGAGCGGTATTAAACCACTTTTTTATTCTTACAATTTACAGTGTACACCAACAAAACTGACCATACAGTTGAAGGGTTCACTGATAATTTAATGATCAAAGTGATTGCAAATAGAATTTGGTTCCCTTGATCATTTATTATTTTCAGTTGATATATCGACAGCAGGCTGAGCCTCCCTGTAAACACCTTGCCATAAATGTCCAATTCTGTTTGTCTTCAGTTTTAATCAGTTGATTTCCATCAATAAGTTCACATTCATTGCTGAAAGCGTTGTAATTATGTCCTAAACAATTCTTGTTCATATCGCAAAAGACGCTACATTCTATTTTTGACATCACGTGTAATTTGTCTATTTGTCTCCTGTCGGCCCTTTTTCCATTCGTACCATAGAACCGGCCATTTGGATATGCTGTTAACAGTTAACAGTACACATATGATACGATTATAAATATAATATGAAATCAAATATAACATAACTAGGGGCGGCTATTCGATACTGTGGGAGGTAGTGGGGGTAGGGGGCATGAAAAAACCGCTTTGTCCATCTATAAAAATCAATTATTTTCAAGAAGTCCGACTAAAATATTAATCTTAATATCTTCGAAGACCAACAGCCCCTAAAATTAAATGATCGTCTACTTTATGGATTGGGATGGAAAACGAAGAAAACGGTCGAATATTGACTGAAAAATATAAATGAGAGTGTTGTAACGTTTGCACAAAGATCGGATTGTTGACATAAGAGCACACATGAATTAGGAAGCAGTATGAAATATGTTTAAATCATATTTTTGAATATTAGTTACCTGGAATGGTACAAATAGTGCTCCCATAGTTTCATCACAGTAATACTTTAATCATTTAATGAGATAAATTATGCATGATATCTATGAGTTAAGAATGGTCTTACCGTCATTTTCGATTATCCACAACCCGTCCTCACCAAAGCGAGTACTAATCAAAAAGCTTTTAAAGCCAGTAAAGTTTGAATTATATTGTTCTTTGTACCTGTATATTTCATCTGTAAACAAAACGTTTCCTTGTCCAATTTGAAATAACAAGTTTTTCCAACTAAACCAAAATGTTCGAAATTCGTTGCAGTTAAGTCTTCCAGATTTTCTTGTATATTGTGGCGAAAAGTTGACAGAAATGCTTTTAACAATAGCGATACGAATTATGGTGTTTTCTTTGCTTCCTAGAAGTAATGTGTACGAGCTTTCATCACTAACAAAAGTCATTAAACATTGCTGGCATGCCTTGACGCTGAAGATAATGTTTGATCTGTTCACTGGGTGTATGCCGTAGGACTTAAGATCTGTAGAGCGAGACTATATGGTTACAAAATTTTGTCTCGCATATAAACTTCCGATATTACGAGTTTCTATCCAAACATGATCAAGTGAACCTCCTGAAATAATGAATCGATTACAATTACAGTATCACATGTATTTGTACACTATAATGCATTTAAAACACTTGCGTATTTAAGACCCAGGTCGTCAAAGTCACAAAGTTGATGACGAAATAAAATTTTACTACAATATTAAACTCTCGATGAAGTCACAATGTAAAAAGAATAAACAAGGGAGCCACGATTCTAGTGTAAATATAAAAACAATATTCCAAGGATAAAGACTAGAGTGGCAAACAGCAATACATATGCAAAGGTCCATGAAATAACAAAAAAAAAACGTATTGGAAAACAAAAGTGATTGAATAGACCAAGTGCACTGGTGGAGTAAGCGTACTCAACCTTTTTATAAACCGAGTTGTGAATAAGGGAAATGAGCTATGTTCCTGTGGAATATTTTGCTCTTGAACTCAACTGAACTCGGCTCTGTGTGGTAAAAAATATCGGTATTTATAAATTTACCACGTGTCATTCATCATTATAAGATTATCAACAAGGAGAACATTGATTTACAAAGAATCAGATTCAAGAAATTTCAAGGAATAAAACAGTGGCTATGAGGCATATGTAAGTTTAACGACGTACACATCTGTGAAAATAGTGTCAATAGACGCTCATATGTTGTCAAGGAAACCAAGATTCTAGCGGAAATAAAAACAATGTGATCCTAATACAAAGACAAGACGGAAAACACACACACATGAAACAACCCAAATAACACGTATAGCAACAAAAGTAAATGAACAACTCGGACTCCAGTTCGGTTGGGTAAAATCTTTTAATGTGAATATATTTTTCACATCTTCACCACTAATAACAGAAAAGAGATTTTATTGACTTACCTATACATTTGGATAATAATTCAAGAACACAAAAGAATAATAATGTCGTATGTTTATTAGCCATAACAGTTCTGTTCACATTAGCTGATAGATATTTGTTTTTGAAAATAATTAAATCTACTATTGAAAATAACAAAAATATATATTACTGAATCACACAAGAAAAATTCACTTTACAAATATAGTTTTTAAACACTACACTTAATTTATGGCTGATTTTTTTACTTTTCAATTAGACAATATGTATAATATATATCACACATGGGAAATTAGTCGTTATTCATAGACGAAGATATGCTTGATTATAATAAGTGTTCAAAAATGATATTTTTGAGATAAAATACATAATATAAAATAGACGGTAATAATTTTATGTAACTATTTGTTTGAAATGATATTACAATTATTGAATACTATAATTGATAAATGTTGTGCCCCTGTCATGTATAGACCATACATATTGAACAAACATTTTAGCAAGTACAGAAAGCGAGAGGCATCACCAGGGTATAGTTTCACAAAGCTTACGTAAAACTTACGTGCATATAAGTATCATTAGTTTGGGAATGATTTATGTGTATTTTACGTACGTTTTACGAGTGTTTTGTGAAATAGTAATCAAGGGAACCAAGGTTAAAGCGGAAATCAAAAGAATATAATTCAGGGACAAAGACCAGACATGGAAAGCAGACATATTCAACAAAGAACATAAAGTAACTAAAATCAGACATCAGCGGGTGCTTCTTTAAACCCAGAAGACAGTTCCCCTGGTTTCATTTTGTCTTGTGAAGTAAGAGGTACTCATTTATTTTATAGATTTTGATTCATGTATGTGAATGGTTATTGTCAATTACAAGTTACTCGTTGTCCTTTATAAACTTTCCAGTCACTTTTCCAATTAATTTGCCATCGAAATAGTAATTGCAATAGAGAACCTTTCAAAAGCATTTAGAAATACACAAAATTAATTTTTCTAGATAAGAATAAACGAAAACTATTTTTGTCCCTCTTGTGAGTGCTATATTTCTGATATACTTCCAATTAACACTATTTCATAATTCATATTGTTAAAACAAATTTAGAGCTGTTACCACAAAACAGTTGATATATCAGTTACAAATGCATTGGTGCTTAACAATGTGTAAAGTTGGCAACCGCCATAGTGTCTGTAAGTCTCGTTCTGGTTTCATTTCCCTTTCCGGAATTTCTGATGAAGAACGTATTGAAATCCGAAGACCGGTCTGGATTTTAATGTTTACTTCCGGGATCTCGATACACTGTATTACAATGCAAAATCTTCTATTTTACGCTTTTCTTAACACTTTTATCATGTGAAAATAAATATTTGTCATTTTTATTTGTATTTTTCACTTACATATGTTTTGCTTTTATATACTGAATCCAACGCTCTGAAAATGACAAATCTCTATGTATTTGAATGGTAGACTAGGACCCATTCTCATGAAACCAAGGAGGCACATGACGAGAGTTACAAATTGTTGATGTAGTAAGATGGTTTGTTGTGTGATGAAGTTATGTATTTTGGGCTGGACAAAAAAAATATTAGGTCTTTCGGATAGGGAAATATGTAACAAACTTCAAATCCCCGGTGAGTTATTCCCCTTTGGTCTTGTTAAAATTAGCAATGATTAGTAAAGTGGCTTAAAGTACTTAAATGTTTAGTCATGAACTGTAATTAAGTAGCTGCCTTTGAAAGAGTAATCAAGGGAACCAAGGTTCTAGCGGAATCCAATACATAGACGGCAAACTTTGTATATATGATGAAATGTATAATTATTCATTCCAATCTGTCTGCTCTAAGGAGATAATCCACATAAAAATCCAATAGCTTCTACAGTATTTTAGTGTCATTTACATGGTTATCTCCCTTAATTGTGTATTTTACAGTACCTTCTATATGAATTTTATGATAACGTCGTTTGTCTCTTTGGGGAACATTTGTTGGGGCATTGACATGGTCGTGGCCAGTACTAAGTCTCTCATATTTATAAAAAGGAGGACTACATAATGGCATTCAGACTTGATTTTGTTGAACAGATGTATTCATATTTCAGATAGTTCCGTGACTTTCCCAGTATCAGTAATGGGGTCAGCAAAAATTAGACATAGAAAGGTAACTTATGATATTTCAATTTTTGCTGTGTTATTTTATTCACTTTCTGGTTTGTTGTCAAATTTAAATAAATAAATGTGAGAAGGATCAAAACAATAATGCAATTTTAATTGACAAAGAAAAAATTGATTCCAGGACTTTCCGTGTCTTCAATAATTTTTTGACACCATGCTTTCCAGCTTTCAAATATATGTTACAACACGATAAACTCATCACTTTGACATCACAAACTAGTTATTTGTTAGGATGTGGTTACCTCAACCACGAGAACAGTTGATCAAAATGTCGTGATTTACATCTTTTATTGGAACATGATTTTACACCATATATGCAAGAACAACTTGGTTGATTTTTCGAAAAACACAGAATGCATAACTATCATTGCCTGGGGCCCGTACCCAAATGTTTGGCATGGAATCCGGTAGCTCATTTATTCTTTTGTTTCTATGTACTGCAAGGTATTATAGCGTTTTGAAGAATTTCCTTTGTCTTGACTCTTTCTCCGAAATATGATAGTACCTCTTTTTTATTCTTTTACAAATAAAATACTTTCGCCAGAGAAATAGCTTTTTATCTTATTGTAGGAGCAACAGGTACGTGTATTGTTTATTTGTAAGTCGGACAATATCTATTTTGAAATTAAAAGGGTATGACAAGATCTCATGGTAAGAAATAAAAAAGAAAAAGGTTCTTTGGAATCCAAGAATAAGGGAGCTAAAAATGATGAAATAAAAGAAAAATCACAGAAAGTAAAAACGCCCTAGACCTTCAATATTGATTAAATGCTTCGTCTTTTAAGTAAATAAGATTGCAGTTCATCAATAGAAGATGTACTATAAATAATTTTATCTGCACAATGACATATTGGGTCAATAGGACATTTGGTATACAAATATAGAGAAATAGAATTGATCTTTATTTTCTAATTATTGGTTGGCTGTCCGCAAACCTGATTGATTGTTTGATTTTCTTTATTTCCTCCATTTGATGAAGATTAACAAAACATATAATATAACTATTCAACAAAACATATATACATAAAATAAATTGAACAAACTCAACACAATTTTTTTTTAGTTTCTCAGGCAAAGAAGTAAACCAATAACACATGTAATTATTGAATAAAATTATATATCTTTTCGAGTAAAACCACATTAAATTCTTTGTACATTTTTAGCATTTGACCTGCTAAGCAGAACATTTGTTGCTTCCATGTGCCCGAATCCAGTTTGTTAATAAAGTCAAGTATTCCCACTTGAGATGAGAATTCGCTTTGTTCAAAGAAAGGAACAGAATTGTTAACTGGTAGGAGGTTAATCATAACATGGAGTAGGTCATTTCTTTTATTGAGTAGCTTTTCACAATGTAGAATGAATGTATGAATGTATTTTGAATGTTCAAATGATCAGATTAAACTTTCAAAATGGTGGGATTTCCCATATTATGTTTCCAAATAGCCTGTTCTTTTTTTTTCAGAAACTGAAGACACGTACTGATCCATCACAAACATTTACTTCCTTTATAGATAGCTCCCCTCTAGAAAAGCAACTGTCGTTGGGTGAAGGGTTCGGGGTAAACATTAAATACTGAAATCTATTCTTTTGTTATATGGTATATTTATTATGAATTCAAAGATGCCTATCTCCATTTCAGATATGTAATGGTAAGGCTTACTGTATTTGTGGTGAATGTAAATGCAACAGAGGTTTAAATGGCTCCACCTTTGAATTTTGCTCAGTTATGTCATGGAAACACCGGATAAGACCAGACCAGAGTCGTTATTGCTTAAAATTAAATAAAGAAACCTGTCTAGACGGATTATCTTTGGACAATAAAATTGTTTTGTAAAGAACGTTAATCAAAACTAATATAAAGGGCTTTAATAAGAGTCTGTTTTTTATTAATCAGTGTTTAGTTAAGACAGGTTTTATTATATTAATTCCTTACAAAGTGTTTCAAGTAACTAATAATAACATAAAACTACACTCAATATGTTTTATATGGACAATTGTTCTTACTTTAATCGATGCAGTAATGTCTTGGTTCTCGACAATGCATTTTTGTGTAGCAGAAAATCTGCCAAACTGTTTTTTTAATTTGCATAAAACGAGTTTCCGCAATTACCCACTATTTGTCAATTGCACCTACTCAGAACAAAAGTATAAAAATGAAAAAGTCTATTGTAAACTTGTATATCTATGTTTCATTTAGAAGTGTTTTCCGACCTGCCAGCAGTATAAACAATGCTCCGAATGTCTCTCCGTTGTTAGGACAACCATGCCAAGATCAATGTGTAGTGCTATTTGTAAGGGAATAATACCAGAATTCAGTATCGGTGGCAAACTGCAAGGTATAATTAAAATATCACATGTATATAGTTTACTTTATAAATATAATATTTTCTTTGAAAATTGAAAATTTTAACCAAATGCCTAAAATAACTGGGGATATACATGTTTAAGACCCGTACGTAAACGTCATGTTTTTTTTTATTTAATCAAATAAGTCATATTTTAAAATGTACTCGTTTTTTCTCTGTAAGAATCAAGCAGTGGATGAATCATGGTACATGTATAACAACCATCTCTTTGACAGTGCAAGGTACATGTATAATCAACATACATGTATTATATATATAATTTACAGCATAAATATATATTTTTCTATATTATATTGAACAAGTTTATCAAATGCTTTAAGTAATTGGGATTGCCTGTATACATGTTTCAGACCCATACGTAAACGCGATGTTCTTTTTACTAAACCGAATAGTCATATTTAAAAATATGTAAAATGCATTGGAATTTATATGATGAGACTAGTTTAAATAGTTTTGTATCTGTTTTTTTTTACAATTGGTAAATAAAGTTTGCACAGTTTTAGTTCATGAAATTTCGGTCTCTGATTTTTTCTTGCTTTTGTGTATTTAAGTTATACTCTGGTGCATTTGTTACGTTTCTCCATATTCGTTCCTTTTTTTCTGTACGAATCAGGTAGTGAATGGAACATGGTACAACAACCATTTCTTTGACAGCGTAGTTTGACTATTTGCACCATCAGAAACAAACGGTAAAATGAGTTATACTTTCATTAAATAAAAAACGAACAGGCATATCACTGTGCCAAAAATTCATTTTTCAAATATTCTATAATAAAAAATTTCGATCGATGACGCAGATATCAAATTGAGCTATTTTCAAAGAGAGAAACTTTCACTTTCTATCAAACAGATGTTGAAGGCAGGAAGATATGTTTTATAAGTGGCATGGAAGGTCTAACACTTAGTTAATCTTTAAAGTTTGAGGTGAAATCAGAGCGAGGAGGCAACACAGCTGTATAACTAATCATTGAGAATAGAAAAGGTACAACACAACAGATTGCAATTTAGGTCTCGTTTTTTATAAGCCCGTTCGATTGCACGATTGTAAAATCTACTAGATACTTTGTATTAAGTACTTCTCCGTCTAAGAATCGGGCAAAATGTATATAAAGTATCGCACATGAAGGAAAAAAAACTCAGAGATTTTATTGCATTAACCAATTAATTATACCTGATAACCACCAGAAATAACCATTAAAGTGTTTGTAAAATTTGCCTTTTTAAGACATTGATAAGTCAAATTTAGTTGAAATGCACTATGAAAAATGGCGGGAAAATTTCCCCGTACACTTTCCTTATTTAAGCAGCCAAACAATGTGTATGTCATAGATGCTTCAGGATAAACTCAAATAGCTTTGCAGTTGTGTTATAGGTGTACTGAATAGGTTTTCGGCAAAAATGACTAAATAGGGGAAAATGATGTGGACAGAATGGTACTTTATTCGTCAGAATTCCTTCTGAAGTTCTATTTAAGAAGATTTATAGCATGTGATGGCTCTGTGCTCACTTATTTTTCAATTGTTTACATTACAGAATGAATGACTTCACAAAAGTGCAGAAGAAACAGCCACAGTGTAGCATTCAATGGGTATATATTTGTAATTGTAATGAACTTTGTACTCACTAAAACTGATAAACTAACGAACAATCACCAGACTTCTGCCAATGTATGCCTATGATCTACTCACGAAGTTAAAGAGAACTCACTAGCGCGGGTAGTAAAGTGCATTGTTTAATTCTATCAATGGGGATGTCTTATGAACAGTGCATAACCAAACATGACAATGCAATAACAAAAAAATCATTTCGCCTTACATTTTAACAATACTCATTTTAAATTTGAACAATACCACATTTCGAACTAAGCTGTCCTTGTTTAGTTTGGGTTTTCTGGCCGAGTTCACTTCATTTGAAATCAAACTTGTGATTTTTGTCAGTCACGTTGCTTTGATTTGTATCATTTATATACAGAAAACATTATATTCAAATTAAATCATCATGTTTTTGTTGTTGTGAATATTGCTATGATTTTGGGAATGTCTTGTATTCCTAAAGATCAGTTTAAAGGCTCTTGATATTAAAGATTTACCAAAAAGATACATACACCATATAACATATACAATATACATGATATAGCTTCACACAAGTAGGAAGTGACATTCAAAGTACTACATGATAGAGTAAACAGGAAAGAGTAAACAAAAATGTAAATCTACAAACCATTTCTGAATATAGAGGACCCAACATGAATATCAATTTCTCAATCGTTAATAAACCATTATTATATATTATTTTTGTAGGTCGTTTGTAACGGACAAGGAACATGTAATTGTGGTTTTTGTAATTGTGAACCTAGTTATTCTGGTGAAACATGTGGAGAAATCAGGGTAGTAAATCAATCCAAGATGTTATCGTGAACTTGGTTATTCTGGTGAAACATTTTAGAGATTAAGATAACAAGCAAAAACCAATTTTTAATTGAATTGCCATTAACTATATTCAAATGTCCTAAGTAAATGCCAATATCAAGGCATTAACCGGAAAATTGGAAACCAATAATCATGGCTTGGTATTAGTATTTTCTTTGAAAGATTATAGCAAAATTATCGAACTAATTGCGCAGTAATCCAAAGGAAAAATGTAAAGGAAAAGTCCGCATAACAAATGGCTATATTAGGGCAAAAATCTGAAAGTTAAAAACATTATAATGGCACTGGTAGACCAAGCATGGTTTAATAGCGTGCTAAATCTCCTGCTTTTATTTATGTTATTTACTGTTATTTCATGGCAATATCAAGACAAACACAAAAATAATTGAAATTAAAACAACTGCAATGATCCTGACTTAGTACAGGTATTTACATTAGAAGAATTGTCAAGGGAACCAAAATGGAAATTTACAGAATGTAATCTAGGAAAAAGACCAAATAGGGAAAACAGACAATAATGTATTATACCAGGCTTTATACCACACTTTACCTGCCGCGTTTATTAATTGTAAGGAATTATTGTCCTCTCCCAGAATCTTATAATTGTTTAACAAATTGATATAGCAAACACAAAGAGATCTTTATACTAAGGAAGTCGATTTAACAGAAATAAATAAAGATCAGTTTTAAAAGAGAAAAAAAAAATAGGTTGATGCGCATCTGGACTATACATTGGACTGTTTTTGAAAAGTATTCTTACAACTTCCAGAAAATAACTCCTACCATTTGTTAGAATTAGCGTATTGCATTGATTGTATCTATTGACCAATTATCATGATTTATTTTTCCGCATCAAAAGAAAAATCAAAAGAATAAAAATGACTGAATTAAAAATTAATGTTTAAGCCTAGTTTAACGTTTTTGCCTGTCGAAATTACGGAGTAAATATAATTTTAATCGGTTAATTTTCAGAATTAGAATGAAATTATTTTCTTCTGAATTGTCTGCCCATAGGTGGCGTTTTAAGGTTATGTGTTTTATTTGATTTGGCTGTTAAATCATTCGGCACGACAGGGTCTACTCGATCGGTCACGTTAATTTTTCTAGTTGTGTTTATCGATTCAAGTACATTCATGGATAATGAAGGTGAACCAGATATTTCGCTGAGAACTGTTTTAAATGCAGTAACAGAGTTGCAGGGTGCCGACCAGTTGAAGAAATCCCAGGTTAAGAAACTTAAAACAGACGCTTCCTATATATGAAAAGACGAAGGTAATAAGATCCAATTTGACTAAATATTGAAAATCTCGAGGACCTTGTTCAGACTTTGTGGGCTATAGACAATGGGAAGGTAGATTATGCACGAGATTTGTGAACATCTACCGTAGATAAAATTAATCATCGTAACAAAGTCATCAAAATAGCTGACACTTAGTTTATTTGCTCAGTTCGGGTGAAAATCATGTGAAATTCGTGTGAAAATCATGTGAAATAATTTTGCCTGTGTAGGACAGGTTCCAAACTTCGTTCTGCAGCCCTTTCGTGGGCCTCACCAACCTATGTTCAATGGAATTCCCCTTCAACAAGGTTTCAACGCTTGAAAGATGCAGAAGGGACAATTCTACTCTACACGCATTACAGGTCCAGCTGTCCGTATGTCAATCAGGCCGCAGTGAATGTTTGAAAGATGAGTATTTTAATTATCTTGAACTATCACAAGACATTTTAGTAGATAATCATATTGATTGCAATGATTATTTTGAATATGAAATAGGTCAATCTGATATTATTTTTAAGGGTAGACTTAGAAAAAAACATTTAATTTTGGGTAGATATTGGTGCGCCTAAATTTATTATACATACTATTTACCTTTCTATTCAAATCCAATATCGATTTGTTCGTCTGATAATTTATCAGCTTTGAATAATGCAGATTTTGTAAGATCGGCTATTATTGATTTATTAGCTGGAGGTTTTAATTGTGGAGACGTTAGATATTCCATTTGTTGTGAATCCTGTTTCTGTTCAGTCAAACAACGAAAAACGGTTAATATTAGATTGGAGAGAAATAAACAGACATTTATGGAAGCACAGTGTAAAATTTGAAGATATGCGTATTGCAAAACATTATATAAATACCAATTCATATATGTCTAAGTATGACGTACATTCTGCATATCACCATGTCGATATTTCCCCGCCTCACACTAAATATCTAGGATTTGCATGGGAGTTGAACGGTGTTAAAAATATTTTAAATTCTAGTATTACCGTTAGGTCTCAGTATTGCTTGTTACATATTTACCAAACTAACTACACCACTTAATAAAAAGTGGAGAGGAGAAGGCAAGTAGGTTATTATGTGCTTAGACGATCGACTTGGTGTATATGATGATGAGGAATTGTGTACGCAAATGGCTATACTGGTTAAAAAGACAAAATAAATAGCGGTTTTGTACCTAAGGCTGAAAAGTCTATGTGGACACCTACTAAAAATATCATTTTTGTTAGGTAATAACATTGATACAGATAAAGGAGTGTTTTCTATTCCTGACAATCGTATTGATAAGATTATGAGTACCATTTCAGACATTGATTTGTGTTTAACCAAAAATGGAAGGAGTTAACTGCCGTGAAAAATGTATTTTTGTCGCTAATAAACTTTTTAAGGGGCAAGAATGTAAACTTAATTACTGACAACCAAAATGTTGTAAGTATTGTTAGTAAAGGCAGCAGTAAATCAGTACTGCAAACGTTAGCTTTAGACATTTTTAGCACATGTATTAAACACAATGTTAATATAGATATGGTTTGGATACCACATACTGAGAATGAGAGAGCAGATTATCATAGTAGGATTATTGATTCAGATGATTGGGCAATATCTGAATTTGTATTTCAGGTAATTGATACCCTTTGGGGATCTCATGAGGTTGATTGGTTTGCCTCTGACGACAATTTTAAATTGAATGTTTTTATTCCAGATTTTGGAATGTAAATTCGTCAGGTGTTGATGCTTTTACGGTTGACTGTCGAGGGATCAACGGGTTGTTCGTTCCACCTGTTTCTTTGATTCCACGCATATCAATGTATATGCGGCAGTGTAAAGTTGTTGGTTAATTTTACCTTACTGGCTCTCTGACAGTTATTGGCCAATGCTTTGTCCTTTTGATGATGGTTTCATTTCTGAGATGACAAGTTTTTTAGATCTTCCTACTTACAAAAATGCTTATATAGCTATAGCTGGTAAGAATAAGAAGGCCATATTTAGCAATGTTGATTTAACTTTTTGGATGTAAGCATTAAGGATGGATCATTTTAATGTGAGCATGTATTATAGATCACTCTTGATCTCTTCATTTAGAATGTTAGTTTTACAAGAAGTATAATGTATTGTGGTTTTGTGTTGACAATGACAGTGACAATTAGATTCATAGAATTTAGCTGATTGCTATAATTTTAAATAGTTTTCATTATTAAGGTTTCCTTTTAATCACAAATATTTTTGCAGGCATTTGCTGGAGAATTGCCAACTCTACCTGTCTCATTAATTAGTGAAGTGAATTTACTTCCAGAATTACTTTCGGAATCTCGAGCGGTTTCAACAACAAAAGGATATTATCACAGTTTTTACGATGGGAAAATGGGCTACGTTGAATCAAATTGATAACGGTGACATTTTACTAGCTATAGCCTTTCACTTTACTATATATTGAGCTTCTTTGACACAGTAGGGCAATAGCGTTAGTCCAGTCGTTCAGGCGTTTTACTCTTTAAAGTGGATACATTCTCTTATTGGATTATCATGTTCACCGACATATTCGTCTTTAGTAATTAATGTTTTAGAAGGTGCGAAACGTAGCTTGGCTACTCCTACGAATGAAAAGGAACCTATTTCGGTAGAATTGCTGCATAAAATGTATGATGCCATGTTTTTTTTTTTTTTTTGGCAACTTGTATAATCAACGTATAATTTGTGAGTGTTTCAATACATTTGCTGGTTTTTTAAGGGTTTCTGAGTTGCTTAATATTCGAAGAAATTATATAGTTATTTTAGAGTGTTATATGTCAATTCGCATTCAACATAGTAAAATAGATGTATATAGAGATGGCAATTCAGTATTAATTGCCCGTACACAATGAAATAAGTGTTCAGTAAAAAACATGGAATTATATTTGCAGTGGGCTGATATTTCTTGCGATTCTGATGAGTTTACTTTTCGAAATTTGACCCAATGTAAAGATGTCTATTCTTTGCGCAAAGAGAATACACTATTATCGTATTCGAGGATACGTGAGCTCTTCATTGAAGCTTTCAAGCCTTTTGTTCATAAAATTAAGCAATATGGCTTGCACAGGTTGAAGTCTGGAGGTGCTAGTGTTTGTGCTAATTTAAGATTACCAGACCGTCTTCTTAAGAGACACGGTAGATGGCATTCCGAAACGGCCAAAGATGGTTACGTTAAGGATTCCGTAGATGATTTGCTTAAAGTGTCCAGAACTTTAGGGTTATAGATTTATTGCTTTAATTCTAAATTCTTTTATTACATGACATAGAACTTTCTTCAAAATTTTCCCGTTCTTTGTGTTTCGGCCATCAGCTCTGTCTTGTGGTATTGCACTTTACTATTTCTTGTTTTTATTATTATGAGAATAAAATGAGGTTCTGATATGTGGGTATTAACGGAAGAATAAATTGATTTATAAGTTTTGATATAAACAATTATCTCAATTCAATACTATTGTATAGCCATGCTAAGCATAAACAAATACTTGTATTAGCGAACCGAGTAAAGAGTGTTGTTTGCTCGAATCCGAATAGTTTGTTCAAGTGTGTGGTACACCTGCGAGTTAAGGCTCTACAGATTGTGCAAATCAAAGTCTGTTCGGTTGGTTAGTTGTTCACGTCCTGGAAAGCATGACTTATTTTCTATAGAACTTTTGATCATTATCAATTCATATCAATAAATTTGAACTATAAATGTTAAAGATTAATCAAGGAAACAAAGGTTATAGCGGTAATCAAAAGAATGTAATCCAGGGACAAAGACATGGATTACAGACATACACAACATAGAACATAAAGTAACTAAAATCATACATACAAAGTAACAAAAGCAAATGAGCAACTCGGACTCCACTAAAAACTGGGAGCATGGACCAGGTGCACCGGTAGGGTAAGCGTCCTCTGCATTTCTAGAAACACCCGCCGAGTTATTTATAAAAAGTCAAGTCAGGAGTAGACAAACGAGGAAAGGAAAACTGACCCGTTGAATAAATCAGTTTTTATGGTGCAGATGGATACATAAAACTTCTGTAGTGGTGACTTCAATCTTGTAGCAGCATAACTCTGTTCCAGAAGCCTATTTGTTAGAGTTCTAGCGCGATACAAAAAGTCTGCGTAGTTTCGGCAAGCTCTGGCATAACGTATGAGTTGTGATATGAACACTCCATGCGCAGGTGCTGAAGAGATGTTGCCACAGATGAAGATAATACGTCATCTATATATCGGAAACTGAGATTAAAGGATCTAGCTAAACGATATTCTTTCTTTTGGATCAGATCAGCTATAAAGTCAGCCTCGGAAGAGTAATAATGAAGTGTTAAAATTAAAGTTAAAACACCTGCATTACAGTTTAAATTTGTTTTAGATTTAATCTCAATTTTAAGGAAAACTTAATGAAACATAAGCATATAATAAATACACAGAAGGAAACCTTTGTTTGGTGAAAACAATTTGTGTACATAATGTGTAAAATTTGATGTATCTTTGTTTATTTCGGTTGGATGCCCAAGAGAGGGAGCAATCAAGTAAAATAAAATTCAACCCATAGGTCTTCATATTGCAGTGTTCTTCTTTTTTCATTTCAATGACAGTATTTTCATAGTACGTCATTCCTATCAATTGAACTATTACAAATTTTAATGAATTTTATACTTCGGGCGGTAACTATTTAAAGTGATGATAAAAACAGATACAATGAATAAATTTCTACAAAGATACTAATTTATTATGTAAATAGCAGTAATTTATCGAATGTTCCATGAAAAAGAAAATTTGCAGAATCACACTGCGAAATAAATTCGGCAATTTCACCCTATACCTTTCTCCCGCGGAACAAGTTAAGCACACTCGTTAAAACTTAGTGTTCTTCTGCACTCGAGATGATATTTTATCATTCATTTCCCAGTTAGTTATCTTATTATAATCACCATCGTCACAGTAAAAATTCTTTCGAATAATTCCAACTGAACTTAACCAACTCGACAATGAGATAATGTCTTCTACCAGACTATTTTATCTGATCCAAGATCAAATTAGTCTTGTCGTTGATATTCAATTAAATATGACTATCATGGAGATCCCAAACAGCATATAAATAGGTACTAGTTTCAGTAATTTTATTTGTTACGCTTAATCTCTGAAAAGGACTGCGAACTTAAATTGTTATAATCAGATAGGATGTGATTTACGCATGTCAAAAACTCATCAAGGTCAGTTTTATTTTCATTCAGAAAGTTATAGACAAGTTTTATTGTGTCATTTGATTGTTGTACTTTCCAGATAAAGAAAAAAGTAGGTTGTGTATGAAATTGGAACTTGGTAAGAGTTACCGTTCTGAATTTGGTGAGAATTACAGATCTGAATAAAAAAAAAGACTGTTGTTACGTAAACAAATAAACCACATGTTGACTTTAAAGCAATATTTGTGCGGTGGGTTTTTCTATACATTATATATCACCTTTATCATAGGCAGTGTCTGAATTATATAAATATACATACAAATTTTTCATACAAATCTTTGCACATCAATTCAACAAAGTAGGACCATATCTGTCAACTAATTGAGGAACAGTTGTGGATCCAGAAAGAAAATCAGAAACATTAGGAGAGCAGTGATTAACCAAACCGAGATTTTACTGTGTAGTAATTTATTTTTTCAAACTAAAAGAAGACACAAAATAACTTCACTATGTGATACCGTGGAGCGTATAGAGACAATATATAGATACTGATTAGAGTTCACCACAGATTACAGCGGTAAAAGGGACCGTTGCAGAACACGCATGTACATGTAATCAACGCAAGTACAATTATATAACATAAATAATAAGAAGCGATACTTTTGTATATTAAAAGCAATACGTTAATATGTCTTTAGTATGGTATGCTGGCAATCACACCATTAAATGATTATGAATATGACAAATTTTAAGTATTACTCAAGCTAACAATCGTGCAAAATGTGATTCATGGGTGAAAAGCATACACATTTTTATTTTTGATATTTCGTTTGAAATGCCATAATAAACAGAAATTAATATTCGGTTTTTATATAACCCGTGTTCTTAGGAGATTAAAATAATATATAATACACTATAGATTTCAAATTAAGAGAGAAAACTCTGTGAATGACACTCAACTACAATAGAATCTATTGCATTTTCAATGTTGATTATCTCCTAAGAGCAGGCAGATTTGAATGAATAATTACACATTTCATAATATAAACCAATAAATCAACTTAATATCGAAATTAAAATGTGTAGCCTTTTTTTAGGTGTATCACATTTTACAGAATTTGCATGATTCACCCGCTGCCTGACTGACACTTAGGTCTCACCAACCACTTCTGGGCCAAAATGAACCCCCCCCCCCCTGTATTCTGATCATAAGTAGTCAAAATGAAGCTGAAAAATTATTTCTTTAACATGTAAAGTAACGGAAACGTTAGAAGTGGTCAGTGAGACCTTCACAAGTATACATGGCAATAAAGGGGAAAACAAAGCATAATTATTTCTCCATTATGAACTGTTATTACACCAGTTAAATTAATTATGATATATTTTGTACATTGTATAAAATCTCTTCAATGACATTGTGTTCATTTATTGCACTAACATATAATGCCTTTTTTCAATTTTTTTTTTTCCATGAAGGATACTTTTAATTTAAATTTTGTAATCAAAGATTATAAAAATCAAATATATCCCTTCATCATGAGAATTTATCGGAATGGAACACTTCTTTATACTTCCATTGTCCATAAGAGCATTGTGTATAATATGAACATAGGTAAATCCCGCGATCGAGATAATTTAAACATATGCTTTTTACGGGAAAACAATTTGTCACGGCAGCTTCATATCGGTCAGTATGAAACAACCCCTGCATGACTATAGTTACTATTTAAAACCAAATAAAAGTTATTTGTGTTGGACTCTCTATTTTTTATATACACTGAATAATCGTACAAGGTATAATTTATGAATCGGATTTTGTGATCCACTGAACTAATTTTACTCATTTTTGTGTCGAAAATCACTCTCATATGTGTTAATTTTCTTGTCTTCATACTCATCTTATGTATTTATATTAATACATCATTGTTTGTAATTATTCATGTATGAATTGTATTATAAATTAATGGAGGAGGTGTATCTAAGTCGTGAAACTTATACCTCACCCATTCTTGTTTATGAACAAAAAATATGTTTAAACTAAAATTCAAACATTATTAAAGATGAAGGAGAAGTTTAAATTTCTCATTTATCTAAAACATATATGAAATAAGATAACCGTTAAGTGTTGAAAGAGATAAATGTGTCTTTGAAGTCTTGAACCTGTAACAATTAAAAACAAGAATGTCTTAAGAGTAAAATAGACAAAAAGTTCTTAAAGTTAACACAATATAATTCTGCTTATTTTGAAGGTTTCTTTTCTTCTTGGGGGTGGGGGAGGGGAGGTGGTCAAAATACGAGTCATATAGAGGTCCACACCTAAATACAACTTAATATAATGGAAATATTCACAATTTCATAGTATACCTTTTGTAAAAAAATAAAGTTGCTTTCTTGTTATGAACATAGTCTTTATACGTAAATGTGTACATTAAGCAAAGAAATTTAGCAATCATCATAATACTTTAATTCCTCTTTCACAGAGATTGATAAACATACTTTACAATTTTACAAGTGAAACATGAATAGCGTAAGGAAATAATTAAGCATTTTCAAAATATTCAAAAATAAATGTTCCTTATGTGGTTAAAATTATAAGAATGAAATGCAATGCTCATAGCCTAGGATGGGTTCTAAATGTTCGGATGGGGTTAAAAAGTTAAATAAATAAATAGATGGATGAATAAATAAAAATAAGAATAGAGAAAAAATAATAATCAGAAATCACTATATATTTGTCAATAAAATCAAAATTATTCAAAACATAAGTGTGAAGTGTTCCTTAAAAATTCAGCACAACTGCCAATTCTGGTTTCAATGTCTGTGGTTGTGTCAAGTATTGTTCATAGTAAGATTTCGGGACTGCTGCAGTATAGTTCGTCGAGGTACAGAAAAACGTGTATTCCAAAAGAGTTCAAGATATCAGTCCAAAACACATTGCGGAGATTAGTAGTACTACGACAAAATAAGACGAAGTGTTCAATGGTGTCCATATAGCTTGATCCACATTTAATACAAGTTTTGTCTTAGATTGAGATACACAGGTTACATTGTTTGCATGAAAGTTGCATTGTTCAGCTCTGATGTGGATTAAACAGCAGGCAAATTGCAAATCAATGAATAGACTATTATTCAACACTCTATTCCTAAAACGTGAAAAATCACTATCACTGTCCATGGTTTCTTCCGTTCGCAAATATCATTACGTGCTGTTTCACGACTCGTTTCCATGGGATGTTCGTAGGGGAAGTCTTGTCTCTAATGAAATTTTCAATGTAGTTCACTCGTTGGATGCGTTTCGAACAGGTGTGTTGAAATGTTCTCAATGCTTGGATGTCAAGTTTTTACATAGCGCCCCATAGCTCACATCCATATAGGACTGACGTATTTACGACAGCTCGATACAGTCTTAAATTTATAGTAGGGTTCACATCTTTCTGAAGGCCGGATACGTAAAGCATCCCGTAGAATGTTCGCCGACCTCTTTCGCATGCCAATGTGATTGCTTTGTTTGATTTCAGCTGACTCATGAACACTATACCAAGAAGAGGTTTAGTTGTTCTAATGTCTATTTCACTACTGCCAAAGTTTCAATGAAACGGGAAGCTCGAGATTTGCTTGTTACATCCAAATATCAGAAACCAATCGGATTACAAGACAATGTTGTTGGTGAATCACTGGTTTCCGCATGCAATTCCGTTCTGTAAAAAAGCAAAGGACGAACATTCTAAGCTGTGCAAAAGGTTATCAAAGTAGATAAGACTCGGTCTTTTGGAAAGTATCGTGACTGTTCGCTATTCATCATAACTGCACTGCTCATGTTTGTATAGCTTTGGTCAATAATGCATAACATTGAACCTTTAATCCAAAGATCATATAGTTTACAAATCAAACCAGCATGTCACGCCGTTTCAAAAGATCGTTTTATGTCCAAACACTCTGAAAATACAATGTTCTTCTTATCTAACATTGCCATTCCGGTACAAGCAAACGACGTAGATAAATAATTCAAGTCATTTTTGAAACTTTGTTCACTGCACTTTTTTTGGAAATGAGTCAGCATACAAGTCATACCCTGTTTGAGTTCTCAGGTGAGTAAAATACTTTCGAACAATTTGTAGAATGACGAAAGAAACGCAATTGGTCTGTATTAGTCACATTTGTACATCTGTTTTTTTCCACCTTTATAAATAGGAATGATACTCACCTAACTCCACGATGGCAGGATATATCAAAAAGCCAAGATCGAGTTAAAAAGCTTCATGGAGGACATGATCAGTCGCTGTCCAACATCTTATAGGTGTTCATACAGTCATCTCCAGGTGCTTTGTTTAGCATGAGCTTTTGCACATGAGTATAAACTTCCTCAAATTTGATTTTGCTATCGAGCACTTTTATCGTCTGATTTATCCTCTATTAAATGGAGTATAATATATGTCGTCATTACTGGCGGATATTTCAATATAGTACTTTGCAAAGCATTCTTCATTGTCAGTAGGAGATCGGTAGGTTAAATCAGAAACTCTGATTTCTTTAACACATATTCAAACCCTCGTGGACGTCCCTGTGCTATCCATATTTTCCTCATGTATTTTGCAGTCCTGTGAGCTTCCCAAACATCCTTTGTTCAGCATGGTTTCTGACTTGTGTTGTTCATTTGTCGAATCGTCTCATATGCGAGTGATTTCGGTATTCATTTTTTTCTATAGAGTCACAGTAGTCTGTATCTACATAATGGCAGAGCGAATCTTGCAGTTAACATTCAGTTGATAATTGATGATGTTGTTAATGGTAGCTTTCTTCCAAGAAAGTTTTTCTTTATGATCGAATAATGTATGGAAACGGTCAACAGGAATGTTAATTTTGCACAAGATCGGTAAATGATCAAATACCAACTTACCTTTTTCATTTCTTAGTACAATGCATGTGCTGACACAGTCAATAAACGGTTTAGGTACTAAGTTCAGAGTAGTCCGTCTAGGTGTAAAAGTGAATTTAGGTCCTTTGCAGTGGTCAGTTTTGTCGGTTGGAATCAGTGTATTCTTTTGCTATGAAGTCTAATATGAGCCGAGACTTCAGTTGAAGCACTGAAGAGATCGGAATATTGTCATACTGTGCATTTAAATCTTCCAAAAAAATCACTCTTCCAGATGCCAGTGGTGTTGATACAATGCAAGTCGTTAAGATATTCAATACAGCTACCGTAGATATCAATATCGTTGACTGACGGAAGATACACAACAAACACGAATAATGTACTGTTAATGTTAGTTATAATTCTAAGCCCGTGGACGCGTTTTGTGAGGTCAGTTTCAATAACATTTATACCATAATATATATTCTGCTTTACAAGAACAATACATTGTCCGCTACCAACAAAAAATCTGAAGAAACGAACAACATCTCTCACTAAGTCTGTGTTCTGGCAAGATAACTACATCACAATTGAATTTTTCAAGAAGATTGTACAAGCTGTGAGAAGATGAAATTATCCTAAAATTATCCTAAATTATTATTATGAAATTACTTCCATTCCAAAACAGTACCATCATGGAGATTAAAATAAGCAGATTTGTCATTGTTCTGTTCATTATATGTTCAAGTTATTACCAATTTGCATCATTTAAACCTGCTTGATACCAGTCCTAATCATATCTATTGCGATAGTAGTTAGCGGACATCCAACGTCTTATTCGAATACATGATTTTGTTTTCATGTTACCGACCTTGTTTTTTATTTTAACTTAAAACACATAGAAGTAATTTTCCCAACCCGACGATCTGGTTAACTGTTCTATGGCAGTAAAATACAATACTAAACTTCAAATTTGAAATTAAAAAAATGTTGACTGTTTCACCATTCTCACATGCAACAATCAACTGGGTTGTCATGAGTTCGTTGTATCGTCCCTTTACAAAATTTGCTGAAATGGCGTACATTCCATGAACATGTACAAAGATTATTGCAAGATATGTTTTACAATGGAAATGCAAGAATAAAACACAGTTCCTGTATGGGATAAACTTCCCACATGCCCCATATCCCATCCCCAATTCTCCATTGCCCCATACCCATTCCCCATTGCCCCATGCCCCATACCCCATAGCCCTATCCCCCATTGCCACATCCCCCTTTGGCCCATACCCTATTTCCTATAGCCCCATTCCCCATTGCTCCATCCCCATTGTATCGACTTATTTCCCGTTGTCCAATGCCTTTTCAAAATCCGAAAAGAAAAAAGTAAAGTAAATGTTTTATCAAACACATATTATGCATTAGGATGTAGAAAGTTATGTGCAATCAATATTGATTTTAGAATCTCGCCGGCGAGTCCGAGAATTACAGAAATCACGCGATATTTCCATTGTTTACATGTATTATCGCCACTCCGAACTGCATGAAAAATAATCATGTAAAATATTATTAAAACTGTAGATTTATGTATAAATTTAGAATGAATTTGATTTATAAAATTATTATTAAAAACGTTAAAATTGTCCAGATAAGATTTTTGTTCATTGTTGTTATACATATATTTCAAACCAAATTCTTGAAAATGAGATATTTTTGCAAATTAAATGAGTGCGAACACTTAGAATTACCTTAATGGTCTTATATTATTGTTTAAAATGTTGAAATTGTCAAATGAGCATCATATGTGTGACTGTGATACATTTATTTCAATCAAATTTCTCAAAAATGACATATCTCTTCAGATTGTAAGGGTGCAAACAATTTTAATTTCAATAATGATCCCAAATTATTGTTAAAAATATTAAAAATGGCAATAATAGTATCCGGTTGGTGGTTGCGATACTCATATTTCTGTCAAAAATCTTCAAAATGACATATTTTTGCAAAGTGCATGTGTGCAAACACAATTAGTCTAACATTTTTTTGTAAAAATGTTAAAATTGTCTATATCAGTATTATCTTTATGGCTGTGATACATATATTTCAAACCAAATTGTTGAAAATGAGATATTTTTTGCAAATTAAATGAGTGCGAACACTTAAAATTACCTTAATGGTCTTATATTATTGTTTAAAATGTTAAAATTGTCATAAAAAAAGTATCATGTGTGTGGCTTTGACATATTACTTTTCATCACATTTCTCAAAAATGACATATTTCTTCAGATTGTAAGGGTGCAAATAATTTTAATTTCAATAATGGTCTCCAATTATTGTTAAAAATATTAAAAAATGGCAATATTAGTTTATGGTTGGTGGTTGTGACACTCATATTTCATTCAAAAATCTTCAAAATGACATATTTTTGCAAAGTGTATGTTTGCAAACACTTTTAATATACCTATTAGTCTAAAATTATTGTAAAAAATGTGCTTCCGTCCAGTATTTTAGAAATAAATAGCTCCTTAAAAGTATCCAGATTTGAAACATAAGTCATAACTAATACTTGCAAAAAAGTTAAGTTAAGCAGGACAAATGTTGTGTTTTAATCGTCTAGTCTATATAGCGCTGTCATGACTTACGTTAAATTCTGTTTAAGACTTTTTGTGGTTTTGACGAACTGTTCTCACATGCCCAGGTATTTAGATTATATTGTCTTGTACTAACAATTAATGATACTCATATTGATGTGTTTCCATGAAAACTGATTTATTCAACGGGTCATGGTTTTCCTTTCCTCGTTTGTCTACCCCGGACTTGACTTTTTATGAGCAACTCGGCGGGTGTTTCTAAGAAAAGCAGAGGACGCTTACCATACCGGTGCACCTGGTCCATGCTCCCAATTTTTAGTAGAGTCCGAGTTGCGCATTTGCTTTTGTTACTTTGTATGTATGATTTTAGTTGCTTTTTGTTCCTTGTTGTGTATGTCTGTTTTCCATGTCGGGTCTTTGTCCCTGGATTACATTCTTTTGATTACCGCTATAACATTGGTTCCCTTGATTACCCTTTTTCCTTCCGTATTGTCAACTTTCAACGAAGCAGATATTTTGTACCGCGCTAGACTTCTTACAGTTATGCTTCTGAAATAATGTTATGTTGCCATAAGATTGAAGTAATCAGTACAGACTTTTTATGTTCGTCATCAACTCGATGTGAATACATCTGCACTATGATAATATATTTATTCAACGTGTCATTGATTTCCTATCCTCTTTGCCAACCTCTTAGTAGACTTTTTATAAGCAGTTTGGCGGATGTTTCTAGAATAGGAGGGAATGCACTCTGTTCATCTTCAAGATTTTAGTGAAGTCCGAGAAGCTCATTTACTTTTGTTGATATGTACATATTTTTTGGTTATTTTATGTACTTTGTTGTGGGTGACTGTTTTCCCTGCCTGGTATTTGCCCCTTTATTACATTCTTTTGATTTCCTCTAGAAGCTTGGTTCCCTTAATTACTCTTTCATTTCATATTGGATTAAAATAACATATAAAAAAAGCTTAACAAAAACGACAAGTTGTTGAGTATGTATTCGTATAGATTTTGCAGAATAAAAATAACACATGTTTTTGGGATAGATTCAGAACAAGGGTTATAAGTTTTGAAATAAGTGATACATTTTTATTATATATGTTTTCAATTTCCGAGCCTACTACCCTTCCTGCAAAGTTCTGATCTTTTCGGAACTCGTGGCCAGGATTTACATCATTGCGTTTAGTTCTTTTTATTTCACTTGATTATTGGTTGTATCTTCCGTACTCTTTTAACTATTGACTGACGATTATGACTGGTAGCAGTATTATGCTATCTATTTGGGTTTAAATATAAGCGGGAAGTTAAGCGCGCTTTAAAATCTTATTTACCCACCCATTTTAAAATTTCAAATGCCTGTACCAAGATAGAACCATTGCGTTAATTTTCCAACTTTTTTACCCAATGTTTATTGGTTACACGAAATTTCCTTTTGAATATTGCTCATGACTACCGCCTAAATTTTAACAGTCCGATAATTTTGTTACTACCCTTCATGCATTCCTTTAAAAAAAACTTAAATCAGTCTTAGTTACTAAGATGCATTCATGAAATTGATATAAAATGGTTAATACAGACATTCCAGTAGAGTCATTCTCTAAAAACTTATTATCTCATCAAAGGTTTAGAATAAGTGATATGAGAAGAAATATTTAGTTGACCAAGCAAAATGTGGGGAAGAGTTGTATTGGCTTATTAAAAACAAAATGAATTTAAAATTGTCTTCATCATATTCTTTTCAAAGTTTAATTAAAAGGGATATTTCGCAGCATAGAAAATTAAAATAACCGTTGTCCACCCTCCCTTATTTGTATTATACGAAAAACTAATAGAGATACCAGCAATTAATTTTGAACACTTATGGTAGAGTTTATTTCTAAGTTTGTAAGTATGGAAAAGTTAAGATTTGTCATGATTTGGTTATTTAATTAACAAGAATGTCATGCTCTCACAATACTTTCGGTCGTGAATTAATTGTGTCAGCACAATGAATATCAAATATTGCAATTCTATCTGGTCAACAATTTTTACTTTAAAGCTGCATTAGCTGCAAAATTTGTTCAGCTTCGATTCTACTGAATTTTGCTGATTCAATGAAATAAGTTGGTTGTAATGCAAATGTAGCAATAAATGTCGATAATACCCATAGAATATTGTGAAAACAACGTTTTTTTTTCAAATCAGAGAAGATTGATAGCTCTGATCTAATTAGTTTTCGCCATTACTTCCAAATATTGCCGACAGGACATTCCCCGGGGTTAAAAATACTTAAACTTGGGTAAAAGAAATAATAATAACGGATAAACAGGTAAGCACGTGTCTTGTTTTCATTTCATTTCATCTACTGCTTGATTAGTTTTCAAATAGATAATGACCATATTCGATTTTTTTTCTTTTCGGCTTGAGTCCGTCGGTCTTTCGTTGTCGTAGAATAACCACTTTCGCTTTGCAATCAGATTTGTTATTAAAGAAGCGACCCTTACAGCACATGCGCGGGTTAAGGTCACCAGAGGTCACCTGCATACGACTTTATCTAGGTCGATGTTATGTCTTGCAAGACAATAAATATATAGACACCTACTTTATGTATTTATTGCATTTTATTTGTGGATATCAAATGAAATTATACAGGAAAAGTAAAATTTAGTAGAAATAATTCAAAGTTAAAACATATTTCAACAGTAACAAAAATTTTCATAAAATATTTAAACAATTAAGACTTTTCTTTGGTTCCGATGAATCAAAATTCAAAAGATAGTTCCACACGAGACCAAATATTTCATTCATTCATCGCATTAAATCCATGCAGCTTATAATAATCATACATTTTGTACAAAATTTGTAGATATCAAATATCCAAAATACTGAAGTCTACTGATGACATGACGGAAACAAAGCGACAGAAGTACAATTAAACATAATTTGAAATATCTAAAATTTGTTCAACATTACTGAATGTGATAATGCAATGTGCGTTTTCATCTCAGTCGTGAAATATTTATATGTACATATATTTATTTTTTCCGATTAATTTATCATTGTATTTAAGTCTGTTTTCTTTCATAATTTAATCTCTAAAAAAATACCTTGAAAATAACATGTATATGTTAACTATAACATGAATTCAATGATGTTCACCGGTTTGTCGGACCAACAACAAGGCATAAAAGAAAAACACCTAATGATAAGTTAAGCTTATCGAACTTTTTATCTAAAGGTTGCTGTTTGATATGGTACCAGACAACATCCCTTTTCTTATGAAATAAATTCACTAGCTAAAGAAGTGAACATACAGTCAAAGAGATAAAGATTATATTTGTAATTAAAGTTTTAAATAATTACACAAAAACTCATCTATTTGTTACATCTAACTTTATCTTCTCCGTTTCAGTTAAAACTCTGAAGACAGGCCGAGCTTCCTTGTAAACACTTCGATAAAAATGTCCAATTCTCATTCTCTGTAGTTATGATCAGCTGATTACCATCAATTAGTTCACATTCATTGCCTAAAGTATTGTAATTGTACCCTAAACAATCATCGTTCATATCACAAAGGACACTACATTCTATATTTGACATCATGTGTGGCTTGTCCAATAATCTCATTTCGGCCCTCTTGCCGGTCGTACCATAAAACCGACCATTTGGTTTTGCTGAAGAAATAAATAGAGTAAGAAATAAGTACACAACATAAATATTGATGATCTTATATTGTTAAGCTTTTAATTTAATTTAAAATATATTCTTCAATTAATAAAAAAACAACCCAATCAATTACCTTAGATGAACTGACAGGAAAAAAAATACGGGTCAATGCACGAACTTTTCATTCTCGACAATATGCATGGCCAGAAGATATGATATTTTTCTTATAGTCTGGTAAGCCCCAAATCTAGGTCTACCCCATAAACATCTTCGGAAGCTTTGAAGACAAATCATTCGATTTTTAGTGACTAAATGGATTTTGAGATTTACGACATACTTAGCTCAATCTAAGGCATATTGT